>CP136060.1:379222345-380422345 GCA_032464435.1 Aegilops umbellulata | reverse complement strand
TGAGTTCCGGCGACTGGTCTCGGGCGGAGCTCATGAACCCCCACGCAAAGCCCGTTCTAGAGAAGATGGACGCGGACCTAAAGCCGGCCGGCACGACAGTGGCGAAGCTGACCGGCGCGTCGCTGCTGAGGGAGTTCCTGGAGCACCAGCTGGCTCCGCTTCGGTGGTACTCACCTCCGATGTGGAGGCCTCATCCGAGCCCCACGGCCTTGGGTGACGAGGATTTGACCGCGGTTCTCCAATCCCTGGTCAGGGGCGAGGTGGCAAGGTTGGAGGGCGCGCCTGCGCCCTTGTTCCTTCGCGACGACTGGAAGCAGGTGGTGGAGTCCATGCCCGTCTTCAACGGGGACGGGCCCGTGCCCGTGGTGGCTCCCGAGGGACTGGTGGACGTGTCCTCCGGCAACTCCAGCGGAGAGGAGGGTGAAGAGGAGCGGGAGGAGGGCCCTAACTCCGAGGCAACTGATGGAGAGTCGAGGGCTCCCCTCCCCCGGCGCAAGTCCCGTACCCTCCGCCTTTCGTCAAGCGATGATGATGAGGTCGACGACGCGCTGGGTAGCGGGAGCTCACCCCCGATCCCGAAGAAGGGCAGAACCGGGCTGATTCCCCGCGGGTCCGCTCCGGCTCTGGGGCGGTCCGCAGACACGCCCTCTGCGCCTGAGGCTGACCCCTCCTTCCGGCTTTCTGGCTTCAAGTATGGCCGGAGGCTGCTCGAGTTCTCCAGCGACGACCCGTATTGCTTGATCTTTCGTCTTTTGTTCCTTGTTCCGCCGCTGAGGCTTGATGTTTGCTTCTCTTTGGATAGGCTGGCGCCAGCGGCGAAGAAGCCGAAGGGGGCTCCCGAGGCCCCATCCGCGGTGACGCCTCCACCTGCAGGGGAAGGCGACCGTGACGCACGGGCTTCTCCTGCCCGGTCATCCTTGCGCGGCCTAGCTGAGCTGGCTGGGGCGAGCCCAGCCCCCATGGCCCAAGTGACTCCTGAGGTGACCCTGCCTGCTGCCGGCACCACGGTCGTGGGGGCACAGCAGACTCCGCCTCAAGACGCGGTGGTCTCGTCGCCGCTACCTTCTCCTCCCATTCCACCGACCGCTGCTTCCCCAACTCCTCCTGCTGCCTCGGAGCACGCCGATGCTTCCCTGTCTTCTTCCGCCGTCCTGGAGCATGCCGTTGCTGAACTGGACCGGCTGCGGCAGGATCTTCATGGCGCCGACCCTCGCCTGGTGGCTGGGCGCCTGGAGCTGGCTTCAGGGTGGATCCGCTCCGACGCCTCGATTCGGGCGGCGCTGGTTCAGGCCTCGACGGCCTGCGACGGAGAGAGGGAGGCCACTCTCGAGGCGAAGGCTGCCCGAGACGCGGCCCGGGGAGAGTTGGTTGGAGTCCGTGGTCGCTGCAAGGAGCTGGAGGATGAGCTGCAGGGCCTGTGGGACCAGCTCGCGAAGGAGGTCCGCCTTCGCCAAGAGCAGGAGGAAGGCGCGAAGGCTCGCAAGGCGGCCATCGAGGATCGGGAGGCCAAGCTCAAGAAGCGCCGCGACCGCCTAGGCGCGCCGAAGAAGGAGCTGGAGGTAACGAAGGCCGAGCTGGACCGCAAGGCCCGGGTCCTTGCTGAGGATCGCGTGGCCTTCACAGACATGGAGAAAGATGCCCGTGCTTTGCTGAAGACGCTCTATGAGAGCGGCCTGGAGAGCCCGCTGGCCGGTGACGAGGATGGCCCCGCCAAGCTCCTTCCCTTCCTGGTTCATGCCCTTGGGGATGTCGCCTTGGCCTCGGCCCCACGGCCGAGGCCGAGGTGCGAGTCTTGTCCTCTGCTACTCTGACGCGGGTCTTCACCCACATCTACCTTCGCGATCCCAGCGCAGACCTCGACGGCCTGCTGGAGCCGGTGAGTGGCGAGGGTGCTGCTGCTGCTGTCGAAGCCGTGAAGGGACGCGCTGAGGTGTTTCTGGGGAAGTTCCGGGCCTTCAGCACCAAGCCGAAGCAAGGCACTGCCGGCCCTACTGCTCCATGAAGCGAGGCCACTCCACGCTGCCCCACCGCCGACAAGTGACTCCGCTGCCGCTCATGTTCTTCTTTTACTTCCTGCACATGCATCACGCCTCGAGGAGTCATTTAAACTTGCGTTTGGTACTGAGATGACAGTATGGACTGTAATATTTGCTTTTAATTTCTTTGAGTTTTATGCTTTTCCTCCCTACTTGCTTGTGTTCTACACCGGCAGAGCCCGGCCGCGCGCGTACCTCACCCAGCATTAGCCCCGACCGGAAACCAGGACGGGACCAAAGGAGTGAGGGGCTACGTGACAAGTTAGGCTCCTGAGTCGCGATGCTCAGGAGTCCCCCTTGGCGCACGAACAACAAGTAGGGAAGTGTGATGTAGGTGTATCTTCCGTTCTACGTTTGCAGAGCCCGACTCCGCGCGTACCTCAGCTAGCATAGCCTTTCGGAACTAAGGAGTGAGGGGCTATGGAGCCAGTTAGGCCCCTGAGTCGCGATGCTCAAGGGTCCCCCTTGACGCGCAAACAGCGGGCGATGAGGTGAGATGCGAGTGAGACCACCGTTCTACGTCTGCAGAGCCCGGCCCCGCGCGTACCTCACCCAACATAGCCTTTCGGAACTAAGGAGTGAGGGGCTACGGGACCAGTTAGGCCCCTGAGTCGCGATGCTCAGGGGTCCCCCTTGACGCTCAAACGGCCTTCATACCTTGGCTCCGCTCGGGGAGAGACGCGCGACGAACCAGGCCCGAGGGGCCTGGCTGGGTGGCGTACGCCTAGGCGTGACCCAGTCGTAGCCCCCGTGCCTAGCCCCCTCGCGCGGCACTCCCGAGGGGAGGCGTTGCGATAAGGCTAGACACTGAGCTCTGGGCTCCCTGAGGTTGATGCGGCCTGGAGGCCACCCTCAGTTGTTTATCACCAGCGCGGAGCATAGCGCTTCCGTATGTGTATGGGCATAGCCGCTCCTCGGCAGTGTCGTCAGCCAGCGTGGAGCATGGTGCTTCCACTGGTACGTGGGAGGGGGCTCCCCTCCGGGAGGAGCCCCCGGGGCGTGTACAGCCCCGCCCTGACACGTGGCCGGCACGGTAGGGCTAGGTGAGGTGTATCTGGGCACCCGTGAGCCAGCGCGGGACTCACGGGGCCCTACCTCTAGGCGGGTTGCGCCTGGCACTGGGCCGTATCTTGGGATGTGTTCCTGCAGATTGGGTTAGATGCCGGCACTCTACGTCCTCAGGTCCCGGCCCTCGAGCTTGTCTTAGCCGTCGCTGGTATGCCAGGTCGCGATGCCGTGGACAAGGTCAGAGGGTGAGGGCTGGAGAGCCAGTAGGAGCCCTGAGTCGCGATGCTCAGGTACCCCTCCCTTTAACGTGCAAGTGGTCGACATTGAGAAGAAGAGGTGCCGTGAACAGGCGTCAAGTAATCAAGTATGATAGGCGAATGCATAGTTGGAAATAAACGCAAGGAGGATACATGCCACTGGGCCTGGCCCGAGCGACCTGGGGATGATGCAGCCTGAGGGGCGCCCCCAACAAAGCGAGCTAATGATCGAAAGCTAAAAGGGGATACATGCCGCAGGGACGGACCCATGCGGCCTGGGAATGAACCAGCCCTGGGGGGCATTCCCAGCCGGAAATGAAGCTTGAAAGACGTCACCTGGGGTTTTCGCGGACGAAGTGGTGTTGGTGTAGCAGACTCGGTGGGCTGCGGGAGCCGATCCTCATGAGCCCCCAGGCTCAGGGGCCTAAGGAGGCTCCGAAGGCACCGATGGCTCCTCGCGAATCATCTCCATCTCCGCCAGGACTGCGGAACGCCTGTCTTCCTGAGTCTCCATGATGCCCCTCATTAGGCGCTGGTACGCAGCAGCCACGCTCAGCAAGCCGTAAGGCATGCGAACATAGCTGTGGGGCGGTCCTCCACAACGCCCCACTTGTGAGGGACAGAGGCGCTCCGTCGTGGTGACTTGATTGAGCCCTGGTACGTCGATGCAGATGCGCAGCCCACCATCCTCGCCTGGATGGGGGGCCACAGCTGGTAAGCGGTGGCAACCTCTCATGATTCTTGACTCTTGTAGTTCTTGGACGACCTTGTTAACGAACTCCTGCTGGTCTGACCTTCCTTGCCTTGCTCCTTCTTGAGGGAAACGTGCTTCGAAGCACGCCTCCACGTGGTGCCCAAGCGCCTCCCTCATGACCCTGGCCAGGTCGGTGGCCCTCCAGGTGAGAGCCCCCGAGCCCTGCCTGAGGAGGGCGTCTGGCGCGCTTTCCTATGCGATGGATGGAGGGTCCCCTTGGGTAGACACGGGCCTTGAGGGGCCTGCCTCCTGAGGGGCTGAGCCTGACGATGTCTTCTTCTTCTTGGGGGTGATCTCGGGGAGCCTCCTGCTTCCGCGGTCTGGGTCTTCTAGTGACGCGTCCTGAAAGGCTCGCTCCAGGGAACACACTGCATCCTTTTCTTCACACGACACCGTGATGACTCCGCCACTTCCTGACATCTTGAGGATGTTGTAGCCATGATGAGTTACGGCCATGAACTTGGCCAGCGTCGGGTACCCGAGGATGGCGTTGTACGGCAGGCGGATGTGAGCGACGTCGAAGTCGATGAGCTTGGTGCTGTAGTTGTTGCGGGCCCCGAAGGTGACAGGGAGGCGGACCTGCCCGATTGGGATCGTGGAACCGTCAGTGACTCCGGATAAAGGCTTGGTTGGCTGAAGCTGGTAATAGGGCACTTGGAGATTGTTGAATGTTTCCACGGACAGGACGTTGAGCCCTGCCCCACCGTCGATGAGGGTCCTGGTGACCAGTACGTTGCTGATGACTAGAGAGCAAAGCATCGGGAGGACCCCGGCAGTGGCCGCGCACTTGAGATGATCCGCTGAGCTGAACGTGATGGTGCACGCCGACCACCTGAGAGGGCGCGTTGCTTCGAGCCTAGGGAGGACTGCATTCACCTCGCAAGCAAACTGCTTGAAGATGCGTTGGGAGGCTGGGGCTTGAGCTCCGCCCAGGATGCAGGCGATTGCGCGCGGCTCCTGGAAGCCCCCAGCCCCCTCGTCTTGGTGGCGGTCCTCGTTCCTCCTTGGCTGAGGCGGCAGCGGGGGAAGGCCTGCATTGCCCTGCAGGCGATCCTCACGAGGCTGATCTCTCCAGCCCCCCTCGCGAGGCAGGTCCCGCCAGCGGTCCTCGCGAGTTTGATCACGCCACCCTTGGCGCGGGCCGCGGTCTTCCCAGCGTCCTGGGTTTCTTCCTCCTCCTCGGCCGTAGCCCCGGTCAGCGCGGTCAGGGCGTCGGCCGATCCTTCCTTCTCGCACGGCGCGAAGCTCTTGGCATTCATTGGTGTTGTGGTCGTGGTACACGCAGTATCGGCTGCCCCTGGAGGATTCGGGCAGATCCTTGCCCTGCTTGGTATAAGGCTCTGCTGTGAGCACGGCAGCCCCCCTTGCGCTTCACGTCCTTGGCCTTGGGTTTCTTCTCTTCTGGGTCCGCGGCGGGCAGCTCGAGGAGGGAGAGACGCCCCTCCTCAGCCCTGGCGCACTTGGTCGCCAAGTTGATCAACTCCAGGGAGGTGCACAGGTCTTCATGCATCGCCAGCTCCTCTTTCATCTTGACGTCGCGCACACCGTCGGAGAAGGCTGAGATGATGGCTTCCTCGGACACCTTGGGGATCTTGAGACGCGCGCTGTTGAAGCGCTGGATGTACTTTTGCAGGGTCTCTCCGGGTTGTTGCTTGATGCGGCGCATGTCGCTCACGGCGGGCGGCCGGTCGCGAGTACCTTGGAAGTTGGCGATGAAGCGGGTGCGCATCTAGTCCCAGGAAGAGATCGTGCCTGGGGCCAGGTTCAGGAGCCAGGTACGAGCCCCTTCCTTGAGTGCCATGGGGAACCAGTTCGCCATGACCTTTTCGTCCCCGCTGGCAGCTTCGATGCCCAGCTCGTAAAGCGGGAGGAACTCGGCGGGGTCAGTCGTGCCATCGTAGCGAGGAGGCAGGTCTGGCTTGAACTTGCTGGGCCACACAACGCTGCGCAGCTCGGTGGTGTAGGCGCGGCAGCCGGCCGTGGCCACGGGAGGCTTCGGTCAGGTGGGAGCTTGGCCTTGAGGGTCCCCATGCGCTGCAGCCGGAAGCAGCGCGGGGTCTTGACGTGCCGGAGCTGGAGCAGGGTGCGGCGAGCCGGAGCGGGAAGCGCTCGGGCGGCCTCTTGCGGTCGAGGGACTTCTTGGCAGATCCGTTCTTGCTGGGCTGGCGCCTGACGGAGCGGGTTCCGCCCAGGGGCCACGCGCCTTGGGGCCATGGCGTCTTCTTGGAGGGGAGGCGGTTGGTACACCCCCGGAGCTTCATTGCCAGCGCGTGGCGGGGTGCGGCGCAGCGGAGCGGACGGTGCGGGAGAGCCCCCTGCGGCGTGGACGAGCTCGGCGACGCGGTCTAGCCACAATTCGTAGACGTCATCGACGGGACGGTAGCGCAGGAGCTCGTTTGCCGCGATGAGTGCAGCTCGAGCCTCCAAGGGTGCGCGGAGTGCGTGGGACGAAGAGCCTGCTGGCGTGAGCGACGGGGTAGCGGTGCGGCCGTCTCGCCGCACGGACGAGTGCTGAGACGATGCTTGCTGCTCATTCCCCGCCGGGCCGGTGGTGGCATTGACGGCGGGCGACGGGGAACGACGAGGACGCCCATCGACGGGGGCCGTCTGGGCGACGCGGGAAGCGATGGCGGCCCGGCGCTCGGCGCGGGCCCGACGGGCGTCAGACATGGACGCGACGGTCGGAGGAGAACGAAGCGGTGGAAGACAAATTCCGGCGCACCCCTACCTGGCGCGCCAAATGTCGGATTTCGGGTTCCGGCAGACCCTTAAGGTTCGAACTCTGGGGTGCGCGCGGAGATTATGCCCTCTACCTCTCCATCTCGCGAGGATCTAAACTACCAAAAGAACAACACAAAAGACACAGAGTTTATACTGGTCCGGGCCACCGATGTGGTGTAATACCCTACTCCAGTGTGGTGAGGTGGATTGCCTCTTGGGTTGGTGATGATGAGCGGTACAAGGGAAAACAGCCTCGCGAGGGCGTGTTCTAGCTGGGACGATGAACTGCTTGGAGAGTTCAGTCGCCCTTCTCTCTCTCTCTGTCTCCTTGCTCGGCTTCTGGATACCAGATACCTCTACCCTGGGGCTGGCTAGTCCTACTTATAGGCAAAGGCCCTGGGCCCTTTTCCCAAATATTGAGCGGGAAGGGCGCCAACAATTGGCTAATTTGAAGGGGAACATACAGTACACTTATCCTGACTAAAGTTGGTCCTCGCCTGCCAAAGGCCCTGTGGTGACGCCGTTTTGGGCTCCACGATGACCTCCTTCCCACCGTTGGACTGGTCTTGGTCTCGTTGCACCGAAATGGATGCCTTTGCTTGATCCTCTCGCCTGCGCTTGCCCCCTTTGCACCAAAGAGGAAAGGGAGGACACTGCGCGGGCTGGCGCCCGCCTGGCGCCCTTGGTCGTCATGGCTTGCGTCATGGGCACCTCGTGAGGTACCCCGCCTTGATCTCTCCGCCTCCTCGCGAGCCAGCCTGACGAGGCCGTGCCTGAGGAAGTGTCGTGTAATCCGCCCCGTGAGGCTTGGCCCCTCGCGAGGGTCTTGGGTCTTGTGTCGATGAAGTTGGGCCGTGCTGGGCTCCCTTTGAGCCACGCCGCAGGCCGCAGGCAGGCAAGTCTGGGGACCCCCGTTCCCAGAACACCGACATATTGCTTGGTGTGATGATTATGATTGGGAAGATAATGATACTTCTTATGATCTTGAGAATCTTTTTGGCACTTGCTTGGAAGAATATAATAATTGCTATACTATTGGTGCTATCCATGCTATTAATGATGAGAGTGATTATGCTTATGATATGAAAGGGCCCAAGCTTGGGGAAGCTATGTTTGATGAGGATGACATATTTGAGAATATATTTGGTGTAATTAATGTTTGTTCAAAGCTTGGGGATGCTATGTTTAGTAATGATAATATTTTTAGCCTCCCAAGTTTTGATATGCAAAGTTGTTATGATGATAGCATGCCTTCTACCTATGATGATTATATTGATGAAAGTGGGTTTGGAAGAGTGTCAACTTTAGGAAGTAGTGATCCCACAATATTGGAGGATGTTGAATCTTATAATATTTATGAAAGTGGATTTGGAGAGGTCATGACTTTATTTAGTGATGTATCCACTATCTTGGAAGAGGTTTCAATCGATTGTGATGAGAACAAAGTTGCTACTTATGATGATTATTGTGATAAAACTTATGCTATAAAAGTAGTGATGATTATATTTATAAAACTTGTCATGATTATGAGTACCCTTTATCTGAACATTACTCTTTGAATGTGGAAACAGTTTATAGTATTCAAGTCTCCTATGATACTCCCACTATTCCGAATGAGAAGAATTTTGCTTATGTGGAGAGTAGTAAATTTTTTATGCAAGTAGATCATGAAAAGAATGCTTTAGGTGCTGGTTATATTGTTGAATTCATTCGTGATGCTACTGAAAATTATTATGAGGGAGGAATATATGCTTGTAGGAATTGCAATAATATCAAGTTTCCTCCCTATGTGCTTAAAGTTTTGAAGTTATGCTTGTTTTACCTTCCTATGCAAGTTGATTCTTGTTCCCACAAGTTGTTTGCTCACAAAATCCCTATGCATAGGAAGTGGGTTAGACTTAAATGTGCTAGTCATATTCTTCATGATGCTCCCTTTATGTTTCAATTCTTATCTTTTATGTGAGCATCATTGAAATCATCATGCCTGGCTAGGGGCGTTAAATGATAGCGCTTGTTGGGAGGCAACCCAATTTTATTTTAGTTTCTTACTTTTTTGTTCTGTTTAGGGATAAATAATCCATCTAGCTTCTATTCAGATGAGGTTTTGTGTTTTAATTAGTGTTTGTGCTAAGTAGAACCTTTGGGAAGACTTGGGTGAAGTCTTTATGATCATGCTGTAAAAAACAGAAACTTTAGCGCTCACGGGATTAGATAATTGTTTTTACTGGAGAGTGTTATTTAGTTGATTACTTTTGAAGAAGATTACTAGACAAATTACTCAGGTCCACCAATTTATTTTAGAATTTTTGGAGTTCCAGAAGTTTGCGTTAGTTACAGATTACTACAGACTGTTCTGTTTTTGACAGATTCTGTTTCTCGTGTGTTGTTTGCTTATTTTGATGAATCTATGGCTAGTAAAATAGTTTATAAACCATAGAGAAGTTGGAATACAGTAGGTTTAACACCAATATAAATAAAGAATGAGCTCATTACAGTACCATGAAGTGGTGTTTTGTTTTCTTTCGCTAACGGAGCTCACGAGTTTTCTGTTGAGTTTCGTGTTGTGAAGTTTTCAAGTTTTAGGTAAAGATTCGATGGACTATGGAATAAGGAGTGGCAAGAGCCTAATATTGGGGATGCCCAAGCCACCCCAAGGTAATATTCAAGGATAATCAAGCGTCTAAGCTTGGGGATGCCCCGGAAGGCATCCTCTCTTTCGTCTTCGTTCATCGGTAACTTTACTTGTAGCTATATTTTTATTCACCACATGATATGTGTTTTACTTGGAGCATCATTTTATATTCTTTAGCTTTGCTTGCTGTTTGAATAAAGTTTCAATATCTGAAATTCTTAAATGTTAGAGAGTCTTCACATAGTTGCATAATTATCCGACTACTCATTGACCTTCACTTATATCTTTCAGAGTAGTTTGTTGTTTGCTCTGGTGCTTCACTTATATCTTTTAGAGCACTGTGGTGGATTTATTTTATAGAAACTATTGATCTCTCATGCTTCACTTAGATTATTTTGAGAGTCTTAAATAGCATGGTAATTTGCTTAAATAATCCTAATATGCTAAGCATACAAGCTTTGTAAGAATTCTTATGAGTGTGTTGAATACTAAGAAAAGTTTGATGCTTGATAATTGTTTTGAGCTATGAAGATGGTGATATTAGAGTCATGCTAGTTGAGTAGTTGTGAATTTGAGAAATACTTGTGTTAAAGTTTGTGACTCCCGTAGCATGCACGTATGGTGAACCGTTATGTGATGAAGTCGAAGCATGATTTATTTATTGATTGTCTTCCTTATGAGTGGCGGTCGGGGACAAGTGATGGTCTTTTCCTACCAATCTATCCCCCAAGGAGCATGCGCGTAATACTTTGCTTTGATAACTTCTAGATTTTTGCAATAAGTATATGAGTTCTTTATGACTAATGTTGAGTCCATGGATTATACGCATTTTTCCCATCCTTCCACCATTGCTAGCCTCTCTAATATCGCGCACTTTTTGCCGGTATCATACACCCACCATATACCTTCCTCAAAACAGACACCATACCTACCTATCATGGCATTTCCATAGCCATTTCGAGATATATTGCCATGCAACTTTCCACTATTCCGTTTATTATGACATGCTTCATTATTGTCATATTGCTTAGCATGATCATGTAGTTGACATCGTATTTGTGGCAAAGCCACCGTTCATAATTCTTTCATACATGTCACTCTTGATTCATTGCATATCCCGGTACACCGCCGGAGGCATTCACAGAGTCATATCCTTTTCTAAGTATTGAGTTGTAATTCTTGAGTTGCAAGTAAATAAAAGTGTGATGATCATCATTATTAGAGCATTGTCCCAGTGAGGAAAGGATGATGGAGACTATGATTCCCCACAAGTCGGGATGAGACTCCGGACGAAAAATAAAAAAGAGGCCATAAAAAAGAGAAAAGGCCCAAATTAAAAAAATAAAATAAATAAATGAGAGAAAAAAAGAGAAGGGACAATGCTACTATCCTTTTACCACACTTGTGCTTCAAAGTAGCACCATGATCTTCATGATAGAGAGTCTCCTATGATATCACTTTCATATACTAGTGGGAATTTTTCATTATAGAACTTGGCTTGTATATTCCAATGATGGGCTTCCTCAAATTGCCCTAGGTCTTCGTGAGCAAGCGAGTTGGATGCACACCCACTTAGTTTCTTTTGTTGAGCTTTCATATACTTATAGCTCTAGTGCATCCGTTGCATGGCAATCCCTACTCACTCACATCGATATCTATTGATGGGCATCTCCATAGCCCGTTGATACGCCTAGTTGATGTGTGACTATCTTCCCCTCTTTTTGCCTTCTCCACAACCACCATTCTATTCCACATATAGTGCTATATCCATGGCTGACGCTCATGTATTGCGTGAAGATCGAAAAAGTTTTGAAAATGTTAAAGTATGAAACAATTGCTTGGCTTGTCAACGATGTTGTGCATGATTTAAATACTTTGTGTGGTGAAGATAGAGCATAGCCAGACTATATGATTTTTTGTAGGGATAACTTTATTTGGCCATGTTATTTTGAGAAGACATAATTGATTTGTTAGTATGCTTGAAGTATTATTATTTTTATGTCAATATGAACTTTTGTCTTGAATCTTTTAGATCTGAATATTCATACCACAATTAAGAAGAATTACATTGAAATTATGCCAACTAGCATTCCACATCAAAAATTATGTTTTTTATCATTTACCTACTCGAGGACGAGCAGGAATTAAGCTTGGGGATGCTTGATACGTCTCCAACGTATCTATAATTTTTGATTGCTCCATGCTATGTTATCTACTGTTTTGGGCAATATTGGGCTTTATTATGCACTTTTATATTATTTTTTGGGACTAATCTATTACCCGGAGGCCCAGCCCAAAATTGCTGTTTTTTTGCCTATTTCAGTGTTTCGAAGAAAAGGAATATCAAACGGAGTCGAAACGGAACGAAATCAACTGGAGAAGTTATTTTTTGAAGGAAAGCTACTGGATGGACTTGGACCCCACGTCAAGAGCAAAGGGAGGTGTTCACGAGGGTGGGGGGCGCACCCACCCCCTAGGGTGTGCCCCCTGCCTCGTGGGCCCCCCGAAGCTCCACCGACGTACCTCCTGCACCCATATATACTCACGTACCCTAAAAATTCCAGAACATAGAATAGATCGGGAGTTCCGACGTCACAAGCCTTTGTAGCCACCAAAAGTCAATCGGGACCCTGTTCCGGCACCCTGCCGGAGGGGGGAACCCTCACTGATGGTCATCTTAATCATCCCGGCACTCTCCATGACGAGGAGGGAGTAGTTCACCCTCGGGGCTGTGGGTATGTACCAGTAGCTATGTGTTTGATCTCTCTCTCTCATGTTCTTGATTTGGCACGATCTTGATGTATCGCGACCTTTGCTATTATAGTTGGATATTATGTTTCTTCTCCCCCTCTTCTGTCTTGTAATGGATTGAGTTTTCCCCTTGAAGTTATCTTATCGGATTAAGTCTTTAAAGATTTGAGAACACTTGATGTATGTCTTGCCGTGCATATCTGTGGTGACAATGGGATATCACGTGATTCACTTGATGTATGTTTTGGTGATCAACTTGCGGGTTCCGCCCATGAACCTATGCATAGGGGTTGGCACACGTTTTCGTCGTGATTCTCCGGTAGAAACTTTGGGCACTCTTTGAAGTACTTTGTGTTGGTTTGAATAGATGAATCTGAGATTGTGTGATGCATATCGTATAATCATGCCCACGGATACTTGAGGTGACATTGCAGTATCTAGGTGACATTAGGGTTTTGGTTGATTTGTATCTTAAGGTGTTATTCTAGTACGAACTCTAGGGCTGTTTGTGACACTTATAGGAATAGCCCAATGGATTGATTGGAAAGAATAACTTTGAGGTGGTTTCATACCCTGCCATAATCTGTTTGTTTGTTCTCTGCTATTAGTGTCTTTGGAGTGATTCTTTGTTGCATGTTGAGGGATAGTTATATGATCCAATTATGTTATTATTGTTGAGAGAACTTGCACTAGTGAAAGTATGAACCCTAGGCCTTGTTTCCTAGCATTGCAATACCGTTTGTGCTCACTTTTACCGCTTGTTACCTTGCTGTTTTTATATTTTCAGTTTACAAAAACCTATATCTACCATCTATATTGCACTTGTATCACCATCCCTTCGCCAAACTAGTGCACCTATACAATTTACCATTGTATTGGGTGTGTTGGGGACACAAGAGACTCTTTGTTATTTGGTTGCAGGGTTGCTTGACAGAGACCATCTTCATCCTACGCCTCCCACGGATTGATAAACCTTAGATCATCCACTTGAGGGAAATTTGCTACTGTCCTACAAACCTCTGCACTTGGAGGCCCAACAACGTCTACAAGAAGAAGGTTGTGTAGTAGACATCAAGCTCTTTTCTGGCGCCGTTGCCTGGGAGGTTAGTTCTTGAAGGTATATATTTAGATCTTTCAATCGAATCTTTTTCTTTCTTGTTTTATCACTAGTTACTATTATAAAAGAAAACTACAAAAAAATGGGATTGAGTTTACCTCGTACGCTTCATCTTTTTAATGTCTTTCGTGAGTATGATGGAAAGGAAAATTGTGCCAAAGTGTTAGAAGAAGAATGCATTAAAATGTTTGGCACTAAATCTTTGTATGATGAGCATGTTTGCAATATTGTTAGTATTAATTCCTTGAATATCCATGATGCTAATGATATGCAAATCCACAAGCTTGGGGAAGCTATGTTTGATGAAGATGATATTTTTTGTCCCCCAAGCTTTGATGAGCAAATTTACTATGATGATAGCATGCCTCCTATCTATGATGATTATTGTGATGACACATATGCTTTAAAGAATAACGATAACCATGAAACTTGTCATCTTGATCTTAATTTTCAACCATATGATAGTTATTTTTTTGAGTTTGCTCCCACTACTATTCATGAGAAGAATTTTGCTTATGTGGAGAGTAGTAAAAATTCTATACTTGTAGATCATGAAAAGAATGCTTTAGGTGTTGGTTATATTTTTGAATTCATTCATGATGCTACTGAAAATTATTACGAGGGAGGAATATATGCTTGTAGGAATTGCAATAATATCAAGTTTCCTCTCTATGTGCTTAAATTTTTGAAGTTACGCTTGTTTTACCTTCCTATGCTAGTTGATTATTGTTCCCATAAGTTGTTCGCTCACAAAATCCCTATGCATAGGAAGTGGGTTAGACTTAAATGTGCTAGTCATATTCCTCATGATGCTCTCTTTATGTTTCAATTCTTATCTTTTGTGTGAGCATCATTGAAATCATCATGCCTAGCTAGGGGCGTTAAACGATAGCGCTTGTTGGGAGGCAACCCAATTTTATTTTAGTTTATTTATTTTTGGTTCTGTTTAGGAATAAATAATCCATCTAGCTTCTGTTAAGATGTGGTTTTATGTTTTAATTAGTGTTTGTTCCAAGTAGAACCTTTGGGAAGACTTGGGTGAAGTTTTTATGATCATGCTGTAAAAAAAACAGAAACTTTATCGCTCACGAGAGTTTCTTCAACTTTTTACTGGAGAGTGCTATTTAGTTGATTCTTTTTGAAGATGATTACTAGGCAAATTCCTTAGGTACACCAATTTATTTTAGAATTTTTGGAGTTCCAGAAGTTTGCGTTAGTTACAGATTACTACAGACTGTTCTGTTTTTGATAGATTCTGTTTTTCTTGTGTTGTTTGCTTATTTTGATGACTCTATGGCTAGTAAAATATTTTATAAACCATAGATAAGTTGTAATACAGTAGGTTTAGCACCAATATAAATAAAGAATGAGTTCATTACAGTACCATGAAGTGGTGTTTTGTTTTCTTTCACTAACGAAGCTCACGAGTTTTCTGTTAAGTTTTGTGTTGTGAAGTTTTCAAGCTTTGGGTAAAGATTCGATGGACTATAAAATAAGGAGTGGAAAGAGCCTAAGCTTGGGGATGCCCAAGGCACCCCAAGTTAATATTCAAGCATAACCAAGCGTCTAATCTAGGGTATGCCCCGGAAGGCATCCCCTCTTTCGTCTTCGTTCATCGGTAACTTTACTTAGAGCTATATTTTTATTCACCACATGATATGTATTTTGCTTGGAGCGTCGTTTTATTTTCTTTAGCTTTGCTTGATGTTTGAATAAATTACCAAGATCTGAAATTATTAAATGAGAGAGTCTTCACATGGTTGCATAATTATTCGACTGCTCATTGATCTTCACTTATATCTTTCAGAGTAGTTTGTTGTTTGCTCTAGAGCTTCACTTATATCTTTTAGAGCATGGTGGTAGTTTTATTTTAAAGAAATGGCTGAACTCCCATGCTTCACTTAGATTATTTTGAGAGTCTTAAATAGCATGGTAATTCTCTTAATAATCCTAATATGCTAAGCATAAATGATTTGTAAGAATTCTTATGAGTGTGTTGAATACTAAGAAAAGTTTGATGCTTGATAATTGTTTTGAGATATGAAGATGGTGATATTAGAGTCATGCTAGTTTAGTAGTTGTGAATTTGGTAAATACTTGTGTTAAAGTTTGTGATTCCTATAGCATCCACGTATGGTGAACCGTTATGTGATGAAGTCGGAGCATGATTTATTTATTGATTGTCTTCCTTCTGAGTGGCGGTCGGGGACGAGTGATGGTCTTTTCCTACCAATCTATCCCCCTAGGAGCATACGCGTAATACTTTGCTTTGATAACTTCTAGATTTTTGCAATAAGTATATGAGTTCTTTATGACTAATGTTGAGTCCATGGATTATACGCACTTTTTCCCATCCTTCCACCATTGTTAGCCTCTCTAATACCGCGCACTTTTCGCCGGTATCATACACCCACCATATACCTTCCTCAAAACAGCCACCATACCTACCTATCATGGCATTTCCATAGCCATTCCGAGATATACTGCCATGCAACTTTCCACCGTTCCTTTTATTATGACACGCTCCATCATTGTCATATTGCTTTGCATGATCATGTAGTTGACATTGTATTTGTGGCAAAGCCACCATTCATAATTCTTTCATACATGTCACTCTTAATTCATTGCACATCCCGGTACACCGCCGGAGGCATACATATAGAGTCATATTTTGTTCTAAGTATCGAGTTGTAATTCATGAGTTGTAAGTAAATAAAAGTGTGATGATCATCATTATTAGAGCATTGTCCCAGTGAGGAAAGGATGATGGAGACTATGATTCCCCCACAAGTCGTGATGAGACTACGGAGGAAAAATAAAAAAAAAAGAGAAAAAAAGAGGCCATAAAAAAAGAGAAAAGGCCCAAACAAAAAAATAAAAAAATATAAAAATTAGAGAAAAAGAGAGAATGGACAATGCTACTATCCTTTTACCACACTTGTGCTTCAAAGTAGCACCATGATCTTCATGATAGAGAGTCTCCTATGATATCACTTTCATATACTAGTGGGAATCTTTCATTATAGAACTTGGCTTGTATATTCCAATGATGGGCTTCCTCAAATGCCCTATGTCTTCGTGAGCAAGTGAGTTGGATGCACACCCACTTAGTTTCTTTTGGAGCTTTCATACACTTATAGCTCTAGTGCATCCGTTGCATGGCAATCCCTACTCACTCACATTGATATCTATTGATGGCATCTCCATAGCCCATTGATACGCCTAGTGAGACTATCTTCCCCTCTTTTTGTCTTCTCCACAACCACCATTCTATTCCACATATAGTGCTATATCCATGGCTCAAGCTCATGTATTGCTTGAAGATTGACAAGGTTTTGAGAATGTCAAAAGTATGAAACAATTGCTTGGCTTGTCATCGGGGTTGTGCATGATTTAAATACTTTGTGTGGTGAAGATAGAGCATAGCCAAACTATATGATTTTGTAGGGATAACTTTCTTTGGCCATGATATTTTGAGAAGACATAATTGCTTTATTAGTATGCTTGAAGTATTATTATTTTTATGTCAATATGAACTTTTGTCTTGAATATTTCGGATCTGAATATTCATACCACAATTAAGAAGAATTACATTGAAATTATGCCAGCTAGCATTCCACATCAAAAATTATCTTTTTTATCATTTACCTACTCGAGGATGAGCACGAATTAAGCTTGGGGATGCTTGATACGTCTTCAACATATCTATAATTTTGCCATCGGCTGTATAACACTACTCAATTTTGCCACTAAACATTTTCACTACTAAAAAATGGCACTGCTCTGTTAGATCAAGCTCAAAAATACCATTTTCACCGTTACTGTTTGGTCAATACACGTTGACTGAAGTGACATGACGAAACTACCCCTATCCCATTTGTAAGGGGCGCATGAGAAAAAGAGAACAAAATTTGGGAGGGTAGGGGTTCGAACCCAAGACCACGGGTTACACAAGCGCGCGAGCTAACCAACTGAGCCACGGGAATGATTTGTTGTGTGAGGAGATACAATCCTTATATACGGATGTCTCAACCTAACTAAACAGAACCTTATCTAATACTTGACCTGATCTATTCATGGCAGTTTCCCCAGCCGGAACCAATATCCCCAGTCACCGCCGCCGCCTGCCAAACTCCTCACCTAGCACCGCTGGTCACTGGGCTGCCCGCCCAGCTCCGGCGCGCACCCACTCGCCGCAGTTGCGGCGCCTCCCGCCGAGTGCCGCCACCCATTGCGGCTTCGGCTCTTCCTCCCGCCCGGCACCGCCACCGGAGGCAGGCAGCTCCGGCGCTTCTCCCGGCTGACTCGGCAGCTCCTCTCGAGTCTTGAAGTGCAGTTGTTCCACGACAATGGTGATGGACAACAGGACCGAATCGGAGGGTTGCATCGGCCACAGGACGTACGGCCCAACACGACATCGGCTTTGAAATTCCTGCATTGTGAGTATACTAATTCTCAGTGTGCGTGTGTGGTTGAATATAACTTGTAGAGGTCAAAAATTTTACATAGAATTTGTAGTAGCTGACTTTGCCTTACTGGTAATCGCTTGCAATTTGGTACTTGTGTTCCTGATGGTCAAGATGGATGCGGATACTGCTTGTATGCTGACAGTTAGGATGGAAACAAGCCGTGAGAGTAGCGATGGTCTCAAGCGATATGTTGGCGGCTTTGATTTTCCTCTATTCATAGAACCTAATATCACACACAAAATATTGCTGCACAAGCTGTGTGATAGCTATCCATGGGGGTGGCGTGATTACGTTGAGTTGAAGTACTATGACAAGGAACAGAATAATGGGTTGCTGTTGTATGTGATGATGATGCAGCTTTGATGTTTGGAAAACATCAAGATTCAAATAAAATATCTATGCAAATTGAGGTTCTTCAAAAATCCAAAACTCCTAGCACACCTAGCCGTAATCCACCTACACAACCTTGTTACAGTGAGAGTCAACATACAGGGAGTTAGGCAGTTGATGTTGATACAATCAACATACAGGGAGTCAAGCAGTCTACTATTGTTGATGATGCTAATAGAGACATAACCAATGATGCTATACCTGATGATGTTGTTCTCTCGGATAATGATGATGAGCGGCAGTATCCAGACTTAGTCAAGAAGTCTACCAAAGATGATGATTCGGCAGACATGGAAGAGGAAGATAATCCTCCAGCATATGAATCCACTGACGTTGAAGAAGAAGAAGAAGAAGAGAATAGAGACATTGGTTTAGTTGATGAAGAGGAAGAGGAGGAGGAGGACAGACCCATTAGAGTATATCACAAGGAGAATCCATTATTTGCAGAAGGCTCGGTATTCCCCTCTTTGTTGGACTGCAAGAATGCACTTTCTACTTTTGCAATTAAACGTGAATTTGACTATACAGTTGAAAAGAGTGATTCTAAGAGGCTGAGAGCAAGTTGTGCATATAAGAGGTGTAAGTGGAGAATTCATGGCTCTTATATGAGGAATATCACGATATTTCAGGTATAACTTGTTAACATCTAATTGATTTGTTTATTGTACCCTTTATTTTGTGGAACTAGTAACTATACAAATCTGGCAAGTTTAACATACTAACTGATTTTCTTGTTTCCTACAGATCAAGGTGTGTCCTTTCTCTCATACATGCCCAACTAAGCTGAGAAGTGAGAAGTTCAAGCCGGCAAAGAGCAGGTGGGTTGCTGATGTTGTGCTGGATTGGGTGAGAAAGAACCTAGATATTGGCCCTACTGCTCTTCAAGAGAAGATCCATGAGAAATACCACTTCACGGTGCCATACATGTGTGTATCTCGTGGTAAGGACAAAGCAATGGATATGATTAGTGGAAAATGGGAAGATAGCTTCATCGTCTCTATAGTTTCAAGGCTGAGGTGGAGAAGTGTTCTCCTGTTAGTGTAGTGGAAATAGACAAAGAGACTGTGCAGTACACGATCAAAGGAAAAGTGAGGGAGAAGGAATGCTTTAGGAGGGTGTTTGTTTCATTCAAGGCATATTGGCAAGGCTTTTTAAATGGATGTCGACCATACTTGGCCGTAGACTCAACTGCACTAAGTGGGAGATTCAAAGGGCAACTAGCTTATGATTGTGCCATTGATGGCCGTAATCAGCTTTACCCAGTTGCATATGGGGTGCTAGAGACAGAATCGTCTGAAAGTTGGGCTTGGTTTCTTCAAAATCTGCGTGGGCTTATTGGGCATCCTGAAGGACTAGTCATACACACTGACGCTTGCAAAGGTTTAGAGACAACAGTAGAACAAGTTTGGCCTGGAGTGGAGCATAGGGAGTGTATGAGGCATCTTGCTGCAATTTTTCGAAAAAAAAATCAAGGGCAAGGTCTATGATGATAATCTTTGGGCTGCAAGCTTAACTTTCAGCTCTAGAAAGCACAATTGGCATATGAAACAGATCCTTGCTAAGAAGAGTGTCCAAAAATATATGGCTGAACATGATACGTCTCTGTCATATCTATAAATTTTTATTGTTCCATGCCAATATTCTACAACTTTTACATACTTTTGGCAACTTTTTATACTATTTTGGGACTAACATATTGATCCAGTGCCCAGTGCCACTTCCTGTTTGTTGCATGTTTTTTGTTTCACAAAAAATCCATATCAAACGGAGTCCAAACGGGATAAAAACTTACGGAGATTTTTTTGGAATATATGTGATTTTTGGGAAGAAGAATCAATGTGAGATGATGCCCGAGGGGGCCACGAGGCAGGGGGCGCCCCTGACCCTCGTGGCCACCCAGTAAGGCGGTTGGTGCCCTTCTTTCTCCGCAAGAAAGCCAATATGTGGATAAAAATCATGTCCAAATTTCAACCTAATCGGAGTTACGAATCTCCGTGAATATAAGAAACAGTGAAAGGCCAGAATTAGGGAATGCAGAAACAGAAGGAAACACAGAGAGAGAGAGAGAGAGATCCAATCTCGAAGGGGCTCTCGCCCCTCCGCCGCCATGGAGTCCATGGAACAAAGGGGAAACCCTTCTCCCATCTAGGGAAGGTCAAGGAAGAAGAAGAATAAGGGGGGCTCTCTCCCCTCTCTCCCGGTGGCGCCAGAACGCCGCCGGGGCCATCATCGCGACAACGATCTACACCAACACCGCCGTCATCTTCACCAACATCTTCATCACCTTCCCCCATCTATCTATAGCGGTCCACTCTCCCGCAACCCACTGTACCCTCTACTTGAACATGGTGCTTTATGCTTCATATTATTATCCAATGATGTGTTGCCATCCTATGATGTCTGAGTAGATTTTCGTTGTCCTATCGGTAATTGGTGAATTGCTATGATTGGTTTAATTTGCTTGTGGTTATGTTGCTGTCCTTTGGTGCCCATCATATGAGCGCGCGCGTGGATCACACCATAGAGTTAGTTGTATGTTGATAGGACTATGTATTGGAGGGCAAGAGTGACAGAAGCTTCAACCTAGCATAGAAATTGATGCATACGGGATTGAAGGGGGGCGAATATATCTTAATGCTATGGTTGGGTTTTACCTTAATGCTATGGTTGGATTCCTTTGCTAAGGCAATTGCACCAGTATTGTCACAAAAGATTTTCATTGGACCCGATTCACTAGGTATGACACCTAGATCAGATATGAACTCATTCATCCAGACTCCTTCATTTGTTGTTTCCGAAGCAGCTATGTATTCCGCTTCACATGTAGATCCCGCCACGATGCTTTCCTTAGAACTGCACCAACTGACAGCTCCACCGTTCAATATAAACACGTATCCGGTTTGTGACTTAGAGTCATCCGGATCAGTGTCAAAGCTTGCATCAACGTAACCATTTACGACAAGCTCTTTGTCACCTCCATAAATGATGCGACCGTATCTACTAAGATGACAACAGATATTTTGAAGGCTGAACAGGGAAGAAAGGAGAAATATATGGTGCCTGCTTTGCGTCAGAAAAGAAAGAAATTTGTTGTTGTTCATGACAGCAATCAGACAGTTCATCACGTGAGCAAGTTCTATCATGGCAACAAGGTGGCATGTACTTCTGTTGAAGAAATTCCTGTTCAAATTGCACCAACGGATGAAGTTGAGCCGAAGTTCAGGACTCCATGCAAAAGCCTGGTGAACAGTTTGAGTCCTTCGAGTCATACGTGATCAACACAAGGAAAGTAGTACTATTTTGGAATCTTGTGATCAATGTTGCCGGATTTTTATATTAGCTTAATAGTGATTAGTTAGTTAAGATAGGAGAGAGTTTTTTCCCTGGTCACTAGTATACGATACGTGCATGTATCAGTGCGTGTCTAACTAGATTTTGTGTCCAATTAGTTTTCAAGTCGTAATAGGAGTCCAGGCCTTGTGCCTGCGTGCAGTACATATAAGGCGATCCGGCTGTGTATCGAGGGATAGGTTTTTTTAGATTGAGTTAAATCAGAAGAAACGCCAGATTACGGCGACGGCGGCCATGACTGTTTGAGACAAGTTGAGGAATCGATCTGGTTCTGTGTTTCCTTGGCGAGAAGGTTGGAAGCTTGTGCTTCTAAATTTTTCGTTCGATCGTCTATGATCGTCCACGCGCTTCCGATCAGGGTGCTCGTGTTGTTTAACTAGGTTTGCATCTAGTAAACCTAGTTTCTGCATGGTTCATTGTTGTTTTGCTGGTTGATTATTTGGGCAGTTAGATAAGGAAAGATTACATCTAAGATCAGTGTACCATGAAAGATTGGGGAAAATTATTCATGTCATCGAGTTTCTGTCGACGTTTGCATCAAGTGGTATCAGAGCAAGGTTGATCACGGTACAATTTTTTTCTTGCTATTTGATTCAACTGTTTGAAAGATTGGGGAAAATTATTCACATCATCGAGTTTCTGTCGATGTTTGCATCAAGTGGTATCAGTGAACTCGCAGCATGACAAATCTGATCATGAGGAGGTCGATGAGCTTCCGGAGGATCTGGAGATAAGTGATGATTTGCGTATTCATCTGATGGCGATCAAGGGAGCCAACAAGAAGCTTGGGACAAGGGTTGAGGAATTGTCTGCAAATATTGTAGGCGTCGAGGACAGGTTGAACGAGCGTTTGACTGCCAGCGACCGACAACGCACTGATAGTCTACAGGTGGTGACTAAGAGTCTTAATCGGCTCACCGCAGCAGTTCAGCGCCTTCAGGCGAGAGATGTGGCACCCCGACAGTCCTGCTCACCACGACGACGTCGTGACCGCAACAACAACGATGATGGTGATTTTTCTGAGGGTTCTAATGCCCGTGGAGGCTTACCTCACCGACCACGACATGATGCTGGGGCTCACCGCCATGCTGGGCGGCGCCGTGACTATGGCGGCAATGGTGCCCACGAGGATGATGGTTTGGGTCGAATCAAGATAACCATACCTGAATTCTCGGGACATTGTGCTGACCCAGAGAAATATTTGGAGTGGGAAATGCGCGTAAATCAGATTTTTGATGGTCACAACTACTCCAAAGAGAAGAAGGTTCGTGTTGCATCAATGGAATTTACAGAGTATGCTCTTGTATGGTGGGATAATAAGAACCATACTAACGAGCGACCAGCGACATGGACTGACATAAAGCGAATCATGAGGGAATGTTTTGTGCCTGCTTATTACACTCGCCAGCTTCATAGTAGACTCCATCGTCTATTGCAAGGTACAAAATCAGTTGATGAGTACTACAAAGAGATGCAAGTTTTGATGATCCGTACGGCTGTGCGTGAGTCTGCGGAGGCGACCATGGTACGTTTCTTTGAGGGGTTAGAAGAAAAGATTCGTGACCGTGTTGATTTAATGCAATATAATGATATTCATGAGTTGCTTCATCAAGCGGAGCGTGCTGAACATTGGGTTTTAGAGAAGCAAGTTTCATAGACTCGTCCAACTTACAACAGTGGACGACATGGTTCTTCTCCTACTGATGGTGGGTTTAGTGCTAAATCGACTCCTTCTTATAAGTCGGGAAGCATTGAACAGAGCAAACTGGCGGCTGCGCCAAAGGAGGTCTCTCAATTTTCATCTAATGCGACTTCATCTCATCATCGTAATATTATTTGCCACAAGTGTGGAGGGCAGGGACATATGAAGCATGAATGTTCCAATCAACGAAGGGTTCTACTTGTTGATGCAGAATATATTTCAGAATCTGAAGATGAGATGCCTAAGTTAGAGGATGGAATCGAAGGAGGTCATGGTGATACCATACTATGCTATCCTCAAGAAGATCCCGATATGGAGAGTTTGCTAGCACATAAGGTCCAGCGAGATGACAAGGTAATTCTTGAACCGGGACAACGGCGGAGTATTTTTCAAACTGCATGTACCATCAAGGTAGAAGTGCGCAAACTGATAATTGATGGCGGCAATGCTAGCAACATGATTAGCAAGGATGTGGTAGAGTATCTTTCTTTGCCAACATGGGAGTACCCAAAACCATATTATATGAAGTGGATCAATGATGTGGGCAAAGTAAAGGTAACTCACAGGGTGAAGGTTCCTTTTTTTGTTGATGGCTATGTTGACAAAGTAGAATGCGACGTTATGCCACTACATGTCTGTCATCTTATTTTGGGGCGTCCGTGGCAACATGATATTAACGCTCTTCATCATGGGAGAACAAATAGGTACACTTTTATGCATAAAGGCGAGTTCTATGCTATTCTTCCGAAAGATGGAAAAGATATAAAGTGTACCATCGAAGTGTTTAAGAAAAATCCTACAAGGCATACGTCGAAACCGAGGACGGTTTCCCTTCAAGGTAGGGAGGATGATGCGACCGTATCTAATAAGATGACAACGGATATTTTGAAGGCCGAACAGGGAAGAAAGGAGAAATATATAGTGTCTGCTTTGCATCAAACAAGAAAGAAATTTGTTGTTGTTCATGACAACAATCAGACAGTTCATCACGTGAGCAAGTTCTATCATGGCAACAAGGTGGCATGTACTTCTGTTGAAGAAATTCCCGTTCAAATTGCACGAACGGATGAAGTTGAGCCGAAGTTCAGGACTCCATGCAAAAGCCTAATGAACAGTTTGAGTCCTTTGAGTCGTACGTGATCAACACAAGGAAAGTAGTACTATTTTGGAATCTTGTCATCAACGTTGCCGGATTTTTATAATAGCTTAATAGTGATTAGTTAGTTAAGATAGGAGAGAGTTTTTTCCCTGGTCACTAGTATACGATACGTGCATGTATAAGTGTGTGTCTAACTAGATTTTGTGTCCAATTAGTTTTCAAGTCGTAATAGGAGTCCAGGCCTTGTGCCTGCGTGCACTACATACAAGGCTATCCGGCTGTGTATCGAGGGATAGGTTTTTTTTAGATTGAGTTAAATCAGAAGAAACGCCAGATTAAGGCGGCGGCGGCCATGACTGCGTGAGACAAGTTGAGGAATAGATCTGGTTATGTGTTTCCTTGGTGAGAAGGTTGGAAGCTTGTGCTTCTAAATTTTTCGGCCGATCGTCTACGATCGTCCACGCGCTTTCGATCAGGGTGCTTGTGTTGTTTAACTAGGTTTGCATCTAGTAAACCTAGTTTTTGCATTGTTCATTGTTGTTTTGCTGGTTGATTATGTGGGCACTTAGATAAGGAAAGATTACATCTGAGATCAGTGTACCGTGAAAGATTGGGGAAAATTATTCACGTCATCGAGTTTTTGTCGACGTTTGCATCAATAAATGAGAAACATATCCTTAGTCCTTTTCAGGTATTTCAAGATGTTCTTGACTGCTGTCCAGTGATCCACTCCTGGATTACTTTGGTACCTCACTGCTAAACTAATAGCAAGGCACATATCAGGTCTGGTACAAAGCATCGCATACATGATAGAGCCTATGGCTGAAGCATAGGGAACACCTTTGATTTTCTCTCTATCTTCTGCAGTGGTCGGGCATTGAGTCTGACTCAACTTCACACCTTGTAACACGGGCAACAACCCTTTCTTTGCTTGATCCATTTTGAACTTCTTCAAAACTTTATCAAGGTATGTGCTTTGTGAAAGTCCAATTAAGTGTCTTGATCTATCTATATAGATCTTGATGCCCAATATATAAGCAGCTTCACTGAGGTCTTTCATTGAAAAACCCTTATTCAAGTATCCTTTTATGATATCCAGCAATTCTATATCATTTCCAATCAACAATATGTCATCCACATATAATATTAGAAATGCTACAGAGCTACCACTCACTTTCTTGTAAATACAGACTTCTCCAAATGTCTGTATAAAACCATATGCTTTGATCACACTATCAAAACGTTTATTCCAACTCTGAGATGCTTGCACCAGTCCATAGATGGATCACTGGAGTTTGCACACTTTGTTAGCACCCTTTGGATCGATAAAACCTTCAGGTTGCATCATATACAACTCTTCTTCTAGAAATACATTCAGGAATGCAGTCTTTACATCCATTTGCCAGATTTCATAATCATAAAATGTGGCAATTGCTAACATGATTCAGACGGACTTAAGCATCGCTACGGTTGAGAAAGTCCCGTCGTAGTCAACTCCTTGAACTTGTCGAAAACCTTTCGCAACAAGTCGAGCTTTGTAGACAGTAACATTACCGTCAGCGTCGGCATTCTTCTTGAAGATCCACATTTTGTTCTCATACATGGATCCCATCTCAGATTTCATGGCCTCAAGCCATTTTGCGGAATCTGGGCTCATCATCGCGTCCTCATAGTTCGTAGGTTCGTCATGGTCAAGTAACATGACCTCCAGAACAGGATTACTGTACCACTCTGGTGCGGATCTTACTCTGGTTGACCTACGCGGTTTGGTAGTAACTTGATCTGAAGTTACATGATCATCATCATTAGCTTCCTCACTAATTGGTGTAGGAGTCACAGGAACAGTTTTCTGTGATAAACCACTTTCCAATAAGGGAGTAGGTACAGTTACCTCATCAAGTTCTACTTTCCTCCCACTCACTTCTTTCGAGAGAAACTCCTTCTCTAGAAAGGATCCACTCTTAGCAACGAATATCTTGCCTTCGGATCTGTGATAGAAGGTGTACCCAACAGTCTCCTTTGGGTATCTTGTGAAGACACATTTCTCCGATTTGGTTTCGAGCTTATCAGGTTGAAGCTTTTTCACATAAGCATCGCAGCCCCAAACTTTAAGAAACGACAACTTTGGTTTCTTGCCAAACCATAGTTCATAAGGCGTCATCTCAACAGATTTAGATGGTGCCCTATTTAACGTGAATGCAGTGGTCTCTAAAGCATAACCCCAAAACGATAGCGGTAAATGAGTAAGAGACATCATAGATCGCACCATATCTAGTAAAGTACGATTATGACGTTCGGACACACCATTACGCTGTGGTGTTCCCGATGGTGTGAGTTGCAAAACTATTACGCATTGTTTCAAATGAAGACCAAACTCGTAACTCAAATATCCTCCTCCATGATCAAATCGTAGAAACTTTATTTTCTTGTTACGATGATTTTCCACTTCACTCTGAAATTCTTTGAACTTTTCAAATGTTTTAGACTTATGTTTCATCAAGTAGATATACCCACATCTGCTCAAATCATCTGTGAAGGTGAGAAAATAATGACACTCGCTGCGAGCCTCAACATTCATCGGACCACATACATCAGTATGTATGATTTCCAACAAATCTGTTGCTCGCTCCATTCTTCCGGAGAACGGCGTCTTAGTCATCTGTCCCATCAGGCATGGTTTGCAAGTACCAAGTAATTCATAATCAAGTGATTCCAAAAGTCCATCAGAATGGAGTTTCTTCATGCGCTTTACACCAATATGACCTAAATGGCAGTGCCACAAATAAGTTGCACTATCATTATCAACTCTTCATCTTTTGGCTTCAATATTATGAATATGTGTATCACTACTATCGAGATTCAAAAAGAATATACCACTCTTCAAGGGTGCATGACCATAACAGATATTACTCATATAAATAGAACAACCATTATTCTCTGATTTAAATGAATAACCGTCTCGCATCAAACGAGATCCAGATATAATGTTCATGCTCAACGCTGGCACCAAATAACAATTACTCAGGTCTAAAACTAATCCCGAAGGTAGATGTAGAGGTAGCGTGCCGACGACAATCACATCGACTTTGGAACCATTTCCCACGCGCATCGTCACCTCGTCCTTAGCCAATCTTCGCTTAATCCGTAGTCCCTGTTTCGAGTTGCAAATATTAGCAACAGAACTAGTATCAAATACACAGGCACTACTGCGAGCATTAGTAAGGTACACATCGATAACATGTATATCACATATACCTTTGTTCACCTTGCCATCCTTCTTATCCGCCAAATACTTGGGGCAGTTCCGCTTCCAGTGACCAGTCCCTTTGCAGTAGAAGCACTCAGTCTCAGGCTTAGGTCCAGACTTGGGCTTCTTCACTTAAACAGCAACTTTCTTGCCGTTCTTCTTGAAGTTCCCCTTCTTCCCTTTACCCTTCTTCTTGAAACTGGTGGTCTTGGTGACCATCAACACTTGATGCTCCTTCTTGATTTCTACCTCCGCAGCCTTTAGCATTGCGAAGAGCTCGGGAATTGTCTTATCCATCCCTTGCATGTTATAGTTCATCACGAAGCTCCTGTAGCTTGGTGGCAATGATTGAAGAATTTTGTCAATGACACTATCATCCGGAAGATTAACTCCCAGTTGAATCAAGTGATTGCTATACCCAGACATTTTGAGTATATGCTCACTCAAAGAACTATTCTCCTCCATCTTGCAGTTGTAGAACTTATTGGAGACTTCGTATCTCTCAATCCGGACATTTGCTTGAAATATTAACTTCAACTCCTGGAACATCTCATATGCACCATGACGTTCAAAACACCGTTGAAGTCACGGTTCTAAGCCGTAAAGCATGGCACACTGGACTATCGAGTAGTCATCAGCTTTGCTCTGCCAGACGTCCATAACATCTGGCGTTGCTCCTACAGTGGGTTTGGCACCTAGCGGTGCTTCCAGGACGTAATTCTTCTGTGCAGCAATCAGGATAATCCTCAAGTTACGCACCCAGTCCGTGTAATTGCTGCCATCATCTTTCAACTTAGCTTTCTCAAGGAATGCGTTAAAATTCAACGGAACAACAGCATGGGCCATCTATCTACAACAACATAGACATGCAAAATACTATCAGGTACTAAGTTCATGATAAATTAAAGTTCAATTAATCAAATTACTTAAGAACTCCCACTTAGATAGACATCCCTCTTATCATCTAAGTGATCACGTGATCCATATCAACTAAACCATGTCCGATCATCACGTGAGATGGAGTAGTTTTCAATGGTGAACATCACTATGCTGATCATATCTACTATATGATTCACGCTCGACCTTTCGGTCCCAGTGTTCTGATACGTCTCCCAACGTATCTATATTTTTGATTGCTCCATGCTATTATATTATCAGTTTTGGATGTTTATGGGCTTTATTAAACACTTTTATATTATTTTTGGGACTAACCTATTAACCCAGAGCCCAGTGCCAGTTCCTGTTTTTTTCCCTTATTTAAGTGTTTCGAAGAAAAGGAATATCAAACGGAGTCCAAACGGAATGAAACCTTCGGGAAAGTTATTTTTGGAAAGAAAGCAATCTGGGAGACTTGGAGTGCACATCAGGAAAGCAATGAGGGAGGCACGAGGCAGGGGGCGCACCCACCCCCATGGGCGCGCCCTCTACCCTCGTGGGCCCCTCGTGGCTCCCTTGACGTATTTCTTCCGCCTATATATATCCATATACCCTAAAACCTTCGGGGGACAGAATAGATCGGGAGTTTCGCCGCTGCAAGCCGCTGTAGCCACCAAAAACTAATCGGGACCCTGTTCCGGCACCCTGCCGGAGGGGGGAACCCTCATCGGTGGCCATCTTCATCATCCCGGCGCTATCCATGACAAGGACGGAGTAGTTCACCCTCGGGGATGAGGGGTATGTACCAGTAGCTATCTGTTTGATCTCTCTCTCTCTCTCTCTCTCTCTCTCTCTCTCTCTCTCGTGTTCTCGAGGTGATTCGATCTTGATGTATCGTGAGCTTTGCTATTATAGTTGGATCTTATGTTGCTTCTCCCCCTCTACTTTCTTGTAATGGATTGAGTTTTCCCTTTGAAGTTGTCTTATCGGATTGAGTCTTTAAGGATTTCAGAACACTTGATGTATGTCTTGTCGTGCGTATCTGTGGTGACAATGGGATATTACGTGATTCACTTGATGTATGTTTTGGTGATCAACTTGCGGGTTCCGCCCATGAACCTATGCATAGGGGTTGGCACACGTTTTTGTCTTGATTCTCCGGTAGAAACTTTGGGGCACTCTTTGAGGTTTCTATGTGTTGGTTGAATAGATGAATCTGAGATTGTGTGATGCATATTGTATAATCATACCCACGGGTACTTGAGGTGACATTAGGGTTTTGGTTGATGTGTGTCTTAAGGTGTTATTTTACTCTGAACTCTAGGGTTGTTTGTGACACTTATAGGAATAGCCCAATGGATTGATCGGAAAGAATAAGTTTGAGGTGGTTTCGTACCCTACCATAATCTCTTCGTTTGTTCTCCGCTATTAGTGACTTTGGAGTGACTCTTTGTTGCATGTTGAGGGATAGTTATATGATCCAATTATGTTATTATTGTTGGGAGAACTTGCACTAGTGAAAGTATGAACCCTAGGCCTTGTTTCCTATCATTGCAATATCGTTTGTGCTCACTTTATCATTAGTTACCTTGCTGTTTTTATATCTTCAGATTACAAAAACCTATATCTACCATCCACATATTGCACTTGTATCACAATCTCTTCGCCAAACTAGTGCACCTATACAATTTACCATTGTATTGGGTGTGTTGGGGACACAAGAGACTCTTTATTATTTGGTTCTAGGGTTGCTCGAGAGAGACCATCTTCATCCTACGCCTCCCACGGATTGATAAACCTTAGGTCATCCACTTGAGGGAAACTTGCTACTGTCCTACAAACCTCTACACTTGGAGTCCCAACAACGTATACAAGAAGAAGGTCGTGTAGTAGACATCAAGCTCTTTTCTGGCAAGCCGTTGCCGGGGAGGTGAGTGCTTGAAGGTATATCTTTAGATCTTGCAATCGAATCTTTTTGTTTCTTGATTTAGCACTAGTTTAGTTTATAAAAGAAAACTACAAAAAAATGGAATTGAGTTTGCCTCATATGCTTCATATTTTTAATATCTTTCATGAGTATCATGGAAAGGAAAATTGTGCCAAAGTGTTAGAAGAAGAATGCATTAAAATGTTTGGCACTAAATCTTTGAATGATGAGCATGATTGCAATGTTGTTAGTATGAATTCATGGAATATCCATGATGCTAATGATATGCAAAGCCACAAGCTTGGGGACGCTATGTTTGATGAAGATGATATTTTTTGTCCCCCAAGCTTTGATGAGCAAATTTACTATGATGAAAGCATGCCCCCTATCTATGATGATTATTTTTATGACACGTATGCTTTAAGGAATAATGATAACCATGAAACTTGTCATCTTGATCTTAATTTTCAATCACATGATAGTTGTTTTGTTGAGCTTCCTCCCACTACTATTCCGAATGAGAAGAATTTTGCTTGTGTGGAGAGTAGTAAATTTTCTATGCTTGTAGATCATGCAAAGAATGCTTTAGGTGCTGGCTATATTGTTGAAATCATTCATGATGCTACTGAAAATTATTATTAGGGAGGAATATATGCTTGTAGGAATTGCAATAATATCAAGTTTCCTCTCTATGTGTTGAAAATCTTGAAGTTATGCTTGTTTTGCCTTCCTATGCTAGGGTATTATTGTTCCCCTAAATTGTTTGCTCACAAAATCCCTATGCATAGGAAGTGGGTCAGACTAATGTGCTAGTCATCTTCTTCATGATTCTATCTTTATGTTTCAATTCTTATCTTTTATGTGAGCATCATTGAAATCATCATGCCTAGCTAGGGGCGTTAAACTTAGCGCTTGTTGGGAGGCAACCCAATTTTATTTTAGTTTCTTGCTTTTTGATTCTGTTTAGTAATAAATAATCCTTCTAGATTCTGTTTAGATGTGGTTTTATGTTTTCATTAGTGTTTGTGCCAAGTAGAACCTTTGGGAAGACTTGGGTGAAGTTTTTATGATCATGCTGTAAAAAACAGAAACTTTAGCGCTCACGGGATTTGCTTCAAATTTTTACTGGAAAGTGCTATTTAGTTGATTATTTTTGCAGATTATTACTAGACAAATTCCTCATGTCCACCAATTTATTTTAGAATTTTTGGAGTTCCATAAGTATACGTTTGATACATATTACTACAGACTGTTCTGTTTTTGACAGATTCTGTTTTCATTGTGATGTTTGCTTATTTTGGTGAATCTATGTCTAGTAAAATAGTTTATAAACCATACAGAAGTTGGAATACAGTATATTTAACACCAATGCAAATAAATAATGAGTTCATTACAGTACCTTGAAGTGGTGTTTTGTTTTCTTTCGCTAACGGAGCTCACGAGATTTTCTGTTAAGTTTTGTGTTGTGAAGTTTTCAAGTTTTGGGTAAAGATTCGATGGACTATGGAATAAGGAGTGGAAAGAGCCTAAGCTTGGGGATTCCCAAGGCACCCCAAGGTAATATTCAAGGACACCCAAGAGCCTAAGCTTGGGGATGCCCCGGATGGTATCCCCTCTTTCGTCTTCGTTCATCGATAACTTTACTTGGAGCTATATTTTTATTCACCACATGATATGTGTTTTGCTTGGAGCGTCATTTTATTTTCTTGAGATTTTCTTGCTGTTTTAATAATGTACCAAGATCTGAAATCCTTAAATGTTAGAGAGTCTTCACATAATTGCATAATTATTCAACTACTCATTGATCTTCACTTATATCTTTCAGAGTAGTTTGTCATTTGCTCTAGTGCTTCACTTATATCTTTTAGAGAACAATGGTGGTTTTATTTTGAAGAAATAGATGAACTCTCATGCTTCACTTATATTATTTTGAGAGTCTTAAACAGCATGGTAACTTGCTTAATCCTAATATGCTAGGTATTCAAGACTAGTAAAAACTTTCTTATAAGTGTGTTGAATACTAAGAGAAGTTTGATGCTTGATGATTGTTTTGAGATATGGAGGTAGTGATATCAAAGTTGTGCTAGTTGAGTAGTTGTGAATTTGAGAAATACTTGTGTTGAAGTTTGCAAGTCCCGAAGCATGCACGTATGGTAAACGTTATGTAACAAATTTGAAACATGAGGTGTTCTTTGAGTGTCTTCCTTATGAGTGGCGGTCGGGGACGAGCGATGGTCTTTTCCTACCAATCTATCCCCCTAGGAGCATGCGCGTAGTTCTTGGTTTTTGATGACTTGTATATTTTTACTATAAGTATGTGAGTTCTTTATGACTAATGTTGAGTCCATGGATTATACGCACTCTCACCTTTCCATCATTGCTAGCCTCTTCGGTACCGTGCATTGCCCTTTCTCACATTGAGAGTTGGTGCAAACTTCCCCGGTGCATCCAAACCCCGTGATATGATACGCTCCTTCACACATAAACCTCCTTATATCTTCCTCAAAACAGCCACAATACCTACCTATTATGGCATTTCCATAGCCATTCTGAGATATATTGCCATGCAACTTTCCAACATTCCGTTTATCATGACACGTTCATCATTGTCATATTGCTTTGCATGATCATGTAGTTGACATAGTATTTGTGGCAAAGCCACCATTCATAATTCTTTCATACATGTCACTCTTGGTTCATTGCATATCCCGGTGCACCGCCGGAGGCATTCATATAGAGTCATACTCTGTTCTAGTATCGAGTTGTAAATAAATAGAAGTGTGATGATCATCATTTTCTAGAGCATTGTCCCAAGTGAGGAATAAATAAAAAAGAGAAAGGCCATAAAAAAAGAGAAGGCCCAAAAAAAGAGAGAGAAAAAGAGAGAAGGTACAATGTTGCTATCCTTTTTACCACACTTGTGCTTCAAAGTAGCACCATAATCTTCATGATAGAGAGTCTCTTGTTTTGTCACTTTCATATACTAGTGGGAACTTTTCATTATAGAACTTGGCTTGTATATTCCAACGATGGGATTCCTCACATGCCCTAGGTCTTCATGAGCAAGCAAGTTGGATGCACACCCACTTAGTTTCTTTTGTTTAGCTTTCATACATTTATAGCTCTAGTGCATCCGTTGCATGGCAATCCCTACTCCTTGCATTAACATCAATTGATGGGCATCTCCATAGCTCATTTATTAGCCGCGTTGATGTGAGACTTTCTCCTTTTTTGTCTTCTCCACATAACCCCCATCATTATATTCTATTCCACCCATAGTGCTATATCCATGGCTCACGCTCATGTATTGCGTGAAGGTTGGAAAAGTTTGAGATTACTAAAGTATGAAACAATTGCTTGGCTTGTCATCGGGGTTGTGCATGATCAGAGCATTCTTGTGTGACGAAAATGGAGCATGACTAAACTATATGATTTTGTAGGGATTAACTTTCTTTGGCCATGTTATTTTGAGAGGACATAATTGCTTAGTTAGTATGCTTGAAGTATTATTACTTTTATGTCAATTTGAACTTTTATCTTGAATCTTTCGGATCTGAATATTCATACCACAATTAAGAAGAATTACATTGAAATTACGCCAAGTAGCATTCCACATCAAAAAGATTGTTTTTATCATTTACCTACTCAAGGACGCGCAGGAATTAAGCTTGGGGATGTTGATACGTCTCCAACGTATCTATAATTTTTTATTGTTCCATGCTATTATATTATCTGTTTTGGATGTTTATGGGCTTTATTAAACACTTTTATATTATTTTTGGGACTAACCTATTAACCCAGAGCCCAGTGCCAGTTCCTGTTTTCCCCTTGTTTAAGTGTTTCAAAGAAAAGGAATATCAAACGGAGTCCAAACGGAATGAAACCTTCAGGAAAGTTATTTTTGGAAAGAAAGCAATCCAGGAGTCTTGGAGTGCACGTCAGGAAAGCAACGAGGGAGACACGAGGCAGGGGGCGCGCCCTCCACCCTCGTGGGCCCCTCGTGGCTCCCCTGGCGTATTTCTTCTACCTATATATATATCCATATACCCTAAAACCTACGGGGGACAGAATAGATCGGGAGTTCCGCCGCCGCAAGCCTCTGTAGCCACCAAAAACCAATCGGGACCCTGTTCCGGCACCCTGCCGGAGGGGGGAACCATCACGGGTGGCCATCCTCATCATCCCGACGCTGTCCATGACGAGGAGGGAGTAGTTCACCCTCGGGGATGAGGGTATGTACCAGTAGCTAAGTGTTTGATCTCTCTCTCTCTCTCTCTCTCTCTCGTGTTCTTGAGGTGATTCGATCTTGATGTATCGCGAGCTTTGCTATTATAGTTGGATCTTATGTTGCTTCTCCCCCTCTACTTTCTTGTAATGGATTGAGTTTTCCCTTTGAAGTTATCTTATCGGATTGAGTCTTTAAGGATTTGAGAACACTTGATGTATGTCTTGCCGTGCGTATCTGTGGTGACAATGGGATATCACGTGATTCACTTGATGTATGTTTTGGTGATCAACTTGCGGTTCCGCCCATGAACCTATGCATAGGGGTTGGCACACGTTTTCGTCTTGATTCTCCGGTAGAAACTTTGGGGCATTCTTTGAGGTTCTATGTGTTGGTTGAATAGATGAATCTGAGATTGTGTGATGCATATCGTATAATCATACCCACGGATACTTGAGGTGACATTGGAGTATCTAGGTGACATTAGGGTTTTGGTTGATGTGTGTCTTAAGGTGTTATTTTACTACGAACTCTAGGGCTGTTTGTGACACTTATAGGAATAGCCCAATGGATTGATCGGAAAGAATAACTTTGAGGTGGTTTCGTACCCTACCATAATCTCTTCGTTTGTTCTCCGCTATTAGTGACTTTGGAGTGACTCTTTGTTGCATGTTGAGGGATAGTTATATGATCCAATTATGTTATTATTGTTGAGAGAACTTGCACTAGTGAAAGTATGAACCCTAGGCCTTGTTTCCTAGCATTGCAATACCGTTTGTGCTCACTTTTACCGCTTGTTACCTTGCTGTTTTTATATCTTCAGATTACAAAAACCTATATCTATCATCCATATTGCACTTGTATCACCATCTCTTTGCCGAACTAGTGCACCTATACAATTTACCATTGTATTGGGTGTGTTGGGGACACAAGAGACTCTTTGCTATTTGGTTGCAGGCTTGCTCGAGAGAGACCATCTTCATCCTACGCCTCCCACGGATTGATAAACCTTAGGTCATCCACTTGAGGGAAACTTGCTACTGTCCTACAAACCTCTGCACTTGGAGGCCCAACAACGTCTAGAAGAAGAAGGTCGTGTAGTAGACATCATGTTCCGAGGCCATATCTGCATATGCTAGGCTCGTCAAGTTTAACCCGAGTATTCTGCATGTGCAAAACTGGCTTTCACCTGTTGTATGTGAACGTAGAGCTTATCACACCCGATCATCACGTGGTGTCTCGGAAGGACGAACTTTTGCAACAGTGCATACTCAAGGAGAACACTTATACATTGAAATTTAGTGAGAGATCATCTTATAATGCTACCGTCAATCTAAGCAAAATAAGATGCATAAAGGATAAACATCACATGCAATCAATATAAGTGATATGATATGGCCATCATCATCTCGTGCCTTTGATCTCCATCTCCAAAGCACCGTCATGATCACCATCGTCACCGGCGCGACACTTTGATCTCCATAGTAGCATCGTTGTCGTCTCGCCAACTATTGCTTCTATGACTATCGCTACTGCTTAGTGATAAAGTAAAGCAATTACATGATTGCATTTCATACAATAAAGCGACAACCATATGGCTCCTGCCAGTTGCCGATAACTCCATTACAAAACATGATCGTCTCATACAATAAAATTTAGCATCATGTCTTGACCATATCACATCACAACATGCCCTGCAAAAACAAGTTAGACGTCCTCTAGTTTGTTGTTGCAAGTTCTACGTGGCTGCTACGGGCTGAGCAAGAACCGTTCTTACCTACGCATAAAAACCACAATGATATTTCGTCAAGTATGTGTTGTTTTAACCTTCACAAGGACCGGGCGTAGCCACACTCGATTCAACTAAAGTTGGAGAAACTGACACCCGCCAGCCACCTTTGTCCGAAGCACGTCGGTAGAACCAGTCTCGCATAAGCGTACACGCAATGTCGGTCCGGGCCGCTTCATCCAACAATGCCGCCGAATCAAAGTATGACATGCTGGTAAGCAGTATGACTAGTATATCCCACAACTCACTTGTGTTCTACTCGTGCATATAACATCTACGCATAAACCTGGCTCGGATGCCATTGTTGGGGAACGTAGTAATTTCAAAAAATATCCCACGCACACGCAAGATCATGATGATGCATAGCAACGAGAGGGGATACTATAGTCTACATACCCTTGTAGACCGTAAGCGGAAGCGTTATGACAACGCGGTTGATGTAGTCGTACGTCTTCATGATCGACCGATCCTAGTACCGGACGTACGACACCTCCACGATCTGCACACGTTCAGCTCAATGACGTCCCACAAACTCACGATCCAGTAGAGCTTCGAGGGAGAGTTCCGTCAGCATGACGGTGTGGTAACGGTGATGATGAAGTTACCGACGTAGGGCTTCACCTAAGCACCGCTACGATATGACCGAGGTGGATTATGGTGGAGGGGGGCACCGCACACGGCTAAGAGATCAATGATCAACTTGTGTGTCTTTGGGGTGCCCCTCCCCCGTATATAAAGGAGTGGAGGAGGGGGAGGAGGCCGGCCTCCTAGGCGCGCCCCAAGGGGATTCCTACTCCCATCGGGAGTAGGATTCCACCCCTTCCATGAGTAGGAGTAGGAGGGAAGGAAGGAGGAGAGAGGGGGAAGGAAAAAGGGGGGCACCGCCCCCCTTCCTTGTCCAGTTCAGACTAGAGGGGGAGGAGGCGCGCGGCCTGCCCTGGCCGCCCCTTCCTCTCTCCACTAAGGCCCATGAGGCCCATTACACTCCCCGGGGGGTTCCGGTAACCCCCCGGTACTCCAGTATTTGTCCAAACTCACTCGGAACCCTTCCAAAGTCCAAACATAGTCATCCAATATATCGATCTTTATGTCTCGACCATTTCGAGACTCCTCGTCATGTCCGTGATCATATCCGGGACTCCGAACTACCTTTGGTACATCAAAACACATAAACTCATATTACCGCTCGTCACCGAACGTTAAGCGTGCGGACCCTACGGGTTCGAGAACTATGTAGACATGACCGAGACTCATCTCCGGTCAATAACCAATAGCGGAACCTGGATGCTCATATTGGTTCCTGCATATTCTACGAACATCTTTATCGGTCAAACCGCATAACAACATACATTGTTCCCTTTGTCATCGGTATGTTACTTGCCCGAGATTCGATCGTCGGTATCTCAATACCTAGTTCAATCTTATTATCGGCAAGTCTCTTTACTCGTTCTGTAATGCATCATCCCGCAACTAACTCATTAGTTACATTGCTTGCAAGGCTTATAGTGATGTGCATTACCGAGAGGGCCCAGAGATACCTCTCTGACAATTGCCTAATCTCGATCTATGCCAACTCAACAAGTACCATCAGAGACACATGTAGATCACCTTTATGATCACTCAGTTACGTTGTGATGTTTGGTAGCACACAAAGTGTTCCTCGGGTATTCGGGAGTTGCATAATCTCATAGTCATAGGAACATGTATGAGTCATGAAGAAAGCAATAGCAATAAACTAAACGATCAAGTCCTAAGCTAACGGAATGGGTCAAGTCAATCACATCATTCTCTAATGATGTGATCCCATTAATCAAATGAAAACTCATGTCTATGGCTAGGAAACATAACCATCTTTGATTCAACGAGCCAGTCAAGTAGAGGCATACTGGTGACACTCTGTTTGTCTATGTATTCACACATGTACTAAGTTTCCAGTTAATACAATTCTAGCATGAATAATAAAAATTTATCATGATATAAGGAAATATAAATAACAACTTTATTATTGCCTCTAGGGCATATTTCCTTCAATTGGTGTAGTTCTTCCTTCTTGACATGGCGGTCTTCCAATGTCTTCTAACCAGCTGAACGACTCTTCTTCCGTTTCCGGGTAGACAAGTATGTCACTAAAGATGACAACCAACTTGTCCAAGTACTCCATGAAGACTTGTTCATGAGGTACATAAAGTAGGATGGGAGTATTGGTGGTGGTCACGGTTGAGTATGGTCCAAGGTGTTCTCGATCTAGAGTCAAGACCCATGGTCATGATCCGACCATGTTGTAGCTTGGTAGGGCTTAAGGGTTTCAAGGATTCTAGTGTGCGAGTGAACATTTATCATCTTATCTTTAAGCGCGGTTTCTGAGATGCCAATAGTCTATCTAGTCCTTCAAACAAATAACCTTATACCACCGAAAGCATCATTTTGTATAGATCAAATCCAATCATCACTCATGTGATCCATATTCTCGTGACTCCCGAGAGGAGGTCTAACAAAATCATATATGTCTACGATCCCCAAACTCATATGTATGGCTACCCCTAAAAATCCATGGGTAGAGCATACAAGCTTCCAAGCGGGAGTAAAACACGACAATCCAAGTGCTCATCCTATTCTTCCAAGTTCCATGTTAGTGTATATCTATCCTAAGGAAACACATCGTATGCCACTCCAAAATCTTGTTTCCTTCCTATGAATCAACTCCAACAACCCGTTAACTTACATTAATCACTACATAATCCTTTAGTTCTACAAATCCAATGTCTATGGTGTTCCACATGATCTCCTAAAGTCCCTATAATCCCCAAATACTTGAAAGGGTTGTCTACTATAGTAAGTCCACCAATGTCCATTATTATGGTCAAGTAAACTCCATGGTCAAGCTTATATCAACTCCGACAATTAATCCAATCTCCTAGTTTATTATCCACCGAGAAACATGGTATCATGATTGAGATCATCAATCTAAATCCAGTTTTTCTCCAAACCACGTAGACATACTCAGCATCTATACTCAACTAGGATCACCTACTTAAATCCAAACCTCATGTCCAATGAGAATTCCTACATGCTCCCCCAAAGTCATTATCGTATTGTCAACTATCTCCTATCAATATCCCCTGGCTAAGTCAAATCCTCATACTTCCAAGAATTCAGCTTGCGATCTTAATTGTCCCACTAAATCCAATTTATCCAGGGGTAATGAAAGCTATGCTACTCTATAATAATGATCCCACCAAGTTCATCTACCAACATGAAAGCCTCATAATCCACCAAATAGTCTCATATAATTCCTCAAAGTCCTTGATATAAACCCATCAAGTCATTTGTCCTCTATTCCTATATCCTCAAACTGGTCTTCCCTATGGCATCGTCGGTTCTGGTTCTATCCTAGGATGATAATGTGCTCATTCCCTATGTTCACTAGTTCCATAATGAACCCAATGTTGAGTGAGGTTATGGAGGCTTAACTGGTTTTGTTGCAATTCTGTGGGTTAAGCACATGGTTAAGGATTCGAGATGGGTTATCTCATGAAGTCTCGAAGGGTCTAGGGATGGGTTTCCAGTCTGTAGAGTTAAACATAACTCTACGGGGTTGCACTGGGTCGAGGAGGCTGCAGCAAAAGTCTTCAGTGTCAGTTGCTTGCCGAGGTGGAATCCTTGGTGCATTTTGTCTTGCTGGTCTTCAGAGATGAGAGGGAGAAGTAGCATAGAAGGGGGATGCCTAGAGGGGGTTTTATGGTGCAAGTGTAAACAAACAAGTGCCCTAAAGGCCACACACAATTCCATTAAGACATGATAGGTGATATAGTCGCATACAAGCTACCTAGGGCAGATGTGCGACTTATATCAAAACACAAACAAATAAAAACAAGCAACACAGAACGTGGTTCCATTTGAACCATCACACGGACTCGACTACGCATATGGGGGTACACAACTCATCCTACCCAGGGGTTCTCGGACTCGGTAGTCATGCTTGCTTGGAGAGAAGGGCGTTCAGTCTTCAGTTTCTGGGTCCCCCTTGTGGTGCCAATGGGTATGCGACAGTCGGCCGCCTGTTAGTACACATCCTTTTAATGTGCCCAAGTTCAGCACACCGGTGACAAGTGACGGAAGCAAAAAGGTTGTCATTCAGTCTCGGGTTATGTCGGCGATGGCCTGACAACGATCTTCTACGAGGTGGATATGGAAATTCATTCCTATGCCTCCTGCGTGGGGTTTGGTTGTAGGTTTTCCGAAGTTCCTCGATTTGTTGCTCCTGATTGGCAATGTGGGCTTGTAAGGCAGGGATTTGTTGTCCTCGCTCGGCCACCTTCTTCTTCTCGAGGCAGTGGAGGTGCAGAAGTGAAGGGAGGTCTTGGCGAGCCTTAAGGAATGTTTCAGTAAGGTGAGTAGAATGTAGTCCCCTGCGTTGATAAAGCGGATCTGGTACTTGAGAGTTGGATCCTCATCTTCTGGGGAAATCATCACTTGAGTTGGGGCTCCAAATCCATTCTTGCCAGGTAGGTAGCGGGTGGCGTGTTCTTCTTTCATTTCTGGAAGGAGGTCTCGAAGACGGAGGAGCGCTTCATATGCCACTTGCTGAATTGCCAAGTCTCTTGTTGGCATGGGCGGTCCAATGAAGAACTACCCCTTGGGTGAGCTCTTGGCAGGCACAAAAACCTTGGCGTAGAACTCCTTGAACACATCATTTTCCAGTTCATGCAGGGTGTACATGGGTAGCAAGGGATAATGGCATTGTTGGAGGCAATCTCTTAGCAGTGATGGAAATCCCGTCGTAAGTAGTCTCAAGGGGGCGACGGCCATCTACAAATGTTGAATAGTGGAGGTCAATATGGGAAATTCATCTTGGGTTTGGTAAGCTTTAGAAAACAAGAGGAGTATAGCCGGTTTTGCAAAAACGGATTTTGTCCTATCTAACGCCCATGCTAACTAAGGCTTCCTACAGTCAGGATGGCTCGGATACCAGTTCTGCGGGGACCCCGATGTTGGGGAACGTAGTAATTTCAAAAAAATTCCTACGCACACGCAAGATCATGGTGATGCATAGCAACGAGAGGGGAGAGTGTTGTCCATGTACCCTCGTCGACCGAAAGCGGAAGCGTTATAACAACGTAGTTGATGTAGTCGTACGTCTTCACGGCCCGACCGATCAAGCACCGAAACTACGGCACCTCTGAGTTCTAGCACACGTTCAACTTGATGACGATCCCCGGACTCCGATCCAGCAAAGTGTCGGGGATGAGTTCCGTCAGCACGACGACGTGGTGATGATCTTGATGTTCTACCATCGCAGGGCTTCGTCTAAGCACCGCTACGATATGACCGAGGTGGAATATGGTGGAAGGGGGCACCGCACACGGCTAAGGAACGATCACGAAGATCAACTTGTGTGACTTGGGGTGCCCCCTTGCCCTCGTATATAAAGGAGGGAGGGGGAGGTGCGGCCGGCCCCTAGGGGTGCGCCTGGAGGAGTCCTACTCCCACCGGGAGTAGGACTCCCCCCTCTTGCCTTGTTGGAGAAGGAAAGGGGAAGGGGGAAAGAGGAAAGGGGGGCGCCCCCCCTTCCTTGTCCTATTCGGACTAGGGGGAGGGGGCGCGTGGCCTTCCCTGGCCGGCCCTCCTCTTCTCCCTTAGGGCCCATGTAGGCCCATTAACCCCCGGGGGGTTTCGGTAACCCCCCGGTACTCCGGTTGAATCCCGATTTCACCCAGAACGATTCCGATATCCAAATATAGGCTTCCAATATATCAATCTTTATGTCTCGACCATTTCGAGACTCCTCGTCATGTCCATGACCACATCTGGGACTCCGAACAACCTTTGGTACATCAAAACATACAAACTCATAATGAAACTATCATCGTAACGTTAAGCGTGCGGACCCCATGGGTTCGAGAACAATGTAGACATGACCGAGACACATCTCCGGTCAATAACCAATAGCGGAACATGGATGCTCATATTGGCTCCCACATATTCTACGAAGATCTTTATCGGTCAGACCGCATAACAAAATATGTTGTTCCCTTTGTCATCGGTATGTTACTTGCCCGAGATTCGATCGTCGGTTTCTCAATACCTAGTTCAATCTCGTTACTGGCAAGTCTCTTTACTTGTTCCGTAATACATCACCTCACAACTAACTCATTAGTTGCAATGCTTGCAAGGCTTATGTGACGTGCATTACCGAGAGGGCCTAGAGATACCTCTCCAACAATCAGAGGGACAAATCCTAATCTCGAAATACGCCAACCCAACATGTACCTTCGGAGACACCTGTAGAGCTCCTTTATAATCACCTAGTTACGTTGTGACGTTTGGTAGCACACAAAGTGTTCCTCCGGCAAACGGGAGTTGCATAATCTCATAGTCATAGGAGCATGTATAAGTCATGAAGAAACCAATAGCAACATACTAAACGATCGGGTGCTAAGCTAATGGAATGGGTCATGTCAATCACATCATTCTCCTAATGATGTGATCCCGTTAATCAAATGACAACTCATGTCTATGGTTAGGAAACATAACCATCTTTGATCAACGAGCTAGTCAAGTAGAGGCATACTAGTGACATTCTGTGTGTCTATGTATTCACACATGTATTATGTTTCTGGTTAATACAATTCTAGCATGAATAATAAACATTTATCATGAAATAAGGAAATAAATAATAAATTTATTATTGCCTCTAGGGCGTATTTCCTTCAGTCTCCCACTTGCACTAGAATCAATAAACTAGTTCACATCACCATGTGATTTAACACCAATAGTTCACATCGTCATGTGACCAACACCCAAAGGGTTTACTAGAGTCAATAATCTAGTTCACATCACTATGTGATTAACACCCGAAGAGTACTACGGTGTGATCACGTTTTGCTTGTGAGAGAATTTTAGTCAGCGGGTCTGCCACATTCAGATCCGCATGTATTTTGCAAATTTCTATGTCAACAATGCTCTGCATGGAGCTACTCTAGCTAATTGCTCACACTTTCAATATGCTTCCAGATTGAGACTTAGAGTCATCTGGATCAGTGTCAAAACTTGCATCAGCGTAACCCTTTACGACGAACCTTTTGTCACCTCTGTAATCGAGAAACATATCCTTATTCCAGTAAGGATAGTTTTGACCGTTGTCCATTGATCTACGCCTAGATCACTATTGTACTCCCTTGCTCAACACAGTGTAGGGTATACAATAGATCTGGTATGCAGCATGGCATAATTTATAGAACCTATGGTTGAGGCATAGGGAATGACTTTCATTCTCTTTCTATCTTCTGCCGTGATCGGGCTTTGAGTCTTACTCAACTTCACACCTTGTAACACAGGCAAGAACTCTTTCTTTGACTGTTCCATTTTGAACTACTTCAAAATCTTGTCAAGGTATGTACTTACTGAAAAAACTTATCAAGCGTCTTGATCTATATCTATAGATCTTGATGCTCAATATGTAAGCAGCTTCACTGAGGTCTTTCTTTGAAAAAAAACTCCTTTCAAACACTGCTTTATGCTTTGCAGAATAATTCTACATTATTTCCGATCAACAATATGTCATTCACATATACTTATCATAAATGTTGTAGTGCTCCCACTCACTTTCTTGTAAATACAGGCTTCACCGCAAGTCTATATAAAACTATATCCTTTGATCAACTTATCAAAGCGTATATTCCAACTCCGAGATGCTTGCACCAGTCCATAGATGGATCGCTGGAGCCTGCATATTTTTTTAGCACCTTTAGGATTGACTAAACCTTCTGGTTGCATCATATACAACTCTTCTTTAATAAATCCATTAAGGAATACAGTTTTGTTTATCCATTTGCCAGATTTCGTAAATGCGGCAATTGCTAACATGATTCGGACAGACTTAAGCATAGATATGAGTGAGAAACTCTCATCATAGACAATTCTTGCTTTGTAGATAATAACACTACTACCAGCGTCCGTCTTCCTCTTGAAGATCCATTTAATCTCAATGGCTCGCCTGATCATTGGGCAAGTCAATCAAAGTCCATACTTTGTTTTCATACATGGATCTCATCTCAGATTTCATGGCCTCAACCATTTCGCAGAATCTGGGCTCGTCATCGCTTCCTCATAGTTCATAGGTTCATCATGGTCAAGTAACATGACCTCCAAAACAGGATTTACCGTACCACTCTGGTGCGGATCTCACTCTGTTTTACCTATGAGATTCGGCAGTAACTTGATCTGAAATTACATGATCATCATCATTAGCTTCCTCACTAATTGGTGTAGTAGTCACAGGAACAGATTTCTATGATGAATTACTTTCCAATAAGGGAGAAGGTACAATTACCTTATCAAGTTCTACTTTCCTCCCACTCACTTCTTTCGAGAGAAACTCCTTCTCTAGAAAGTATCCATTCTCAGCAACGAATGTCTTTCCTTCGGAAACTCCTTCGGATCTTTGAACTTTTCAAATGTTTCAGACTTATGTTTCATCAAGTAGATATACCCATATCTGCTCAAATCATCTGTGAAGGTCAGAAAATAACGATACCCGCCGCGAGCTTCAACACTCATCGGATCGCATACATCAGTATGTATTCTTTCCAATAAGTCAGTTGCTCGCTCCATTGTTCCGAAGAATGGAGTCTTTAATAATCTTGCCCATAAGGCATGGTTCGCAAGCATCAAGTGATTCATAATCAAGTGATTCCAAATTCCATCAGCATGGAGTTTCTTTATGCGCTTTACACCAATATGACCTAAACGGCAGTGCCACAAATGAGTTGCACTATCATTATTAACTTTGCATCTTTTGGCTTCAGTATTATGAATATGTGTATCACTACGATCAAGATCCAACAAACCATTTTCATTGGGTGTATGACCATAGAAGGTTTTATTCATGTAAATAGAACAACAATTATTCTCTAACTTAAATGAATAATCGTATTGCAATAAACATGATCAAATCATATTTATGCTCAACGCAAACACCAAATAACACTTATTTAGGTTCAACACTAATCCCAAAAGTGTAGGGAGCGTGCGATGATGATCATATCAATCTTGGAACTACTTCCAACACACATCATCACTTCACCTTTAACTAGTCTCTGTTCATTCTGCAACTCCCGTTTCGAGTTACTACTCTTAGCAACTGAACCAGTATCAAATACCGAGGGGTTGCTACGAACACTAGTAAAATACACATCAATAATCTGTATATCAAATATACCTTTGTTCATTTGCCATCCTTCTTATCCGCCAAATACTTGGGGCTGTTCCGCTTCCAGTGACCAGTCCCTTTGTAGTAGAAGCACTTAGTTTCAGGCTTAGGTACAGACTTGGGCTTCTTCACTTGAGTAGCAACTTGCTTGCCGTTCTTCTTGAAGTTCCCCTTCTTCCCTTTGCCCTTTTCATGAAACTAGTGGTCTTGTCAATCATCAACACTTGATGCTTTTCTTGATTTCTACCTTCGTCGATTTCAGCATCACGAAGAGCTTGGGAATCATTTCCGTTATCCCTTGCATATTATAGTTCATCACGAAGTTCTTTTAACTTGGTGATGGTGACTAGAGAATTCTGTCAATCACTATCTTATCTGGAAGATTAACTCCCACTTGATTCAAGCGATTGTAGTACCCAGACAATCTGAGCACATGCTTACTGCTTGAGCTATTCTCCTCCATCTTTTAGCTATAGAACTTGTTGGAGACTTCATATCTCTCAACTCGGGTATTTGCCTAAAATATCAACTTCAACTCCTGGAACATCTCATATGGTCCATGACGTTCAAAACGTCTTTGAAGTCCCGATTCTAAGCTGTTAAGCATGGTGCACTAAACTATCAAGTAGTCATCATATTGAGCTAGCCAAACGTTCATAACGTCTGCATCTGCTCCTGCAATAAGTCTGTCACCTAGCGGTGCATCAAGGACATAATTCTTCTATGTAGCAATGAGGATAGTCCTCAGATCACTGATCCAATCCGCATCATTGCTACTAACATCTTTTAGCTTAGTTTTCTCTAGGAACATATCAAAAATAAAACAGGGGAGCTAAACGCGAGCTATTGATCTACAACATAGATATGCTAATACTACTAGGACTAAGTTCATGATAAATTTAAGTTCAATTAATCATATTACTTAAGAACTCCCACTTAGATAGACATCCCTCTAATCTTCTAAGTGATCACGTGATCCATATCAACTAAACCATGTCCAATCATCACGTGAGATGGAGTAGTTTCAATGGTGAACATCACTATGTTTATCATATCTACTATATGATTCACGCTCGACCTTTCGGTCTTAGTGTTTCGAGGCCATATCTGTTATATGCTAGGCTCGTCAAGTTTAACCTGAGTATTCCGCGTGTGCAACTGTTTTGCACCCGTTGTATTTGAACGTAGAGCCTATCACACCCGATCATCACGTGGTGTTCGGCACGAAGAACTTTCGCAACGATGCATATTTAGGTAGAACACTTATACCTTGATAATTTAGTGAGAGATCATCTTATAAAGCTACAGCCGAACTAAGCAAAATAAGATGTATAAAAGATAAACATCACATGCAATCATAATATGTGACATGATATGGCCATCATCATCTTGTGCCTTTGATCTCCATCTCCAAAGCATCGCCATGATCTCCATCGTCACTGGCATGACACCATGATCTCCATCATCTTGATCTATATCAATGTGTCGTCACATGGTCGTCTTGCCAACAATTGCTCTTGCAACTATTGCTATGGCATAGCGATAAAGTAAAGCAATTATTTGGTGCTTGCATCTTATGCAATAGAGAGACAACCATAAGGCTTTTGCACGTTGCCGATAACTTCAACCAAACATGATCATCTCATACAACAACTTATATCTCATCACGTCTTGACCATATCACATCACAACATGCCCTGCAAAAACAAGTTAGACGTCCTCTACTTTGTTGTTGCAAGTTTTACGTGACTGCTACTGGGCTTAGCAAGAACCGTTCTTACCTACGAATCAAAACCACAATGATAGTTTGTCAAGTTGGTGTTGTTTTAACCTTCGCAAGGACCGGGCGTAGCCACACTCGGTTCAACTAAAGTTGGAGAAACTGACACCCGCCAACCACCTGTGTGCAAAGCACGTCGGTAGAACCAGTCTCGCTTAAGCGTACGCGTAATGTCGGTCCGGGCCGCCTCATCCAACAATATCGCCGAACCAAAGTATGACATGCTGGTAGGTGCTACCTCTTGAGCTTGCGTTGGTTTTCCCCGAAGAAGAGAGGATGATGCAGCAGAGTAGCGTAAGTATTTCCCTCAGTTTTTGAGAACCAAGGTATCAATCCAGTAGGAGGCCACGCTCAAGTCCCTCGTACCTGCACAAAGATAGCAACTCGCAACCAACGCGATTAGGGGTTGTCAATCCCTTCACGGTCACTTACGAGAGTGAGATCTGATAGAGATAATATTTTTGGTATTTTTGGTATAAAGATGCAAAGTGAAAAGTAAAAGGCAAAGTAAAAGCAAAACAAGATTAAAGTGATGGAGATTGATATGATGAGAATAGACCCGGGGGCCATAGGTTTCACTAGTGGCTTCTCTCAAGAGCATAAATTTTCTACGGTGGGTGAACAAATTACTGTTGAGCAATTGACAGGATTGAGCATAGTTATGAGAATATCTAGGCATGATCATGTATATAGGCATCACGTCCGTGACAAGTAGATCGAAATGATTCTGCATCTACTACTATTACTCCACTCATCGACCGCTATCCAGCATGCATCTAGAGTATTAAGTTAAAAATAGAGTAACGCTTTAAGCAAGATGACATGATGTAGAGCGATAAATTCATGCAATATGAAATAAACCCCATCTTGTTATCCTCGATGGCAACGATACAATACGTGCCTTGCTGCCCCTTCTGTCACTGGGAAAGGACACCGCAAGATCAAACCCAAAGCTAAGCACTTCTCCCATGGGAAGAACTACCAATCTAGTCGGCCAAACCAAACGGATAATTCGAAGAGACTTGCAAAGATAACCAATCACACATAAAAGAAATCAGAGAAGATTCAAATATTATTCATAGATAGACTTGATCATAAACCCACAATTAATCGGTCTCAACAAACACACCGCAAAAAGAAGAAGATTACAACAAATAGATCTCCACAAGAGAGGGGGAGAACATTGTATTGAGATCCAAAAAGAGAGAAGAAGCCATCTAGCTAATAACTATGGACCCGAAGGTCTGAGGTAAACTACTCACACTTCATCGGAGAGGCTATGATGATGTAGAAGCCCTCCGTGATGACGGCCCTCTCCGGCGGAGCTCCGGAACAGGCCCCAAGATGGGATCTCATGGATACAGAAAGTTGCGGCGGTGGAATTAGGTTTTTGGCTCCCGTTCTGATTGTTTGGGGGTACGTGGATATATATACGAGGAAGAAGTACGTCGGTGGAGCCTCGGTGGGCCCACGAGGGTGGGGGCGCGCCTGGGGGTGTAGGGCGCGCCCCCTACCTCGTGCCCATCTGGAAGCTTCCTTGGAGTAGGATCCAAGTCTCCTGGGTCATATTCGGGAAGAAAATCACGTTCCAGAAAGGATTATTCTGTTTCGACTCCGTTTGATATTCTGTTTCTTCGAAACACTGAAATAGGCAAAAGACAGCAATTCTGGGCTGGGCCTCCGGTTAATAGGTTAGTCCCAAAAATAATATAAAAGTGGAAAATAAAGCCCAGTATAGTCCAAAACAGTAGATAATATAGCATGGAGCAATCAAAAATTATAGATACGTTGGAGACGTATCAGGCATCCCCAAGCTTAATTCCTACTCGTCCTCGAGTAGGTAAATGATAAAAAAAGAATTTTTGATGCGGAGTGCTACTTGGCATAATTTTAATGTAAAACTTCTTAATTTTGGTATGAATATTCAGATTCAAAAGATTCAAGACAAAAGTTCATATTGACATAAAAATAATAATACTTCCAGCATACTAATAAAGAAATTATGTCTTCTCAAAATAATATGGCCAAAGAAAGTTATCCCTACAAATTCATATAGTCTGGCTATGCTCCATCTTCACCACACAAAGTATTTAAATCATGCACAACCCCGATGACAAGCCAAGCAATTGTTTCATACTTTCACATTTTCAAAACTTTTTCAACCTTCACGCAAATACATGAGCGTGAGCCATGGATATAGCACTATATGTGGAATAGAACGGTGGTTGTGGACAAGACAAAAAGAGGGGAAGATAGTCTCACATCAACTAGGCGTATCAACGGGCTATGGAGATGCCCATTAATAGATATCAATGTGAGTGAGTAGGGATTGCCATGCAACGGATGCACTAGAGCTATAAGTATGTGAAAGCTCAACAAAATAAACTAAGTGGGTGTGCATCCAACTCGCTTGCTCACGAAGACCTAGGGCATTTTGAGGAAGCCCATCATTAGAATATACAAGCCAAGTTCTATAATGAAAAATTCCCACTAGTATATGAAAGTGACAACATAGGATACTCTCTATCATGAAGATCTTGGTGCTACTTTGAATCACAAGTGTGGTAAAAGGATAGTAACATTGTCCCTTCTCTCTTTTTCTCTCATTTTTTTATTTGGGCCTTTTCTCTTTTTTATGGCCTCTTTTTTCCTTTTTTTATTTTCGTCCGGAGTCTCATCCCGACTTGTGGGGGAATCATAGTATCCATCATTCTTTCCTAACTTGGGACAATGCTCTAAAAATGATGATCATCACACTTTTATTTTTCTTACAACTCGATACTTAGAACAAGATATGACTCTATATGAATGCCTCCGGCAGTGTACCGGGATACGCAATGAATCAAGAGTGACATGTATGAAAGAATTATGAATGGTGGCTTTGCCACAAATACGATGTCAACTACATGATCATGCTAGCAATATGACAATGATGGAGCGTGTCATAATAAACGGAATGGTGGAAAGTTGCATGGCAATATATCTTGGAATGGCTATGGAAATGCCATGATAGGTAGGTATGGTGGCTGTTTTGAGGAAGGTATATGGTGGGTGTATGACACCGGTGAAAGGTGCGCGGTAATAGAGAGGCTAGCAACAGTGGAAGGAAGGGAAAAGGTGCATATAATCCATGGACTCAACATTAGTCATAAAGAACTCATATACTTATTGCAAAAATTTAGAAGTTATCACAACAAAGTATTACGCACATGCTCCTAGGGGGATATATTGGTAGGAAAAGACCATCGCTCATCCCTGACCACCACTCATAAGGAGGACAATCAATAAACACTTCATGCTCCGACTTTGTTACATAACGGTTCACCATACGTGCATGCTACGGGAATCACAAACTTCAGCGCAAGTATTCTTTAAATTCACAACTAATTCCACTAGCATGACTCTAATATTATCACCTCCATATCTCAAAACAATTATCATGCTTCAATCTTTTCTTAGTATTCAACGCATTCAAAAGAAAATTTCACAAATCATGAATACCAAGCATATTAATATTAAGCAATTTACCATGCTATTAAGACTCTCAAAGTAATTCAAGTGAAGCATAAGAGATCAATAGTTTCTTTAAAACAAACCACCACCGTGCTCTAAAATATCTAAGTGAAGCACATAGAGCAAAATTATAACGCTCAAAAGATATAAGTGAAGCACATAGAGCAAAACTACATAGCTCAAAAGATATAACTGAAGCTCAAAGAGTATTCTAACAAATTTTAATTCATACATGGCTCTCTCAAAGGTGTGTACAGAAAGGATGATTGTGGCACACTAACAAAAAAAGACACAAATAATACAAGATGCTCCAAGCAAAACACATATCATGTTGGTGAATAAAAATATAGCTCCAAGTAAATTACTGATGGAAGTGGACAAAAGAGGGGATGCCTTCCGGGGCATCCCCAAGCTTTGACTTTTTGGTGTACTTGGATTATCTTGGGGGTTCCATGGTCATCCCCAAGCTTAGGCTCTTGCCACTCCTTGTTCCATAATCCATCAAAAGAATTCACCCAAAACTTGAAAACTTCACAACACAAAACTCAATAGAAATCTCGTGAGCTCTGTTAGAGAAAGAAAACATAAAACCACTTCAAGGTACTTTAATGAACTCATTCTTTATTTATATTGGTGTTAAACCTACTGTATTCCAAGTTCTCTATGGATCATACCCTCCAATACTAGCCATAGATTCATCAAAATAAGCAAACAACACACGAAAAACAGAATCTGTCAAAAACAGAACAGCCTGTAGTAATCTGTAACTAACGCAAACTTCTGGAACTCCAAAAAATCTACCAAAATTAGACGACCTAGAAAATTTGTTTATTGACCAGCATCAATTGGAATCAGTATTTTATCACGTTCTTATGATTTTTAATAATTCGGGCACTGAACGCAAAGTTTCTGGAAATTACAGCAAGATCAAATAACTATCATCCAAGAAGATCCAATAGGTCTAGCTTGGCACAAACACTAATTAAAACACAAAACCACATCCAAACAGAAGGTATATGGGTTATTTATTCCCTAACAGAAGAAAAACACAAAAAACTGAAAATAAAATTGGGTTGCCTCCCAACAAGCACTATCGTTTAACGCCCATAGCTAGGCACGCAATCCATAAGTGGCTCTCATGATGGTTTCATATGGCAATCTTATTTTCTTTCTAGGAAAGTGTTCCATGCCCTTTTTTAATGGAAATTGAAATCTAATACTCCCCTCCTTCATATCATTAATCGCACCAACCGTTCTAAGGAAAGGTCTACCAAGAATAATAAGGCAAGAAGGATTGCAATCTATATCAAGAACGATAAAATCTACGGGCACATAATTCCTATTTTCAATAATAAGAACATCATTAATTCTACCCATAGGTTTTTATAGTGGAATCCACAAGATGCAAATTTAGAGAGCAATCGTCAAAATCATGGAAATCTAGCAAATCACACAAAGTTTTGGGGATAGTGGAGACACTAGCACCCAAATCACACAAAGCATAAAACTCATGATCTTTAATTTTAATTTTAATAGTTGGTTCCCACTCATCATAGAGTTTTCTAGGGATAGAGATTTTCAACTCAAGTTTTTTTCATAAGATTGCATCATGGCATCAACAATATGTTCGGTGAAGGCTTTTTTTTACTATAAGCATGCGGAGAATTTAGCACGGATTGAACAAGGAAATACAATCAGTCAAAGAGCAACTTTCATAATTAAATTCCTTGAAATCCAATATAGTGGGTTTAGCAACATCTAATTTTTTATTTCTTTCACTCCTACTTCCATCAATTTCATCATAAAGATCTAAATACTCCGAATTTTTGAAACGCCTTCTAGGTAAAGGAAGATCATATTCAGTCTCATCAAGATTCATATTGCAAAACAAAGATTTGATAGGGGAAACATCAACAACTTTTAGATCTTCATCTTGATTTTCATAGGAATTGGAAGAACATGCTTTAATAAAGGCATCTTTGGAAGCGCGCATCCTAGCGGTTCTTTCTTTGCACTCATCAATGGAAATCTCATAGCTTTGAGAGACTCATTGATATCATGCTTAGGAGGAATAGATCTAAGCTTTAAATATAAACCTCAAGAGAAATTCTATCAACGTTCCTAGCCAAATCATCAACTTTAAGCAATTTCTCTTCAAGCAAAGCATTAAAATTCATTTGTGAATTCATAAACTCTTTAACACTATTCTCAAATTCAGAGGGCATCTTATAATTTCCATAAGAGTTGTTGTAGGAATTTCCATAATTATTAGAAGGATTACTAGGATATGGCCTAGGATTAAAATTCCCTCTATACGCGTTGTTACCAAAATTATTCCTACCAACAAAATTCACATCGATAGATTCATTGTTATTCTCAATCAAAGTAGACAAAGGCATATCATTAGGATCAGAAGAAACACTCTTAGTAGCAAATAATTTCATAAGTTCATCCATCTTTCCACTCAAAACATTGATTTCTCCTATCACATGCACTTTTTTATTAGAAGATCTTTCAGTATGCCATTGAGAATAATTAACCATGATATTATCTAGGAGTTTAGTAGCATCTCCTAAAGTGATTTCCATAAAAGTGCCTCCCACGGCCGAATCTAAAAGATTTCTAGAAGCAAAATTCAATCCGGCATAAAATTTTTGTATAATCATCCACAAATTTAAACCATGAGTAGGGAAATTATGTATCATTAATTTCATTCTCTCCCAAGCTTGTGCAACATGTTCGTGATCAAGTTGCTTAAAATTCATAATATCGTTTCTAAGAGAGATGATCTTAGCGGGAGGAAAATACTTAGAGATAAAAGCATCTTTGCACTTGTTCCAAGAATCAAAACTATTTTTAGGCAAAGACGAAAACCAAGCTTTAGCACGATCTCTAAGCAAAAAAGGAAATAGCTTCAATTTAACGACATCATTATCGACATCTTTTTTCTTTTGCATATCACATAAATCAACGAAGCTATTTAGATGAGTAGCGGCATCTTCACTAGGAAGGCCGGCGAATTGATCTTTCATAACAAGATTCAACAAAGCAGTATTGATTTCACAAGATTCGGTATTGGCAAGAGGAGCAATCGGAGTGCTAAGGAAATCATTATTGTTGGTATTGGTGAAGTAACACAATTTGGTAGTATCTTGAGCCATCGCGACAAACAAGCAATCCAACACATGAGCAAACAAAAGGCAAGCGAGAAAAAGGCAAACAAAGAAGGAGAAGGAGAAGGAGAAGGAGAAAGAGAGGGTGAATAAAACGGCAAGGGTGAAGTGGGGGAGAGGAAAACGAGAGGCAAATGACAACTAATGTAGTGCGAGAGATAGGGATTGTGATGGGTACTTGGTATGTTAACTTTTTGCGTAGTCTCCCCGGAAACGGCGCCAGAAATTCTTCTTGCTACCTCTTGAGCTTGCGTTGGTTTTCCCTGAAGAAGAGAGGATGATGCAGCAGAGTAGCGTAAGTATTTCCCTCAGTTTTTGAGAACCAAGGTATCAATCCAGTAGGAGGCCACGCTCAAGTCCCTCGTACCTGCACAAAGATAGCAACTCGCAACCAACGCGATTAGGGGTTGTCAATCCCTTCACGGTCACTTACGAGAGTGAGATCTGATAGAGATAATATTTTTGGTATTTTTGGTATAAAGATGCAAAGTGAAAAGTAAAAGGCAAAGTAAAAGAAAAACAAGATTGAAGTGATGGAGATTGATATGATGAGAATAGACCCGGGGGCCATAGGTTTCACTAGTGGCTTCTCTCAAGAGCATAAATTTTCTACAGTGGGTGAACAAATTACTGTTGAGCAATTGACAGAATTGAGCATAGTTATGAGAATATCTAGGCATGATCAAGCATATAGGCATCACGTTCGTGACAAGTAGATCGAAACGATTATGCATCTACTACTATTACTCCACTCATCGGCCGCTATCCAGCATGCATCTAGAGTATTAAGTTAAAAACAGAGTAACGCTTTAAGCAAGATGACATGATGTAGAGAGATAAATTCATGCAATATGAAATAAACCCCATCTTTTTATCCTCGATGGCAACGATACAATACATGCCTTGCTGCCCCTTCTGTCAGTGGGAAAGGACACCGCAAGATCGAACCCAAAGCTAAGCACTTCTCCCATGGCAAGAACTACCAATCTAGTCGGCCAAACCAAACGGATAATTCAAAGAGACCTGCAAACATAACCAATCATACATAAAAGAATTCAGAGAAGATTCAAATATTATTCATAGATAGACTTGATCATAAACCCAATATTCATCGGTCTCAACAAACACACCGCAAAAAGAAGAAGATTACATCAAATAGATCTCCACAAGAGAGGGGGAGAACATTGTATTGAGATCCAAAAAGAGAGAAGAAGCCATCTAGCTAATAACTATGGACCCGAAGGTCTGAGGTAAACTACTCACACTTCATCGGAGAGGCTATGATGATGTAGAAGCCCTCCGTGATGACGGCCCTCTCCGGCGGAGCTCCGGAACAGGCCCCAAGATGGGATCCCGTGGATACAGAAAGTTGCGGCGGTGGAATTAGGTTTTTAGCTCCTGTTCTGATCGTTTGGGGTACGTGGATATATATAGGAGGAAGAAGTACGTCGGTGGAGCCTCGGTGGGCCCACGAGGGTGGGGGCACGCCTGGGGGTGTAGGGCGCGCCCCCTACCTCGTGCCCATTTGGAAGCTTCCTTGGCGTAGGGTCCAAGGCTCCTGGGTCATATTTGGGAAGAAAATCACGTTCCAGAAAGGATTATTCTGTTTGGACTCTGTTTGATATTCCGTTTCTTCGAAACACTGAAATAGGCAAAAAAATAGCAATTCTGGGCTGGGCCTCCGGTTAATAAGTTAGTCCCAAAAATAATTTAAAAGTGGAAAATAAAGCCCAATATAGTCCAAACCAGTAGATAATATAGCATGGAGCAATAAAAAATTATAGATACGTTGGAGACGTATTAGTAAGCAGTATAACTTATATCGCCCACAGATCACTTGTGTTCTACTCGTGCATATAACATCAACGCATAAAACCTGGCTCTGATACCACTGTTGGGGAACGTAGTAATTTCAAAAAAAAATCCTGCGCACACGCAAAATCATGGTGATGCATAGCAACGAGAGGGGAGAGTGTTGTCCACGTACCCTCGTAGACCGAAAGCGGAAGCATTATAACAACGCGGTTGATGTAGTCGTACGTCTTCACGGCCCGACCGATCAAGCACCTACGACACCTCTGAGTTCTAGCACACATTCAGCTCGATGACGATCCCCGGACTCCGATCCAGCAAAGTGTCGGGGATGAGTTCCGTCAGCACGACGGCATGGTGACGATCTTGATGTTCTACCGTCGTAGGGCTTCGTCTAAGCACCGCTACGATATGACCGAGGTGGAATATGGTGGAAGGGGGCACTGCACACGGCTAAGGAACGATCACGAAGATCAACTTGTGTGTCTTGGGGTGCCCCCTTGCCCCCGTATATAAAGGAGGGAGGGGGGAGGTGCGGCCGGCCCCTAGGGGTGCGCCTGGAGGAGTCCTAATCCCACCGGGAGTAGGACTCCCCCTCTTGCCTTGTTGGAGAAGGAAAGGGGAAGGGGGAAAGAGGAAAGCCCCCCCCTTCCTTGTCCTATTCGGACTAGAGGGAGGGGGCACGCGGCCTTCCCTGGCCGGCCCTCCTCTTCTCCCTTAGGGCCCATGTAGGCCCATTAAACCCCGGGGGGTCCGGTAACCCCCCGGTACTCCGGTAAAATCCTGATTTCACCCAGAACGATTCCGATATCCAAATATAGGCTTACAATATATCAATCTTTATGTCTCGGCCATTTTGAGACTCCTAGTCATGTCCGTGATCACATCTGGGACTCCGAACAACCTTCGGTACATCAAAACATATAAACTCGTAATGAAACTGTCATCGTAACGTTAAGCGTGCGGACTAAGGGAGTCCTGGATTAGGGGGTGTCCGGATAGCCGGACTATAACCTTTGGCCGGACTCTTGGACCATGAAGATACAAGATTGAAGACTTCTTCCCGTGTCCGGATGGGACTTTCCTTGGCGTGGAAGGCAAGCTTGGCGATACGGATATGTAGATCTCCTTCCGTTGTAACCGACTCTGTGTAACCCTAGCCCTCTCCGTGTCCATATAAACCGGAGGGTTTTAGTCCATAGGACGAACAACAATCATACCATAGGCTAGCTTCTAGGGTTTACCCTCTCTGATCTCGTGGTAGATCTACTCTTGTACTACCCATATCATCAATATTAATCAAGCAGGAGTAGGGTTTTACCTCCATCGAGAGGGCCCGAACCTAGGTAAAAACATTGTGTCCCTTGTCTCCGGTTACCATCCGCCTACACGCACAGTTCGGGACCCCCTACCCAAGATCCGCCGGTTTTGACACCGACATTGGTGCTTTCATTGAGAGTTCCTCTGTGTCGTCGCTTTTAGGCCCGATGGCTCCTCCAATCATCAACAGCAATGTCGTCCATGGTGAGACTTTTCTCCTCGGACAGATCTTCATATTCGGCGGCTTTATACTGCGGGCCAATTCGCTTGGCCATCTGGAGCAGATTGAAAGCTACGCCCCTGGCCATCAGGTCAGATTTGGGAGCTTGAACTACATGGCTGACGTCCGCGGAGACTTGATCTTCGACGGATTCGAGCCGCAGCCGGGCGCGTTGCGCTGTCATGATGGGCATGACCTAACTCTGCCACCGAACAGTGCCCTGGAGGCCGCACCCACGTTAGCTCCGACCCTTAGCTCGGAGCCAACTGCGTCGATCGAGGACGGGTGGCTAGACACCGCCTCGGGGGCTGCAGTCTCAACGGCGATCGAGCCGAACACCAGCCTTATCCTCTGTGAAGCCCATGACTCCAAGGTGCCGGACTCTTATCTGGACTCCGAACCCTCCGCGCCCCTACCGATCGAATCTGATTGGGCGCCGATCATGGAATTCACCGCCGCGGATATCTTTCAGTACTCTCCCTTCGGCGATATTCTGAATTCACTAAGGTCTCTCTCTGTCAGGAGAGTCCTGGACGGATTATGGCCAACAGGATTGGGATGCGGACGACGAAGAAATTCAATGCCCACCCACCACCCACTTCGTAGCCACTGTCGATGATTTAACCGACATGCTGGACTTCGACTCCTAAGACATCGAGGGTATGGACGACGATGTAGGAGACAAACATGAACCAGCACCTATAGGGCACTGGAAAGCCACCTCGTCATATGACATATATATGGTGGACACACCCAAAGAAGGCAATGGCACCGGAACAACGGGGGATGACCCCTCCAATAAGCAACCCAATCGTCGACGTCAGCAGCACTGCTCTAAGTCCCGCCAAAGCAAAAACGGTGATACCGGCACGGGAGATAATAACACCCCGGACAGTGCCGAAGACAACTCCCTCCAGCAAGACTCAGCACAGGAGGATGGAGAAGCCAGCCCTCCCGAGAGGGCGGCAGACAGAGAAGAAGAGGATGATAATTACATGCCTCCCTCCGAAGAAGAGGCAAGCCTCGGCGACGACGAGTTTTTCATGCCAGAGGATCCCGTCGAACAAGAGCGCTTTAAGCGCAGGCTTATGGACACGGCGAGTAGCCTTAAGAAAAAATAGCAACAGCTCAGAGCTGATCAAGATTTGCTAGCCGACAGATGGACTGAAATCCTTGCGGCCGAGGAATACGAACTCGAACGCCCCTCCAAGAGCTACCCAAAGCGCAGGTTGCTACCCCGATTGGAGGAGGAAGCAATTAAACCTACATCACCAGCGCATGAGATGGCTGATCGGCCACCTCGCGGCCGCGACAGAGAGGCCTCTCGGCCCTCCACTCAAGCCGCACCCCAGCGTCGCTCAAAAAATACCAAGGCACGGGGGAACGCGCCAGACCTGCGTGATATATTAGAGGACAAGGCAAGGCAAACAAGATCGATCTACGGATCACGCGGGCGCCCCACGACACGAGACGATAACCGTCATGCCAGATACAGTAAGTCCGACCGGGCCGAACACAGTAGACAAAGATCATCTGAGCTATGTCGTGATATAGCCCAGTACAGAGGGGCCGCACACCCACTATGCTTCAAAGATGAAGTAATGGATCATCAAATCCTAGAGGGTTTCAAACCCGTAAACATCGAATCATACGATGGCACAACAGACCCTGCGGTATGGATCAAGGACTATCTCCTTCACATCCACATGGCCCGCGGTGATGATCTACACGCCATCAAATACCTCCCACTCAAGCTTAAAGGACCAGCTCGACATTGGCTTAACAGCTTGCCAGTAGAATCAATTGGTTGTTGGGAGGATCTGGAAGCCGCATTCCTCAACAATTTCCAGGGCACCTATGTGCGACCACCAGACGCCGATAACCTGAGCCACATAATTCAGCAGCCAGATGAATCTGCCAGACAATTCTGGACACGGTTCTTAACCAAGAAAAATCAAATCGTCGATTGTCCGGACGTTGAGGCCCTAGCAGCCTTCAAGCATAACATCCATGATGAGTGGCTTGCCCAGCACCTCGGACAGGAAAAGCCGAAATCTATGGCAGCCCTCACGACACTCATGGCCCGCTTTTGCGCGGGAGAAGACAGCTGGCTGGCTCGTAGCAACAACATGACCAAGAGCCCTGGTAATTCGGATACCAAGGACAGCAATGGCAGGTCGCGTCGCAACAAGCACAAGCGCCGCATTAACAGGGATAACACAGAGGATGCGACAGTTAATGCCGGATTCAGAGGCTCTAAACCCGGTCAGCGGAAAATGCCATTCAAAAGAAATACTCCGGGCCCGTCCAGTTTGGACCGAATACTCGACCGCTCGTGCCAAATACATGGCACCCCCGAAAAGCTAGCCAATCACACCAACAGGGATTGTTGGGTGTTCAAGCAGTCCGGTAAGTTAAATATCGAAAATAGAGACAAGGGGCTGCACAGCGACGAGGACGAAGAGCCCCGACCGCCGAACAATAGTGGGCAGAAGGGCTTCCCCCCACAAGTGCGGACGGTGAACATGATATACGCAACCCACATCCCCAAGCGGGAGCGGAAGCGTGCGTTAAGGGACGTATACGCGTTGGAGCCAGTCGCCCCAAAGTTCAACCCATGGTCCTCCTGCCCGATCACTTTTGATCGAAGGGACCACCCCACTAGCATCCGTCACGGCGGGTTCGCTGCATTGGTTCTAGACCCAATCATTGACGGATTTCACCTCACTTGAGTCCTTATGGACGGCGGCAGCAGCCTGAACCTGCTCTATCAGGATACAATGCAGAGAATGGGCATAGATCCCTCAAGGATTAAACCTACAAAAACGACCTTTAAAGGCGTCATGCCAGGTGTAGAGGCCAACTGTACAGGATCAGTTACACTTGAAGTGGTCTTCGGATCCCCGGATAATTTCCGAAGCGAGGAGTTAATCTTCGACATAGTCCCGTTCCGCAGTGGCTATCATGCACTGCTCGGACGAACCGCGTTTGCAAAGTTCAATGCGGTGCCGCACTACGCCTACCTCAAGCTCAAGATGCCAGGCCCTCGAGGAGTCATTACAGTCAATGGAAGCACCGAACGCTCTCTCCGAACGGCGGAGCATACGGCGGCCCTGGCAGCGGAAGTACAAAGCAGCCTCTCAAGGCAATTCTCCAGTCCGGCTATTAAACATCCGGACACTGTCAAGCGCGCCCGGAGTAACCTACAACAAGACCGCCTGGCACGTCCTGAGCAAGCATAGCAATGCGGCCCCAACCCCAGCCCTCGCAAAACTGCGCAATCAGTACTACGCGTACATAACTACGCTCTGAAAATTCCATGGGCACAGGGGGAGGGGCACGGCCACGGCATGCCCTAAATGCGGCTCAACCGCACTAGGGGCTCCCGATTTCATCATTTTTTTCTTACTTCCAGGACTCCGTCATCCGGAAGGCCTGTCCGGCAATACAATCGCCGAACACACGATGCAACAACCAAGGAGGCAAGAAGCTACGTCGAATTCCCAGGTGGTCTCTATAACAAGCAAAATACCTGTCTTACATACCGCCTCACAGCTCGCCCCGGGAGGGGGACATGTCAAATAGTCCCATCTCTTGCTTATCGCATTATCTGTATCGTTCTGCTTTTACCGCAGCCTTTTTGAATAAACAATGCTTAGCTTCAGCTTATTATTGTTTTCTCTATTCATTTCTTTCTCTTTTCATATATATGTTCAGTTATGACACTTAGCACCCATACACTTTGGTACGGCCAATACGCCAGGGGCTCAAGCACCCCATAATACGGCGTGAGAAGTCCGAACACTTTCATAAGTGCGGCCCTCCGATCTTATAGCATTATATGCATCAGCTCCGAATCATGTCTTTGGTCAATAGTTGGGTTTGCTCGGCTCCCATGTTTTGGTACCTTACGTTCCGCTACATCGGCTAAGGTAGCGCTGGGAGAACTACTGTGATTGTGCCCCGGTTGAGCTAGGTTGAGCACCTCAGTAGAGAAAGCTAAAACTGACTATCATGGTAGGGCGAGAGATGGTCGCTATTCGAGAGGTTTCAAGTCCTTAAAGACTTATGCTGCTTAGAGCGAGGAGTCGGCTTTGTCCGGCCTAAGGCGTGTATAGCGCCCCGAACTCGGTCTTCCGAACACTAGGGGCCTCGCCGAAATTTAAAATTATAGATTTCTCTGGCTAAGTGAGAGTGATAACACATTATAATCCGATTGCCTTGTTCGTTGTGCTGAGCACCTCCCTCGAAGGACCCAAGAATGGGAAAAGAGTGCTCAGGTTTATCCCGAACACCCCAGCACTCGTGGCATGGGGGCAGAAGCCGACGACTCGCCATCTCTCAAATTTAATAAACGGCCGCATAGAAGGTAATATTTTAAATGAAACAAGCGTTGCATAGCGCATATGAACAAGTTTTCAGCGTACAGGATAACACGAGCGAGTTTACTCAAAAATCACATCTCTGGCACATTCATCCGCCACAAGGCGGGCACCCTTTAGGACGCCCTCATAGTACTGTTGGGGAACGTAGCAGAAATTCAAAATTTTCTACGCAACACCAAAATCAATCTATGGAGTAATCTAGCAACGAGGGAAGGAGAGTGCATCTACATACCCTTGTAGATCGCTAAGCGGAAGCGTTGCAAGAACACGGATGAAGGAGTCATACTCGTAGAGATTCAGATCGCGGTTGATTCCGATTTAAGTGCCGAACGGATGGCACCTCCGCGTTCAACACATGTACAGCCCGGGGACGTCTCCTCCTTCTTGATCCAGCAAGGGGAGAGGAGAAGTTGAGGGAGAGCTACGTCAGCACGACGGCGTGGTGGTGGTGGAGCTCGTGGTTCTCCGGCAGGGCTTCGCCAAGCACCATGGAGGAGGAGGAGAAGGTAGGAGGAGGGAGGGCTACGCCAGGGAAGAGGTCACGGCTGCCCTCCCACCCCTCCACTATATATAGGGGCAAGGGGAGAGGGGGAGGCGCCCTAGGGTTTCCCCTAGGGGGCGGCGGCTAGGCAGATTGGATCTCCCTAGGGAAAATCCTAGGGATACTTGCCCCCCAAGCCAAGCAGGTGGAGGCTTGCCTCCCAAGCCAGGTGGAGGCGCCCCACCTCCCCAAGTAACGTGGGAAAGGGTGTGGGGGGCGCACCAACCCTTAGTGGGCTGGTTTGCCCCTTCCCCTTTGGCCCATGAGGCCCTCCAACACTTGCCGGGGCTCCCGAAACACCTTTCGGTCATGCTGGCCATAGCCTGGTACCTCCGGAACACGTCCGAACTCCAATACCCTTCGTCCAATATATCGATCTTCACCGCCGGACCATTCCGGAACTCCTCGTGACGTCCGGGATCTCATCCGGGACTCTGAACTACCTTCGGTAACCACATACTATTTCCCATAACAACTCTAGCGTCACCGAACCTTAAGTGTGTAGACCCTACGGGTTCGGGAACCATGCAGACATGACCGAGACACCTCTCCGGCCAATAACCAATAGCGGGATCTGGATACCCATATTGGCTCCCACATGTTCCACGATGATCTCATCGGATGAACCACGATGTCAAGGATTCAATCAATCCCGTATTCAATTCCCTTTGTCTACCGGTATAGTACTTGCCCGAGATTCGATCGTTGGTATCTCGATACCTTGTTCAATCTCGTTACCGGCAAGTCTCTTTACTCGTTCCGTAACACATCATCCCGTGATCAACTCCTTGATCACATTGTGCACATTATGATGATGTCCTACCGAGTGGGCCCAGAGATACCTCTCCGTCACACGGAGTGACAAATGCCAGTCTCGATTCATGCCAACCCAACAGACACTTTCGGAGATACCCGTAGTGCACCTTTATAGCCACCCAGTTACGTTGTGACGTTTGGCACACCCAAAGTATTCCTACGGTATCCGGGAGTTGCACAATCTCATGGTCTAAGGAAATGATACTTGACATTAGAAAAGCTTTAGCATATGAACTATACGATCTTGTGCTAGGCTTAGGATTGGGTCTTGTCCATCACATCATTCTCCTCATGATGTGATCCCGTTATCAACGACATCCAATGTCCATGGTCAGGAAACCGTAACCATCTATTGATCAACGAGCTAGTCAACCAGAGGCTTACTAGGGACATGGTGTTGTCTATGTATCCACACATGTATCTAAGTTTCCTATCAATACAATTATAGCATGGATAATAAACGATTATCATGAACAAGGAAATATAATAATAACTAATTTATTATTGCCTCTAGGGCATATTTCCAACAAGTACATCTCGGGGTGGCGATGCTCCTTGCCCGGCCACTACTAGAAAAAGGGCTACTAATGGCGCACCTAATTTGGCCATTAATGGCGCATTAGTGGTGCGCCATTACTAGCACGCCATTAGTAATATTTACTAATGGCGCACCACTGGTGCGCCATTAGTATCTGGTATACTAATGGCGCACCACCAGTGCGCCATTAGTACAGGGCACGGTGCGCCATTAGTATGCCTCCCAGGGGCCATGTATAGCCAGGTGCTTTGGCATACTAATGGCGCACGACAACAGGATGCGCCATTAGTAATCTCGGCATACTAATGGCACACTGCTTAAAGGTGCGCCATTAGTATCATCTGGCATACTAATGGCGCACTATGATGTGATGCGCCATTAGTATGAATATTAGGTTTTTTTTAATTTTTTAATTTTCTGTTTTTTTGCACAGGTTACAAAATGTATAATTGGACAAAATATAGACAGCACACATCAACAACAGATTCATCGAATACAATAGAAGATTAGTCTCTGAATACAATTCATCATATTAGTCTCCGAATACAATTCATCATATTAGTCTCCGAATTGAAAAGACCGAACAAAGATAGAACATTATATTACAAGTCTCGAGACCGCGAGTAGCGAGTTTGTCTTCACATTACAAGTCGATATCGATCATCTAAACTACCATCACATATAAGAGAGCTGCGGTCATCACGATGAGCATCATCACGATGAAACTCGTCTTCATCCGGTTCCTCCAACGCTCCCTCCCCTCTCCCGCTAGATAGCGGGCGTATCTAGATTCGGCCTCGGCCCTAGTGGTGTACCCTTTGTAACTGTTACCGCTGAATCGGTGAACCTATCTCCGACACTCCTCCCAGTCGTTGTAGACTCCGGGAACCTTACCCTTGTACACGACATACGACGACATCGCTATGCACTAGCCAAACGAAACGTTAGTACCAATTCACAGACAATACATAAGCAATATATAAGTATGCAACAAAACGATCGGAAGAGAAAAGCAAGACATTAATAGCATCGATTACATCTAAGTTGAACGACTCTCGAAACCAAAGAGACATACTACAAGTTCATTAAAGTTTAATTACAACATGAGTCAATCGATGTTTCAGAACTAGACACAGCATCACTGCTTTCGACTCGACTCAAGGGACCGGAGCGTGGATGAAGCCGCCGTCTATCGTGGGAGTCATGAAATTACGGGCATTGTCAGCCTGCATTTGTAGCATTCCATCTATCTCACTGTTGGACGGTTGATTTCTGAGGTAGAACTGCCCCGAGGTACGAAGGACATCTTGATGGATGATTTCCGCAAACTCCGACTGGATGCGAAAGAATTCTTGTCTGATGTCCGCGTCCTGGATTGCCGACACGCTCGCGGCCCAATCTTTGAGTTTACTCGGTAGCAGAAGTTGATGATGGTCCCGTACGATCGCCCGCATGTGATGGATGGCGTAGTAGGCACCCTTCTGAGCGCCAGGCGGCTGCTTGACGCAGCAGAACGTCGTATTGTGGGAGAACACGTGCTTGCCGTACTTACGAATAGGCCTGTTGAAGGTGCCTCCAGATATGGCGTAGCCGGGGAGAACATCATCAAGGACCTTCTTGACATTTGTGTAGTCTACGTTCGACTGACGGTCTGGGTCGAAATACGTGGCCATGGAATATTTGGGGCTTAGGAGGATGAGCGTGCAATGTGTGTCACTGCAGAAAACACGGAATGTTAAAAGAAAAACGATCAAAATCTAAGAATTCGTATGTTACGGGGCGGTTGAGGGGAGGACTTACTCGGGAAATTAAGGCACGAGGAAGTTATCCTTATCTGGGTTTGCCAGAATGACGCCTTCGAGGTAAGAACTCGCGACTTGCCGGTCCCCAGCGCTGCCCAAGATCTTGGCACGCATGTAGAAGGGGTCGACTATCACGATGTCCGGGGTCTTGTCGCGAATAATCCGCATCTCCATACTCAGTGAAAATAGCTGAACGAAGGTGTAGTGCAGCGGATGAAGGTTCAACATAGCGTGGATGTCATCAAACCGCAGGACGATCGTACCCCCGATGGAGTTATCCACAAAGCCCTTGCCCTCTGGCACCTTGGCCACGAAAACTGGGTATGCCACATCCTTCTCTCTGAGACGTCGCTTCTCCAAAGAAAGAACACTGTCATGCAGACTCCGCATAGCACCGGCTGCAACATCGAGCATATTTCTTGGTAGCATCTGCCTACCCGCCACATACACCCTCCTCATTAAATCCTCAGGTGAAGGTGGCCCGTCCTGAGCACGGATCATACTCGGTGCCGGCTGGCCCGCACCCTTGTTAGTCTTTCTTTTGCGTGCCTTCTTCTTCTCCTGTAATGGGACCGAGTTCTGCTCACAGACCGCCTTCTTGAGTGTGTTGGGGCTGAGAATATTTCGCACCTCGCCTATCTGAGGCTCGGTGAAGTCGGCAGCTGGAGGCGTCTCCTGAGAGCTGAACGGCAGACGGCGCCTGTTGCAACTTGGCTTCTCCGCGGTACCAGCTAGATCGCGCATGTCTCTTGTTGGGTTGGGTTCTTGAGAAGGAGGCCCCATGAAGTCGCCACCGTACCCATGATCGGCAAAGTACTGATCGACGTTGCCGAATGTATCATCGTCGTCGTCGTTCTGATCCTGTGCCATATGCATGTTTGGATCCAGTGGCATAGGGATGTCCGGCACCGTTGCGGCGGTCTTGCCATGGGGCCGACTTGGCGCCGGCACGACTGGCGGTGTTGTATTTGGGGTGGTGTCCCCCGCCCCCAAATGAAATCTGGCTCTTCGGCCAAAGCAGGGGCCAGCCGATCAAGCAGGCGCTAAGGGTCATCACGTCATCATCGTCGGCCCCGACGGGTCGAATCGGAGGTAGAAACTCATCGCAGCCTGGCAGCACCCGAACCAGTTGAACCCTAAACAAGTTGGGTGGCATCTGGGTACCGTGGAACAAGGGGTTGCCTGGTTGAACGATTTTGCCCTTGGCGACATCGACCAACTCATTGTTCACGAAGTGCAGGAGAGTGCACGGAACGTCGTCGGCGCCCTGCGAAAACATGTAGGGCGTCAGGGATGCCCAGTCAAAGGCAAGGAGATGAAGTCCTCGGTCGAGAGAGGCTTAATTAGTTACCGTGATGATGGCGTCGAGCTCGGCTAATGTCGAGGCACCGCCAACGGCGGGCGTGCAGTTGACGGAGGGGCCGCTTGCTGCAGAGGTGTCGGCCAGCGTACACACGGGTGCATTAAGCTCCCGTGCCGGCGTCGGAGATACCAATGCCGCCTCCGCCGGAGACACCAATGGCCCCGGCATCGCGTTCTGCGAGTTGCTGGCCGTGAAGCTAGGAATCGGGGGCGGCCCCTGTTGGCCGCCCGCAATCCACGCACTCAACCCCGAGATCAAGGTAGGCACAATGGCGGTGATCGTTGCTCCGAGTTGTTGTTGCACTTGCTCTTGGACAAACTCCGGAATCCGCGCCACCTGTGCCTTGAGTTCTTGAACCTCGTGCGCCTGGCTTTCCGAGCTGGTCTTTTTCTCCTTTCGCCCACAAGTGTTATAGTATGACCCCCATTTTGTCGACAAGCCTTTGCCGGCCACACGACCAGCTGACGTCGGCTTACTGAGCTTATCCTTGTTCTTCATTACATTCAACACCCTATTTAGAGTGGTGTCCCAAGGGTTGCTCTTAGTCGACCCCGCGCTACTGCTTTCAGTCGCCTGCGGAAGGAATGTGAACCATTTAGAAATTTGGCTTCATTAATTAGAATGCAACCATATGGAGCTAATTACGCGGGGGTGTATTCCTTACCAGAACAAGCTCAAGCGCCCTGGTCTTCGGATCCGTGGTAAGCTCCTTTGTTTTCGGGTCCTTCTTGTACCGGGCCCTGACATAGTTCCTGGTCTGCTTGTCACCGTATTTATCGAAGAGGGGCGGTAGGTCTTTCTCGGCACGGTCCGCCTCCTCCTTGTCCCATATAGGCTCCGCCACTCTGTAACCGCTGGGACCGAGTGTGTGTTCCCCTAAGTTCAGCTCCCGCATTTCTTTCCCCCACTTACTTGATTCGGAGTGTGCGGTGCTCGAGCAATTGATCTTGAAGTCGTTGTAGTCATCTTCGGTGATCGAAGGATTTTTCTCCTTGATCTTCTCATAACTCTCACCTTTCTCGATCATTCTCTTCACATTGCTTTTCCAAGTAGACAGGGCCTTGCTCATCTTCGTGAGGGCAGCATTGTTCACTTTATTCCCTTTGAGGCTTGTGTTTTCAAATTCAGCGGGGAACTTGTATCGTTCGTGCAGCTTCGTGAAGAGGAGGTTGCGCAAATTCCCTCGGTCAGGATGCCTCAGGTTTTCGGTGTTGATCGAGACGGTGCTCCGGAGAATGCACCCGAGCTGAAGCGAGTACCCCTTGACTATTCGTTCGGGCGCCGTTGGATTCCCGTCGGAGTCCACTTCAGTAACTTCCTCCTTGAGGGTGCGGAGCACGGTCGGGCGCCGGTCCTTCCGTTGCCTCTTTTGGCTGCCATCTGTGCGTGTGCCGCCATCATCAGTGGTGGCATCCTCGGAGGCACCATCAGTGGTGGCATCAGTGGGGTCATCCTCGGCGGCACCATCAGTGGTCTCAGGATCGGTGGGGAAGGCGGCGTCCTCATACAAGTGAGGTTGTTCCTCCATCTCCTGGGACAGCTCCTAGAATGCCTTGCCGCCCGAACCCCCGGCCTCATCGTTGTGGGCCATGTTTCTCTCTAAATAGAAACAAAGTTTGGTCAAAAAGTTGGTTATTGTCAAGGAACAAGATCATGGTCTCATCATTTAGGGTTTGTCGACACCGAGGCATCCTAAAATCTAAGCTTTTATCATTGAGGGTTTTGTCGACGCCGAGGCACCCTAAAAGCCTAAGCTTTCATCATTTTGGTTTTTATCGACACCGAGGCACCCTAAAAGCCAAGGTTTTATCATTTAGGGTTTGTCGACACTGAGGCACCCTAAATGCTAAGTTAAGTTTTCATCATTTAGGGTTTATCGATGCCGAGGCACCCTAGGTTGACTGATATATATGGGTACTCTAAATGGCAGATCGCATCGGCAACACCGCCTACTCGAGTGCCTAGGAAAAGAGCGCTGGTTGATCCTACTTAATTAAGTACTAAGATACCCCGGCCCATGCATTAGTCGCAAGTACCCCATATGTCCTATTTTTAGCAAAGTCATGCTAAAATTCACGGAAAATTTCAGCATGACCTTTGCTGAAAATAGGACATATGGAGTACCCGAATTTGCCGGAACGGAAGTTAATCGACATTCCGGCAAACTCAAGGGCCTCTCGGGGTACCTGCAAAATCATCACGACACGATGGTCGGAAACAAAATCCAGCAAACTAGCACCACAATGTGCCTCTACTTTCATATGGATGAAAAGGCCATAGACCATATGGTCCTCTGCTTTCATATAGTCGCAAGTACCCTCAAGAATGAACATATAGCAATATCTGTTGTCCCCCCATAACATACGGAAATCAAAATCAGCTCAACTTAGATGAAAATTGCCTTTGCTGCATGGAATAGAACATAACGTAAGGACCATAATTCGTATACAGTATTAGTGTGATGTATTCCAATGCAGGACAACAAATTATGCTATTATATGTTGACTGTGAGCAAACTACCTATTGAAGCAAAGGCAAATATCTCTGAAGTCTGAACTAAAGCACGGTTTCCTTGCTGATGATCCACAGTCCCACACTACTGAATGGGTTTTTGCAGAACCAAAACAGACATCACAGGAGAGAAGTCCCAGTGGACAGGTCAGAATGGCATAAAAACATGACTGCATACATTAGGGCAGATGTGATTTTGGTACAGCTACACTACTGCAGGCTGCATACATTCAGTCATTCTAAAATTTGTTTTAGTCTACTCCTAAAATTCAGCACTAGCAGATCTTCAACACTCCAATTTCTTTCAGTTTTGGCAGTTTATTTGCAACTTCAAAATGGAAAATACACATCTTCAATACTGCAATTTTACAAACAGTTGGTATGACTGTACAAATTACTCTACTGATAGATACATGTGTCATGTGCGTGTGCTCTGCTGTCTGAAATTCAGAGCTGAATACAACACTACTCATATTTGGGATAAGATATGTTTGTGATTCACAAGTTAATGACCTTGGGAAGGCATATACAGCAAAATTCGTGCAACAATCTCTACAGAAAATTCTTGTACTCATCTCAAGAACTGGACACTGGAGTAGTTTCAATTTCTAAAAAATGGGGTGCATCACAAGAACTAAGAAACCTCTGCACACCATTTATAAGTTGTTCTAGAGACAAGATGGCACTGCACCATTTTACAAGCCATTCTAGTGACAAATTCATGGAATATTTTCTTTGATTTTAGTAGTCCAACATCATTCTTTCCCCAACAGCACCGATCTACTCCGACTGCAGGAGAAAGCAACAGAAGGGGATCGGGTGGGGGGTTAGCTTACAGGGGCGGATGGGGGCGAAGGCGGGGGTGACGCCGACGGCGTTGGCGAGCTTATCGACGCCGGCCTGGAGCGCGCGCACCACCAGCCGCGACGAGCGGCCGTTCTTGGACCTCCTCGGCCTCCCTTGCTCATTACACCCAACAGCACAGATCAGAGAAACGGCGCGGCGAGGCAGAGGAACGGCGCGTGAGAGAGGGGCGGGAAAGCGGGGGTTACCTGGGAGGAGAAGGAGCGGAGGAGGGAGGCGGGGCGTCGAGGCGGCGTCGGGACGTCGGGGCGGCGGGGCAGCGGCGGGGCGTCGGGGCGTCGGGGCAGCGGCGTCGGGGCGTCGGGGCGTCGAGGCGGCGGGGCAGCGGCGTCGGGAGAGGAGAGGGGAAGGGGATCGAGGGCGAGGGCGAGGGAGAGAGATGGGGCCCGGGAGGAAGTATGGATGGGGGCCTAACAATACTAATGGTGCACCACCCCTCGGTGCGCCATAAGTACATCCATACTAATGGCGCACCTCACCCTGGTGCGCCATTAGTACTTTTTTTTATTTCTGCTCGAGCCAACAGGTTTATCTCCCACCTAACCTAATCCACATCAAGTTCCTCTACTAGCTCGACTGGTCAGCAGCCAGTTCTCACACCAGGAGGTCCTGGGTTCGATTCCCAGGCTCCACAAATTTTTTTTATGCATTTAAAATGCTGTTTGATACTTACTTGTGTTTAAATATGTTCAAACTTGTTTAAATCATAACAGTAATATTTTTTTATAAGACAGTAATAATTTTTTTAAAAATATCATCAAACAGTAATGCCGGTGGAGCGGGGGAGGGTGCGGGGGGGTCGGCGGCGGCGGTTGAGTAGGGGAGGGGTGCGGGGGGTCGGCACCGGCGGTTGAGTAGGGGAGAGGTGCGGGGGGTCGGCGGCGGCGGTTGAGTAGGGGAATCGAGGGTGCGGGGGGTCGGCGGCGGCGGCCGGTGGACCGGGGGGTGCTCGGCGGTGAGTGGGACCGGATCTGGCGAGGTGGGATAGCGATCGAGATGGAGGGGGATCAAGATCGAGTGTCCATGAAATTTAAAAATATTCATGATAGTTCAAAAAGTGCCCATGAAATACAATCGAGAAATGAAGGCTACGATTTAAATACAATCGATCTTAGCTAGCTATCTCTTCACAATCTTCTTGCCCTTCTTTTTTGCAAATGGAGTTCTTCTGTGGAACGGACGTCCTTTAGGTAGGGTGGTCCTGCTTCTTCTCGTGGTGTATGCTGCTACTTCATCATCGTCTTCATGTTCGATCCTCGGGTCGCCGTACTTGTCGAAGTCGTGCTCATTGGCTACTCCATCCATTCCGATGATCTTCCTTTTGCCTCTCCTCACGACAACACGACTGGGCTTTGGCGGGTCGGTAATGAAGAAGCATTGGTCCACTTGGGAAGCCAGTACCCATGGCTCATTTTTCGCGGTGACGTTTGCGCACGCGGTCTTGGATTTGGCTTCGGGTATAACCATGGTGGTGAAATACCGGTCTTCTTTTATGACGTTCTTGGCCCGTCTGACACGGAACATCGGGACCTTCTCTCCAGCGTAGCTCAGCTCCCAGATCTCCTCGATCCTTCCGTAGTATCTGTCCTTGTCGTTACCGGTGTAGGATTCCATCGTTACCCCGGAGTTCTGATAACCATCGCTCTTCATGTCCTTGGCCTCGGTGTAGAATGTGTAGCCGTTGATATCGTACGCCTCATAGGTCATCAGGTTGTGCTCGGCACCCTGTGACAAGGCGAATATGAGTTGTTCTTCCGCGGAAGAATCCTCATGTAAAGGGTACGACAGAAGCTTCTGCTTGAACCAACGCGTGAAGCATGAGTTGTGCTCTTTGAGTATATCTCTGTCCGTCCTCTGTTGGCCTTTGTCATTGTACGTCTTCTTAATAAAGGTTTTGTGCTCTACCACCCAAGGATCGACCACGTCTATGTGTTGTAGCGCGACTAGGTTTGCTCTTTCAAAGTCGGCGAGTCGACCCTCGAAGTCGACATGCATTTCGTGGCGACCCTCACGGTGACCCCATCCAGCGAGCCTGCCGAGGTGCCTGTTGACGGGCAGACCAACGGGGTTCTCGATGCCTAGATAATTCGTGCAGTAGGAGATGCACTCTTCGGTCAGAAAGCCCCTGGCTATGCTTCCCTATGGACGTTACATGTTGCGAACGTATCCTTTGATGACACCATTCATCCTTTCGAACGGCATCATGCTGTGCAGGAACGTCGGCCCGAGTTGGATGATATCCTCCACTATATGTACCAGCAGATGCACCATAACGTCGAAGAATGCGGGCGGGAAGTACATCTCAAGCTCGCATAGTATCACCACGATCTCTTCCTGTAGCCTTCTGAGTTGCCTCACGCCAATCGACTTCCGAGAGATGACGTCGAAGAAGTTGCATAGGCCAAATAGCGTTTCACGGACGTGCGCGTCCATGATCACACGGATTGCAACTGGAAGTATCTGCATCATCAGCACGTGACAGTCGTGAGACTTCATCCCGCTGAACTTCTGCTTCGCTGTGTCTAAGTATCTGCTTATCATCCCCGCGTAACCGTAAGGAAGTTTTACTCCTAGGAGGCAGGTGAAAAACTACTCGATCTCCTCCTGACTTAGAGTGAAGCACGCGGGAGGGTAGTCATTTCCGGTCTTCTTGGCCTTTTTGCCTTTGCGACGACTTTCTGTGTCCTGCTTCGCCTCATCATCATCATCATCATCATCATCATATATAGCGTGAAGCTCCTGCCTGATGCCCATTGATTTCAAGTCTGCCCTTGCTTTCGGCCCATCTTTGGTCCTCTCTGGCATGTTGAGCAGGGTACCAAGCAGACTCTCGCACACGTTCTTCGTGATATGCATGACATCAAGGCTGTGAGGCACACGGTGGATCTTCCAGTACGGCAAGTCCCAAAAAACAGACCTCGTTTTCCATACCTTCAGCAGTGGCTCTGGCGCCTTTCGCTTCTTTCCCGGCTCTGGCATCTTTTGCTTCTTTCCCGGCAGTGGGCAGTCTTTCCAATTTTTCAACAGCTTGTCTATTTCCTCGCCGCTCCTCGTACACGGGCGTTTTCGGGGTTCGGTTTCACCATCGAACAGATCCTTGCGTTTCCTCCATGGGTCATCGTCGCGAAGCCACCTTCGATGTCCCATGAACACGGTTTTCGAAGACCCGGGATCTCTATCTAGCTGGCGATACGTTGTGTCATCCATGCACCTTACGCATCCAGAAAATCCGTGGACTACCTGCCCCGCGAGATATCCGTAACCGAGATAGTCGTGCACCGTCGTGAGCAGTGCGGCTCTCATAGGGAAATATTCTTTCTCTGCGGCGTCCCACGTATTGGCTGGCGTTTTCCACGGCGTGTCTAGCTCCTCCTTCAGCAACCCCAGATACAGATTGATGTCGTTCCCTGGTTGTTTCGGCCCTTCAATTAGCATACTCATGTGAATGTACTTCCTCTTCATGCACAACCAGGGGGGAAGGTTGTACATCCACACAAACACAGGCCAGGTGCTATGTGTGCTTCTCTGGCTGCCAAACGGATTGACTCCATCGGTGCTCGCGCCCAGCACGATGTTCCTTGGATCCTTCCCAAATTCTGGGTATTCGAAGTTCAATGCTTGCCACTGGCTCGCATCCTTAGGGTGACTCAGCATCTTGTCTTTTTTATCTATCTCCGGATCATTTGCGTCATCTTCTCGCTTCTTCTCCTCCCTATCCGCGTGCCAACGTAGGAGCTTTGCTACCTTAGGATCCGCGAAATACCGCTGCAGACGAGGAGTGATCGGAAAGTACCACACCACTTTTCGAGGAGCTTTCTTCCTCTTCTTGTATCGAGTGACGCCACACACCGGACATATGGTAGACTCCGCGTGCTCGTCCCGATAAATGATGCAAGTGTTCATGCACACATGGTATTTCACGTGCGGTAAATCCAGAGGACACACGATTTTCTTCGCCTCCTCCAAACTGGCCGGGCACTTGTTCCCCTTTGGAAGACGTTCGTGCCAGAATGACATGTTCTCGTCGAAGCACGCGTCGGTCATTTTGTGTTTTACCTTCATCTCCAGAGCCATGAGCGTTACTTTCAGGCGGGTATCCTCGGGCCTGCATCCTTCATACAATGGAGTAACCGCGTCTAACTCAAGTTGATCCACCTTGGCTTTCTCTTGGGCGGCAGCTCTTGCGTTAACCGTCTGCTTGAGAAGCAGCTCTTGAATATAAGGGTCCTGCACCCAGCCCATCGATGGTCCACCGTCGTCTGCTCCGCCAGCATCATCATCTTCATGATCATGCCCGTCGTCTGCTCCGGCATCTTCCTCATCATCATGTCCTGCATCTTCTACATGATGACTGTGTACAGCATCACCGTCGTGATCATCTCCTGGGGATTCTTCGTCTTCTCGCCCGCCCGAGCCGCGGTGGTTGTCTTGCTGCCCTTCCTCATTTCTTGCCCGGGCCCCATGGACGACTTCGTAGTCATCTTCATCACCTTGCCACCGATAGCCATCCATGAAACCATGCAAGAGCAGGTGGTCCCGCACCTGCCGGAATCCGGGTCCGCAATAAGGCTCTCCAGCTTGCATCTTCGACACGGACATCTTATCTCCGTCTCGTTCTTTTGAAGCATCTCGGCCTTCGCGGACCTCAAAAACCTATTCACGATGCCTTCGGTCATCGTGCGGACCATGGTCGCCTGCGGGGTAGAGCAAAACGATATTTTAGAACCAAGAAAAATTTTGGCATGACTTTCCCTAAAAATAGGACCAAAAAAATGCTTAATGCCAAAATTATCGCCGAAATGGAAATGAATCAACATTCCGGCAAAATATTGGCAACTATCGCATTTCAAATACCGGTACACCTCCAAACACAAACACATATGCAACACCACAAACATATGCAACACCACGAACATACATAGATCTAGCTAGGCCATAAAAAGTGCATGTGCACATTGTTGTAGGGAGAACAACATAAATATAGCTTGCCCCCTTACTTACCTATCAAAACAAGGTAATGTAACCACTTAATTTGAATGAATCTATGGTGGAAATGAGGTGAAAAAGAGGAGGCACCCGAGACAAGGAGGAGGTGGAGAGAATGAAGTGGGGAGAAAGTGAGTGTGGGTAGGAGAGGCTGCCCAAAATATCTTGTTGCTGCCCACTTACTAATGGCGCACCAACAATAAATGCGCCATTAGTAATCCAGGTTACTAATGGCGCACCTACGTCTGATGCGCCATTAGTAGTTTGGCAAAAAAAACATACTAATGGCGCACTGCTCCAAAGTGCGCCATTACTAGTTTGAACTAGTAATGGCGCACGGAGGAAGAGTGCGCCATTAGTAGTTTTGCAACAAAAGGAATAAAAAATATAATTAAAAAAACAACATTAGTGGCGCACGCTGGGACTGGTGCGCCATTACTAGTTACAACTAGTAATGACGCACTATGTGTGGATGCGCCATTAGTATGTTTGGACAGGCGCACTAGTTCAAAAAAAATTTGATACTAATGGCGCACCCTCGGCTAGGTGCGCCATTAGTAGTTTCAACACTAATGGCGTATCAGAAGGTGGTGCGCCATTAGTATGTACTAATGGCGCACCTCTTGTCTGGTGCGCCATTAGTGTCAACTTCATCTATAGCCCTTTTTCTAGTAGTGGGCGGTGGCCCGTCCTTCACCAGCTTCTCCACGTCCATCTTGCCCCAGTGCACTTTAGCACGGGCAAGCGCCCTACGGGCACCCTCGATGTAGACGGAGCGCTTGATGACTTCAAGCCGTGGACAGGCATCCACCAGCCGCCTCACTAGCCCGAAGTAGCTCCCAGGCATGGCCTCTCCAGGCCACAGCCGGACGATGAGACCCTTCATGGCCTGTTCGGCCACCTTATGGAGCTCGACCAACAGCTTCAGCTGGTCGCTCAAGGGCACCGGGTGTCCGGCCTCAGCATACTGAGACTAGAACACCTTCTCCGTCGAGCTCCCCTCTTCGGCCCGATAGAAGGCGGCGGCATCTGAAACGCTACGGGGCAAATCTGCAAAGGCTCCTGGAGAGCTCCGGACTCGGGTAAGTAACAAGTAATTCACTCTCACGTGCTTGCTTTGCATAAAGAATGCCTTACCCGCCGCTATCTTCTTCATCGCCTCAACTTCCTGGAGGGCTTTTTGGGCTTCGGCCTTGGCAGACTTGGTTCCTTCGAGGGCCGCTGCGAGCTCGGACTCTCGCGTCTTTGAGTGAAGCTCCAAACTCTCGTGTTTTTTCACGAGAGCCTGGAGCTCTTGCTGCACCTCGCCAACCCATGCCTCATGCTTCTCCCGCTCGGTGCGCTCCATGGCCGCCCTCTTTTCGGCCTCGGACAGCGCTTTCCTAAGGGTCGCCACCTTAGTTGTGGCCCCTATGACACCAATAGCGATCCTGTCATTTTTTCGCAACTGCATCTTTTTATATTATACTCCACAAGGTATTACTTACCTTCTTTTTCCCCGAGGTCCTTCTTCGCAAGGCCGAGCTCTTTCTCGGACCGCTCAAGGCTCTGCTTCAGCGCATCCACCTCCGCAGTCAGTGCGACAGAGGATAGCAGCGAAGCCTGCATACGCATATTGACTTAATTCTGTTAGACTCCTGTGAATGTTATTAGATCCTCTATTCGGCTTTTCTTTCCGAACGCCAAACAGAGCATCAGGGGCTACTGTCTATGCGGTAATATTTTCACATATTTTTTACATACCTCAAAGCCTGTTAGCAGGCTGGCACAGGCTTCAGTCAGCCCGCTCTTGGCGGACTGAACCTTCTGGATCACCGCACTCATGATAGTGCGGTGCTCCTCGTCGATGGAGGCATCGTGAAGCACCTCCAGCAAGTTATCTGGTGCTTCCGGCTGGACGGAGGTCACCGGCGTCGTAGGCTTGCCCTTCTTCTTAGGGGGGCGCCTGCCGGACTTCGGAACCATTGAAGGTTCCGGTGTGGTGTTCGGCCCAGGGCCGGACTTGGAGCCCTTGGGGGTCTTGTCCCCTTTGCGCAGGGAGTCTGGGAGGTCGCCTTGAGGCTCCCCCAGGACCACCTCCCCTTGGCTCGAAACCTTTCAGGACAACACCTCGGCGTCGTCCGTAGGGCGTGGGGAGGTAGCGACCGGAAGTGGAAAACTATTCACATCCGACGAATCCAGTGAACCGCTCGACGATATGTCGACTTGGGCCCGGGGCGGACTGCATGATTATATTCGGCGTTAGGGAAAGCTGTGCAGTAAAGGAACACTATGAGTCACTCTGGTGTCCGAATACTTACGACTTCACCAGGGGCTTGGCCCTGGGCGGCCACTCCTCCTCGCTGTCGGGGGCGTTGGTGGAGTAGTCCGGAGGAAGGGTCTTTCCCTTCCTGGACCCTCCGGCCTCCCCAGTTGGGGCGGCCTTCCTTTTCTTTTCTCCCCCTACAGGGGAAGAAACCTCTCTTTCCTCCTCCTCGTCTTCGTGGGAGGAGTGCGCCTCAGAGTCATCAGCCGATGACTCCGATAACACCTGGCACCGGGAACTCTTTCGGGTTCCCGTGGCCTTCTTCTTGGCCTTCTTCTCCGGCACCACATAAGGTGCCGGAGCCAGCAGCTTCACCAAGCTGGCGTCTGCTGGGTCTTCGGGCAAAGGAGCCGGACAGCTGATCTGCCCAGACGTCTCCTGCCAATCCTGTCAAAGGTACGGGAGTTTAGATCCCGCATAGAGTCAAACTATGGAAAACGAGTATCCTGTAAAAGGTAAAACCGCTTACCGCATTAGCTTGCCGCTTTGCACTGAATCCGCGGTCCTTGGTAAGGGGAGGAGGAGCCTCGGCGCTCTTGAATAGCACCTTCCAGGCATCCTCATGGGTTGTGTCGAAGAGCCGGCTCAGAGTTTGGTGCTGGGCCAGATCGAACTCCCACAAATTGAAAGCCCGTCGTTAACATGGGAGGATCCGGCGGATGAGCATAACCTGGACTACATTGACAAGTTTGAGCTTCTTGCTCACCAGGTTCTGGACACATGTTTGGAGTCCAGTCACCTCTCCTGAACAGCCCCACGCCAGGCCCGTCTCTTTCGAGTAGGTGAGCTGCGTAGGGGCTCCGGATCAGAACTCGGGGGCTACGACCCATTTGGGGTCACGCGGCTCGGTGATGTAGAACCACCCCGATTGCCACCCCTTTATAGTCTCCACAAAGGAGCCCTCGAGCCATAGGACGTTGCGCATTTTGCCCACCATGGCGCCTCCGCACTCCGCCTAGCGGCCGCCCACAACCTTCGGCTTGACATTGAAGGTCTTCAGCCATAAGCCGAAGTGGGGCCGGATGCAGAGGAAGGCCTCGCACACGATGATGAACGCCGAGATGTTGAGGATGAAGTTCGGGGCCAGATCATGGAAATCTAGGTCGTAGTAGAACATGAACCCCCGGACGAATGAATGGAGGGGGAACCCCAGTCCGCGAAGGAAATGGGTAAGGAAGATGACCCTCTCATGGGGCCTGGGGGTGGGGATGAGCTTCCCCTCATCTGGGAGCCGGTGTGCGATGTTATCGGGTAGGTATCCGGCTCTCCTCAGCTTTTTAACGTCTCCCTCCGTGACGGAGGATACCATCCACTTGCCTCCCGCTCCTGACATGGTTGGAGAAGGTTGAGGAAGGGAATGAGGACTTGGGCGCTGGAGCTCGAGTATGCGGAAATGGATGAGCAAAGGAGGAAGAAGGCGTGGGTGAAAAGGTGGATCCTTATCCCCTTATGTGGGCGGACGAAACTATGTGTCCCCGCCAGCCTGGTAAAACTCGCTTATCTCCCAAGCGCCATAATCAATGGCGCGGTTGGGTTACCCACACCCGTATTGATGAGAATCCCGTAATAAGGGGACACGATCTCTGCTTCGACGGGACGTGCCAAGGAAACCGCCTCGCTAAACGCGCTGAGGTGGGATAGTGAAAACAATTCAAATAAAGGCTTGGCTGTGGTGTGATGTCACGCTACGGAATACGTCAGCATATTAGATTTGTGGAAATATTATTCTCTCTACGGTGGTATGTGGAACTTATTTTGCAGAGCCGGACACTATTCTTGTGTTCATAATCTTATATGAAGTATTCGAAGGAGGAACCCGCCTTGCAATGCCGAAGACAATTTGCGCGCCGGACTCGTCGTCATTGAAGCCTGGTTTAGGGGGTACTGAGGGAGTCCTGGATTAGGGGGTGTCCAGATAGCCGGACTATAACCTTTGGCCGGACTCTTGGACCATGAAGATACAAGATTGAAGACTTCTTCCCGTGTTCGGATGGGACTTTCCTTGGCGTGGAAGGCAAGCTTGGCGATACAGATATGTAGATCTCCTTCCGTGGTAACCAACTCTGTGTAACCCTAGCCCTCTCCGGTGTCTATATAAACGGGAGGGTTTTAGTCCATAGGATGAACAACAATCATACCATAGGCTAGCTTCTAGGGTTTAGCCTCTCTGATCTCGTGGTAGATCTATTCTTGTACTACCCATATCATCAATATTTATCAAGCAGGAGTAGGGTTTTACCTCCATCGAGAGGGCCCGAACCTGGGTAAAAACATTGTGTCCCTTGTCTCCTGTTACCATCCGCCTAGACGCACAGTTCGGGACCCCCTACCCGAGATCCGTCTGTTTTGACACCGACACGGACCCTACGGGTTCGAGAACAATGTAGACATGACCGAGACACGTCTCCGGTCAATAACCAATAGCGGAACCTGGATGCTCATATTGGCTCCCACAAATTCTACGAAGATCTTTATCGGTCAGACCGCATAACAAAATACGTTGTTCCCTTTGTCATCAATATGTTACTTGCCCGAGATTCGATCGTCGGTATATCAATACCTAGTTCAATCTCGTTACCGGCAAGTCTCTTTACTCGTTCCGTAATACATCATCTCACAACTAACTCATTAGTTGCAATGCTTGCAAGGCTTATGTGACATGCATTACCGAGAGGGCCCGGAGATACCTCTCCGACAATGGGAGTGACAAATCCTAATCTCGAAATATGCCAACCCAACATGTACCTTCGGAGACACCTGTAAAGCTCCTTTATAATCACCCAGTTACGTTGTGAAGTCTTGTAGCACACAAAGTGTTCCTCCGACAAACGGGAGTTGCATAAGCTCATAGTCATAGGAACATGTATAAGTCATGAAGAAAGCAATAGCAACATACTAAACTATCGGGTGCTAAGCTAATGGAATGGGTAATGTCAATCACATCATTCTCCTAATGATGTGATCCCGTTAATCAAATGACAACTCATGTCTATGGTTAGGAAACATAACCATCTTTGATCAACGAGCTAGTCAAGTAGAGGCATACTAGTGACATTCTGTTTGTCTATGTATTCACACATGTATTATGTTTTCGGTTAATACAATTCTAGCATGAATAATAAACATTTATCATGAAATAAGGAAATAAATAATAACTTTATTATTGCCTCTAGGGCATATTTCCTTCACCCGACTCATAAGTCGTGATCACCGAATGCACGTGTACAGTGACCCCAGATATCAATGCCCACTGAACACACAGAAGCTGAGTAACAAGAGTCTTACATCCATACATACTGTCTTACGCAAATTATGACCATTATGGTCAAGTCTTACATAGATAAAGCCACAAGGGTTGAGTACCAAATAAACTTAAGCAGCGGAAATATTCATCGATAAGTAGAACCCATGACATCTGACTTAACCCTACAGGCATTCTGACTGCGAAACGTCCTAGTTCCCATGTTCGTCTCCAAAGAACACTTTTTTGAACTCTTGTTCTTCCATGTCTGGCTAATTAAATAACCAGTGGCAAGCCAATGATTACTTTGAATGTACTCGCAAGCAACCCATGATTGGAACAGTGCACAATAATGCAATGATATAGCACTAAGTAGGTAGTTTGCAGAAAGCTAATTTTGAGTGCAATGACATGATCTATCAACATGTAAAGTATGCATCATGGGAGTACAAATATCCGTATGGACAAGTTGCAGATATCAACATAAGCAGAGTTGGACACCAATCGAACTTGATCATCGTGTCAAATCATCTGACTTAACCCAATTAACTTCATCAACACACACACATGTGGTTTGTAAAACTCAGGACGTTGCTTAAGCAGCACCGCCCAACTGTCCTTGACCGTGGACATGGCTATTCGAATAGTTTTACACTCTGCAGAGGTTGCACACTTTACCCACAAGATCCGGGGAACTTCCATGTCATCCATGACCCGCGGTACCTCAAGTACCCTAGGTAAGCACCCGATCACTATCTTTCCCTAGTCGACACTAACATAGAGTCCACTCGATTGGTAGTAACCCCCTTGCCCAACATTTCACATCTTAAAATTGTGGAGCCTCGCTCCCATATTCATCACATACCACAAGCACGGGGTACCAACGGTGTGTCCGGTGCCCTATAAAAACAGTCATGGCCGCCCTACTTGGCACGACCCCATCCAGAGAGTCACCTCATGTCACCCCCATCACTAGTAATGTGGGCACCATGCTAGTATCAACCTAGATAATCAATAATGCCCTTTCCCATATAAGGGTAGAGTGGTTGTGCACGTAAGGTTGGGACAGTCGACAAATCTTAAATCTAATCCGTTTTCGAAAACACTCCCACACAACTTGATCGGGTACACCACTTCTTTATCAAGTGGTAACCTAGCTCACCATCTCCCTCGGGCATTAGTGGCACCCGACGGGTTTTTTGAAAAGTCTTTGAAAACAACTTGGTTTCCTTCACCATGCATATACCCATCCCATTTGCGTAGCAGCTACTTAGTATCCTATCTACTCCCACCGGCATAACCCTCATTAAGGAGGTAGGGTCATGCACCATGCAAGTATCAACGAGGAAGTAACGGTGGCAAACCACCCCATGTGGTCACCTCATCATCATGTCTCCGATGCAAGCAATAAGAGTGCTATATGACATGCATAAAAAGGGTTTCACAGACATGGTCAAAGGGCTGCTTGCCTTGGTCTTCAAAGTCTTCAAGTCCTTCTCCTTCTTCTTATCCAACTGCTTCGTCAAATACGGGATCTATTCGTCGCAAAAGAAATGATGGGAAAATAAGGCAATAGCAAAACAGAAAAACCAAAGTGCTCAGAAAAATGTCAACCTATTTTTAATAAATACTAGGGTGAAAACTAAGAAGGGTAAAATTCCTAGTTTTGGATTTGGAGTAGCAGAACAGAAGAAATGGATTTTCAGAGGGGTTTAAATATATTCAAATTTGAATTTGAATATGAATAGTACATAAAGGTTGGTTGGACATGAATGAAAGTTATACCATTAAATAGGTGGGATTATTAAAAGATTTTAGGAACTGGAATTATTGCATTTGGATTAATATTTAATCCTGTGGAATTTTTGGGAAGGTGACAGAAAAAGAAAACAAAAAAGGCCACTGTGCAACTGGGCAAGAACAGCCGCAGTGCATAGGCCCAGAGGCGATTCGGCCCAGGCGAGCCGAGCGGCGCGCGCGCTAGGTTTGAACCTGACGGGCGAGGCCCAGGTGCCAGTGAGAGAGAAGGAGGCGAGGGAGAGGAGAGGCTGACATGCGGGGCCCGCCTGTCATCCCTAACCCTGCGACAAAGGGCCGACGAGCTCATCGGCGACGATGCAGGGCACGGCGAGGTGAGAGGAGGGCAGGGTTGGTCTCAGCGTAGAGTCGCCGTTCTGGTGGAGGTGGAGGTGGTTGCCAGGGTGGCCTAGTTCGCCGGCGACAAGGTCACGCGGCGGAGGAGCTTTGGGTGGCGGCGGTTCCGGCCGTTTCCGGCAGCTAGAGAGAGGGGAAACAGGGGGAAACGATCAGCGGTGTGCAGGGGTTCCAGATTGAGGTAGAGGAGGAGCGGGGGAGGCCTGTACCTCGCGAACTCTGGCGAGCTGAAGCGGCAGAGCTCGAGCTCAGGTGCTCCTGGAGGAGAGCTGAGGGCATAGGGGGGCGATTTGGAGTGGGTAGGAGTGAGTGGTGGTGACGGAGAGGCTCGAGGAGGCCTTTAATTGGGCGAGCCACGGCTCACCGTAGACCAGTGCACCGGCGAGGTCGTCGTCGTTGCTGTGGGTCATGGGGGCATGTGTGGGCGTGTCTAGGGTGCTCGTGGGTTTGGTCCAGAGCGAGGGGAAAGAAGAGAGAGGGAGTAGGGGGCAGAGGCGCCGCGCGTGTGAGCATGCTCACTGGTGCACTCGGGCGGTCGTTGCGCGTGCGAGCTGGGGCGAGAGGAGGGAGAAGGAGGAGGGGGGCGACCAGATGCCGTGTTGCGTACATCGAGGTGTCTCGTCGGGCGCGCTGGGGAGGCCTGAGGTGGCCGGAGGCGGTTGGAAGGGGCGGCTATAGTGCCTGGCCGCACTGTCGCTCCAAAGTGCCCAAATGGCTTGGCATGCCATTTTCTAAGTAGTGTGGGCGCCCCCAAGCATGTCCAGCAAGTCTAGGAGGGAGTAAAGAAAGGGGGAGGGGGCTTGGATGCCATGGATGGCCAGTAGGAGAAGAGTGGGGTTGAGAGAGAGATGGAAATGGGTTGTTCAGAGGGGTAAATGAGGTGGTTTCACCCCTCAATCATTGAGTTGAGATGCAGCCATAGTTACTGGAGGTAGAAGAGGGTCAAGAGCGGCTGTGGTACAAAGTTGAGCCCATGGAGATTAGTGGAAGAGGTCAAAAATGGAATTTTGGTAAAGTGGCAGAAGGTGTTTGATGCTTGTTTGGGTAAGAAAATGAACTCCATTTGGCATGAGACTCCACAAGGTGAAATGGCACATATAATTAAGGCCTTCCACAAATTTTGAGCTCATTTGGGCAAAGTAAACCCTAGAAATCAACAGAAATGCATTTACCAAGATCTAGTCATGCAAAACCATTCCCCTTGATGCACCACTTGGTGTAGTATCATCATTTGGGCTTTATAGCATGACCACAAAGTTTGGGGGCATCTGGAATAAATTGGAAATGTAAAGTTGTTCAAACTTGAATCTGGACAGGGATGGTTTTGGGGCACTTTGGTGAACCAAAAATAGTTTGGATTGAGCTGAAACTTTGCAAGGTCATCATATTATGCATATGTGACTTGCTAGAATTGTTGGGGAATGTAGTAATTTCAAAAAAAACTACGCACACGCAAGATCATGGTGATGCATAGCAACGAGAGGGGAGAGTGTTGTCCACGTACCCTCGTAGACCGAAAGCGGAAGCGTTATAACAACGCGGTTGATGTAGTCATACGTCTTCATGGCCCGACCGATCAAGCACCGAAACTACGGCACCTCCGAGTTCTAGCACACGTTCAGCTCGATGACGATTCCCAGACTCCGATCCAGCAAAGTGTCGGGGATGAGTTCCATCAGCACGACGGCGTGGTGACGATCTTGATGTTCTACCGTCGAGGGCTTCGCCTAAGCACCACTACAATATTATCGAGGATTATGGTGGAGGGGGGCACCACACACGGCTAAGAGATCAATGATCAATTGTTGTGTCTATGGGGTGCCCCCCCGTATATAAAGGAGCAAGGCAGGAGGTTGGCCGGCCCTTGCTAGGCGCGCCAGGAGGAGGAGTCCTCCTCCTAGTAGGAGTAGACTCCCCTCTTTCCTACTCCTACTAGGAGGGGGAAAGGAAGGGGGAGAGGGAGAAGGAAAGGGGGGCGCCGCGCCCCTCTCCTAGTCCAATTCGGACCAAAGGGGGAGGGGCGTGCGGCCCACCCTGGCTGCCCCTCTCTCTCCTCTAAGGCCCATAAGGCCCATTACTTCTCCCGGGGGGTTCCGCTAACCCTCCGGCACTCCGGTTTTCTCCAAAATCACCCAGAACATTTCCGGTGTCCGAATATAGTCGTCCAATATATCAATCTTTATGTCTCGACCATTTCGAGACTCCTCGTCATGTCCGTGATCACATCCGGGACTCCGAACAACCTTCGGTACATCAAAACATATAAACTCATAATGAAACTGTCATCGTAACGTTAAGCGTGCAGACCCTATGGGTTCGAGAACAATGTAGACATGACCGAGACACGTCTCCGGCCAATAACCAATAGCGGAACCTGGATGCTCATATTGGCTCCTACATATTCTACGAAGATCTTTATCGGTCAGACCGCATAACAACATACGTTGTTCCCTTTGTCATCGGTATGTTACTTGCCCGAGATTCGATCGTCAGTATCTCAATACCTAGTTCAATCTCGTTATCGGCAAGTCTCTTTACTCGTTCCATAATACATCATCTTACAACTAACTCATTAGTTGAAATTCTTGCAAGGCTTATGTGATGTGCATTACCGAGAGGGCCCAGAGATACCTCTCCGACAATCGGAGTGACAAATCCTAATCTCGAAATACGCCAACCCAACATGTACCTTCGGAGACACCTGTAGAGCTCCTTTATAATCACCCAGTTACGTTGTGATGTTTGGTAGCACACAAAGTGTTCCTCCGGCAAACGGGAGTTGCATAAGCTCATAGTCATAGGAACATGTATAAGTCATGAAGAAAGCAATAGCAACATACTAAACGATCGGGTGCTGAGCTAATGGAATGGGTCATGTCAATCACATCATTCTCCTAATGATGTGTTCCAATTAATCAAATGACAACACATGTCTATGGTTAGGAAACATAACCATCTTTGATCAACGAGCTAGCCAGGTAGAGGCATACTAGTGACACTCTGTTTGTCTATGTATTCACACAGGTATTATGTTTCCGGCTAATACAATTCTAGCATGAATAATAAACATTTATCATGATATAAGGAAATAAATAATAACTTTATTATTGCCTCTAGGGCATATTTCCTTCAAGAATTTTCCTGGATTTATTGGAAAATATTTCTTATAGAAATATTTCAAATACTTGAAATGGACAGAAATGGTTTTGGAGGGTTTTGCCCAATATTTTAAACATGACCATGTGTTGTAACTCTTATATATGGAAAATATATGTCCACTGAGTTTCCCTGATTTTTGTCAAATATTTTTGAAGCTTTAAAATAATTTTAACCTATTAAATACCATTTTTGGCCTTAAGAAAAAGCCCTTAAATAAAATAGGAAAATATCTTTTGAAATTATATTTTTGTGGTTTATGGGAGTACTATATCTAATAGGTTTCAAATATACTCTTTGAAATATTTTTCATACCCCAAATCAAGTACTTGTAGTGCAAACCTCAATTCAGGGGGTTTTGAAAAACTAATTCTTGAAAATACTATTTGGCTAAATTATTTTTGTAAGAAAATACTATATTGCTCTATACACATGGCATGATCATTGGGCAGATGTTTGGGGCAAGGAGATTAACTATAGAAGGTGGAGTTGGGTTGACTTTAAAGAGCACTTGAAAAACACAGAGAGAAACCAACTCCAAATAAAAGCCAAATAATGCAAAAGTTTTTGTCAAATCACACTTTATCATAATTTATTAGCTTAAGTGTTGTGGCATGAAAATCAGGGTGTGACAGCCATGTTACCTTCCGGGTCATTAACATGCTGACATAGAAGCGGGCAATAAGTGGGCCCATTCGACTTCACGACCGTTAACAGGCCGATACTAAGGTCGGGCTATTTATGGCCCAACTGTATTTTGGACCTTTAGCAGGACGAAAGAGACAACGGACTCGCACTGGACCATGAAGAGCATGGGCCGCTAAGAGGACAAAAGTAAGGTCAGACTTTATATGGCCCAACTGTGTTCTAGGCCTTTAGCAGGCCGAAAGAGAAACTGGGCTGGTATAGGTCATGAAGAGCATGGGTCGTTAAGAGGCCAAAACTCAGGTCCAACTGCAAATAGCCCAACTCATTTATGGGCCGTTAATGGGCTGAAAGACACACCGGGCTGGAAATTGGCCCAACACTTAAATGGGTCGCTAAGAGGCCGATAGACGTACATCCTGAAAATTGGCCCATCCCTTGAATGGGCCGTTAATAGGCCGAAACCACATGGGGCCGATATTGAGCCCAAATATATAGCAGACTGTTAACGGGCTCGAACTAACAATGGACTGCAATGGTGTCAAATAGTTAATGGTCCGTTGACGGGCCGAATTGGCACATCTCATATGGGTCGTGGGCTTAAATGGACCAGACACAAGTAGGCCCTATATGGGTCGGCCTGTTAATTTTGACTGGGTCGGCCTCTTTCACCTAAATGGGTCACTGTTGGGCCTTGCCACGTGCCAACGTATCATAGGCGCCTCCCGTACAATGAGTGGATGACATCTGTCCCAATGCTGAACCGACACGTGGATCCTCCGGCGGATGAGAATTTTACACGTGGAAAATCCCCATTGGTCGGGGCTGTTAACGGGTTATCAGATCCAAACTGGAACCCGATAGCTTAACAGCAACTCGTTACGGTGGATGCCACGTGTCGGTTACCCTTGACGAAAACACTTCCATGACGCGCCATTTATCGTCATGGAAGTGGACACTTCTGTGATGGTAATTTTGGTATTACCATGGAACACTTCTATGACAGCACCAGTATGACTATCTTGATTATGTCATAAAATCGTCATGGATGTACATGCATGACAGAAAACATGACCTACTGTGACAAACACGTATCATCACATAAGTGTATTTTTTGTAGTGATGGTGAGTCTATTTGTGCCATTGGAATTAATTATTGTGTGCTCAAGATCTTGTTTGATTTGCTTTAGTGTGATGTTAGCATGAATTCTTCTTTTATTTTTGTTCAGTGATGTTCTTGGATTTAAAGATCTGGTTCTGCTTAGCATTACACGATACTTCTGTTATCAGTTTCATTTCAAGAAAGTCATTCATTTTCTCAAGGCCCCATCACACCTAGAAATTATATTGGTTAAGTCAGAGAAATTCAAGTGCCAGCCCATAGTTCTCATTGCTAAGCTTGCCTACAGTAGATTAGATTTCTATTCTTTCTAAATGGTGTACATCCATTGAAATATTGGCCTGGAAGATGGTTGTTTTATAAGGATATGGATAGCTTGACAGGACACAAGGAGAAGGTTGCTGCCTAAAAATCATGGGGCGACACATAATTGTTGCCATCACGGACCTTATGACAATTGTTATTACGATTTTCAATATGGGATTGACATAGTAAATTTTCCCTTACATATTGCTCTTTCAAGATCAAGAGATTTATTTTAATAACTTGAACTGTTTAACCAGCATATCAAAGAGGTAATGATCAAGCTGCTAAAACATGGTTGTAAGCCATTTCCTTTATGAAAATAGTCGAAATTTGCAAATTTAAGTGTGTACCAAGTTGTGCATAGCTTTCCGTTTGTGTAAGTGGAAATATTAATGGTTTTAGTTGTCCAGCTTCTGCAGGGATATCTTGGTAGAGTTGGTTCAAACTTACTTAATGCATTCATGGGATCACCAAGTTTTGGCGCTGGTTGAGATTGGGTAGGCTGGACCATGAATTCCTAGGAGATTGTGAAAATTAGCATGCTTGCTTGCAAGCATGTTTCATGAATTGGAGAGATTGGGACTGAACATTGACCCCAAATCTGTATTGCTACTGTCTTCTCATTGCATTTGTCTCCAAATTAAATTAATCAAGTTATAGTTTCAGTAGCAAATCAACGATGTATTCCCCTCGTGGAATTTTGATTCCTCTTTCTTGTTTCAGTATCACGTCTTATTTCTGTTTTGTGTAAGTGAAAAGTATTAATGGCTTAATTTGTCCAATTTCTGCAGGGATATCTTGCTAGAGTTGGTTCAAACTTATTAATGCATTATTGGGATCATCAACTTTTGGCGTTGGTTGAGATTGGGTAGGTTGGACATGAATTCCTAGGAGATTGTGGGAATTCTCATACTTGCTTACAAGTATGTTTCATGAATTGGAGTGATTCGGACTGAACTCTGACCCCAAATTTATATTACAGCTCTTGTCTTCTCATTGATTTGTCTCTGCATTTATTTAATCACATTATAGTTTCAGTAGCAAGTCTACAATGTATTCCCCTCATGGAATTTCGATTCCTCTTGTTTGAGTTTCACTTTTTATTTATATATTAGATTTGTTTCTTCTCCTATGACAAGCAGTTCTACAGTTGCGTTTGTGTATGCATGTATGAGAACATAGCCTCCAACCTTTACATAGAAACTCATTTATCGCTTTGGCTGGTTCTATTTTTTCTCTGTAGCAAAATAGGAATGTCATATGTACATTTTTTTAGCTGCGACATTTTACATTATATACCGTTTTTATTATATTGATGAGTCATCGGTATCATAAGTTTGTTTATCTTCATGATTTTTCCATAATGTTTTTGGTCCTAGATTTAGAGTTATTCTTTTTCTGCTCAAGCAAAGGAGAGGAGTGTTCAAACAACTATACCTATTATACTTATTTTGGATGCTAATTAGTAAATTATATCCATATATGTAGAAGCCATGACATTAGATAGTTTGAGCAAAAGGATTTATGCTATGGGTGAGAAGGAAAAGGCATTTTCTTTGTATGTTGATCATCAGTGCGGTTGTTTGATACGCTGCCAAGTGCCAACAACCTTTCCCGTTCTTGTTGCTTGCTATTTAGTGATTTCCTAGAGATAGTGGATCACTATTTTTGCTGCTGAAAGATTTGTTATGGTTCTGAATGTTTGTATGTATTCATGGCCTTCCCAGGAGATGTAGTTTTGAATATCCTCACTGCTCTATGGGTCTATTATTGCAAGAACTAATGATGTATGGTGAGCTGCCTCACATCATCATTTAGGATTTGTAGTGCTTATATATCCACTATTGTCCTCATATATACACTATTCATCTCAATCCAGTAGACACCGTTTTATTATTATGTGCTGATATGCTCTACAATTTAGTAACAATAATCTTGCGTAATGCAGACTAACATGGCAGATGGTATAGTGCATTGGGTTTTCCCTGCCAGTTAAGATTTTCATTCCAGGTTGGCATTGTTGATCGTTAAGAAATTCGACAAGAGATTTTATATGGATCAGTAGCAGGACAATGAAGCCTATAGGTTATTATTACTGTTCTTTGCACACTTTCCCGTCATTTTCATTTCATTCTTGTTTCATGTTCTTCTGTCCGTAACCTATTAAATAGCTATGATTTGTCAATCCCTGAATTTCCCTCTGTAATGTCGTACCAACCACCAAAAAATTTAGTCTAGGTCAGACATGCATATAAAAATCTGCTATTCTTTTCTTTGCTTAATTAAAAGTTTATCCTAGGAAGTCTTGCTGTTCATTCTCCTGCTCTCTACAAACCATAGCTAGGCTAGAAAATTTCTTTTTAGCATGCGTTCTCCTGTTATTAACCTTTCTTTTGCTATAGTTTCTCACGCAAATTAAGTTTTTGAGTCAATAGTTCACCTGCCTCCCAATGCATGTAATACTATTTGGAACTAGCATTCCAATGGATTCAGTTACATGATGCTGGATTAGATGGTTGCCATTATGCAGAGCATCTTCAGTGCCTCGGGTGATGTTCTATATAAAATGACGTAAAACGAAAAATTGGGAAATATTCAATACTACTTGCTTCCAGAGGTAGTATGATGTACCGTAAACAATCTCCTGAGCTATCATATCACTGAAAAGGAAGCATTCAATGGAGCTGCAGAAACCAACACATCTGAGAAGAAGTAGCAGTCCATTGTATGGCAGGAGGGATGGTATGTAGAACAAACTTAAAAGAATACATGCTTTGAATTTTTTTTAGCTCAGCTTGCACTGCGTAAAAGACAACAAGCAAAATCAACCTATACACATGCTAGCTCTACAATAGCAGTGTTAAATCGAATCGCAGGGATTTAATGGAAACTTCACTGTAAAGAACGGTGATCTGTGCCGCTAAGGCGTTTCTTGCGCTTGGATACAGGCAAGAAGTAGGAGTAAGAGCATCTCCAATAGACGCGCTAAATAAGCTCCACGCCACAAATTTGTCCTTTTTAGCATGCGTGCAATCGATATAGAGGCTCCAGCGGACGCGCAATAAGCGTGCGCGGCATATAGAGTTGGGCGCGCGGTCTGAATCGTCATCGCGCCCTATGTATTTGGTGCGCCCGCTTCCGCGCGCCGCACACTCGAGCGGTCACGCGGCACTCTCTCCGTCGCCCACCTTTGCCCCACCCGTGCCGCGCCGGCGAATTGACCCGATGGACGCTCGCGCCGGCACCCCGTCACTCCTTCCTACACCCGCAACCCCTCCGCCACTGCCGCCGCAAACCCTAGGGCGGGGAGTTTTGGCTTCGCCTCCGCTGGAGCTCCTCCAAGCACCGGCATCGCGCACGGCCTTTTCATGACACCACGGGTGACTTCGGCGGCGGGTGGCGTCGCGCCAGCGCCCGCCATGAAGCCACATGCCCCCTCTCGAAGCTCCCAAATGCTACACGGCCGAAGAAGGGCAAGGTATCCGTGAAGAAGAACAAGGCGGCGGACGTCTCGGCCCCTCAAAGCCGTCAAGGAAGAAGCTTGCAGGCCGTGCGGCAGGCGCGGCGGCTACCGAAGCGCCAGTGAGCTCACTTGTTGAGCCGGCAGCTGATGCGCACAAGGTTTTCGAGGAAATGCCCCAAAGGTTTTCGCCAACTTTTTGTGTTTGTTATTTTTTTAATGCATACATATAGATAGCTTATTTGCTTCATTGTATACACTTAGTAGTTTCAACGATGAGGCATATATGTCAACTATGGGCGTTGGCTCCAACAATTCACATTGGTCTCAAACCAATGACATGAAGGAAATATGACCTAGAGGCAATAATAAAGTTGTTATTTATGTTTCCTTATATCATGATAAATGTTTATTATTCATGCTAGAATTGTATTAACCGGAAACTTAGTACATGTGTGAATATATAGACAAACTAAGTGTCACTAGTATGCCTCTACTTGACTAGCTCATTGAATCAAAGATGGTTAAGTTTCCTAGCCATAGACATGAGTTGTCATTTGATTAATAGGATCACATCATTAGAGAATGATGTGATTAACTTGACCCATTCCGTTAGCTTAGCATTTGATCGTTTAGTATATTGCTATTTTCTTTCTTCGTGACTTATACATGTTCCTATGACTATGAGATTATGCAACTCCCGAATACCGGAGGAACACTTTGTGTGCTACCAAACGACACAACATAACTGGGTGATTATAAAGGTGCTCTACAGGTGTCTCCGATGCTACTTGTTGGGTTGGCATAGATCGAGATTAGGATTTGTCACTCCGATTGTCGGAGAGGTATCTCTGGGCCCTCTCGGTAATACACATCACTATAAGCCTTGCAAGCAATGCAACTAATGAGTTAGTTGCGGGATGATGTTTTACGGAATGAGTAAAGAAACTTGCCAGTAACGAGATTGAACTAGGTATTGAGATACCGACGATTGAATCTCGGGCAAGTAACAAACCGATGACAAAGGGAACAACATATGTTGTTAGCGGTTTGACCGATAAAGATCTTCATAGAATATGTAGGAGCCAATATGAACATCCATGTTCCGTTATTGGTTATTGACCGGAGACGTGTCTCGGTCATGTCTACATATTTCTCGAACCCGTAGGGTACGCACGCTTAACGTTCGGTGACGATCGGTATTATGAGTTTTTGTGTTTTGATGTACCGAAGGTAGTTCGAAGTCCCGGATATGATCACGGACATGACGAGGAGTCTCGAAATGGTCGAGACGTAAAGATCGATATATTGGACCACTATGTTCGGACACCGGAAGTGTTTCGGGAGGTTTCAGACATATACCGGAGTACCGGGGGGTTACCGGAACCCCCGGGGGAGTATATTGGGCCTAATGGGCCTTAGTGGGAGAAGAGCAGGGGCAGCCAGGGCATCCGCGCGCCCCTCCCCCTCTAATACGAATTGGACAAGGAGGGGGGCTGCGCCCCCTTTCCTTCTCTCCCTCTCTCCCTTCCTTCCCCTCTCCTACTCCTACTTGGAAGGGGGGAGTCCTACTCCTGGTGGGAGTAGGACTCCTCATGGGGCGCGCCATAGGAGGCCGGCCCCCTCCCCCTCCTCCACTCCTTTATATATGGGGAGGGGGCACCCCTTGGTGACACAACAATTGATCATTGATCTTTTAGCCGTGTGCGGTGCCCCCTCCACCATAATCCACCTCGGTCATATCGTAGCAGTGCTTAGGAGAAGCCCTGCGTCGGTAGCATCATCATCACCGTCATCACGCCGTCGTGCTGACAGAACTCTCCCTCGAAGCTCTGATGGATCGGAATTCGTGGGACGTCACCGAGCTGAACGTGTGTTGAACTCGGAGGTGTCGTGCGTTCGGTACTTGGATCAGTCGGATCATGAAGATGTACGACTACATCAACCGCGTTGTCATAACGCTTCCGCTTATGGTCTACGAGGGTACGTGGACGACACTCTCCCGTCTCATTGCTATGCATCACCATGATCTTGTGTGTGCGTAGGATTTTTTTTTTGAAATTACTACGTTCCCCAACAGTAGCATCCGAGCTAGGTTTATGCGTAGATGTTATATGCACGAGTAGAACACAAGTGAGTTGTGGGCGATAATAGTCATACTGCTTACCAGCATGTCATACTTTGATTCGGCGGTATTGTTGGATGAAGCGGCCAGGACCGACATTACGCGTACGCTTACGCAAGACTGGTTCTACCGACCTGCTTCGTACACAGGTGGCTGGCGGGTGTCAGTTTCTCCAACTTTAGTTGAATCGAGTGTGGCTACGCCCGGTCCTTGTTGAAGGTTAAAACAACACATACTTGACGAAATATCATTGTGGTTTTGATGCGTAGGTAAGAACGGTTCTTGCTCAGCCCGTAGCAGCCACGTAAAACTTGCAACAACAAAGTAGAGGACGTCTAACTTGTTTTTGCAGGGCATGCTGTGATCTGATATGGTCAAGACATGATGCTAAATTTTATTGTATCAGAGGATCATGTTTTGTAACTGAGTTATCGGCAACTGGCAGGAGCCATATGGTTGTCGCTTTATTATATGAAATACAATCGTCATGTAATTGCTTTACTTTATCACTAAGCGGTAGCGATAGTCGTAGAAGCAATAGTAGGCGAGACGACAACGATGCTACGACAGAGATCAAGGTGTCGCGCCGGTGACGATGGTGATCATGACGATGCTTTAGAGATGGAGATCAAAGGCACAAGATGATGATGGCCATATCATATCACTTATATTGATTGCATGTGATGTTTATCGTTTATGCATCTTATTTTACTTAGATCGACGGTAGCATTATAAGATAATCTCACTAAATTTCAAGGTATAAGTGTTCTCCCTCAGTATGCACCGTTGCGACAGTTCTTCGTGCTGAGACACCACGTGATGATCGGGTGTGATAAGCTCTACGTTCACATACAACGGCTGCAAGCCAGTTTTGCACACGCAAAATACTCGGGTTAAACTTGACAAGCCTAGCATATGCAGATATGACCTCGGAACACTGGAGACCGAAAGTGTAACATCCCAAATTTTCAATTTGGAATGTTAAACATTAGATCATCATGCATATCATATTTTCTTGCATTTTGGTCGATCCTAGAAATTTCACGCAACTCAAGGACCCTCGGAGAGAGTTGGAGATTTCGTTATTTTCATATTTGAGTTTCTCAAATTTTGAAAAGAGGATCATTTGATTTTATTTATTTTATCTTCAATTATTTTTCCAATATCAAACATGAGAGAGGAATAATATGACTTTCCCAAATTTAGGAAAAATGAAGATTTAAATAAATAAATCAAATTTTGGATTTTTCGGAGTTTATCTGTATTTTATTTGAATTAGGGAAAAATGTGAGTTTTAAAAATATTGCATTTCGGCCCCGAGTAAAAGTTCATTTTGTTCGACTCGTTTTTAGGAGTCGGGGAAAATTTACTTCGTAAATTTTGGAGCTCGTTAGATTTTATTTTTCTTCGTTTTTCTACTCGCGAAATTATAAAAAAAATGTGTCGCGCCCACCTGGGCCAAAGGCCCAGCCGGCCTAGCCGCCCGCGCCCTCCCCTCGCGCGCGCGCACCACGCCGTCGCCGCGCCTGCCGCCGCCGCCATCGCCGAGTCCGACTCGGACTCCGTTTCTTGCCCCCTCCCCCCTTTATATACCGCCCCCCTCCCCCTCTACTCCCCACCAGCCCCGCCGTCGCCCGCCGCAGCAAGCAGCAGCAGCAACCGAGCCGCCGCCGCCTCGCAGCCGCCGCCGCCGCCGCCTCGCAGCCGCCGCCGCCGCTGCCTCGCAGCGCCGCACCCCGCCGTTAAGCCGCCGCCCCGCCGGAGCCCCGCCTCGTCGAGGTAACCGCGCCGCGCCACCCTCCCCCTCGTTCGGTTTTTTTTAGAAAACCGTTCCGGTTTATTTTTTTTTTTAGTTTCGGTTTTTTTTCAAACCCTAGATCGGTTTTCGTTTTTTTCGGTCTTGTTGTTTAGCGAGCGTTCGCCGGACCATTCGTCTTAACGAACGCGATCACCGGTTATTCTCGGTTAACGAACGTCCATACGTTTAACCGTTCGTCATTTTCTTTTTCGTCGGATTTATTCCGTGATTTTCTGATCGCGATTTCAGATCCGATATTCGTTTTAGTTTATCTTCTCGCTCGTTTATCGGAATCAGGTGATTCAAGCGCCCGGAGTTTCGTTTCGAAACCGCCGTTCCGACTAATCAACTGGAACAAGATTTTGCTACTGTAAAATTTTACCTAGTTTCAAATTGCTAGAACCGAGTTGAATTCTTTCGTCGTATGAATTCTTTTGCTTCGTTCAATTTGATTCTTTTGCAACCGGAGTTCTTAAGTTGAACTTTCTGGTTCGATTTTCCGTTCGAGTTTTACCTATGCATTAGATGAGTACTTATTGTATGCTTGTTGCTTGTCTGCGATAGATCACTTGGAGTGCGCCGCCTGTTATTTCGAAGCTCTAGGTTTCGCGGATACTCAGCAAGGCAAGTAACACTTTGATCATACCTTCTCATTACCCAGTTTTATTGCATTAGATCAATCCTCAAACATTGCATGATTAGGATCTAATTAAGCTGTGGGATGGGAAGTAGTTGAGGTAGTACCTATTACCCGTTTTACTTATGAAACCTTTGGGAGTTACTCTAAGTTGCTTATTATGCCATGCTATGCTAGTAGACGTGGATTGGGTGAGTGATATCCATGACAGATGTGAGATTGTTAATTAATGGTTTATCTAAGGTGGCAACTTGAACACACATCTGGGTGGATTGAGGCACCTGGTTTCTATCAGGACTTGCCTGTTTCTTTTTGGACCGCCACCCAGGATCAAAGGGATCATAAGATCATTCATGCTAGTAACTTCCGTGTGCAGCCACAAGCCATTATGGGCTCTGGCATAGTTGATTATGTCGTGCGAACTCTTACAGGGTAGACTAGCAGATGTAGGGGAAAGTAGGTGTACCGGTCTATCCAAACGTAAGGTGCTAGCGCTTCTGAAAGACTATGTCTCGGTCATCCGTTTCTCAAACACCATGTAGTGCGAGAAACCAAATGGAGGCGATCGAGTCTTGTGGGGAAAAGTGCGCAAACCTCTGCAGAGTGTACAAACTAATCGTGATTAGCCGTGTCCCCGGTTATGGACATCTTGAGTATCTAGTACTTGAATATCATGTGAATCTCATCATGTTACTTCTAATTAATATTGTTGGGTTTTAATTGTTCACTTAATTGGGATCGGAATGCTGTCAACCATTCTCGATGTTTCAACCACCATGATAGTTAAACAAAATCTATTCCTTTGCAGTAGGGAAAAATTGGCTTTACGCAAAACTGTAACCATAGAGCTTTTCCACCAGCCATATATGCATGTAGTATAGGCTTATCATTCATTACTCTTTATGTGTTACATTGCCAGCATATTCCATGTGCTGACCCGTTTTCGGGCTGCAACTTTCACATTGTAGACTTTTCAGACGACGAGTAAGGTGCTTTTAGGTCGTGGTTCTATACTCAGTGATGCCGTTGGAGTTGATGGACTCACTTATCTTCCAAGCATTCCGCTGTTATCATTATTAGATGGCCTTAAGCCATATTTATTGTAATAAGTTCTCTTTGAGACACCGATGTAATAAGTGTGTGATTGCTACTCTGTTATAAATCCTTTGAAGTACTGTGTGGTGTCAGCATTACTGATCCAGGGATGACACCGGAGCACAGAGACTTGACCATCTGAGGTTGGGTCGCTACAGGGATGGTATCAGAGCACACGCTGACTGTAGGACACGACCACTAAGTTAAAGCCATAGATCACTATTCTCATCTCATTTTCTAACTCCTCATCTTTTCTGCTCTTTTAGGATGACGGACGCGAAGATCAAGTACGCTCAACCGGATGAAGGCACACCTTTTGGATTTCACTTGAAGGAAGTCACCAAGTATCTAAACATTGGACTACCAAGCTTCACTGGGACATTCAACGCCACTTTGCCTGAAGAGGAGCGCTGGAAGATTCAAGCTCACGTTCCGGGAAGGACATTCGCGCCAATCACGAAGCCCATAGATAGTGTTTTCAGTGCCCCAACCTGGAGTCTGGGAAAGAGCATGGCAGCTCATATCACCATGGGACGCATTGGAGAAGTTTATCAAGAAGACCTCAAGGACACTATCTACCAGATTTGCGGACGCCGAGATGAACAATGGGAGATAGTTAGCACCAAGAAGGATAGATCCATTGCAGCTTTCATCCAGGAGTTGAACCAGCACATTCGACGTCAAGAGAATCAGATGTGCAATGACATGATAGAGTTGAAGAATGCGAAGGCAAGAATCATTGAGCTAGAAGGAGAACTGAAGGGTACACGCAAGGACTACATGGACGAGATCGTAGCTCTAGCAAGGCACAATCACGATCTTAAGCAGGAGATTGAAGAACTCAAGGAAAGATTAGCATCCAAGAAGGAAGACAAGTACGTCGCATGTCCGGACAACTACATCATCATCGACGACACCGATTCGTATCCAAGTGAGCCCGACTTTGAAGACGAAGCTGGAGCAGACATCATGGAGTCTTCCACCGATTCAAATTTCTAGATGACCACCAAATATTAGTAGTATTTCCCCCATGTATACATTATAGTTCGATCACTTTTGCGATAGTTCTAGACCGTTTGTAAGCCCTTGTTTGAATTGAATGAAGTGATTTTGTGTGCATTTGTCTCATGTGCATTTGGGTAGTGTTTTCTCTTTAGACCTCATTCTATTCTTAATTCTCATCTTTTCTAAACCCTCAGATGCCTCCGAGACGTGACAATGGATTTCCGCCGGAACTCACCCAGTTGATCCAGCAGCAGAACCAATTGATGCAGTTGTTAGTCCAGAACCAGCAGAACAACAACAACAACAACAACAACAACAACAACAACAACAACAACAACAACAACAACAACAACAACAACAACATAAACAACAACAACAACAACAACAACAACAACAACAACAACAACAACAACAACAACAACAACAACAACAACAACAACAACAACAACAACAACAACAACAACAACAACAACAACCCTCCGCCGCCGCCACCAGTTGATCACCTAGCCCGTTTCCTTAGGCTGAATCCGCCGGTGTTTTCCAGTAGCACCGAGCCAATAGTAGCAGACGATTGGCTCCGCAAGATAGGAAGGGAGTTGACCACTGCAGGATGCACAGATGTTGAGAAGGTGAAGTTTGCCGCACATCAGCTTGACGGACCCGCGGCAGCATGGTGGGAGAATTTCACAGCCACTTACCCAGTCGACACTGTCACATGGGATCAGTTTCAGCAAGCTTTCCGCACTGCCCATGTTTCAGCAGGAGCTATGGCCATGAAGAAGCGTGAGTTTCGCAACTTACGCCAAGGAGGAAGGACAGTTGGCCAGTACGTCAACGACTTCAGCAAGTTAGTACGTTATGCCCCAGATGACGTTGCTACGGATGCAGCTAAGCAGGAGAAGTTTTTAGAAGGACTGAATGATGAGCTAAGCATGCAGTTGATGGTAGCAAGTTTCAACAACTACCAGGAGTTGGTAGATCATGCCATCATGATTGAAGGGAAGCAACAGCAGATTGAGAACCGCAAGAGGAAGTATGGACAGGGGAAGTATAACTCTGGAGCCCAGCAGAAGCCCCATTTTACCCCTAAACCGGGAGTTCAGTTTCAGCATACCCATGGAGGAGGTAGTTCGCACAACCATAATGGCCACAAGAATGGTAATGGGAATGGAGGAAGCAACGGCCAGAACCGTACCACCCCATCAACCCCAGCCAAGAGAGATCTGAGTCAAGTCACCTGTTTCAAGTGTTCCAAGACCGGACATTATGCCAATGAATGTCCTGAAGGCCAGAATGGCAATGGAAGCTCTGGGAAGAAGCCAAACCCTTTCAACAGGGGACAGGTGAACCACGTTAATGTGGAGGAGGTTGAAGCTCAGCCTGATGCAGTAATCGGTAAGTTTTTGGTTAAGTCATTTACTGCACTCGTTCTTTTCGATACTGGTGCATCGCATTCATACATATCAAGGGGATTTGTGGAAAAGTATAACCTGCCCACCAAGATTCTTAAAACACCTATGCTAGTAAGCTCGCCAGGAGCAGAGTACATGGCCAGACAAGGATGCTTTCAAGTGCCATTAAGTATAGGGAGGCATGTTTTCCCAACGGATGTAATCATTCTGGAATCCCAAGGTCTGGATGTGATTCTCGGTATGGATTGGCTATCGATGTATGGAGGAAACATCGATTGCGCCAGTAAGACAATTTTGCTTACAACGCCCGAAGGAAGAAGGATCAAGTATGTATCCTGACATACGCCAAACAGGACACAAGTAAATTCTTTATCAGGAGTCGTACAGGAGGAAGTACCAGTGGTGAAGGATTTTCCTAATGTGTTTCCTGAGGAATTACCAGGCATGCCACCGGATAGAGACATTGAGTTTTTGATTGAGCTTTTACCAGGCACTGGGCCGATATCGAAGAGACCGTACAAGATGCGAGCACAAGATTTGGTGGAAATTAAGAAGCAGATTAAGGAGTTATTGGATAAAGGTTACATTCGCCCAAGTTCTTCGCCTTGGGGATCACTAGTACTGCTAGTAGAGAAGAAGGATGGATCGTTAAGGATGGTTGTTGATTACCGTGGATTGAATGCAGTAACCATCAAGAACAAGTACCCATTGCCAATGATAAATGATCTGTTTGATTGTTTGCAAGGAGCTAAAGTGTTTTCCAAGATCGATTTACGATCAGGGTACCATCAGTTGAATATTCGGGAGCAGGACATACCCAAGACAGCTTTTACCACGAGATACGGATTGTATGAGTATACCGTTATGTCATTAGGACTGACTAACGCACCAGCCTATTTCATGAACCTGATGAACAAGGTATTTATGGAGTTCTTGGATAAGTTCGTCGTAGTGTTCATTGATGACATACTGATTTTCTCAAAGAATGAAGAGGAGCATAAGAAACATTTGCGTTTGGTTTTGGAGAAACTAAGGGAACATCAGTTGTATGCCAAATTCAGCAAATGTGAGTTTTGGTTAAAGGAAGTTGGATTTCTTGGACATGTTATATCTGGAGAGGGTATAGCAGTTGACCCCACCAAGGTTGAGACCGTAACCGAATGGGAAGCACCCACGACAGTTGGAGAGATCCGGAGTTTCCTTGGACTCGCAGGATACTACCGGAGGTTCATTGAGAATTTTTCAAAGATTGCAAAGCCTTGACTGAATTGTTGAAGAAGGATACCAAGTTCAATTGGACTGAGGAATGTGAGGCCAGTTTTCAGGAGTTGAAGAAACGATTGGTTTCCTCACCAGTGTTGATTTTGCCGGATCAGACCAAGGATTATGAGGTGTATTGCGATGCTTCACGTCGAGGACTTGGAGCAGTGCTTATGCAGGAAGGAAGAGTTGTTTCGTATGCCTCTCGACAACTAAAACCTCACGAATTGAATTATGCTACGTATGATTTGGAGTTAGCAGCTGTAGTGCATGCATTGAAGACATCGAGACATTTCCTCATTGGAAATCACTGTGAGGTGTACACGGATCACAAGAGTTTGAAGTACATTTGCACGCAGAAGGAGTTGAACCTCAGACAAAGGAGATGGTTGGAGCTCATCAAGGATTATGATATGAGATTGCATTACCATCCAGGAAAGGCTAATGTAGTAGCTGACGCATTGAGCCGTAAGAGCCATGTCAATACACTAATGACGGGAGAAATACCAAGGGAGTTAGCCGAAGATATTTGTGAACTACGTTTGGAGACAGTTCCGAGAGGCTATGTAGCAGCACTGGAGATTCAATCAACATTGATGGATAAAATCAGAAAGGCTCAGAAATCTCACAAGGAGATTGCAGATATAAAGAAGAAAATGAGCGAAGGAAAAGCAAAGGGATTTCGTGAGGACGAGCACGATACCCTATGGTTTGAGGACCGTATTTACGTGCCCAATGACCCGGAGATCAGGAAGTTGATTCTGCAAGAGGCACATGATTCACCCTATTCGATTCACCCAGGTAATACCAAGATGTATTTGGATTTGAAGGAAACTTTCTGGTGGACCGGAATGAAGAAGGATATTGCAGCATATGTAGCAGTTTGTGATGTGTGTCATAGAGTAAAAACAGAACATCAGAAGCCAGTCGGATTGTTACAACCATTGCCGATACCCGAATGGAAATGGGATAAGAGAGGCATGGATTTTATCATAGGACTACCCAGGACGAAGGCAGGCTATGACTCGATATGGGTAGTAGTTGATCGTTTGACGAAGGTAGCACATTTCATCCCAGTTAAGACCACTTACACCAGTGCTAAGTTGGCAAGTATCTACATGACTAGGATCATTTGTTTGCATGGAGTTCCGAGGAGTATCTTATCAGATAGAGGAACCCAGTTTACCTCAAAATTTTGGAATCAGTTGCATGAAACTTTGGGAACCAGACTGGAGTTTAGTACAACTTTTCACCCACAGACGGATGGGCAGACTGAGAGAGTCAATCAGATTTTGGAAGATATGCTGAGAGCTTGTGCACTAGATTATGGATCTAGTTGGGACGATAACTTGCCATATGCGGAGTTTTCTTACAACAACAGTTACCAAACCAGTTTGAAGATGGCACCTTTCGAAGCTTTATACGGAAGGAGGTGCAGGACACCGTTGTCATGGGACGAAGTTGGAGACCGTCAGTTCTTTGGACCAGATTTGATTAAGGAGTTTGAACGGAAAGTTAAGTTGATTCGTGATAGGCTCAAGGTAGCCCAGTCCAGGCAGAAGAGCTATGCAGATTCTAAACGCAAGGAGACAGTTTACGAAACCAGAGACAGAGTTTATCTTCGAGTATCCCCACTTCGAGGTGTTAAGAGCTTTGGAGTTAAAGGAAAGTTAGCACCGCGTTTCGTTGGACCGTATAAGATTTTGCAACGTATGGGAGAAGTTGCTTATAAGTTGGAATTACCAGAGGGACTGTCAGGAGTTCATGATGTATTCCATGTTTCTCAGCTGAAGAAATGTCACGCTGAGATGGCGGAGGTACCGCTAAGAGATACAGTGCCGCTTGAAGCGATTCAGTTGAAGGATGACTTAACATATGAGGAGAAACCAGTCAAGATTCTCGAGTATGCCAGCAGAGTTACCCGCAGCAAGGTTATCAAGTTTTGCAAAGTTCAATGGAACCACCACTCAGAGGATGAAGCCACCTGGGAGAGAGAAGAAGATTTGCTCAAGGACCACCCTCACCTATTTTCTAGCCAACCCGAATCTCGAGGGCGAGATTCATCTTAAGGGGGGTAGGTTTGTAACATCCCAAATTTTCAATTTGGAATGTTAAACATTAGATCATCATGCATATCATATTTTCTTGCATTTTGGTCGATCCTAGAAATTTCACGCAACTCAAGGACCCTCGGTGAGAGTTGGAGATTTCGTTATTTTCATATTTGAGTTTCTCAAATTTTGAAAAGAGGATCATTTGATTTTATTTATTTTATCTTCAATTATTTTTCCAATATCAAACATGAGAGAGGAATAATATGACTTTCCCAAATTTAGGAAAAATGAAGATTTAAATAAATAAATCAAATTTTGGATTTTTCGGAGTTTATCTGTATTTTATTTGAATTAGGAAAAAATGCGAGTTTTAAAAATATTGCATTTAGGCCCCGAGTAAAAGTTCATTTTGTTCGACTCATTTTTGGGAGTCGGGGAAAATTTACTTCGTAAATTTTGGAGCTCGTTAGATTTTATTTTTCTTCGTTTTTCTGCTCGCGAAATTATAAAAAAAATGCATCGCGCCCACCTGGGCCAAAGGCCCAGCCGGCCAGCCGGCCCAGCCGCCCGCGCCCACCCCTCGCGCGCGCGCGCACCGCGCCGTCGCCGCGCCTGCCGCCGCCGCCGTCGCCGAGTCCGACTCGGACTCCATTTCTTGCCCCCTCCCCCAAGTCTCCTCCCTCCTCCCCCTTTATATACCGCCCCCCTCCCCCTCTCCTCCCCACCAGCCCCGCCGCCGCCCGCCGCAGCAAGCAGCAGCAGCAGCCGAGCCGCCGCCGCCGCCGCCTCGCAGCGCCACACCCCGCTGTTAAGCCGCCGCCCCGCCGGAGCCCCGCCTCGTCGAGGTAACCGCGCCGCGCCACCCTCCCCCTCGTTTGGTTTTTTTAGAAAACCATTCCGGTTTATTATTATTTTTAGTTTCGTTTTTTTTTCAAACCCTAGATCGGTTTTCGTTTTTTTCGGTCTTGTTGTTTAGCGAGCGTTTGCCGGACCGTTCGTCTTAACGAACGCGATCACTGGTTATTCTCGGTTAACGAACGTCCGTACGTTTAACTGTTCGTCGTTTTCTTTTTCGTCGGATTTATTCCGCGATTTTCTGATCGCGATTTCAGAGCCGATCTTCGTTTTAGTTTATCTTCTCGATCGTTTATCGAAATCAGGTGATTCAAGAGCCTGGAGTTTCGTTTCGAAACCGCCGTTCCGACTAATCAACTGGAACAAGATTTTTCTACTGTAAAATTTGACCTAGTTTCAAATTGCTAGAACCGAGTTGAATTATTTCGTCATATGAATTCTTTTGCTTCGTTCGATTTGATTCTTTTGCAACCGGAGTTCTTAAGTTGAACTTTCTGGTTCGATTTTCCGTTCGAGTTTTACCTGTGCATTAGATGAGTACTTATTGTATGCTTGTTGTTTGTCTACGATAGATCACTCGGAGTGCGCCGCCTGTTATTTCGAAGCTCTAGGTTTCGCGGATACTCAGCAAGGCAAGTAACACTTTGATCATACCTTCTCATTACCCAGTTTTATTGCATTAGATCAATCCTCAAACATTGCATGATTAGGATCTAATTAAACTATGGGATGGGAAGTAGTTGAGGTAGTACCTATTACCTGTTTTACTTATGAAACCTTTGGGAGTTACTCTAAGTTGCTTATTATGCCATGCTATGCTAGTAGACGTGGATTGGGTGAGTGATATCCATGACAGATGTGAGATTGTTAATTAATGGTTTATCTAAGGTGGCAACTTGAACACACATCTGGGTGGATTGAGGCACCTGGTTTCCATCAGGACTTGCCTGTTTCTTTTTGGACCGCCACCCAGGCTCAAAGGGATCATAAGATCATTCATGCTAGTAACTTCCGTGTGCAGCCACAAGCCATTATGGGCTCTGGCATAGTTGATTACGTCGTGCGAACTCTTACAGGGTAGACTAGCAGATGTAGGGGAAAGTAGGTGTAACGGTCTATCCAAACGTAAGGTGCTAGCGCTTCTGAAAGACTATGTCTCGGTCATCCGTTTCTCAAACACCATGTAGTGCGAGAAACCAAACGGAGGCGATCGAGTCTTGTGGGGAAAAGTGCGCAAACCTCTGCAGAGTGTACAAACTAATCGTGATTAGCCGTGTCCCCGGTTATGGACATCTTGAGTATCTAGTACTTGAATATCATGTGAATCTCATCATGTTACTTCTAATTAATATTGTTGGGTTTTAATTGTTCGCTTAATTGGGATCGGAATGCTGTCAACCATTCTCGATGTTTCAACCACCATGATAGTTAAACAAAATCTATTCCTTTGCAGTAGGGAAAAATTGGCTTTACGCAAAACTGTAACCATAGAGCTTTTCCACCAGCCATATATGCATGTAGTATAGGCTTATCATTCATTACTCTTTATGTGTTACATTGCCAGCATATTCCATGTGATGACCCGTTTTCGGGCTGCAACTTTCACGTTGCAGACTTTTCAGACGACGAGTAAGGTGCTTTTAGGTCGTGGTTCTATACTCAGTGATGCCGTTGGAGTTGATGGACTCACTTATCTTCCAAGCCTTCCGCTGTTATCATTATTAGATGGCCTTAAGCCATATTTATTGTAATAAGTTCTCTTTGAGACACCGATGTAATAAGTGTGTGATTGCTACTCTGTTATAAATCCTTCGAAGTACTGTGTGGTGTCAGCATTACTGATCCAGGGATGACACCGGAGCACAGAGACTTGACCATCTGAGGTTGGGTTGCTACAGAAAGGTCGAGCGTGAATCATATAGAAGATATGATCAACATAGTGATGTTCACCGTTGAAAACTACTCCATCTCACGTGATGATTGGACGTGGTTTAGTTGATATGGATCACGTAGTCACTTAGATGATTAGAGGAATGTCTATCTAAGTGCGAGTTCTTAAGTAATATGATTAATTGAACTTTAATTTATCATGAACTTAGTCCTGATAGTATTAGCATATCTATGTTGTAGATCAATAGCGCGCGTTTAGCTCCTCTGTTTTATTTTTGATATGTTCCTAGAGAAAACTAAGTTGAAAGATGTTAGTAGTAATGATGCGGATTGGATTCGTGATCTGAGGTTTATCCTCATTGCTGCACAGAAGAATTATGTCCTTGATGCACCGCTAGGTGACAGACCGATTATCTCTTTGCTGCGAGTGACCCTTTCTGTCTGATCCAATATTCTGGTTGGCTTTTCCTCATAAGTCAAATCCTTAGCCAATTCTATCTCTGACATATCAGTCCTTTTCTCCGGTGGCGAGATGCATCTTCTTAGCCGTGAGATGTGAAACACGTTGTGTACTTCTGACAATTCTGGTGGCAATTCCAACTGGTAGGCAACGGTTCCGACTCTGGCCATGACGGGGAATGGGCCGATATATCTGGGTGCCAATTTTCCTCGGGTCTGAAATCTCTTGACTCCTTTCATAGGGGTGACTCGGAGATATACGTGTTCTCCAGGTTCGAAGCTGATCTGATGATGTTTGGCATCATAGTAGCTCTTCTGTCGGGATTTGGCCAGTTGCAGTCTGTCTCGGATCTCCTTGACTTGCTTCTCTGCTTCAAGCATTAAATCAGTCCGGAAAATGCGGCTGTCTCCGGTTTGAGACCAATTCAATGGGGTGCGGCATTTCCGGCCATACATGTCTTCATAGGGTGACATCTTCAAGCTGGCCTGGAAACTGTTGTTGTAGGAAAACTCGGCGTAGGCAGACAGTCTTCCCACTTGGTTCCTTGGGCCAATGTACAGGCTCGTAGCATATCCTCGAGTATTTGATTTACTCGCTCAGTTTGTCCATCTGTCTGAGGATGATAAGCCGTGCTGTACTTCAGAGCGGTCCCCAAGGCTTGATGTAGTCGGGCCCAAAATGCGGAGGTGAAAAGGGATCCTCTGTCGGAGGTGATAGTCTTAGGTACTCCATGTAGACTGACGATTCTTGATACATACAGCTGTGCGAGTTTATTTGCACGGTATGTAGTCCGGATAGGCAGGAAGTGTGCCACCTTGGTTAAGGTGTCCCCTATGACCCATATCGCGTCGTTGCCTCGATGAGACCTTGGCAATCCGGTGATGAAATCCATGCAAATATCATCCCATTTCCATTGGGATACCGACAGAGGCTGAAGGAGTCCGGCGGGCTTTTGGTGTTCCGCCTTTACTTTATTGCATGTGTCGCAACAGGCCACAAAATATGTGATGTCTTTCTTCATACCATCCCACCAAAATATCCGACGAAGGTCCTCATACCTTTTGGTACCACCGGGGTGAATTGAGTATGGTGCTTCATGCGCTTCTGCCAATATTTTCTTCTTCAGGCTTTCATGATTGGGTATGCAAAGTCTTCCGCGGAACCTTAGCGAACCCTGCTGATCCATAGAGAAATCTGGTGCATGCCCTTGGTGCATCTTCTGAACATATATTTGTAACACCTTGTCATCTGCCTGAGCACAGCGAATTTCCTCTTCGAGAGTGGGGGCAACTTCCAATATGCTGGTAATACGGGCGTCGGTGATCACCAAGTTTAGCTGCATGATTTCTTCATAAAGCTCTGGAGGTAAGGAATCCATTAGAGCATTAAGGTTGGCTGGTTTGCGGCTGAGGGCGTCAACCACCACTTTAGCTTTGCCCGGGTGATAATTTATTCCGAGGTCATAGTCCTTAACCAACTCGAGCCATCTTCGCTATCAAAGGTTCAAGTCGGGTTGATTGAATATATAATTGAGACTCTTATGGTCGGTGAATATCTGGCACTTCTTTCCAATCAGATAATGTCTCCAGATTTTCAAAGCGTGCACTGATACGTCTCCAACGTATCTATAATTTTTTATTCCTCCATGCTATATTATCTACTGTTTTGGACTATATTGGGCTTTATTTTCCACTTTTATATTACTTTTGGGACTAACCTATTAATCGGAGGCCCAACCCAGAATTGCTGTTTTTTTGCCTATTTTAGTGTTTCGAAGAAACGAAATATCATACGGAGTCCAAACAGAATGAAACCTTCGGGAACATGATTTTCTCATCAGATAAGACCCAGGAGACTTGGACCCGCCGTCAAGAAAGCCACGAGGCGGTCACAAGGGTGGAGGGCGCCCCCCTAGGGCGCGCCCCCTGCCTCGTGGGCCCCTCGAAGCTCCACCGGCGTACTCCTTCCTCCTATATATACCCACGTACCCCCAAACGATCAGATACGGAGCCAAAAACCTAATTCCACCGCCGCAACCTTTTGTACCCACGAGATCCCATCTTGGGGCCTGTTCCGGAGCTCCGCCGGAAGGGGAATCCACCATGGAGGGCTTCTACATCATCACCATAGCCCCTCCGATGAAGTGTGAGTAGTTTACGTGAGACCTTCGGGTCCATAGTTAGTAGCTAGATGGCTTCTCCTCTCTTTTTGGATCTCAATACAATGTTCTCCCCCTCTCTCGTGGAGATCCATTCGATGTAATCTTCTTTTTACGGTGTGTTTGTTGAAACCGATGAATTGTGGGTTTATGATCCAGATTATCTATGAAAAATATTTGAATCTTCTGTGAATTCTTTTATGTATGATTGGTTATCTTTGCAAGTCTCTTAGAATTATCAGTTTGGTTTGGCCTACTAGATTGGTTTTTCTTGCAATGGGAGAAGTGCTTAGCATTGGGTTCAATCTTGCGGTGTCCTTTCCCAGTGACAGTAGGGACGGCAAGGCACGTATTGTATTGTTTCCATCAAGGATAACAAGATGGGGGTATTTATCATATTGCATGAATTTATTCCTCTACATCATGTCATCTTGCTTAAGGCATTACTCTGTTTTCATTAACTTAATACTCTAGATGCATGCTGGATAGCGGTCGATGAGTGGAGTAATAGTAGTAGATGTAGGCAGGAGTCGGTCTACTTGTCTCGGACGTGATGCCTATATACATGACCTTACCTAGATATTCTCATAACTATGCTCAATTCTGTCAATTGCTCAACAGTAATTTGTTCACCCACCGTAGAAATACTTATGCTCTCGAGAGAAGCCACTAGTGAAACCTATGGCCCTCGGGTCTATTCTCATCATATCAATATCCAATCACTTTATTATTGCTTTGCTTTCTACTTTGCCTTTTATTTTACTTTGCATCTCTATATCAAAAATACCAAAAATCATCTCTATCAGATCTCACTCTCGTAAGTGACCGTGAAGGGATTGACAACCCCTAATCACGTTGGTTGCGTTGAGCTATTGTTTTTGTGTAGGTACGAGGGACTCGAGCGTGGCCTCCTACTGGATTGATACCTTGGTACTCAAAAACTGAGGGAAATACTTACGCTACTTTGCTGCATCATCCTCTCCTCTTCGGGGAAATCCAACGCAATGCTCAAGAGGTAGCAAGAAGAATTTCTAGCACCGTTGCCGGGGAGTCTACGCAAAAGTCAACATACCAAGTACCCATCACAATCCCAATCTCTCGCACTACATTATTTGCCATTTGCCTCTCGTTTTCCTCTCCCCCACTTCACCCTTGCCGTTTTATTCGCCCTCTCTTTTCCGTTTGCCTTTTTCTCGCTTGCTTTTTGTTTGCTCGTGTGATGGGTTGCTTGCTCATCACGATGGCTCAAGATAATACCAAATTGTGTGACTATACCAATACCAACAATAATGATTTCCTTAGCACTCCGATTGCTCCTCTTACCAATACTGAATCTTGTGAAATCAATACTGCTTTGTTGAATCTTGTTATGAAAGATCAATTCACCGACCTTCCTAGTGAAGATGTCGCTACTCATCTAAATAGCTTCGTGGATTTATGTGATATGCAAAAGAAGAAAGATGTTGATAATGATATTGTTAAATTGAAGCTATTTCCTTTTTTTCTTAGAGGTCGTGCTAAAGCTTGGTTTTCGTCTTTGCCTAAAAATAGTATTGATTCTTGGAACAAGTGCAAAGATTCTTTTATCTCTAAGTATTTTCCTCCCGCTGATATCATCTCTCTTAGAAATGATATTATGAATTTTAAGCAACTTGATCATGAACATGTTGCACAAGCTTGGGAGAGAATGAAATTAATGATACGAAATTGCGCTACTCATGGTTTGAATTTGTGGATGATTATACAAAAAATTTATGCCGGATTGAATTTTGCTTCTAGAAATCTATTAGATTCGGCCGCGGGAGGCACTTTTATGGAAATACTTTTAGGAGATGCTACTAAACTCCTAGATAATATTATGGTTAATTATTCTCAATGGCACACTGAAAGATCTACTAATAAAAAAATGCATGCGATAGAAGAAATAAATGTTTTGAGTGGAAAGATAGATGAACTTATGAAATTATTTGCTAATAAGAGTGTTTCTTCTGATCCTAATGATATGACTTTGTCTACTTTGATTGAGAATAATAATGAATCTATGGATGTGAATTTTGTTGGTAGGAATAACTTTGGTAACAACGCGTATAGAGGGAATTTTAATCCTAGGCCTTATCCTAGTAATCCTTCTAATAATTATCGAAATTCCTACAACAACTCTTATGGAAATTTTAATAAGATGCCCTCTGAATTTGAGAATAGTGTTAAAGAGTTTATGAATTCGCAAAAGAGTTTTAATGCTTTGCTTGAAGAGAAATTACTTAAAGTTGATGAATTGCTAGGAACGTTGATAGAATTTCTCTTGATGTTGATTCTTTAAAGCTTAGGTCTATTCCTCCTAAGCATGATATCAATGAGTCCCTCAAAGCCATGAGAATTTCCATTGATGAGTGCAAGGAAAGAACCGCTAGGATGCGTGCTACGAAAGATGCCTTTATTAAAGCGTGTTCATCCAATTCCTATGAAAATCAAGACGAAGATCTAAAAGTTATTGATGTGTCCCCTATCAAATCTTTGTTTTGCAATATGAATCTTGATGAAACTGAATATGATCCACCTTTACCTAAACGGCGTTCTAAAAATTTGGAGTATTTAGATCTTCATGATGAAATTGATAAAAGTGGGATTAAAAAGAATAAAACCCTAGATGTTGCTAAACCCACTATATTGGATTTCAAGGAATTTAATTATGAAAGTTGCTCTTTAATTGATTGTATTTCCTTGTTGCAATCCGTGCTAAATTCTCCTCATGCTTATAGTCAAAATAAAGCGTTTACTAAACATATCGTTGATGCCTTGATGCAATCTTATGAAGAAAAACTTGAGTTGGAAGTTTCTATCCCTAGAAAACTTTATGATGAGTGGGAACCAACTATTAAAATTAAGATGAAGGATCATGAACTTTATGCTTTATGTGATTTGGGTGCTAGTGTTTCCACTATTCCCAAAACTTTGTGTGATTTGCTAGATTTCCGTGATTTTGATGATTGCTCTCTAAACTTGCACCTTATGGATTCCACTATTAATAAACCTATGGGAAGAATTAATGATGTTCTTCTTGTTGCAAATAAGAATTATGTGCCCGTAGATTTTATCGTTCTTGATATAGATTCCAATCCTTCTTGTCCTATTATTCTTGGTAGACCTTTCCTTAGAACGATTGGTGCGATTATTGATATGAAGGAAGGGAATAGTAGATTCCAATTTCCCTTAAAGAAGGGCATGGAACACTTCCCTAGGAAGAAAATAAAACTACCATATGAATCTATCATGAGAGCCACTTATGAATTGCCTACCAAAGATGGCAATACCTAGATCTATCCTTGCTTTTATGCCTAGCTAGGGCGTTAAACGATAGCACTTGTTGGGAGGCAACCCAATTTTATTTTAGTTTTTTTTGTTTTTGCTTCTGCTTAGGAATAAATAATCCATCTACCTTCTGTTTAGATGTGGTTTTATCTTTTAATTAGTGTTTGTGCCAAGTTAAACCTATAGGATCTTCTTGGATGATATGCTAAAAAAAAGGATCTTCTTGGATGATAGTTATTTGATCTTGCTGTAATTTCCAGAAACTTTTTGTTCACGAAAACAATTGTTAAAAATCACCAGAACGTGATAAATAGTGATTCCAATTGCTGCTGATAAATAAACAAATTGTCTAGGTCGTCCTATTTTGGTAGATTTTTTGGAGTTCCAGAAGTTTGCGTTAGTTACAGATTACTACAGACTGTTCCGTTTTTTACAGATTCTGTTTTTCGTGTGTTGTTTGCTTATTTTGATGAATCTATGGCTAGTAAAATAGTTTATAATCCATAGAGAAGTTGTAATACAGTAGGTTCAACACCAATATAAATAAAGAATGAGTTCATTACAGTACCTTGAAGTGGTCTTTTGTTTTCTTTCGCTAATGGAGCTCACGAGATTTCTGTTGAGTTTTGTGTTGTGAAGTTTTCAAGTTTTGGGAAAAATCTTTTGATGGATTATGGAACAAGGAGTGGCAAGAGCCTAAGCTTGGGGATGCCCATGGCACCCCCAATATAATCCAAGGACACCAAAAAGTCAAAGCTTGGGGATGCCCCGGAAGACATCCCCTCTTTCATCTACTTCCATCGGTAATTTTACTTGGAGCTATATTTTTATTCACCACATGATATGTGTTTTGCTTGGAGCGTCTTGTATGATTTGAGTCTTTGTTTTTTAGTTTACCACAATCATACTTGCTGTACACACCTTTTGAGAGAGCCATACATGAATTGGAACTTGTTAGAATACTCTATGTGCTTCACTTATATCTTTTGAGCTTTATAGTTTTGCTCTAGTGCTTCACTTATATCTTTTAGAGCACGGTGGTGGATTTGTTTTAAAGAAACTATTGGTCTCTCATGCTTCACTTAGATTATTTTGAGAGTCTTAAATAGCATGGTAATTTGCTTAATAATAATAATTTGCTTGCTATTCAAGATTTGTAAAACTTTCTTTTGAGTGCGTTGAATACTAAGAAAAGTTTGATGCTTGATAATTGTTTTGAGATATGAAGGTGATAATATTAGAGTCATGCTGGTTGAGTAGTTGTGAATTTGAGAAATACTTTTGTTAAAGTTTGTGATTCCCGTAGCATGCACGTATGGTGAACCATTATGTGATGAAGTCGGAGCATGATTTATTTATTGATTGTCTTCCTTATGAGTGGCGGTCGGGGACGAGCGATGGTCTTTTCCTACCAATCTATCCCCATAGGAGCATGCGCGTAATACTTTGCTTTGATAACTTCTAGATTTTTGCAATAACTATATGAGTTCTTTATGACTAATGTTGAGTCCATACCCGCAAAAAAAATGTTGAGTCCATGGATTATACACACTTTTCCTTCCTTCCACCATTGCTAGCCTCTCTAATACCGCGCACTTTTCGCCGGTATCATACACCCACCATATACCTTCCTCAAAACAGCCACCATACATACCTATCATGGCATTTCCATAGCCATTCCGAGATATATTGCCATGCAACTTTCCACCATTCCGTTTATTATGACACGCTCCATCATTGTCATATTGCTAGCATGATCATGTAGTTGACATCGTATTTGTGGTAGAGCCACCGTTCATAATTATTTCATACATGTCACTCTTGATTCATTGCATATCCCGGTACGCCGCCGGAGGCATTCACATAGAGTCGTATTTTGTTCTAAGTATTGAGTTGTAATTGTTGAGTTGTAAGAAAAATAAAAGTGTGATGATCATCATTTTTAGAGCATTGTCCCAAGTGAGGAAAGGATGATGGAGACTATGATTCCCCCACAAGTCGGGATGAGACTCCAGACGAAAAATAAAGAAATAAAAAAAGAGGCCATAAAAAAGAGAAAAGGCCCAAATAAGAAATAAAAAAATGAGAGAAAAAGAGAGAAGGGACAATGTTACTATCCTTTTACCACACTTGTGCTTCAAAGTAGCACCATGATCTTCATGATAGAGAGTCTCTCATTTCGTCACTTTCATATACTAGTGAGAATTTTACATTATAGAACTTGGCTTGTATATTCCAATGATGGGCTTCCTCAAAATTCCCTAGGTCTTCGTGAGCAAGCGAGTTGGATGCACGCCCACTTAGTTTCTTTTGTTGAGCTTTCATATACTTATAGCTCTAGTGCATCCGTTGCATGACAATCCCTACTCACTCACATTGATATCTATTGATGGGCATCTCCATGGCCCGTTGATACACCTAGTTGATGTGAGACTATCTTCTCTTCTTTTTGTCTTCTCCACAACCACCATTCTATTCCACATATAGTGCTATATCCATGGCTCACGCTCATGTATTGCGTGAAGATTGAAAAAGTTTTGAAAATGTTAAAGTATGAAACAATTGCTTGGCTTGTCATCGGGGTTGTGCATGATTTAAATACTTTGGGTGGTGAAGATAGAGCATAGCCAGACTATATGATTTTGTAGGGATAACTTTCTTTGGCCATGTTATTTTGAGAAGACATAATTGCTTTGTTAGTATGCTTGAAGTATTATTATTTTTATGTCAATACGAACTTTTGTATTGAATCTTTCAGATCTGAATATTCATACCACAATTGAGAAGATTTACATTGAAATTATGCCAAGTAGCACTCGCATAAAAAATTCTCTTTTTATCATTTACCTACTCGAGGACGAGCAGGAATTAAGCTTGGGGATGCCTGATACGTCTCCAACGTATCTATAATTTTGATTGCTCCATGCTATATTATCTACTGTTTTGGACTATATTGGGCTTTATTTTCCACTTTTATATTACTTTTGGGACTAACCTATTAACTGGAGGCCCAGGCCAGAATTGCTGGGTTTTTTTGCATATTTCAGTGTTTCGAAGAAACGGAATATCGAACGGAATGAAACCTTTGGGAATGTGAGGACCCTCCGTCAAGAAAGCCACGAGGCGGTCACGAGGGTGGAGGGCGCGCCCCTGCCTCGTGGGCCCCTCGAAGCTCCACCGACGTACTCCTTCCTCCTATATATACCTACGTACCCCCAAACGATCAGATACGGAGCCAAAAACCTAATTCCACCGCCGCAACCTTCTGTACCCACGAGATCCCATCTTGGGGCTTGTTCCGGAGCTCCGCCGGAAGGGGAATCCACCATGGAGGGCTTCTACATCATCACCATAGCCCCTCCGATGAAGTGTGAGTAGTTTACCTCAGACCTTCGGGTCCATAGTTAGTAGCTAGATGGCTTCTTCTCTCTTTTTGGATCTCAATACAATGTTCTCCCCCTCTCTCATGCAGATCTATTCGATGTAATCTTCTTTTTGCGATGTGTTTGTTGAGAACGATGAATTGTGGGTTTATGATCAAGATTATCTATGAACAATATTTTGAATCTTCTCTGAATTCTTTTATGTATGATTGGTTATATTTGCAAGTCTCTTCGAATTATCAGTTTGGTTTGGCCTACTAGATTGGTTTTTCTTGCAATGGGAGAAGTGCTTAGCTTTGGGTTCAATCTTGCGGTGTCCTTTCCCAGTGACAGTAGGGGCAGCAAGGAACGTATTGTATTGTTGCCATCGAGGATAACAAGATGGGGTATTTATCATATTGCCTAAATTTATTCCTCTACATCATGTCATCTTGCTTAAGGCGTTACTCTATTTTCATTAACTTAATACTCTAGATGCATGCTGGATAGCTGTCGATGAGTGGAGTAATAGTAGTAGATGTAGGCAGGAGTCGATCTACTTGTCTCGGACGTGATGCCTATATACATGATCATACCTAGATATTCTCATAACTATGCTCAATTCTGTCAATTGCTCAACAGTAATCTGTTCACCCACCGTAGAAACAGTTATGCTCTCGAGAGAAGCCACTAGTGAAACCTATGGCCCGGGTCTATTCTCATCATATCAATCTCCAATCACTTTATTACTGCTTTGCTTTCTACTTTGCCTTTTATTTTACTTTGCATCTCTATATCAAAAATACCAAAAATATTATCTATCATCTCTATCAGATCTCACTCTCGTAAGTGACCGTGAAGGGATTGACAACCCCTAATCGCGTTGGTTGCGTTGAGCTATTGTTTTTGTGTAGGTACGAGGGACTCGAGCATGGCCTCCTACTGGATTGATACCTTGGTTCTCAAAAACTGAGGGAAATACTTACGCTACTTTGCTGCATCATCCTCTCCTCTTCGGGGAAATCCAACACAGTGCTCAAGAGGTAGCATGCACCACTAATTCCAAATCATGGGTAGGATAGTTTCCTTCATGTTGTCGCAGTTGGCAAGATGCATAGGCTACCACTTTGCCATCCTGCATGAGTACACACCCCAGTCCTCTTCTGGAGGTGTCGCAGTAAACATCGAGATTGCGTAGATGTCTGGAAGAGTTAATACAGGTGCCAACGTCATCCTGGTTTTTAACTCATTGAAGCTCCATTCGTAGTCCTCAATCCATACGAACGTCTTGTCCTTCTTGAGGAGCACCGTCATTGGCTTAGCGATCTTTGAAAATCCTTCGATAAACCAACGATAATATCCGGCTAGTCCAAGGAAACTCCGGATTTCTGAGACAGTGGTGGGTGCGGACTAATCAAGTACGTCTTTTACCTTGCTTGGGTCCACCGAGATTCCTTCTGCTGAGAGGATATGTCCAAGGAATCCCACTTGCTGGAGCCAAAACTTACATTTGCTGAATTTGGCATACAGTTGATGATCGCGAAGTCTTTGCAGAACTGCTCGAAGATGCTCCTTATGTTCGTCCTTTCTCTTGGAGTAAATGAGTATGTTGTCAATGAACACCACCACAAATTTGTCCAAGAAGTCCATAAACACCTTGTTCATCATATGCATAAAGAATGCAGGAGCGTTGGTGAGGCCGAAGGACATAACGGTTTATTCATAAAGACCGTACTGAGTGGTGAACGCGGTCTTAGAAATATCTTCCTTCTTTATCTTGAGTTGATGATATCCCGTCCTCAAATCAATTTTGGAGAATACTTTGGCCCCACTGAGTTGATCAAACAGATCATCAATCCTCGGTAGTGGATACTTGTTTTTGATGGTGACGTCATTCAGCCGTCGGTATTCTATGCATATTCGTAGACTGCCATCCTTTTTGTCCACGAAGATTGCGGGTGATCCCCATGGTGAAGAGCTTGGATGAATGTATCCTTTATGAAGCATCTCATCCAGTTTTATCTTCAACTTCACCAATTCTGAGGAAGGCATCCGATAATATTTCTTATGTATCAGAGTGGTTCCAGGCACCAGGTCAATAGCAAACTCCAATTCTCGGTCTGGTGGCATGCCGGGTAATTCTTCAAGAAATGCATCTAGATACTCGCTTACCATTGGAATTAATTCCACCTCTTCTGCCACGGCTACGAAAACCATATCTTTCGTGGGGATGCGCTTGCGGGCATAAAAACTGGTAGTGCGACCTTCCATATTTTTCAGTGCAACTTCTCGGGTCGCACAGCTGATGCAGACTTGGTATTGGGTCAACCAATTCATGCCCAGAATGACATCCAATTTGTTGGAATCGATGATTATCAATGATGTTGGAAACTTGACGCCCTTGATGTCGATCTCCAAATTTCGGCAGACGAGATTGCTTCTGAGTAGGGATCCTGGGGATTGTACCAGCATGTGTTTTCCCAAAATCAAGCAAGGAATTTTTTTGGGAAGCAAAACCCCGCGAAATAAAAGAGTGGGAAGCCCCAGAGTCAAATAAAATTATGGCTGGTATGTCGTTAACGAGAAACATACCAATGACGACTTCTGGGCCCTCTTGGGCTTCATCTGCAAAGATGTGATGAACTTGCCCTTGGATTATATCAGGGGCGGAATACGGCTCCATGTAGTTGACTTGCGGCTGAAATGGAGCGACGTGCTTGGTGTTCTTGAGACACTGTCGGGCGTAGTGTCCGGTTTGACCACAGCTGAAGCACGAATTGTTGCGCTGACAATCATCGCGCACCTGGCTGGTCACGACATTCTTTACTTGTGTAGTAGTCTTGTTGACATTCTGCTGCCAATTGGGTTTGTACTCCACCTGAGTCTATTGCCAAGTACGAGCCTTTTGCACTGGTTGCATATCCTTCTTTGGCTCGAATTTGCGCTTGTGGTCATTAACGGCTGGCTTGTTGTCGTGCATGAGCGTATGTTCCCTCTCGGCGATGAGGGCCTTATTCACCAGAGTCAGGAAGTCTGGGAAATCAAACATGCTGAGAGTGCACCTGAGATGCTGATTCAGGCCTCCAAGAAACTGGTCGATCTTCCGCTCTTCTGTGGCCACATCGTGGAGAGAATAGCGGGCCAAATGGTTGAATTTGTTCAGATACTCATTGACGGTCGCGCTGCCTTGAGTGAGAGCGAGAAATTCGAGCTGCTTGATCTTCATAATTCCGGTGGGAATATAATACTTGCGGAAATGATCCTTGAATTTTGTCCAAGTAATTTCCTCGTCTGCGGGCCATATTGCTTTGGCATTATCCCACCATATAGCGACAGCTCCTTCGAGATAATGTGTTGCGAAAGGAACCTTGTCTCCTTCTTCAGTGTGGGCAATCTCCAGTTTCTTCTCAATGGTCCTTAGCCAGTCGTCGGCGTCTAATGGATCAAGTACTTGGCTGAAGCTGGGAGGATTGGTTCACTGAAAATTTGATAGCTTGGAGTGATGGCCATTCTGGTTTCCATTCTGCCCAACCATAACTCGTACACTTTTCAGTACTTCCAGCAGATCGTTACTCCTTCTTTCTTCAAACATTCGCAGGATTTGCTCGGTGGAAGGCAATTGTGGCAGTGGAGGCGGAGGTGGCTGGTATGGCTCAGGGGAATGTCCTGCCTGTCTTGCGGAGCGACGGACAGGGACATCCTCACCAGCTTGACTGCTGCTTCCTCCACGCGGTATCCTATTTTTCGTTTTCCAAATACATAGCAACTAGGATGAGAAAATTCCGAAATGGAGGAAAAACCAATGACAAATCTCGGAAGAAAACAACGAATGAAAACCAAGTCGAATAAAAGAGTCCAACATAATTATACATAGTCCCAACATGAAAGTAAACATCACAATGGGGCTACTACCCTCGTACATGAAACTACGCGTCATGACAAGTGCGGTTACATCCATACATCATGCTCATGAGTACAACGATACTCTAACGGTCTACTGCTCGGATGGTGCTGCTGCAGGCTCGTCTCCTGAGCCGGACCCGGATCCTGAACTGATAGTAGAGACCTCCGAGGGAAGAGAGGTGCGCTGGCGCTGCCTCGAGGGCTCTCCCTCAGGGGCAGGCGGTGGATGGGATCTAAGCATAGGAACAGCAGGAGTAGCGACAAGAGAAGACCATGCGGCAGGAGTGCTGCGAGGGTTCACCGCCAGAGGGTTAATGGTACCCTACGAGGTCGTCGAAGGAACGGAGGTGGGAGGAGCAGAAGTGTAGATGACAGCTGGAAGAGGGTTCCTTATACGAGCAGCAGCGAGAGCGGTGGGAGCGCGTGAGAGCTCCCGAGCTAACTCGTAGTTAAGGGGATAACTAGCGGTGATGTAGCATGCAAGGTGGCTAGTGGGACGATCGCACGCCGGGTTAATCAAAGGAAAGCGGATACGCCCATTCTCGTGCAGAGATGGGTAGTAGAAAAGACCAGGGTGGGTGTGCATGCGAACCTCATTGTAGCGCAAGTCTACAAGAGCCTCGATAGCAGCAAACTGAACCACCTGAGATGGCGTAGAAGCAAGACCACCCTTAGACGAACGAGTGTAAGCGCCGGATGGGGAACTGTGGTGTAGACTGACCTCAGCATAATACTCATACAATGCACCGACCAGATGCTCCCGATACACCCGATACTCTGGATCAGCACCCTCTGGATAGAGTCGTCGCCACATGTTCTGAAGCAGGTGCGGCGATGTGCGCGGAGCTAGCTCAGGATGGTACAAGATCGATACTGGTGCCATCTACACTCACAAACCATACGGTTAGTAATAACAACAATTAAACATGCATGCAATGCAACAACCAATTCCTATGTCTACCGGCACTCAAACGAAACTACCTACCATTTTACTAACGCGCTACCGGTCTAGTGTGTCCTACAATCAGCGTGGCTCTGATACCAAGCATTGTGGCACCCTGGCTCAGAGCAACCGGTTTACCCTGCGTTGCCAGCCAGAGATCGAGTCTTCTGGCAACACACAACAACATGGTACAGAAATAACCGCTTTATTGATACTAGCGGGGTACATAGGTCTGATATTACATCGAGATTCGAGGCCAAGCGGCACGCACGGTGCTGCTGGACAGTATGTACATTATTTAATGAACATGGATGGGGCCTTGATCACACGAAACTACGCGGTAGCGGAAGAACGTCGTAGCAGAACTCCATAGCACAGGGACACCGACGTGGACACGGCCTAGACACGAGATGCACTCCGATGCGGTTCGACTTGCCTAAAAGCTGGCATAACATGCCAGGTTAGTATATTGAATGTACTTGCAAGCTCATAACAAACATAAGCACGATGACAGACAATATCATGATAATTAATCCGATTAAACTAATGCAAGAAAATACTACATATGCAAAACAGCCAAACAGCGCACCGAGTCACACGAACTCGCTTACCAGAAGGTTACCTCGTAACCAAACGGTGACCACACCGGGGTCACACCTGAAACCAATCGCTCATGAACACCTCGAGTGTTCAAGGTTCACCACGAAACAATGCATCACAACAATTTCTAGTTTGCAAGATTAATTATAAAAGTTGACCCATGGTGTGACTTACTTCCGATTTTTTGCCCATAACCGAGGGCGCGACTATCGATAGGTTAAATACACTCTGCAGAGGTAGCACACTTTACCCACACTATGGAACACCTGGCCTCGCACTCCCATTCGGGTGGACCAAAATATCCCGACGAAACCCTCCCTTTGTCATGCACTCTCCCCGGCCACTCCGACCATCTCCCTCTCAGGGCTAGGTCTTGGGTGGCCCCGTGTCTACCAAAGACACCAACGACCACCGTCGTGGCAAAATGGTCCCAAACGGGGACAAGGTACCATGAAAACAAAAACGAGCACCCAAGGTTATGTCTGCCTACCGGGCCAGGGGTATGCACGCCCATAACCTTCCCTCGCGGGAGGCACCGGTGAGAGCCACAACAAAGGACCGAATCAAGACCTTCCCATTAGGTAAATGTGGTTGCACTGAACTAAAAACCCGATTCAGTGGCATCGTGATGTGATCAACATCATATTCAAGTTGAACTTAATCAAGTTTAACTCTTAAGAAAACTTTTTATTACTAACAATGGCATAATACCGGAAATCATGCAACTACTCGCAATGCAAAGCAAACAACTCATGCTCATGGATCAAACTTAACCACATAATTATCTTGCAACACTAAGGATCAAACTTTCCGGCTATACCTCATTTTTATCAACAAGCAATATTATTATTAGTTCTTTATTTAAATGAAAATATCATTTAGTAAAATTAATACCATTAATTTCCATAGCAATATGCATAGTGTAAAAATCTTACTCTACTTAACCAAGCAAGTTCATGCATGCAACCAGTAACTAAAACAAGCATTTCTAACAGAATAAAGTGACTAGCAATTTACCAAAATTATTTACCAAATTTTTAATGCAAATAAGAACTCATATTCAAGTAGGAAATCATAGATATTGAAATAACACCATCCAAATGTTGGTGTGGCTTGCCTTAGTGTAGAGGAGGATCACACCCCTCTTGCTTTGCTTCAAGACAAGCTTCTCCTTCTGAAAAACAATTTAAAACCACAAAAAAATCTCAAAACACATTCTGAAAATCACCAGAAAATCTAGACAGTAGGGAAAAATCCACCTTTTGGTATGCTGCTAGAGCTTTATGTAACAAAGACAATGCAAAAAGAATCAATTCATGTGGACTTATGGTTTAGAAATGGTGGCTGGTCAAAGTTTAGTCAAATTTCTGAATTAAATTTGAATAAACAGAAAATCCTGGGGGGTGACCTCGAAGGCGTAAAACGGGAGTGCACCTCCACTCGTACCGCTTCGGGCGCGAGTGGTGAGGCTGACACTGGGTCCCGCCCGTCAGGAGAGAGAAGGGGGGGATCGAGATCAGAGGAGGGACGGCGTTTCGCCGGAGCTCACGCCAGCGACGAAGGGTTTGGGACTAAGCTAGAGGGATAGGTTGGAAGCGGGGCTCGCGGCGCACCTTCCCATACCCGTGGCTTGGCGAGAGGTGGACGGAGCTGGCCGCAATCGAGCTCGCAAGCTTCGGTGGCGGACGGGGTTCACCGGAGAGGTTGAAGACGGCGGCTAGAGGCAGCTCCGAGGGCTTGGCTGGGTCCAGGCGGCACCAGCAGACCCCCAATGCCCCGCCTAATCAGCTGCTTGAGCTCGAGAGGCACCGGAGCGCGGCAGTTGGACTGCGGGGATCGCCGGAGTCCTCGGGTCGGGGCGACGGCCAGAGGCCTTCCTGACTGGGCTTCTGCTCGTCTACGTGTTCGTGGAGGTGGTGTGGAGTGGTGCGTGGCTAGCAAGTGAGGCGGGGGCGCTATATATAGCCGGAGCGGAGGGGGGAACGTGTCGCCACCGGAGCATTCTAGACACACGGCGGACATCAACGAGAAGCTCCAACGCGAGGGGGCATGATGCTGCGTCGACTCAGGGGCTTGCCCACGCTTGCGGACGCGCACAAGAGGCGGTTGGATAAGAGGACAAGTGCACGCGTGCACTGTGCCGATTTGGACGCGAGGCGCCCGTGCTTGCTGCGGCGGCTCTGGCGTCGGCGAGCACCAGGGAGGGGTTAAGCTTGGTGGGTCGAGGGTCATGGCGCGGTGCGGTAGTCGGAGGCGAGCGCTGGAACGAGCACGCACGAAACAGAGGGCAAGGCGATAGCCAGAGCACGTCGAGACGCTGCCAGGCGCTGTGTCCTCGTGCGGTCACCATGCTGGCATGGTCAAAACGACGGCCAGGAGCGGCCAAACCTTGTCGAAGCGCTCGACCGTGCAGTGTTACGTCAAGGAGGGGTGATGGATGATACGTCTCCAACGTATCTATAATTTTTGATTGCTCCATGCTATACTATCTACTGTTTTGGACTATATTGGGCTTTATTTTCCACTTTTATATTAAGTTTGGGACTAACCTATTAACCGGAGGCCCAGCCCGGAATTGCTGTTTTTTGCCTATTTCAGTGTTTCGAAGAAACAAAATATCAAACGGAGTCCAAACGGAATGAAACCTTCGGGAACGTGATTTTCTCATCAGATAAGACCCAGGAGACTTGGACCCTCCATCAAGAAAGCCACGAGGCGGTCATGAGGGTGGAGGGCGCCCCCCTAGGGTACGCCCCTACCTCGTGGGCCCCTCGAAGCTCCACCGACGTACTCCTTCCTCCTATATATACCTACGTACCCCCAAACAATCAGAGATGGAGCCAAAAACCTAATTCCACTGCCGCAACTTTCTGTATCCATGAGATCCCATCTTGGGGCCTGTTCCGGAGCTCCGCCGGAGGGGGCATCCATCACGGAGGGCTTCTATATCATCATCATAGCCTCTCCGATGAAGTGTGAGTAGTTTACCTCAGACCTTCGGGTCCATAGTTAGTAGCTAGATGGCTTCTTCTCTCTTTTTGGATCTCAATACAATGTTCTCCCCCTCTCTTGTGGAGATCTATTCGATGTAATCTTCTTTTTGCGGTGTGTTTGTTGAGACCGATGAATTGTGGGTTTATGATCAAGATTATCTATGAACAATATTTGAATCTTCTCTCAATTCTTTTATCTATGATTGGTTATCTTCGCAAGTCTCTTTGAATTATCAGTTTGGTTTGGCCTACTAGATTGGTTTTTCTTGCAATGGGAGAAGTGCTTAGCTTTGGGGTCAATCTTGCGGTGTCCTTACCCAGTGACAGAAAGGGCAGCAAGGCACGTATTGTATTGTTGCCATCGAGGATAAGAAGATGGGGTATTTATCATATTGCATGAAACTATCCCACTACATCATGTCATCTTGCTTAAGGCGTTACTCTATTTTTAACTTAATTCTCTAGATGCATGCTGGATAGCGGTCGATGAGTGGAGTAATAGTAGTAGATGCAAGCAGGAGTCGGTCTACTTGTCTCGGACGTGATGCCTATATACATGATCATACCTACATATTCTCATAACTATGCTCAATTCTGTCAATTTCTCAACAGTAATTTGTTCACCCACCATAGAATACTTATGCTCTTGAGAGAAGCCACTAGTGAAACCTATGGCCCCTGGGTCTATTTTCCTCATATTAATCTCCATCACTTTAATCTTGCTTGCTTTTTTACTTTGCCTTTTTACTTTTCACTTTGCATCTCTATACCAAAAATACCAAAAATATTATCTATCATCTCTATCAGATCTCACCCCCGTAAGTAACCGTGAAGGGATTGACAACCCCTAATCGCGTTGGTTGCGTGGAGCTATTGTTTTTGTGTAGGTACGAGGGACTCGAGCGTGGCCTCCTACTGGATTGATAACTTGGTTCTCAAAAACTGAGGGAAATACTTACGCTACTTTGCTGCATCATCCTCTCCTCTTTGGGGAAATCCAACGCAGTTGCTCAAGAAGTAGCATTGTTTTATTAGCCCTCTCTTTTTCGTTCACCTTCTTCCCGTATGTATCTTTGTTTGTGTTTCCTTGTTGCTTCTATATGCTTGCATGTTCACTTGCTGAAAATCTATTGATATGGATCCACTTAAAGTGTTCTACTTGGATCATCTTTGATCCTTATGCGCTCGTGCGGAAACCCCAACTAGCCTAGTTGATGGGAAATCTTTAGATGAGCATGCTCATTTTGTGCGTCATCGTTTGTCTGAAAAGGGGAAGCTCTTATGGTATCATATAAATAGTTTGCTATGCTATGCTTGGAATCTTTGTGAAATGTGTGATTTTACTTGTTGATCTAAGAACCCTAAAAACACCTTCCCTACCTATGTGAGTTCAGTGATAATGAAATCTTATCTTCTTATGCAAAGGGTGTTTATAGCTACTATGATATCGAACAAATTGAAGAATTTGTCGTTTTTAAGGGTGCTCATGAAGTTGATTCTTTGATTGAAAAGTATGATTTTACTCTTAACAAACCTGAAAATTCCGTCATACTTAAATATTGCAATGAAAACCTTGCTCATAATGTCTGTGTCCAAGAATTTATTGAAAGAATGACCGTTGCTTTGGAAGAAAATAATGATATGCATGAATATATAGATAATGATGGTTCCGATGATTTGGTTGAAATATCCCTTGATGAACATGATGCTTGCTATTCTTGTGGCCATGATGCCAATATTTATGAAGATGAATTTGATATAGTCCCTTATGTTAAACATGAGATCGTTGCTATTGCACCCATACTTGTTAGTTCCTTCGATGAAAAGCATGATTGCAATGATGTTACTATAAAATCTCTTGATGTCAGTTGTGCTAATAATATGCAAAACCCTAAGCTTGGGGATGCTAGTTTTGGTATGTCTACTACTTGTTGCAATGATCATGATTGGGGTGATTCTTCTTTTGATCCTGAAAATTTATTTAAGCCCCATGATGAATATAAGATTGATAATAGTATTTGCAATAATATTGAAAGTGGGTTTGGAAGAGTGTCAACTTCAGATCCCACGTATTTGGATAACATTCAATCTTATGAAATTTTTGATAAAAGTGGGCTTGGAGAAATCACGACTTTAGTTAATGATAATCCCACTATTTTGGAAGAGTGTCAACTTCGCATGCATGTGGATCGTGTTGATAATATGTTATGTGATAGCTATATTGTTGAATTTTCTTATTATCCTACATGTAATTATTATGAGAGAGGAAAATATGGTTATAGAAATTTTCATGTCACTAAATTACCTCTCGTTATGTTGAGATTGCTATTGTTCCTTTCCGCTTCCTTGCATATGCTAGTTTTTGCTTGCTACGATAATTTGTTTGCCTAAAATATGCCTATGCATAGGAAGTATGTTAGACTTAAGTGTGTTTGTCACATGTTTTATGATGCTCTCTTTGTGCCTCAATTCTTGCCTTTCTTCTGAGCATCATTGAAATCTCAATGCCCAGCTAAAAAGGCTTTAAAGAAAAGCGCTTGTTGGGAGACAACCCAATATTTTCCTTGCTTCTTAGTAATAAATAATCCATCTACCTTCTGTTTAGATGTGGTTTTATCTTTTAATTAGTGTTTGTGCCAAGTTAAACCTATAGGATCTTCTTGGATGATAGTTATTTGATCTTGCTGTAATTTCCAGAAACTTTCTGTCCACGAAAACAATTATTAAAAATCACCAGAACGTGATAAAATACTGATTCCAATTGCTGCTGATCAATAAACAAATTTTATAGGTCTTCCTATTTTGGTAGATTTTTTGGAGTTGCATAAGTTTGCGTTAGTTACAAATTACTACAGACTGTTCTGTTCTTGACAGATTCTGTTTTTCGTGTGCTGTTTGCTTATTTTGATGAATCTATGGCTAGTAAAATAGTTTATAATCCATAGAGAAGTTGGAATACAGTAGTTTTAACAATAATATAAATAAAGAATGAGTTAATTACAGTACCTTGAAGTGGTCTTTTGTTTTCTTTCACTAACGGAGCTCATGAGATTTCTGTCGAGTTTTGTGTTGTGAAGTTTTTAAGTTTTGGGTAAATTCTTTTGATGGATTATGGAACAAGGAGTGGCAAGAGCCTAAGCTTGGGGATTCCCATGGAACCCTGAAGATAATCCAAGGACACCAAAAATTCAAAGCTTGGGGATGCCCCGGAAGGCATCCCTTCTTTCGTCTACTACCATCGGTAATTTTACTTGGAGCTATATTTTTATTCACCACATGATATGTGTTTTGCTTGGAGCGTCTTGTATTATTTGAGTCTTTATTTTTAGTTTACCACAATCATCCTTGCTATATACAACTTTTTAGAGAGCCATACATGAATTGGAATTTGATAGAATACTCTATGTGCTTCACTTATACCTTTTGAGCTTTATAATTTTACTCTAGTGCTTCACTTAGATCTTTAGAGCACGGTGGTGGATTTGTTTTAAAGAAACTATTGATATCTCATGCTTCACTTAGATTATTTTGAGAGTCTTAAATAGCATGGTAATTTGCTTAATAATAACAATATGCTTGGTATTCGAGATTTGTAAAACTTTCTTTTGACTGTGTTGAATACTAAGAAAAGTTTGATGCTTTATAATTGTTTTGAGATATGGAGGTGATAATATTAGAGTCATGCTAGTTGAGTAGTTGTGAATTTGAGGAATACTTGTGTTAAAGTTTGTGATTCCCGTAGCATGCACGTATGGTGAACCGTTATGTGATGAAGTCGGAGCATGATTTATTTCTTGATTGTCTTCCTTATGAGTGGAGGTTGGGGACGAGCGATGGTCTTTTTCTACCAATCTATCCCCCTAGGAGCATGCGCGTAATACTTTGCTTTTATGACTTCTAGATTTTTGCAATAAGTATATGAGTTCTTTATGACTAATGTTGAGTCCATGGATTATACACACTTTTTCCCATCCTTCCACCATTGCTAGCCTATCTAATACCGCGCACCTTTCGTCGGTATCATACACCCACCATATAACTTCCTCAAAACAGCCACCATACCTACCAATCATGGCATTTCCATAGCCATTCCGAGATATATTGCCATGCAACTTTCCACCGTTCCGTTTATTATGACACGCTCCATCTTTGTCATATTGCTAGCATGATCATGTAGTTGACATCGTATTTGTGGCAAAGCCACCGTTCATAATTCTTTCATACATGTCACTCTTGATTCATTGCATATCCCGGTACACCGCCGGAGGCATTCACATAGAGTCATATTTTGTTCTAAGTATTGAGTTGTAATTGTTGAGTTGTAAGAAAAATAAAAGTGTGATGATCATCATTTTTAGAGCATTGTCCCAAGTGAGGAAAGGATGATGGAGACTATGATTCCCCCACAAGTCGGGATGAGACTCCGGACGAAAAAAAGAGAGGGAAAAGAGGCCAAAAAAAGAGAAAAGGCCCAAATAAGAAAATGAGAGAAAAAGAGAGAAGGGACAATGTTACTATCCTTTTACCACACTTGTGCTTCAAAGTAGCACCATGATCTTCATGATAGAGAGTCTCTCATTTTGTCACTTTCATATACTAGTGGGAATTTTTATTATAGAACTTGGCTTGTATATTCCAATGATGGGCTTCCTCAAAATGCCCTAGGTCTTCATGAGCAAGCGAGTTGGATCCACACCCACTTAGTTTCTTTTGTTGAGATTTCATATGCTTATAGCTCTGTGACGCCCGGATAATCATGCTACAGTAATCTCACGTTAATGGTGCCACGTCACCTCTGTCACTGTAGTTAATCTCGGGTTAATTCGAAACCGTTTCAAAATTCAAATTCAAATTAAGTCAACAATAAAAGTTTTCAAAAGTTATAACAAAAATGTTCGGGTAGTGCCTAATATCACTTAGGTAGTTATAGTGAAGAGAACTCCATTTTAGAAAATGCCTAAATACTTTTAAATGAATTAAAACAGAAAAGAAAAGAAATAAAAGAAATAAGAAAACAGAAAGAAAAAAACAAAAACAAGAAAAGGAAAAAGCCCCCTGGCCAACTTGGCCAGAAGGCCCAGCTGGCCGACCCACTTGGCCCAGGCCGGTCCACACCCACCCCACTCCTCCATAACCCCAACTACCCAAACCCTAATCCCCCCATCGCCCCACTCCCCCCTCCCGATCCGATTTGGATCGGGATCGACCCCCGTCCCCCCTCGCCCGAGACGACGGCTCACCGCAGCGACCGCACCGCCCCTCGCCAGGACGCCACCCGGAGCCCCCGTGGTCCTCTACGCCGGCCTCTTCTCTTCCAGCGCCGTCGTCCTTGTCCCCTCCTCGACCCCCACTGCCCTGGACCCTACTCCCCGCCGTGAGCAGCCGCCTTTTCCCCTCCTCCTTCTCCTCTGTGCCGCCTCGCGCACATGCACACCACCCCGTCGGCCACGCCGTCACCCCCTGTCGGCGCCCACGTCCCTGGCCGCCCACCTGCGCGCCAGGCCGAGCCCCTTGGCTCCACCGCGCGTGCCACCGCCTAGAGTTCTGCCCCCGCGCGCTCCCGCGCCGCTGCTGCAACCGCCGGAACCGGCGCTAGCCTCCACCGCCGCCCCGCGCCCGCCCTGGCCTCCCTCGCACCCACTCTCGCGCGCCCCGGCCTTGCTCCCTCTCGCTCCGGCGACCTGCGCCCCGTGCTCCACGCCCCTCGCCCATGCTGCTGTGCCGCTCCGCCGGGACCGCGCCTATCGCGCCCATCCCCGCTCCGCGCGCTGCCTCCCCGTGGCTGCCGCGGCGCGCGCCCCTCAGCTCCCCTCTCGCCGCGCGGCCGTCGCCGCCTACCGCCGCCTTTGGCCGCGCCCGCGACCCTACCTGGGCCCTCCGGGCAGCGCCAGGCTTCCCCGGCTGAGCCCGCCGTGGCCTACGCCGGCCGCCTTGCTAGATCCTGCAGCCCCGCGGCACCGCCCGGGTCTGCCCCATCGGGCGCCTGGCGCCGCACGCCCGTAACCGCAGCGCCCGAACCCATTATGGCCCCTCTGGCCTATGACATGTGGGGCCCTGCCCCCAGAACGTACCTAAAAAAAGAATGTTTTAGAAATATATATATATAATAAATAAATAATAAATAATAAAATTAATTAATTAATTAATTAATTAACTAATTAATTATGATTGACTTAGCTAATTAAGATTAATTAATCTAATGACTAATTAACCTAATTAACTCCTGTTAATTAGCTAGCAGAGTATGACAGTGGGGCCCACCCCCCTAATTAACACTAATTAGGTTAAATAACATGTCTAATTAAAATGTGTCACTAACCAGTGGGACCCACTGGTCAGGTTGACCAGTCAACCCCCGTTGACTGCTGACGTTAGCATGACATCATGCTGATGTCATAAATCCTTTTTCGAATTAAATTAAATAATTAATTAAATTCCAGAAATTAATAAAATCTTTAGAAAATCATATCTTTTAATTCATAACTCGGATTAAATTATTGTCAACATGAAAGTTGTTCAAAACGATGAGACGAACCCGGATACGCAACCCGTTCATCCCCGATGTACCCCTAACATATCAAACTCGCAACTTTCCCCCTCCGGCCCCTCTGCCCGAAAACACGAAACACCGGGGGTACTTTCCCGGATGTTTTCCCCCTTCACCGGTATCACCTCATACTGCGTTAGGGCACCTCTAGCACCGATACTTATCATGTCATGCATCGCTATGCATCTGCCTTCTTAAATATTTATTGTTTCTTCCCCCTCTTCTCTCGCTAGACACCGAGACCGACGCCGCTGCTACCCAGTACGACGACGGAGTTGACGACCCCTCTCTCTTGCCAGAGCAACCAGGCAAGCCCCCCCCCCTTGATCACCAGATATCGCCTACTGAGGGAGTCCTGGATTAGGGGGTGTTCGGATAGCCGGACTATACCTTCTGCCGGACTCCTGGACTATGAAGATACAAGATTGAAGACTTCGTCTCGTGTCCGAAAGGGACTTTCCTTGGCGTGGAAGGCAAGCTAGGCGATGCGGATATTTAGATCTCCTACCATTGTAACCGACTTTGTGTAACCCTAACCCTCTCCGGTGTCTATATAAACCGGAGGGTTTTAGTCCGTAGAACAACTCCAACATACAATACTCATACCATAGGCTAGCTTCAGGGTTTAGCCTCCTTGATCTCGTGGTAGATCTACTCTTGTACTACCCATATCATCAATATTAATCAAGCATGACATAGGGTTTTACCTCCATCAAGAGGGCCCGAACCTGGGTAAAACATTGTGTCCCTCGTCTCCTGTTACCATCCGCCTAGACGCACAGTTCGGGACCCCCTACCCGAGATCCGCCGGTTTTGACACCGACATTGGTGCTTTCATTGAGAGCTCCTCTGTGTCGTCGCTTTTAGGCCCGATGGCTCCTTTGATCATCAACGACGATGCGGTCCAAGGTGAGACTTTTCTCCCAGGACAGATCTTCGTCTTCGGCAGCTTCGCACTGCGGGCCAATTCGCTTGGCCACCTAGAGCAGATCGAAAGCTACGCCCCTGGCCATCAGGTCAGATTTGGAAGTTTAAACTACACGGCTGACATCCGCGGGGACTTGATCTTCGACGGATTCGAGCCACAGCCGAGCGCGCCGCACTGTCTCGATGGGCATGATCTGGCTCTGCCGCCGAACAGTGCCCTGGAGGCCGCGCGCGCTTCGATTTCGACTCTTAATTCGGAGCCTACTGCGCCAATCCAGGATGAGTGGTTGGACACCACCTCGGGGGCTGCGATCTCAAAGGCGATCGAGCCGAACACCAGCCCCGCACTCCGCAAGGCCTGTGACTCCGAGGGGCCGGATTCCTCTCCGGACTCCGAACCCTCTGCGTGCCTGCCGATCGAATCCGATTGGGCGCCGATCATGGAGTTCACCACCATGGACATCTTTCAGCACTCGCCCTTCGGCAACATTCTGAAATCGCTAAAATCTCCCTCTTTATCAGGAGAGCCCTGGCCGGACTACGGTCAGCAAGGTTGGGATACGGACGATGAAGAAATTCAAAACCCACCCACCACCCATTTGGTAGCCACCGCCGATAATTTAAACGACGTGCTCAACTTCGACTCTGAAGACATCGACGGTATGGACAACGATGCAGGAGACACATATGAACCAGCGCCCATAGGGCATGGGACAGCCACCTCATCTCATGATGTGTACATGGTGGATACACCTAAAGGAAGCAATAACGAGGAACACGGGGAGGCAACGAGAGATCGATCTCTTGAAAAGCAATCAAAGCGGCGGCATAAACACCGCCCCAAGCCCCGCCTCAACACAGACCCTACCACAGAGCAGGACGAGCCGGCAGACGACGAGCATGCCCTAGAACAATCGTCCGAACAGGGCAACCCGGACAAAGAAACCGAACAGCCCGTCCCCGGCAAAAACGGCATTCCGGACGACCTTATGCCCGATAAGGCCACGGAGCAGAAGAACCTCCACAAAAGGCTCATTGCAACCGCACGTAGCCTGAAAAAGCAGAAGCGGAAGCTAAAAACTACGAAAGATGCAATCAGAATCAGATGGAGCAAAGTAGTCAACACCGCAGAAAAATACGACGACAGTCGCTGCACTAAAAGCTATCCGAAGCGAAAGCTACTGCCTGAATTCGACGAAGAGGCCTTAGAGCCCTCGCACTCAAAAAGTATGAAAGCCACCCGGTCGGATAGACGACCCTATGGCCAGCATAAAGCGGCAAGCGGCGCCACACTTAAGCCGGCATGCGACCCACTTAAGGATTCGCATCAAAAAGATGGCCCATCCAGGTCCATTTATGGGCCAAGGAAGCAAGCTCTCGTAAGCAATGCAACAAAGCCAGTATCCGAATCCGGCACACCCAAATACAGGGGCGCCGCACATCCCCTATGTTTCACCGATGAGGTCCTGGATTATGAATTTCCTGCGGGATTCAAACCCGCAAACATAGAGGCATACGACGGAACAACAGACCCTGGAGTCTGGATCGAGGATTATATCCTCCACATACAAATGGCCAGAGGAGATGACCTCCACGCCATAAAATATTTACCCCTCAAGCTTAAAGGGCCAACCCGGCATTGGCTCAAAAGCCTTCCTGAAAACACAATTGGAAGTTGGCAAGAGCTTGAGGACGCTTTCCGAGCAAATTTTCAAGGGACTTATGTCCGCCCTCCGGACGCAGACGATCTCAGTCACATAACTCAACAACCCGGAGAGTCAGCTCGGCAATTCTGGAACAGATTTCTTACTAAAAAGAATCAGATAGTCGACTGTCCGGACGCCGAAGCCCTAGCAGCTTTTAGGCACAATGTCCGAGACGAATGGCTCGCCAGACACCTCGGCCAAGAAAAGCCAAGAACAATGGCTGCATTGACAAGCCTCATGACCCGCTTTTGCGCAGGAGAGGACAACTGGTTGGCAAGATGTAGCACCAGCGACCCAAGTACATCTGAAACTAGGGATGGAAACGGAAAATTGCGACGCAACAAGGATCGTCGCCGGACTAAGGAAAACAGTCCGAAGAGCACGACAGTCAACGCCGGATTCAAAAGCTCATGGAAGAATCAGAAAAAGCTGCCCCTCCAGGATAACAGAGATGATTTATCCAACCTAAACAAAATCCTAGACAGAATATGTCAAATACACAGTACTCCTGGGAAGCCTGCAAACCATACCCACAGAGATTGTTGGGTCTTCAAACAATCTGGCAGACTCAACGCCGAACAAAAGGGGCTCGACACACCAAGCAAAGACGATGACGAACCCCAAAAGCGGAGCACCAGGAAACAAAAGAATTTTCCACAAGAAGTAAAAACAGTAAACTTACTTCACATTACAAAACGCACGGCACCCATAAAGGTACGCGCCATACGGCCTATCCCAAAGGAGTCTCGCCACTGGTTGTCAAAACCAATCATCTTCAATCATCTAGACTATTCTAGAAGTATTAGGAACGCAGGCTGGACTGCCTTGGTACTCGATCCAATAATTGACGGACTCCAGTTTATAAATGTCTTAATGGACGGCGGCAGTGGTCTAAACTTGATATAACAGGATACAATGCGCCACATGGGGATAGACCCAAAAAGAATTCGCCACAGTAAAACCTCCTTTCAAGGGGTAATGCCAGGTCCGGACACCCATTGCATGGGTTTCCTCCGGCTCAAAGTCCGACTCTACCGATACTTCCGCCGCGAAAAGCTAACTTTCCACATTGTCCCATTCTCAAGTCACTATCAAGCACTGCTGGGACATGAAGCTTTCGCCCGCTTTAACGCAATACCGCATTATGCATCTCTTACGCTTAAGATGCCCGGTCCACGAGGCATCATCTCTTTGAAGGGGAAGCATTGAGTGCGCCTCCCCCGAGCGGAGGATTGTGCGGCCGCTTTAACAGCCCCACAATAAAATGGCTTCACCAGCCAAAACATCTGAACAGGTCATTAAGACCATGGACACGGATAGACGAGTCCGGCACAACAGTATCATTGATAAAAGGCTTAGTGGCCATATACCCCTGCCCCAGGGGCTCCACACATATAAAATAAGAGATAATAAAGCTCAATTTTACATCATTTACTTTATACTTTGTTTACTTAATATAACTTTTGTTCGACACGACCTTTTTTCAACTTAGTTCCTCTCTTTCACAGATGAATATCGTGCTGCGCCCGTCCAGGATACGGCACAACGGAGACACAGGCATAGATGTGCAGCAGGGACCAATCACAAGGATTCTTTTCAGATTAAGACCCTGCGTAAACCTTTTTTACTGTCTCTTGTTGATACACATCCCCTGGTTCCCTATAGTATAACCAAGGAGGAGGCTGGCATCTTGGCATGTGGCCACGTCAGAATTTCTGCGCGTACCTGGACACTAGGGGCTTATACCTAAGAGCATTATTTCGCCTGCTCTCATAAAGACCGAATACCTTAGGGAGTGTTCGGCGTCGCGAGTTTGGCCTTATATGCATCAGCTCCTAATCATGTCTTTGGTCAAATGTTGGGTTGCCCGGCTCCTGTGTTCGGCTACCTTACGTTCCGCTCTATCGGCTAAGGCGGCACCAGGAGAACTACTGTGATTGTGCCCCGGTTCGGCCAGGCGAGCACCTCAGTAGAGAAAGCCGAAAACTGACTGTCATGATATAGCGTGAGACTGGTCAACCACTCGATGACTCTCCGGAATCAATAGGATTCCTCCACATTAACGAAGGGCCGTTTCCCGGCCAGGCATACACGCGCCCCGAACTCGGGCGAGCGCAGTTGCCACCAGGGGCTATCTAAGTAGCCTCACTGTCAAGCTCCTATGGCTAAGTGAAAGTGTTAAAGCATTATAGTCCGGTTGCCTACCTCGCTGCGCTATCACCTCCTTTGTAGGACCAAGACATTGGATTAAGTGTGAAAATGCGCATTCTGCGAGCACCCCCGCACTATGTGCATGGGGGCTGAAGCCAACGACTGCCATCTTTCAGATTATATATATATTTTTAAACGGCCGCACAGGAGGTGTTACAATACTTGCAGGCACAAGTATAAAAAGTTCCTACAATTTATCAAACTACCGCCTTACAATGGCACATGCTATTCGAACATAGCATCCTTTGAGCACTGCGTCTCTATTACACGAGCGCCTTCAAGGACTTCCTGAAAATAGTGCTCGGAGGGTACTCGGCTTTTGTCCTAGTCTTGGGATGCAACAACGGTGGTCTCCATCTCCGCCCAGTATGTCTTGACACGGGCAAGAGCCATCCGTGCGCCCTCTATGCACGCTGACCTCTTCATTGCATTGATACGTGGCACCGCACCAAGGAGTTGCTGCACCGAGCTGAAATAACTCTTCGGCTCCAATCTCCCCGGCCACAGATGACTCATGACACACTTCATGGCGAGTCCGGACAACCTATTCAGCTCGGCCCATTCGGCCAGACGATCGGCCACTGACAGTGGACGCTCTGGATTGTGGAACTGCGACCAAAAGAGTTTCTCCACTTCGCGATCTTCTTGATCACGAAAGTGTTTGGTCGCATCAGCAGCACTTGCCGCCAAATCTAGATAGGTGTCCGTCGTACTCCATAGCCGGTCCAATGGAGCATGCTCAGGATTACAAAACTTCCTCTGCAGCATAAAGGGCTTTCCAGCCGTGATCTCTCTGGCTTTACGAAGCTCCTCCCTCGCAACTCTCATCGCAGAGCGAGCATCCTTGGCATCGGCAACGACTTTCTTTAAGTCCGTCTTTCCCGCCTGATCTTCTCTTTCTAGAAGCTTGCAACGGTCAGCAACGCCCTTTAGCTTCACGGCCATCTCGGCCATCTCTTTCTTGCTCCGGCAGTGAGCAGCCTGTTCGGCTCTCAGCTCTTCAAGGGCCTTCTCGGCAGCCACATCACTTTTTCTGGCTTGTTCCTTAGCTCGGGCAAGTTCCGCCCGAAGACTCTCAACGGCGGCCGCACCATCTGCGTCAAGCACACACATTGTAAGATACTGGCATAAAGCTCCTCTTACAAGGTGCCGCCCGAGGAATTACATACCTTGAGCCTCATCAAGCCGCTTGTTGACGAGCATGATGTCGGCATCTGCCACGTCAAGTTGCCGCTTTAGCTCGGCAAAATCATCAGTCCGGCTGGATTCCGGACAACTCGCCACCTACATACAAAGGCGACATTTTAGACCTGGGATTATGATCCTCTGCGCGCCGTCACTTTTGACAACGCACAGAGTCTCAGGGGCTACCATCTATACAGGGCGCATCTTATTTATGCGCAACTGTCAGAAAATGTACATTATTTCACGTACCTCAAACCTATCAGTAAACTTTTGACAGCCTCCTGCAATCCGCTCTCCGCGGATGAGATCCTTTCAATCACCGTGCCCATTAACGCACGGTGCTCCTCTGAGATAGAGGTTCGTCCCAGCAGATTCTTTAGCTCCTCCGACCGAGCACTGGACGGTGCCGGATTCGTCCTCTGGCCTCTTTCGAAGGCCGGACGCGGAGAACCTTGGGGGGCCATGTGGCTACCTGCCGCCCCTGCCAGATTCGGAGAAGCCCTCCGCGACGACACCTCAGGGTCGCCCGCCTCGCTAGGTGGTACGGCAGGGGGAGGCGTCCTGCTCTCCATCATCTCTAGAAGAAGGTCCCCCGAAGACGAGCTCTGCTGAGAAGGGCTGAGGTCCGAATTACAAGGTAAAATTTCAGTTAATCTTCATAGATATAAAGCAAGGATTTCTCTCTCAAAAATATAATCTCTCTCTACTTACGGCTCGCTGGAGGGCTGGTCCCCTTGAGGGCATAGTTCGGCCGAGGTATCCCCCGGCGTAGGACCCTCTGACAAGGGATTCCCCCCCCCCCCCCCCGCTTTGAGGCCATAGTCTCCGGGTCTTCAAAGGCGGTACTTTTCCTCCCCGGAGGAGAGGAATTTTTGGTTCCTTCCCTCCGAACAGCCTCCTTCGAGGAGGCCGTAGCTTCCTTGTCCCCTCCCTCACTTTCCTTTAAAGGCACAATTTTCAACATCCTGACTAGGACGGAATCCGGCCTGGTCTCAGGGAGGGGAGCCGGACACCTTATCAACTTTGCTTTCGCTATCCACTCCTGTTTAAAGGGACAACTCTTTTAGGGGCAAGTTTATGACAAATATATGGATAACGAGTCCGGGCACAAGGCTACTTACATGAGTATCCGGGCGATTGCAGCTTAGACCTGCGTCCTCGGTCAAATCTGGACACATTGATTGTGATCCGAAGAACAGTTTATACATCTCCGCGGGCGTCACGCCCATGAAATGCCGGAGAGCTCGCGGTCCCTCCGGATTAAACTCCCACAAACGGAGGGGGCGACTTTTGCCGGGCAGGGTTCAGCGAATCAGCATGACTTGCGTCACTTTAACCAGGCTAAGGTCTCTCTCTAAGAGATCCCTGATGCGGCCCTGCAACAAGGGCACGTCCTTGGACGGCCCCCAGTCTAGTCCTTTATTGACCCATGACGCTAACTGTGGTGGGGGACCCGAGCGAAAGGCAGGTGGCGCCACCCACTTGGTGCCCCTATGAGCAGTGATATAAAACCACTCCCTTTGCCATAAGCCGAGCTCCTCTTGAAAAGAGCCCTCGGGCCATGGAGCATCAGCATTCTTGCTTATAATAGCGCCTCCGCACTCCGCGTATCGTCCCTCGATCATCTTCGGTTCGACCTTGAAGGTCTTGAGCCATAGTCCGAAGTGAGGAGTAACACGAAGGAAGGCTTCACACACGACGATGAATGAGGAAATACGGAGGATAGACTCCAGAGCTAAGTCATGGAATTCCAGCCCATAATAAAACATCAGCCCCCTAACAAAGGGATCCATCGGGAAGCCTAATCCCCGAAGGAAGTGAGACACGAACACCACGCTCTCACCAGGCTGGGGACTGGGGATGGCCTGCCCTTGAGCAGGCAACCTGTGTGAAATTTCGCCAGTCAAGAACTTGGCTTCTCTCAACTTTTGCACATCCTCCTCCGGCATCCATCGGCCTCGAAGGTCGGAACCGGACATTGTCGAAAGTCTGAAGCGCCTGGAATCTGGAGCCTAGGGTGTTGGAACTCGAGGCGACGGGCGAACTCATTTGAGATTGAAAAGGAGTAAGGCCTTGGTCTCTTTATAAGAGGTTGAATACCAAGGGCCCTCCCCATAACTGTTTGGGACTCGCCTTTAATCGAGAAAACATACTAACAGGCACGATTGGGTTACCCACGTCCATATTGGTGAGAATCCCATAAATAAAGGGGACACGATCTCTGCTTTGACAAGACGTGCCAAGGAAACCGCCTCGCAAAATACGCTGAGGTGGGGAAGTGAAAACGATTCGAATAAAGGCTTGGCCGTAGTGTGATGTCACGCTATGGAATACGTCAGCAGATTAGATTTGTGTTAATATTATTCTCTCTATGGCAATATCTGGAAATTTATTTTGCAGAGCCGGACACTGCCCTTAGTGTTTACAAATTTTTATGAAGAACTTGGAGGAGGAACCCGCCTTGCAATGCCGAAGACAATCTGCGCGCCGGACTCGTCGTCATTGAAGCCTGGTTCAGGGGCTACTGAGGGAGTCCTGGACTAGGGGGTGTTCGGATAGCCGGACTATACCTTCTGCCGGACTCCTGGACTATGAAGATACAAGATTGAAGACTTCGTCCCGTGTCCGGAAGGGACTTTCCTTGGCGTGGAAGGCAAGCTAGGCGATGCGGATATTCAGATCTCCTACCATTGTAACCAACTTTGTGTAACCCTAACCCTCTCCGGTGTCTATATAAACTGGAGGGTTTTAGTCCGTAGAACAACTCCAACATACAATACACATACCATAGGCTAGCTTCTAGGGTTTAGCCTCCTTGATCTCATGGTAGATCTACTCTTGTACTACCCATATCATCAATATTAATCAAGCAGGACATAGGGTTTTTCCTCCATGAAGAGGGTCCGAACTTGGGTAAAACATTGCATCCCTCGTCTCCTCTTGCCATCCGCCTAGACGCACACTTCGGGACCCCCAACCCGAGATCCGTCGGTTTTGACACCGACACATACTCTTCTCTATACTGCTTGCATTAGAATAGTGTAGCATGTTACTGCTTTCGGTTAATCCTATTCTGATGCATAGCCTGTCCTTGCTACTACTGTTGTTACCTTTACCTGCAATCCTACATGCCTAGTATAGGTTGCTAGTTTTCCATCAGTGGCCCTACATTCTTGTCCGTCTGCTGTGCTATACTATCGGGTCGTGATCACTCGGGAGTTGATCACGGGTATATACTATACTTTATACATGATACATGTGGTGACTAAAGTCGGGTCGGCTCGAGGAGTACCCGCGAGTGATTCAGGGATTGGGGGCTGAAAGGACCTTTGTCCCGACGACCCTCTGTGTGGACCTTTGTGGCGGAGCGACAGGGCAGGTTGAGACTACCTAGGTGAGAGGTGTGCCTGGCCCTGTCGGCGTTCGCGGATGCTTAACATGCTTAACGATATCTTGGTATTTGATCTGAGTCTGGCTACTGGCCTATACGCACTAACCAACTACGCGGGAAAGATATGGGCACTCGGCGTCGTGGTATCAGCCAAAGCACTTCGTGACGTAAGCGACTGAGCGGCACGCGCCAGATTGGGCCGCGTAACGTGACTTCCGTTGTACTGGAGGTTGCTAGGTCTGCTTCCGGCCGCCCACGCAACATGCAGGTGTGCTCAGGGCGATGGGCCCAGACCCCTGTGCGCTTAGGTTTAGACCGGCGTGCTGACCTCTATGTTGTGCCTAGGTGGGGCTGCAACGTGTTGATCTTCCGAGGCCGGGCATGACCCAGGAAAGTGTGTCCGGCCAAATGGGATCAAGCGTGTTGGGTTATGTGGTGCACCCCTGCAGGGAAGTTAATCTATTCGAATAGCCGTGATCTTCGGTAACAGGACAGCTTGGAGTTGTACCTTGACCTTATGACAACTAGAACCGGATACTTAATAAAACACACCCTTCCAAGTGCCAGATACAACCCGGTGATCGCTCTCTAACAGGGCATCGAGGAGGGGATCACCGGGTAGGATTATGCTATGCGATGCTACTTGGAGGACTTCAGTCTACTCTCTTCTACATGCTGCAAGGAAGAGGCTGCCAGAAGCGTAGTCTTCGACAGGATTAGATATCCCCCTCTTATTCTGGCATTCTGCAGTTCAGTCCGCTGATATGGCCCTTTACACATATATCCATGCATATGTAGTGCAGCTCCTTGCTTGCGAGTACTTTGAATGAGTACTCACGGTTGCCTTGTTTCCCCTTTTCCCCATCTCTGTACCCGATTGCTGCAACCAGACGATGGAGCCCCGGATCCAGACGCCACCATCGACGACGACTCCTACTACCCTGGAGGTGCCTACTACTACGTGCAGCCCGCTGACGACGACAAGGAGTAGTTAGGAGGATCCTAGGCAGGAGGCCTGCGCCTCGTTCGATCTGTATCCCCGTTTGTGCTAGCCATCTTATGGTAAACTTGTTTAACTTATGTCTGTACTCAGATATTGTTGCTTCCGCTAACTCGTCTATGATCGAGCACTTGTATTCGAGCCCTCGAGGCCCTTGGCTTGTATTATGATGCTTGTATGACTTATTTTTTTGTTTTAGAGTTGTGTTGTGATACGTTCCCGTGAGTCCCTGATCTTGATCGTACACATTTGCGTGCATGATTTGTGTACGATTGAATCGGGGGCGTCACAAGTTGGTATCAGAGCTGACTGCCTGTAGGAATCCCCCTTCCAACTCCTTGGCCGAAGTCGAGTCTAGACATTGCAAAACTTTTACTAACATGGTTGTGTGTCTTACGGGCACACGTCGCCATCGGGTGGTACTAGGATCTTTTATTCCTCGACCTATACTCTGGGACTCTGACATCTCTTCTATTTGGGTTAAACGATTTTACTAACTCTGACTCTAGGTTCTCGATGATGCTTTCTCCTGGAGAGCCCCTTTTTACTGATGATCGTCTGCTGCACCAGAAGAATCCGAAGATACTCTTCGATGTTCTTTTGAGACTTTACGCCGTCGCTTTTACAATTCCCTTCCATCGATAAACCCCTATGGATAACCACATATAGTCGCCATTCATACAATGTTTCCCAGTTGATCTTGTTATTACAAGATACCCCGAAATTCTCTCTGTTTGTAACACACCAAAAAAATTTCCTTGTTTTATTAATTAAAATTTTGCCAGGAAATTTAAACTTTTTTTCTCGACTTTTCCGTGGATTTCAGAGCCATACTTTTCCTTATTATTAAGGAGTTTTTACCTCAAATGAAAAAACTTCCAGATATTTTATTGGACTTTTTTGCCCTTTCAAGAAAAACATTTCTATTATCAGTGGAATTTAATCGCATAATTAATTCTTTCTGAGCTTTATCCCTTAAAATGATTTTTCATTTGTTTTGGAGCCCTTTTTGAACTGCAACCACCTGATAAATTTATTTAATATTTTCACCAAAACTTGGAGATGTCATGTGATGTTTTTAAATCACTTTTATGCACAAATTTATTTCATTCATTTAATATTTTGAGCTCTACACCAATTTTTCAAATCTGGTCCAGTGGGCAATTTTGCACTACAACCCATTTAAATATTTCTTTCTAGCCTCCACCAAAATTATGGGATGTTCATAGGAGTATATTATTCAACTTTATGCAAAAACCCAGTGATGTCCTTTGAAAAATTTGAGTGAATCAACCTCTTTTTCATTCTGGTCCAGCATGGTGATTTGTACAGCAACCATCATTTAACTTGCCCTTTTAGCTATGATTCCTTTTCCTACTTATAGCCCATCCTGCTAAACACTTAAGTCCAGAAGAGTGGACCCGTTGGAGGATTTTAAGTGCATGAAATCATGCCTTTTTCTTTCTGTCCAAAACCGAAGTTTTGCAAAACTTGCACTGACAAGTTTCTGCTTTTGGCAAACTAACCTCACCACTCTCTTATTCATCCAAAGAGACTCTGATCTGGAGATTTGGGCCACCCCAAGAGTTGCCTAGTTGCCCTTAGCATTTTGTCAAACACCTGGTGTGCATGTCCAGTTTTGGCATGATTTTTGTTTTGCACTGTGATCTTGCCCCTCTGTTCATACTGGCATGTCCACTAATCTCCTAAGGGACCCTAGCCTAGACCTGCTAATCCCCAACTCCACCCTCACCGCCTAGCATGCTCTGGCATTTCGCCGAACGATTGGCGTGCACGCTCTGGGCGCGCCTAGAGCGCGCGTTTTGCACGTGCGTGCACGCGAGTTGCGGCATCCCGCTGCCGACGACCCACGCTCGTCCTAGCCTCTCCCCTCTCCCAACCGTCGCGCCCGACCCCTCCCTCACCGCAGGGCCACCCTGGCCCCCTCCTGGCGCCCTACAGCACAGCCGTCGCATGCCGCCACCGCCGCCCCGACAGCTCTGCCATGGACGGCGCCGCCCGAGCCACACCAGCGCGCCAACTCACTCGAGGAACAGCCCGAGCTCATCCACTAACTCGTCCGTTAGCGCCCGTCGCCGCCACGTCGCCCTGGCCACTACAGAACGACGGTTTGCCGTCGTTCCTATCCACAGCCACGTGAACCGACCTCGCCGGGCTATATATAGCCCTCCCGATCATGCCTAGGCTCATCAACAGCCTCATTCAAGCCGTGTGAAGCCTCCCCTCCTCCCCAGTTGGCTAGAGGCCACTCTCTTCCCCAACTCCGGCCGGTTCGGCCGCCGCCATGCTCCGGTCCAATCCGTCGCGAGCAGGCCCTCCCCCGCCCATCCAGCAACACCACTCGACTCCCCTCAACCTTGCGGAGCTGCCCAACCTCTCAAATGCGATCGGGAACCACCGCAGCCTAGAACCCCAAACCCACCCGAAACCTCCTCCGCCGCGGAGCTCGCCGCCGGCGACTCCCTCCACCCCTGCCGACCCCTCGACCACCGAGAGGACCACCTAGGAGTGGCGGGTCCATCCCCGCCCTCGGGTGCCCTCGAGGAACCTCTGTTCGCCGGCGACGATCGCCGGAGTCCCGCCCCCGCTCGGGCAGAGGAAAAGGAGGGAGAGGCGACTGGTCAAACCTGACTAGTGCCCCCCTGGACCCTCTGTCAGTGACCCAGCGCCGGTCCACGCTGGCATAAGTGAAAGCGTAAAGTCCCAGAGTACGTCTCCCCTACCCCGAAAGCGTATTCTCATCGAAACGTTTTCTTTTTCTGATTTATTTTAAAAACAGATTTTGACCAAAACTTTGACTGGCTATAACTTTTTAAATATGAATCCAAATGACTTGATTCTTTTTCTGTTGTTTCTCAAATATTGTCTAGTTTATTTTCATGTTTATTTCAAAATTTTCCAAGCAACTTTTTTGTACTGTTTTTAAACTATGTGTTAATTTAAATATTTCCAAAAATAGGATTTGTTGGAGAGAGAAGAAAACTTTCAAAGTTTTGGAATTCACCCTGCCTCTCGACAACTTGAAGGAAAGCATTCTGAACCCTGGCATAATATTTTGGGGACTGTTTGATACGGTTATAATACCACCTCGACATGAAGCATAAATTATTTTTATGTAACGATATGATCATGCGCATTGAGTGCATAATGAAATTTCTTGCTGTTGAAACTGGATATGCTTGTGATAGCAATCGCCCTCTTATGCTTCTCATGCCTACCGGGAAGGGTCCGGGAAAGTCTCTGTCTTGGGTAGACACGAGCTTGTCCCTCGTCGAGACGGTTATGACCGGTAGGGCAGGGGGAGGTATGATGAGTGGTGGTTGTGTTTGATGGATGTGAAATATTATTCTTGAGCTAATCATGCAGGAAATACTTAAGCCTCCCGAGTCGGCCGTAGATCGAGTCTTGTTCCAGTAACCCCCATACTTGTCTCGTGTTGCCACTTGTCCCTACCGTAGGTAGGGTACGGTTCAGTAAGTTGTCAACCCCTGTCCTAGCACACACCGTACAGAGAGGCCATGGTGGAAGATACCTGTTGCAACCGGTAGGCATGCCACCTGGTCCGGGGGCATGGGTGTTTCCGATTGGGACCAAGAGGGGGGCACCCCTTAGAGCGTGCGATAGAAATTTGATCCCATGCTACGCGAGGTTGTAGCCTCCCCACTTAGAGTTTTTCTTAACATGTGTCATGGGTGATTCCAGACACAAGTAAAAGCTGGTGTGTGCAAGTCAGGCGTGTTCCGACTAAAAGACCGTAGACGGAATTAGTTCCGATGGACTAAAGAAATCCGTTACTCGTGGGTAAAGAGTACACCCTCTGCAGAGATATTAAACCTATTCGAATAGCCGTGTCCATGGTTAAGGACTACAGTCTGGGATGGGCCAAGTGTCGGTCTTAGTGTCGGTCTTCGGAGGAGAAACTACTAAACCAGGACATTGATCATGACTTGTGACGTTTGAGGACCATGACTATTATTATTAAGGACTAACCATTTTTGTTATTTGAATTACAGAGTATCCCTAGACGGTTCTACTCCTGGATATTCACTGTGATTATTTTTATATATAAGCCCTTTATGTGGCGTCGCTCAGACGCCCGACTGTGGCATGTTTGTTATTTCACTTCCGTATAAGCCCTTTATGTGGTGTCGCACAGACGCCCGACTGTGGCATGCTTGTTATTCCTTTTATATATAAGCCCTTTATGTGGTGTCGCTCAGACGCCCGACTGAGGCATGCTTCATATTATTATCCTTTCGAGGCGTCGCTTCAGACACCCGATCGGTGCTTTTCCTTTCTACACCCTGTTTGTTTACCCATGTTCTATTTAAATGATCTACTTGCGTGCATCATGAACCTTATTTCATAACTGACGAAGTGATCATAGAATATTTTAAAGCATGATTATCAGTGGCTATATTATACCCGTGTTCTTAATGTTTGCGAGTACATTCAAAGTACTCACTGGCTTGTCCCTGGCTATTGTCTTGGCCAGATTGCTTGCGTGGATAGGAGCGTTGTGATGACAACCCCGGAACCTACGCAATGGAGATAGCAGCCTCGCGAAGATAGGAGTTATCCTGGTCAGCTGTTCCTGTGGGAAATGGAGTCCCATAGACGCTGGTGACCCGCAAACCGCTTCCGCCTTCAGCCACTAGAAAACCAATTGTTGTACTCATAGGCCAGAATGGTCTTGTACTACATATTATGTACTTTGCTTGGAATTTTTGTATCAAGTTGGTGCCTCATCAGCTAACAGTAATCCTGGGGCTGATGAGCAGAAGGGCCATTTTCTGGGAAATTATATCCCGAAAACCCGGTCCTAACACTGTTGTTCTGAGAACCCTTTGTGCTACTTCCTTGTAGTTCCTTGCCGCAGAAATACCCCTACGGATTGTTCCTCGCACTTATCAAGCATCTTCTTATTCCCAGTTGTATATGTGTTTCGCAAAATTCTTTGAAATACCATTCGGCCTTCCGAAAATCATGAGCAGCCTATTGCTCTTGAAATTCTTGCTTGCTTGCATTATGGTTAATCCCATAAGTCTCGTAATCTGATTGACATCCCTTGTGATTATCATTTGAGTCCTTTGATTCGATATGTTGTGAATGCTCGCATTCCTCAGTCGAATCCTAGAATTCACCCTTATGGCTCAGATGTCATTTTGAACAGGAGCTGGTTCTCGACTAATCAATTGCCGTCGATTGTATCCCAAAGCCTACTCAACTTATCCATCCTTGATCATAGCATTTGCTTCTGATCCTTCGATTTGGAAATCATATTTCCTTTGCATTTGAGCTTGGAATTAGTCAGTAGTTTCTATAATCCGATGCCTTTGCACTCCTTGTTCCTCTGAATGAGTACCGATACTCACATCAACCCTGTTGTGGACCGCCAGAACCATTGCGGGTTATTATACGACAGTGTCCTTGACATCCACAATTCTTGTGAGTTCTTTACGTGATACGTAATGCCCTTGGTAAATTGTATCCTCTGCTTTCTCAACCATGCTCAACTTTCGAGCTGGGGGTATTTACTATTGAAGCTTGTGGTATATATTTCCACGGTACCCTGATGGGTTGAACCTATGCCTTCCTTAATATGTGTGAACTCAGAAGTTTTCATGAATCATACACTTCTGGTATTTTGCCAGATAAAAATTCAACACTACAACTTCCTCGAATGTGAGAAGTGAATGAAAGGTTATGCATTAGTGAAGTGGGAGTCGACCTTGAACTTTATGTTCATGCCCATGGACATGATGTAGGTCTTATCATTAAAGCTTCTCTTAAATTAATTATTCCTTTGGTATAAGTTCAACTTATATCTGGGATCCGGCCTTTTGCAATAGTGGTTCCGACCATGTTCTCTTTTAAATACCATTTCTCGTGCAACTTTAAGCACTTGCCTTCTGTAGAGCAATACCCCAGTCCAACCTCTACTTTGATCTGTCATCGAGTATTACCCCCTCTGGTATCTCGAGAATATCCCGGAACTACATAACTCCTTAAGAGTTCTTCATCTACTATTATTCTCGCCGATTCCAATTTTCCCCGGGTTCTGAGTTGTTAGACACTCAAGGACACCGATAACGGAATCGAGTCTGCACTGCGATTCAACGAGGATTGGAGATCTTCATCACTTACAAGTTAAATACTCCATCATGTCTTTCCTAGCCTGAACGGCTACATCATTATCGTGCTAATTTTAATCATCAGCATTCTGAGCTCTTCAAGGATATCAACTGAATTTATGATGAAAAATACCATCCTTGCCCCCGCTAATTTGTGTTATCATCGGCCACTTTATTGCCTTCCCTCCAACACAAAATTTTTCGTATTTTGTGTTATACCTTGAGTTCCTTGCTATCCAGCCTTTGTTCTTCTTTACTTTGGAATATTACCACCTTTTATGTCAAGAATGTCGTGGTAATTTTACCACCTCTTGAGAATTCTTGATATAGTAATATCTCTCGCCATTTGCGTTCATTTCTTGGTCTCCGTGTTGTTTCTAACCGGAATACCGACAAATGTTCTGTGATGTGTAAATTCTAAACTTCTAGAAACCCTATTGCTTTGAAGTTATTGGTCTACAGTTTCATTGTAAGTCTATTGCTTATTGAATCATCATTCGAACATTGATCGTGCTACCTGTTCCAGATTCCTAGGTGCACCCTTCTATCATTGTTCAGTTGTGTATGTTTCCCTCGAGCATACATCATTATATCATTTGAACCGACAAATGATATTTCCTTGTTCACATAATTGTGGAAATCCATCTTTTGTTAATCTCGATGCATTACCGTTGATTCCATCAGCCACCTCCTCATCCTCTCGTTGGTTTACTGATGAACTCATGTTTTGGAACTCGCTTCCATGGTTCATTTCTCAAGGATCTTAAAATGTCTTTGCGTCAACTGTTGTTGCACCTTTCCTTCTCAGGCATCTAGAGTCTGAGATATCCTGATACCAATCAGATCTGAATCTCGGTCAGATATGATGGTTGGAACATATTTTCAAGAGTTATAACATTGGTCTTTACGTGACCCAGTAAGGTGATGTCATGCCTAGCACACCTGGCTGGAGGGCCTATTGTTATAGTTCTCCCTTTTAGCAATGTTAACCATTCTTCCATGAGGAAATTGAAAGACTTATTCTATAAGTTGTTCCTGATGAATCCATTGAGTATCCAAAGTCTGACCTTTGCTTGAAGACCATGTCAATGCTATCCCGAAGCATGTCTATGATACTCCAATTTCCAATAAGAGCATTTGAAGCACAATGCTAAATTCTCTTTATCAATTATCCAAACACCGTTGTATGGGTAATGTCATGAAATTTCTCTCCCCTTTCCAAAAGGGTTTTCTACGTTATATCCTGTCATGGCTATCATGCTCTGCTTGTCCTTGGGAAGGATATACCCCTGAAATATGTGTTTAAACGCATTTTCCTTTCCATTGTTTTGTTTAGTCTTTCTTGTAATCTACTTAACTGAGCAGTGATAATTCCCTGCTTATGTAAACATCGCGGTGTACAACTTTGTCAGTAAGACCCCGTTACTTTTGTTGATGACATTTCGGTAACCGCCGATGGACGAGAAGTTTGCCTACTGGCCCGCTTCGTTTCAACGAGCAGGAAAATGGTTCTCTTCGTCCCTCGCACTTGGTACCAACGCTGTTGCCAACATAACTGACAGGCTATCCTCTGCCATGCCTTGCTACCATGACCGTGCATTATGTCGGCGTCCTTCCTACTTTTGAACCACATGGTGGGCCCATAACCCACAAGTCCCAGGATCGGAACCTGACTCTCCTGCACTCCCTGTTCCCAAGGTTGTTCCTCGCGTGTGGCCTCATATGTATTTCATGAGCCACCTTCCGAGGGATCATCAAATCTGTTACCGGACGCAATACTTATTCCTGATTGCTTTGAGCCCCTTTCACGCCCTGTTTCAGGCATCGAATGGTTGCCTGCTGGCTCGAAAGTTCCCATTTAACCTCATTACCTTGCTCTCGATATTTTCTTAAGTCTCAATTCGAGAGTTACTTTTTGCCACCTTCCCCGATGTTATCGACCAGATAGTCAACCTTGTAGAGGTTCGCTCTCCCGGAATACCCCCCTTATTCCTTCGTAAGTACGATGGAACCCCTGAAGAAAGGATACTGACTTCACCTTGATGACTTGAAATAGAAAAATCAAGACGTCAATATAGTGGATCGACCACTTCGAGAAGAGCAACCAAGACCGAGAAGATTCGTTAGAAATTCGCAACCAGACCTTTCCCCCGTCTTCCACCTCTTAAATCTCGGGACGAGATTTCTTGTAGTGGAGGAGAATTGTGACGCCCGGATAATCATGCTACAGTAATCTCACGTTAATGGTGCCACGTCACCTCTGTCACTGTAGTTAATCTCGGGTTAAGTCAAAACCGTTTCAAAATTCAAATTCAAATTATGTCAACAATAAAAGTTTTCAAAAGTTATAACAAAAATGTTCGGGTAGTGCCTAATATCACTTAGGTAGTTATAGTGAAGAGAACTCCTTTTTAGAAAATGCCTAAATACTTTTAAATGAATTAAAACAGAAAAGAAAATAAATAAAAGAAATAAGAAAACAGAAAGAAAAACAAAACAGAAACAAGAAAAGGAAAAAGCCCCCTGGCCAACTGGGCCAGAAGGCCCAGCTGGCCGACCCACTTGGCCCAGGCCGGTCCACACCCACCCCACTCCTCCATAACCCCCACTACCCAAACCCTAATCCCCCCATCGCCCCACTCCCCCCTCCTGATCCGATTTGGATCGGGATCGACCCCCGTCCCCGCTCGCCCGAGACGACGGCTCGCCGCGACGACCGCGCCGCCCCTCGCCAGGACGCCGCCGCCCGGACCCCCACCGTCCTCTACGTAGGCCTGCCTCCTCGTCCTCGCCGGCCTGCTTCTCTTCCGGCGCCATCGTCCCCGTCCCCTCCTCGACCCCCACTGCCTTGGACCCTACTCCCCGCCGTGAGCAGCCGCCTTTTCCCCTCCTCCTTCTCCTCTGTGCCGCCTCGCGCGCACGCACACCACACCGTCGGCCATGCCGTCACCCCCCTACCGGCGCCCGTGTCCCTGGCTGCCCACCTGTGCGCCAGGCCGAGCCCTTGGCTCCACTGCGCGCGCCCCGCCTAGAGTTCTGCCCCTGCGCGCGCCTGCGCCACTGCTGCAGCCGCCGAAACCGGCGCTAGCCTCCACGGCCGCCCCGCACCCGCCCTGGCCTCCCTCGCACCCACTCTCGCGCGCCCCAGCCTCGCTCCCTCTGGCTCCGGCGACCCGCGCCCCGTGCTCCACGCCCCTCGCCCATGCTGTTGTGCCGCTCCGCCGGGACCGCGCCTATCGCGCCCATCCCCGCTCCGCGCGCTGCCTCCCCGTGGCTGCCGCGGCGCGCGCCCCTCAGCTCCCCTCTGGCCGCGCGGCCGTTGCCGCCTACCGCCGCCTTTGGCCACGCCCGCGACCCCACCTGGGCCTTCCGGGCAGCGCCAGCCTTCCCCGGCTGAGCCCGCCGTGGCCTACGCCGGCCGCCCCGCTGGATCCCGCAGCCCCGCGGCACCGCCCGAGTCCGCCCCATCGGGCGACTGGCGCCGCACGCCCATAACTGCAGTGCCCGAACCCATTATGGCCCCTCTGGCCTATGACATGTGGGGCCCTGCCCCCAGAACGTACATAAAAAAAGAATGTTTTAGAAAAAAATATATACAGCAAATAAATAATAAATAATAAAATTAATTAATTAATTAACTAATTAATTATGATTAACTTAGCTAATTAAGATTAATTAATCTAATGACTAATTAACCTAATTAACTTCTGTTAATTAGCTAGCAGAGTATGACACTAGGGCCCACCCCCCCTAATTAATACTAATTAGGTTAAATAATATGTCTAATTAAAATGTGTCACTGATCAGTGGGACCCACTGGTCAGGTTGACCAGTCAACCCCCGTTGACTGCTGACGTCAGCATGACATCATGCTGATGTCATAAATCCTTTTTCGAATTAAATTAAATAATTAATTAAATTCCAGAAATTAATAAAATCTTTAGAAAATCATATCGTTTAATCCGTAACTCGGATTAAATTATTTTCAACATGAAAGTTGCTCAAAACGATGAGACGAACCCGGATACGCAGCCCGTTCATCCGCCACGCACCCCTAGCATATCAAACTCGCAACTTTCCCCCTCCGGCCCCTCTGCCCGAAAACGCGAAACACCGGGGATACTTTCCCGGATGTTTTCCCCCTTCACTGGTATCACCTCATACCGCGTTAGGGCACCTCTAGCATTGATACTTGTCATGTCAGGCATTGCTATGCATCTGCCTGCTTAAATATTTATTGTTTCTTCCCCCTCTTCCCTCGCTAGACACCGAGACCGACGCCGCTGCTACCCAATACGACTACGGAGTTGACGACCCCTCTCTCTTGCCAGAGCAACCAGGCAAGACCCCCCCTTGATCACCAGATATCACCTACTCTTCTCTATACTGCTTGCATTAGAGTAGTGTAGCATGTTACTGCTTTCGGTCAATCCTATTCTGATGCATAGCCTGTCCTTGCTACTACTGTTGTTACCTTTACCTGCAATCCTACATGCCTAGTATAGGTTGCTAGTTTTCCATCGGTGGCCCTACATTCTTGTCCGTCTCCTGTGCTATACTATCGGGCTGTGATCACTCGGGAGTTGGTCACGGGTATATACTATACTTTATACAAGATACATGTGGTGACTAAAGTCGGGTCGGCTCGAGGACTACCCGCGAGTGATTCACGGATTGGGGGCTGAAAGGACCTTTGTCCCGACGGCCCTCTGTGTGGATCTTTGTGGCGGAGCGACAGGGCAGGTTGAGACTACCTAGGTGCGAGGTGGGCCTGGCCCTGTCGGCGTTCGCGGATACTTAACACGCTTAACGAGATCTTGGTATTTGATCTGAGTCTGGCTACTGGCCTATACGCACTAACCAACTACGTGGGAAAGATATGGGCACTCGGCGTCATGATATCAACCGAAGCACTTCGTGACGTCAGCGACTAAGCGGCGCGCGCCAGATTGGGCCACGTAACGTGACTTCCGTTGTACTGGAGGTTGCTAGGTCTGCTTCCGGCCGCCCACGCAACGTGCAGGTGTGCTCAAGGCGATGGGCCCAGACCCCTGTGCGCTTAGGTTTAGACCGGCGTGCTGACCTCTCTGTTGTGCCTAGGTGGGGCTGCGACGTGTTGATCTTCCGAGGCCGGGCATGACCCAGGAAAGTGTGTCTGGCCAAATGGGATCAAGCATGTTGGGTCATGTGGTGCACCCCTGCAGGGAAGTTAATCTATTCGAATAGCCGTGATCTTCGGTAACAGGACGGCTTGGAGTTGTACCTTGTCCTTATGACAACTATAACCGGATACTTAATAAAACACACCCTTCCAAGTTCCAGATACAACCCGGTGATCTCTCTCTAACAGGGCATCGAGGAGGGGATCGCCGGGTAGGATTATGCTATGCGATGCTACTTGGAGGACTTCAGTCTACTCTCTTCTACATGCTGCAAGGCGGAGGTTGCCAGAAGCGTAGTCTTCGACGGGATTAGATATCCCCCTCTTATTCTGGCATTCTGCAGTTTAGTCCACTGATATGGCCCTTTACACATATATCCATGCATATGTAGTGTAGCTCCTTGCTTGCGAGTACTTTTGATGAGTACTCACGGTTGCCTTGTTTCCCCTTTTCCCCATCTCTCTACCCGATTGCTGCAACCAGACGATGAAGCCCCGAATCCAGACGCCACCGTCGATGACGACTCCTACTACCCTAGAGGTGCCTACTACTATGTGCAGCCCGCTGACGACGACCAGGGGTAGTTAGGAGGATCCCAGGCAGGAGGCCTGCGCCTCGTTCGATCTGTATCCCGGTTTGTGCTAGCCATCTTATGGCAAACTTGTTTAACTTATGTCTGTACTCATATATTGTTGCTTCCGCTGACTCGTCTATGATCAAGCACTTGTATTCGAGCCCTCGAGGCCCCTGGCTTGTATTATGATGCTTGTATGACTTATTTTTTGTTTTAGAGTTGTGTTGTGATATCTTCCCGTGAGTCCCTAATCTTGATCGTACACATTTGCGTGCAGGATTAGTGTACGATTGAATCGGGGGCGTCACTAGCTCTAGTGCATCCGTTGCATGGCAATCCCTACTCACTCACATTGATATCTATTGATGGGCATCTCCATAGCCCGTTGATACGCCTAGTTGATGTGAGACTATCTTCCCCTCTTTTTGTCTTCTCCACAACCACCATTCTATTCCACATATATTGCTATATCCATGGCTCACGCTCATGTATTGCGTGAAGATTGAAAAAGTTTTGAAAATGTTAAAGTATGAAACAATTTCTTGGCTTGTCATCGGGGTTGTGCATGATTTAAATACTTTGTGTGGTGAAGATAGAGCATAGCTAGACTATACGATTTTGTAGGGATAACTTTCTTTGGCCATGTTATTTTGAGAAGACATAATTGCTTTCTTAGTATGCTTGAAGTATTATTATGTTTATGTCAATATGAACTTTTTTCTTGAATCTTTCGAATCTGAATATTCATACCACAATTAAGGAGATTTACATTGAAATTATGCCAAGTAGCACTCCGCATAAAAAATTCTCTTTTTATCATTTACCTACTCGAGGACGAGCAGGAATTAAGCTTAGGGATGCCTGATACGTCTCTAACGTAACTATAATTTTTGATTGCTCCATGCTATATTATCTAATGTTTGGGACTATATTGGGATATATTTTCCACTATTATATTACTTTTGAGACTAACCTATTAACCAGAGGCCCAGCCCAGAATTGATGTTTTTTTGCCAATTTCAGTGTTTCGAAGAAACGGAATATCAAACGGAATGAAACCTTCGGGAACGTGATTTTCTCATCAGATAAGACCCAGGAGACTTGGACCCTCCGTCAAGAAAGCCACAAGGCGGTCACGAGGGTGTAGGGCGCGCCCCCCCTAGGGTGCACCCCACTGCCTCGTGGGCCCCTGGAAGCTCCACCTACGTACTCCTTCCTCCTATATATACCTACGTACCCCCAAACGATCACAGACGGAGCCAAAAACCTAATTCCACCGCTGCAACTTTCTGTATCCACGAGATCCCATCTTGGGGTGTGTTCCAGAGCTCCGCCGGAGGGGGCATCCATCATGGAGGGCTTCTACATCATCATCATAGCCTCTCCGATGAAGTGTGAGTAGTTTACCTCAGACCTTCGGGTCCATAGTTAGTAGCTAGATGGCTTCTTCTCTCTTTTTGGATCTCAATACAATGTTCTCCCCCTCTCTTGTGGAGATCTATTCGATGTAATCTTCTTTTTGCGGTGTGTTTGTTGAGACCGATGAATTGTGGGTTTATGATCAAGATTATCTATGAACAATATTTGAATCTTCTCTGAATTCTTTTATGTATGATTGGTTATCTTTGCAAGTCTCTTCGAATTATCAGTTTGGCTTGGCCTACTAGATTGGGTTTTCTTGCAATGGGAGAAGTGCTTAGCTTTGGGTTCAATCCTGCGGTGTCCTTACCCAGTGACAGAAAGGGCAGCAAGGCACATATTGTATTGTTGCCATCGAGGATAACAAGATGGGGTATTTATCATATTGCATGAATTTATTCCTCTACATCATGTCCTCTTGCTTAAGGCGTTACTCTGTTTTTATTAACTTAATATTCTAGATGCATGCTGGATAGCGGTCGATGAGTGGAGTAATAGTAGTAGATGTAGGCAGGAGTCGGTCTACTTGTCTCGGACGTGATGCCTATATACATGATTATACCTAGATATTCTCATAACTATGCTCAATTATGTCAATTGCTCAACAGTAATTTGTTCACCCACCGTAGAAATACTTATGCTCTTGAGAGAAGCCACTAGTGTAACCTATCGCCCCGATCTCTAATCACTTTATTATTGCTTTGCTTTTTTATTTTGCCTTTTATTTTACATTGCATCTTTATACCAAAAATACCAAAAATATTATCTATCATCTCTATCAGATCTCACTCTCGTAAGTGACCATGAAGGGATTGACAACCCCTAATCGCGTTGGTTGCGTTGAGCTATTGTTTTTGTGTAGGTACGAGGGACTCACGCGTAGCCTCCTACTGGATGTATACCTTGGTTCTCAAAAACTGAGGGAAATACTTACGCTACTTTGCTGCATCATCCTGTCCTCTTCGGGGAAATCCAACGCAAGCTCAAGAGGTAGGAATGGATCATACCCAGGCCGACCATACGTGACTCTACCAAGCTGGCAAGTTTCTGGTCAGAAACTTGGTCGGCAAGTTTGGCCACCTTCTAGAAGGCCATTAGGGCTAATCTCCTGGGGTTTAGGGTTTCTTAGGAAGGTGCTTAAGCTTAAGAAAGATTAAGGCCAAAAGCTAAAGTAAAAATGTACTTGTTGTACAAACTGGGATTTTAGGTCAGAAGAGAAAAGATTTTCTACAGCAAAAATAGTACAAAAAGTGATGCAATATTCTTGCATGGGAAGGTGTGCCAGGGTTCTACTAATATTTAGGAATTATTTCAGATTTTTCTGAATAAGAAAAATTGAGGTTGCTTTGGAGCACATGGTTCTGAAGTGAGTTTAAGAGAGAAAAATGAATATTTTTCTTTTAGGAAAAATATTCATTTGATTAATTTGGGAATTTGTGGGAGGAATAAGATAGATAGGTCACTTGGGTGAAAGCCAAGGATATGCCCAAGTGACAAGTCCATTTGAATTGATCCAAAACCCAAATCAAATCAGGGCAAAAACCACGGTGAAAACCAAGTCCGGAAAAAGAGAGAAGGCAAGTCCGGCAAAAGAGAGAAGGCAAAATCCAGGCTGTCACACAGTAGAATGCCATACGCCAAATCATTATCTATGAACTGACCCAAAAAAATTAGACAACTAAGATGCCACTATTTTTACGGAGCTCCAAACCAATCACTTCCTCGTCTCATTCTAATATCTCTCCACATTGGTAACTAACACCAAGAAACTAAATAAGCAAACCATCATTTGCTCTTCTAAATTTGCAGAAAAGGATAGAAGTTTAGTTCAGGAACCAGAAATAGGAAGAAGAGAGAAATAGAAAAATATAGGGTTGCACCACTATTTGTCAAATTGTGAGCATGTACATGCACCACTATCTCTTTGATGTTACCACTATCAAATCTTGAGTTTCACATGAATGAAACACCACTTGGCTAAGTATTCAGAAGGAAATAACAAAAATATTATTAGGTGGAGAAAATTTAAAGTACCACTCGATCTATTTGCGCCTCAGGCACAAGATTATCCATGCTACCTAGCTACACATACCCATGACCCAACTAATCATGTGAACGCAAGTCCTCCCCACCTCCCATTTTTGCTTCCTATTCTTCCTGTCGTCTCTCACCGGGGTGGCACACCTCACCAAAAAGAAGAAATAATATGGACACCTGATAAACAGAGGAGTGAATCACATATTGTAAATCGGTAAAAAAAATAGCCATTTCATATCCATATGTTTTATTTTAAAAGTAACTTCTTATATTAGACCTGTTTTCATTTACATTTTAAGCAAATGTTGAGGGAGGGGTTAATACTGCCATGACACAAGCACGGTATCACTACTAGGGAAAACCATATACACAGAATCTTACCAGCAACGCGGTTTCAAATAAGGCGCTACTGCTACTTAGTAGTAGCGCGTCACAACAAACCGTGCTACTGATATCCACATAGCAGTAGCGCGCCAGGAGGAAACAGCGCTACTACTACAGTTGCCATGACCTTGCCACTAGACTAGGTATATAGCAGTAGCGCCTGTTTCATAAACGCGCTACTGCTATTGAACTTAGCAGTAGCGCTTTTCGCCAATGCTTGCTACTGCTAAGTTTAGTCCACTCCTTGCAACTAAGTTTAGTCCCACCTCGCTCCGCGAATAGGGTGTTTACCACCTTAAATATGTTACATCTCAAACTATCACAGCCACTTGTTCTACATTGAACTCTATGTGTAGGATTTGTGGCTGCAATATGAGTCTTCACTGGTTCCTAAACCGGAGAGGACTCATATTGACAATTCAGCTTCTACACAAAAAGATCAATGATGACCAATGTATTTTTTTATGTTTATTTTTAAATGCTTAGCCTTAGCAATAGCGCATTTTCACAGAAGACGCTACTGTTGTAGGCATATCAGTAGCGCATCTCGAGTATAAGGCGATATTGCTATGGCGTTTAGCAGTAGTGCTTTAGCCTAACGCACGCTACTACTAAAGCCATCGTATCTTCTTCAATCGGCCGCCCCTCACTCTCCCCTCTCCACCCCACTCTCACCCTCCCCCGCAGCCCCCGTCGTCCGCCGCCATTCCCCGACCATCGTCGTCGGCCTCGCTGACCACTGTCGTCGCCCGCTGCCGCCGACGCTCCTGCTCCTCCTCCATTGATGTAGTTCCTCCATCCCTCCTCCTTCCACCTTCCTCCCCTCCTCGTCCCTCTCCCGATCCCTCCCTCCCTCCATCTCCCTCCTCACTCCTGCCTCCTTCCTCCCTGCCTTGTCCCTCTCCCGATCCCTCCCTCCATCCCTCTCCACCCTCGCTCACCCCTCCCTTCGTTCCTACTCCCTCCACTTAGTGTAGAAATTTGTAGGTATTAAATTTAGTAATAGAAGTAAGAAAATTTAGGTTAGAACTAGGGTACTAGAATTTTTAGCAAGTCTTTAATAGAAATAGTTTATTTAGTAAGTGGTTAATATAACTAGTTTATTTATAGTAAGTGCTTAATAGAACTAGTTTATTTAGTAAGTAGTTAATAGAACTAGTTTATTTAGTAAGTACTAACAGAACTAGTTTATTTAGTAAGTGCTTAATAGAACTAGTTTAGAGAGAGCGGCCTATATTGGCAAATTTAGTTATGTTAGGATTATGTATAGGTGATACGTCTTGAATGTATCTACAATTTTTTATTGCTCCATGCTATGTTATCTACTGTTTTGGGCAATATTGGGCTTTATTATCCACTTTTATGTTATTTTTTGGGACTAACCTATTAACCGGAGGCCCAGCCCAGAATTGATGTTTTTTTATCTATTTTAGTGTTTCGAAGAAAAGGAATATCAAACGGAGTCAAAATGGAACGAAATCAATTGGAGAAGTTATTTTTGGAAGGAAAGCTACCGGATGGACTTGGACCCCACGTCAAGAGCAAAGGGAGGTGCTCGCGAGGGTGGGGCGCGTGCCCACCCCCCTAGGGCGCGCCCCCTGCCTTGTGGGGCGCCCGAAGCTCCAGCAACGTACCTCCTGCACCCATATATACTCACGTACCCTAAAACTTCCAGAACAGCGAATAGATCGTGAGTTCCGCTGCTGCAAGCCTCTTTAGCCACCAAAAGTCAATCGAGACCCTGTTCCGGCATCCTGTCGGAGGGGGGAACCCTCACCGGTGGTCATCTTCATCATCCCGATGCTCTCCATGACGAGGAGGGAGTAGTTCACCCTCGGGGCTGAGGGTATGTACTAGTAGCTATGTGTTTGATCTCTATCTCTCGTGTTCTTGATTTGGCATGATCTTTATGTATCGCGAGCTTTGCTATTATAGTTGGATCTTATGTTTCTTCTCCCCCTCTTCTCTCTTGTAATGGATTGAGTTTTCCCCTTGAAGTTATCTTATCGGATTGAGTCTTTAAAGATTTGAGAACACTTGATGTATGTCTTGTCATGCGTATCTATGGTGACAATGGGATATCACGTGATTCACTTGATGTATGTTTTGCTGACCAACTTGCGGGTTCCGCCCATGAACCTATGCATAGGGGTTGGCACACGTTTTCGTCGTGATTCTCTGGTAGAAACTTTGGGCACTCTTTGAAGTACTTTGTGTTGGTTTGAATAGATGAATCTGAGATTGTGTGATGCATATCGTATAATCATGCCCACGGATACTTGAGGTGACATTGGAGTATCTAGGTGACATTAGGGTTTTGGTTGATTTGTATCTTAAGGTGTTATTCTAGTACGAACTCTAGGGCTGTTTGTGACACTTATAGGAATAGCCCAATGGATTGATTGGAAAGAATAACTTTGAGGTGGTTTCGTACCCTACCATAATCTCTTCGTTTGTTCTCAGCTATTAGTGTCTTTGAGTGACTCTTTGTTGCATGTTGAGGGATAGTTATATGATCCAATTATGTTACTATTGTTGAGAGAACTTGCACTAGTGAAAGTATGAACCCTAGGCCTTGTTTCCTATCATTGCAATACCGTCTACGCTCACTTTTACCACTTGTTACCTTGCTGTTTTTATATTTTCAGTTTACAAAAACCTATATCTACCATCCATATTGCACTTGTACCACCATCTCTTTGCCGAACTAGTGCACCTATACAATTTACCATTGTATTGGGTGTGTTGGGGACACAAGAGACTCTTTGTTATTTGGTTGCAGGGTTGCTTGAGAGAGAGCATCTTCATCCTACGCCTCCCACGGATTGATAAACCTTAGGTCATCAACTTGAGGGAAATTTGCTACTGTCCTACAAACCTCTGCACTTGGAGGCCCAACAACGTCTACAAGAAGAAGGTTGTGTAGTAGACATCAAGCTCTTTTCTGGCAAGCCGTTGCCGGGGAGGTGAGTGCTTGAAGGTATATCTTTAGATCTTGCAATCTAATCTTTTTGTTTCTTGTTTTAGCACTAGTTTAGTTTATGAAAGAAAACTACAAAAAAATGGAATTGAGCCTACCTCTTACGCTTCACCTTTTTAATATCTTTCGTGAGTATGATGGAAAGGAAAATTGTGCCAAAGTGTTAGAAGAAGAATGCATTAAAAAATTTGGCACTAAATCTTTGAATGATGAGCATGATTGCAATGTTGTTAGTATGAACTCCTTGAATATCCATAGTACTAATGATGATTGCACTAGTTATGATGAAAATGCCTCCTATAAACATGTCAATTTTTGTGGAGTGCATTGGGTTTGCAAGTACACACCAAATAGGGAAGATAGATATTGCAAGAGGCATAAGTACTTAGAAAGCAAATTGTTGCAAGAAGAGCTAGATGAATGTGCTGAAAATTTATTTTTTTCTTAGCCCTACTTGTGAACTTTGCAATGAACGTGATCATTTTAGTACCCAATGCAAATTGTTTCATGATCGTTTCGTGTCCAAAAATTCTGATGACTTGATTTCCCTTGCACATCATAATGAACTTAGTTTGCTCTTGGGTTATGAATATATTAAACGTATAACTAAGGATATTCCAAAATTTGCCCTTGATAAAGTTCTTCATTTTGATCTAGATAAAATTTATATGTATTGTGTGGTGAATTGCATTGAAAATCCTTATATTGCCAATTACATAAAGAAAAGAAAAGAAATAGAAGATGAAGAGAATACTAATGAAAGGGAAGAGACTTCCCGATATCCACCTATTATTTCTTATGATGAATCGGGTAACGAGGAGGAGCCTTCTACTCAACCAATCTCATTAATAAGGAGCTCCAAAAAGAGGGTTGAACCCACACATGATGTGGTGAAGAAGAAGAAGAAGAGAAAAAGGAAGATAGGTAAAAAGGTATCCCTTCCAAATAATGTTGCTCCTATTATTGTTGTGCCTCTTGAAAATGAATCAAAAATAATTGTGGAAGATGATGCACTTGATTATGATCTCGTTATGCCTATTGTGTCAGATTTCGGGTTCCGGCAGACCCTTAAGGTTCGAACTCTGGGGTGCGTGCGGAGATTATGCCCTCTACCTCTCCGTCTCGCAAGGATCTAAACTACCAAAAGAACAACACAAAAGACACAGAGTTTATACTGGTCCGGGCCACCGATGTGGTGTAATACCCTACTCGAGTATGGTGAGGTGGATTGCCTCTTGGGCTGGTGATGATGAACAGCCTCGCGAGGGCGTGTTCTAGCTGGGACGATGAACTGCTTGGGGAGTTCAGCCGCCCTTCTCTCTCTCTCTCTCTCTGTCTCCTTGCTTGGCTTCTGGATACCAGATACCTCTACCCTGGGGGTGGCTAGTCCTACTTATAGGCAAAGGCCCTGGGCCTCTTCCCAAATATTGAGCAGGAAGGGCGCCAACAATTGGCTAATTTGAAGGGGAACATACAGTACACTTATCCTGACTAAAGTTGGTCCTCGCCTGCCAAAGGCCCTGCGGTGACGCTGTTTTGGGCTCCACGATGACCTCCTTCCCACCGTTGGACTGGTCTTGGTCCCGTTGCACCGAAATAGATGCCTTTGCTTGATCCTCTCGCCTGCGCTTGCCCCCTTTGCACCAAAGAGGAAAGGGAGGACACTGCGCGGGCTGGCGCCCGCCTGGCGCCCTTGGTCGTCATGGCTTGCGTCATGTGCACCTCGTGAGGTACCCCGCCTTGATCTCTCCGCCTCCTCGCGAGCCAGCCTGACGAGGCCGTGCCTGAGGAAGTGCCGTGTCTTCCGCCCCGCGAGGCTTGGCCCCTCGCGAGGGTCTTGGGTTTTGTGTCGATGAAGTTGGGCCATGCTGGGCTCCCTTTGAGCCATGCCACAGGCCGCAGGCAGGCAAGTCTGGGGACCCCCGTTCCCAGAACGCCGACAGTAGCCCCCGGGCCCAAGGCGCGCCCGGACTTGGCCGTGCCGAGAGGCGAAAGAGCAAGAGCGAAGCGCCGCGGGCCCTAACAGCCTGCGGCCTTGGGCGTCGCATGGCGGTTGATTGGACACGAGCGCCTCCGCAACCGCGCAGGTTAAAGGCGCAGCGTCTGCCCAGGCTTTGCTCTTCTCTTTCTCCTGTTGCTGCCCAGATCCCCTTTCTTGCACCTCTCCTTCCTTCCTCCAAACTCCCAGATCTGCTCCCCTGTGACCTAGGAAGACATGGCGCCGCGTTAGCCTCCTGCTGAAGCTTGGTTCTCGCCGGCACTGGACTCGCCAAATGTGTCGGAGGCGAGCCTTGCCTGGCTGCGCCGGATGGCGGCGGCGTGGGGCATCGACAGAGCGCGGGTGTTCAAGGTCGGCTCCGCCACCCCTGAGGGCCGAGGAAGCATCTTCTACCCTCTCTTCGTAAGCTCCATTACCGCGGGCCTGGTGCCTCCTTTCTCCAAGTTCTTCCTCTATGTCCTCCGCCATTACGAATTGCAAGCTCTGCATCTCCACCCCAAATCCATCCTTCTCCTGGCGATCTTCGCCTACTACTGCGAGGCTCATGTGGGGGTGCAACCCTCAGTGGCCTTGCTGCGCCACTACTTCTACCTCCAGGTCACCCGTGGTTTCCCTTTCGCATGCGCGAGCTTCGTCGCGTGTGGTGGCGCCATTGCCATCTCGAATCCTGGGAAGAGGATTGAGGGCTTCAGGAGCAAGTGGGTCTTGGTGGACGCCAGGCGCATCCACCCTCGGCTGATCCTTCCCACGGAGCAGCCCGTGAGTTCCGGCGACTGGTCTCGGGCGGAGCTCATGAACCCCCACGCAAAGCCCGTTCTAGAGAAGATGGACGCGGACCTAAAGCCGGCCGGCACGACAGTGGCGAAGCTGACCGGCGCGTCGCTGCTGAGGGAGTTCCTGGAGCACCAGCTGGCTCCGCTTCGGTGGTACTCACCTCCGATGTGGAGGCCTCATCCGAGCCCCACGGCCTTGGGTGACGAGGATTTGACCGCGGTTCTCCAATCCCTGGTCAGGGGCGAGGTGGCAAGGTTGGAGGGCGCGCCTGCGCCCTTGTTCCTTCGCGACGACTGGAAGCAGGTGGTGGAGTCCATGCCCGTCTTCAACGGGGACGGGCCCGTGCCCGCGGTGGCTCCCGAGGGACTGGTGGACGTGTCCTCCGGCAACTCCAGCGAAGAGGAGGGTGAAGAGGAGCGGGAGGAGGGCCCTAACTCCGAGGCAACTGATGGAGAGTCGAGGGCTCCCCTCCCCCGGCGCAAGTCCCGTACCCTCCGCCTTTCGTCAAGCGATGATGATGAGGTCGACGACGCGCTGGGTAGCGGGAGCTCACCCCCGATCCCGAAGAAGGGCAGAACCAGGCTGATTCCCCGCGGGTCCGCTCTGGCTCTGGGCGGTCCGCAGACACGCCCTCTGCGCCTGAGGCTGACCCCTCCTTCCGGCTTTCTGGCTTCAAGTATGGCCGGAGGCTGCTCGAGTTCTCCAGCGACGACCCGTAAGTGCTTGATCTTTCGTCTTTTGTTCCTTGTTCCGCCGCTGAGGCTTGATGTTTGCTTCTCTTTGGATAGGCTGGCGCCCGCGGCGAAGAAGCCGAAGGGGGCTCCCGAGGCCCCATCCGCGGCGACGCCTCCACCTGCAGGGGAAGGCGACCGTGACGCACGGGCTTCTCCTGCCCGGTCATCCTTGCGCGGCCTAGCTGAGCTGGCTGGGGCGAGCCCAGCCCCCATGGCCCAAGTGACTCCTGAGGTGACCCTGCCTGCTGCCGGCACCACGGTCGTGGGGGCACAGCAGACTCCGCCTCAAGATGCGGTGGTCCCGTCGCCGCTACCTTCTCCTCCCATTCCACCGACCGCTGCTTCCCCAACTCCTCCTGCTGCCTCGGAGCACACCGATGCTTCCCTGTCTTCTTCCGCCGTCCTGGAGCGTGCCGTTGCTGAACTGGACCGGTTGCAGCAGGATCTTCTTGGCACCGACCCTCGCCTGGTGGCTAGGCGCCTGGAGCTGGCTTCGGGGTGGATCCGCTCCGACGCCTCGATTCGGGCGGCGCTGGTTCAGGCCTCGACGGCCTGCGACGGAGAGAGGGAGGCCACTCTCGAGGCGAAGGCTGCCCGAGACGCGGCCCGGGGAGAGTTGGTTGGAGTCCGTGGTCGCTGCAAGGAGCTGGAGGACGAGCTGCAGGGCCTGTGGGACCAGCTCGCGAAGGAGGTCCGCCTTCGCCAAGAGCAGGAGGAAGGCGCGAAGGCTCGCAAGGCGGCCATCGAGGATCGGGAGGCCAAGCTCAAGAAGCGCCGCGACCGCCTAGGCGCGCTGAAGAAGGAGCTGGAGGTAACGAAGGCCGAGCTGGACCGCAAGGCCCGGGTCCTTGCTGAGGATCGCGTGGCCTTCACAGACATGGAGAAAGATGCCCGTGCTTCGCTGAAGACGCTCTACGAGAGCGGCCTGGAGAGCCCGCTGGCCGGCGACGAGGATGGCCCCGCCAAGCTCCTTCCCTTCCTGGTTCGTGCCCTTGGGGATGTCGCCCTTGGCCTCGGCCCCACGGCCGAGGCCGAGGCGCGAGTCTTCTCCTCTGCTACGCTGACGCGGGTCTTCGCCCACATCTACCTTCGCGATCCCAGCGCAGACCTCGACGGCCTGCTGGAGCCGGTGAGTGGCGAGGGTGCTGCTGCTGCTGTCGAAGCCGTGAAGGGACGCGCTGAGGTGTTTCTGGGGAAGTTCTGGGCCTTCAGCACCAAGCCGAAGCAAGGCACTGCCGGCCCTACTGCTCCATGAAGCGAGGCCACTCCGTGCTGCCCCACCGCCGACAAGTGACTCCGCTGCCGCTCCTGTTCTTCTTTTACTTCCTGCACATGCATCACGCCTCGAGGAGTCATTTAAACTTGCGTTTGGTACTGAGATGACAGTATGGAATGTAATATTTGCTTTTAATTTCTTTGAGTTTTATGCTTTTCCTCCCTACTTGCTTGTGTTCTACACTGGCAGAGCCCGGCCGCGCGCGTACCTCACCCAGCATTAGCCCCGACCGGAAACCAGGACGGGACCAAAGGAGTGAGGGGCTACGTGACAAGTTAGGCTCCTGAGTCGCGATGCTCAGGAGTCCCCCTTGGTGCACGAACAACAAGTAGGGAAGTGTGATGTAGGTGTATCTTCCGTTCTACGTTTGCAGAGCCCGACTCCGCGCGTACCTCAGCTAGCATAGCCTTTCGGAACTAAGGAGTGAGGGGCTATGGAGCCAGTTAGGCCCCTGAGTCGCGATGCTCAGGGGTCCCCCTTGACGCGCAAACAGCGGGCGATGAGGTGAGATGCGAGTGAGACCACCGTTCTACGTCTGCAGAGCCCGGCCCCGCGCGTACCTCACCCAACATAGCCTTTCGGAACTAAGGAGTGAGGGGCTACGGGACCAGTTAGGCCCCTGAGTCGCGATGCTCAGGGGTCCCCCTTGACGCTCAAACGGCCTTCATACCTTGGCTCCGCTCGGGGAGAGACGCGCGACGAACCAGGCCCGAGGGGCCTGGCTGGGTGGCGTACGCCTAGGCGTGACCCAGTCGTAGCCCCCGTGCCTAGCCCCCTCGCGCGGCACTCCCGAGGGGAGGCGTTGCGATAAGGCTAGACACTGAGCTCTGGGCTCCCTGAGGTTGATGCGGCCTGGAGGCCACCCTCAGTTGTTTATCACCAGCGCGGAGCATAGCGCTTCCGTATGTGTATGGGCATAGCCGCTCCTCGGCAGTGTCGTCAGCCAGCGCGGAGCATGGTGCTTCCACTGGTACGTGGGAGGGAGCTCCCCTCCGGGAGGAGCCCCCGGGGCGTGTACAGCCCCGCCTTGACACGTGGCCGGCACGGTAGGGCTAGGTGAGGTGTATCTGGGCACCCGTGAGCCAGCGCGGGACTCACGGGGCCCTACCTCTAGGCGGGTTGCGCCTGGCACTGGGCCGTATCTTGGGATGTGTTCCTGCAGATTGGGTTAGATGCCGGCACTCTACGTCCTCAGGTCCCGGCCCTCGAGCCTGTCTTAGCCGTTGCTGGTATGCCAGGTCGCGATGCCGTGGACAAGGTCAGAGGGTGAGGGCTGGAGAGCCAGTAGGAGCCCTGAGTCGCGATGCTCAGGTACCCCTCCCTTTAACGTGCAAGTGGTCTACATTGAGAAGAAGAGGTGCCGTGAACAGGCGTCAAGTAATCAAGTATGATAGGCGAATGCATAGTTGGAAATAAACGCAAGGAGGATACACGCCACTGGGCCTGGCCCGAGCGACCTGGGGATGATGCAGCCTGAGGGGCGCCCCCAACAAAGCAAGCTAATGATCGAAAGCTAAAAGGGGATACATGGCGCAGGGACGGACCCACGCGGCCTGGGAATGAAGCAGCCCTGGGGGGCATTCCCAGCCGGAAATGAAGCTTGAAAGACGTCACCTAGGGTTTTCGCGGACGAAGTGGTGTTGGTGTAGCAGACTCGGTGGGCTGCGGGAGCCGATCCTCATGAGCCCCTAGGCTCAGGGGCCTAAGGAGGCTCCGAAGGCGCCGATGGCTCCTCGCGAATCATCTCCATCTCCGCCAGGACTGCGGAACGCCTGTCTTCCTGAGTCTCCATGATGCCCCTCATTAGGCGCTGGTACGCAGCAGCCACGCTCAGCAAGCCGTAAGGCATGCGAACATAGCTGTGGGGCGGTCCTCCACAACGCCCCACTTGTGAGGGACAGAGGCGCTCCGTCGTGGCGACTTGATTGAGCCCTGGTACGTCGATGCAGATGCGCAGCCCACCATCCTCGCCTGGATGGGGGGCCACAGCTGGTAAGCGGTGGCAACCTCTCATGATTCTTGACTCTTGTAGTTCTTGGACGGCCTTGTTAACGAACTCCTGCTGGTCTGACCTTCCTTGCCTTGCTCCTTCTTGAGGGAAACGTGCTTCGAAGCACGCCTCCACGTGGTGCCCAAGCGCCTCCCTCATGACCCTGGCCAGTTCGGTGGCCCTCCAGGTGAGAGCCCCCGAGCCCTGCCTGAGGAGTGCGTCTGGCGCGCTTTCCTATGCGATGGATGGAGGGTCCCCTTGGGTAGACACGGGCCCTGAGGGGCCTGCCTCCTGAGGGGCTGAGCCTGAAGATGTCTTCTTCTTCTTGGGGGTGATCTCGGGGAGCCTCCTGCTTCCGCGGTCTGGTTCTTCTAGTGACGCGTCCTGAAAGGCTCGCTCCAGGGAACACACTGCATCCTTTTCTTCACACGGCACCGTGATGAATCCGCCACTTCCTGACATCTTGAGGATGTTGTAGCCATGATGAGTTACGGCCATGAACTTGGCCAGCGCCGGGTACCCGAGGATGGCATTGTACGGCAGGCGGATGTGAGCGACGTCGAAGTCGATGAGCTTGGTGTTGTAGTTGTTGCGGGCCCCGAAGGTGACAGGGAGGCGGACCTGCCCGATTGGGATCGTGGAACCGTCAGTGACTCCGGATAAAGGCTTGGTTGGCTGAAGCTGGTCATAGGGCACTTGGAGATTGTTGAATGTTTCCACGGACAGGACGTTGAGCCCTGCCCCACCGTTGATGAGGGTCCTGGTGACCAGTACGTTGCTGATGACTAGAGAGCAAAGCATCGGGAGGACCCCGGCAGTGGCCGCGCACTTGAGCTGATCCGCTGAGCTGAACGTGATGGTGCACGCCGACCACCTGAGAGGGCGCGTTGCTTCGAGCCTGGGGAGGACTGCATTCACCTCGCAAGCAAACTGCTTGAAGATGCGTTGGGAGGATGGGGCTTGAGCTCCGCCCAGGATGCAGGCGATTGTGCGCGGCTCCTGGAAGCCCCCAGCCCCCTCGTCTTGGTGGCGGTCCTCATTCCTCCTTGGCTGAGGCGGCAGCGGGGGAAGGCCTGCGTTGCCCTGCAGGCGATCCTCACGAGGCTGATCTCTCCAGCCCCCCTCGCGAGGCAGGTCCCGCCAGCGGTCCTCGCGAGGTTGATCACGCCACCCTTGGCGCGGGCCGCGGTCTTCCCAACGTTCTGGGTTTCTTCCTCCTCCTCGGCCGTAGCCCCGGTCAGCGCGGTCAGGGCGTCGGCCGATCCTTCCTTCTCGCACGACGCGAAGCTCTTGGCATTCATTGGTGTTGTGGTCGTGGTACACGCAGTATCGGCTGCCCCTGGAGGATTCGGGCAGATCCTTGCCCTGCTTGGTATCAGGCTCTGTTGTGAGCACGGCAGCCCCCTTGCGCTTCACGTCCTTGGCCTTGGGTTTCTTCTCTTCTGGGTCCGTGGCGGGCAGCTCGAGGAGGGAGAGACGCCCCTCCTCAGCCCTGGCGCACTTGGTCGCCAAGTTGATCAACTCCAGGGAGGTGCACAGGTCTTCATGCATCGCCAGCTCCTCTTTCATCTTGACGTCGCGCACACCGTCGGAGAAGGCTGAGATGATGGCTTCCTCGGACACCTTGGGGATCTTGAGACGCGCGCTGTTGAAGCGCTGGATGTACTTTTGCAGGGTCTCTCCGGGTTGTTGCTTGATGCGGCGCATGTCGCTCACGGCGGGCGGCCGGTCGCGAGTACCTTGGAAGTTGGCGATGAAGCGGGTGCGCATCTAGTCCCAGGAAGAGATCGTGCCTGGGGCCAGGTTCAGGAGCCAGGTACGAGCCCCTTCCTTGAGTGCCATGGGGAACCAGTTCGCCATGACCTTTTCGTCCCCGCTGGCAGCTTCGATGCCCAGCTCGTAAAGCTAGAGGAACTCGGCGGGGTCAGTCGTGCCGTCATAGCGAGGAGGCAGGTCTGGCTTGAACTTGCTGGGCCACACAACGCTGCGCAGCTCGGTGGTGTAGGCGCGGCAGCCGGCCGTGGCCACGGGAGGCTTCGGTCAGGTGGGAGCTTGGCCTTGAGGGTCCCCATGCGCTGCAGCCGGAAGCAGCACGGGGTCTTGACGTGCCGAAGCTGGAGCAGGGTCGCGGCGAGCCGGAGCGGGAAGCGCTCGGGCGGCCTCTTGCGGTCGAGGGACTTCTTGGCAGATCCGTTCTTGCTGGGCTGGCGCCTGATGGAGCGGGTTCCGCCCAGGGGCCACGCGCCTTGGGGCCATGGCGTCTTCTTGGAGGGGAGGCGGCTGGTACACCCCCGGAGCTTCATTGCCAGCGCGTGGCGGGGTGCGGCGCAGCGGAGCGGACGGTGCGGGAGAGCCCCCTGCGGCGCGGACGAGCTCGACGACGCGGTCGAGCCACAATTCGTAGACGTCATCGACGGGACGGTAGCGCAGGAGCTCATTTGCCGCGATGAGTGCAGCTCGAGCCTCCAAGGGTGCGCGGAGTGCGTGGGACGAAGAGCCTGCTGGCGTGAGTGACGGGGTAGCGGTGCGGCCGTCTCGCCGCACGGACGGGTGCTGAGACGATGCTTGCTGCTCATTCCCCGCCGGGCCGGTGGTGGCATTGACGACGGGCGATGGGGAACGACGAGGACGCCCATCGACGGGGGCCGTCTGGGCGACGCGGGAAGCGATGGCGGCCCGGCGCTCGGCGCGGGCCCGACGGGCGTCAGACATGGACGCGACGGTCGGAGGAGAACGAAGCGATGGAAGACAAATTCCGGCGCACCCCTACCTGGCGCGCCAAATGTCGGATTTCGGGTTCCGGCAGACCCTTAAGGTTCGAACTCTGGGGTGCGCGCGGAGATTATGCCCTCTACCTCTCCATCTCGCGAGGATCTAAACTACCAAAAGAACAGCACAAAAGACACAGAGTTTATACTGGTCCGGGCCACCGATGTGGTGTAATACCCTACTCCAGTGTGGTGAGGTGGATTGCCTCTTGGGCTGGTGATGATGAACGGTACAAGGGAAAACAGCCTCGCGAGGGCGTGTTCTAGCTGGGACGATGAACTGCTTGGGGAGTTCAGTCGCCCTTCTCTCTCTCTCTCTGTCTCCTTGCTCGGCTTCTGGATACCAGATACCTCTACCCTGGGGCTGGCTAGTCCTACTTATAGGCAAAGGCCCTGGGCCCTTTTCCCAAATATTGAGCGGGAAGGGCGCCAACAATTGGCTAATTTGAAGGGGAACATACAGTACACTTATCCTGACTAAAGTTGGTCCACGCCTGCCAAAGGCCCTGTGGTGACGCCGTTTTGGGCTCCACGATGACCTCCTTCCCACCGTTGGACTGGTCTTGGTCTCGTTGCACCAAAATGGATGCCTTTGCTTGATCCTCTCGCCTGCGCTTGCCCCCTTTGCACCAAAGAGGAAAGGGAGGACACTGCGCGGGCTGGCGCCCGCCTGGCGCCCTTGGTCGTCATGGCTTGCGTCATGGGCACCTCGTGAGGTACCCCGCCTTGATCTCTCCGCCTCCTCGCGAGCCAGCCTGACGAGGCCGTGCCTGAGGAAGTGTCGTGTCGTCCGCCCCGCGAGGCTTGGCCCCTCGCGAGGGTCTTGGGTCTTGTGTTGATGAAGTTGGGCCGTGCTGGGCTCCCTTTGAGCCACGCCGCAGGCCGCAGGCAGGCAAGTCTGGGGACCCCCGTTCCCAGAACACCGACATATTGCTTGGTGTGATGATTATGATTGGGAAGATAATGATACTTCTTATGATCTTGAGAATCTTTTTGGCACTTGCTTGGAAGAATATAATAATTGCTATACTATTGGTGCTATCCATGCTATTAATGATGAGAGTAATTATGCTTATGATATGAAAGGGCCCAAGCTTGGGGAAGCTATGTTTGATGAGGATGACATATTTGAGAATATATTTGCTGTAATTAATGTTTGTTCGAAGCTTGGGGATGCTATGTTTAGTAATGATAATATTTTTAGCCTCCCAAGTTTTGATATGCAAAGTTGTTATGATGATAGCATGCCTTCTACCTATGATGATTATATTGATGAAAGTGGGTTTGGAAGAGTGTCAACTTTAGGAAGTAGTGATCCCACAATATTGGACGATGTTGAATCTTATAATATTTATGAAAGTGGATTTGGAGAGGTCATGACTTTATTTAGTGATGTATCCACTATCTTGGAAGAGGTTTCAATCGATTGTGATGAGAACAAAGTTGCTACTTATGATGATTATTGTGATAAAACTTATGCTATAAAAGTAGTGATGATTATATTTATAAAACTTGTCATGATTATGAGTACCCTTTATTTGAACATTACTCTTTGAATGTGGAAACAGTTTATAGTATTCAAGTCTCCTATGATACTCCCACTATTCTGAATGAGAAGAATTTTGCTTATGTGGAGAGTAGTAATTTTTTTATGCAAGTAGATCATGAAAAGAATGCTTTAGGTGCTGGTTATATTGTTGAATTCATTCGTGATGCTACTGAAAATTATTATGAGGGAGGAATATATGCTTGTAGGAATTGCAATAATATCAAGTTTCCTCCCTATGTGCTTAAAGTTTTGAAGTTATGCTTGTTTTACCTTCCTATGCAAGTTGATTCTTGTTCCCATAAGTTGTTTGCTCACAAAATCCCTATGCATAGGAAGTGGGTTAGACTTAAATGTGCTAGTCATATTCTTCATGATGCTCCCTTTATGTTTCAATTCTTATCTTTTATGTGAGCATCATTGAAATCATCATGCCTGGCTAGGGGCGTTAAATGATAGCGCTTGTTGGGAGGCAACCCAATTTTATTTTAGTTTCTTACTTTTTTGTTATGTTTAGGGATAAATAATCCATCTAGCTTCTATTCAGATGTGGTTTTGCGTTTTAATTAGTGTTTGTGCTAAGTAGAACCTTTGGGAAGACTTGGGTGAAGTCTTTATGATCATGCTGTAAAAAACAGAAACTTTAGCGCTCACGGGATTAGATAATTGTTTTTACTGGAGAGTGTTATTTAGTTGATTACTTTTGAAGAAGATTACTAGACAAATTACTCAGGTCCACCAATTTATTTTAGAATTTTTGGAGTTCCAGAAGTTTGCGTTAGTTACAGATTACTACAGACTGTTCTGTTTTTGACAGATTCTGTTTCTCGTGTGTTGTTTGCTTATTTTGATGAATCTATGGCTAGTAAAATAGTTTATAAACCATAGAGAAGTTGGAATACAGTAGGTTTAACACCAATATAAATAAAGAATGAGCTCATTACAGTACCATGAAGTGGTGTTTTGTTTTCTTTCGCTAACGGAGCTCACGAGTTTTCTGTTGAGTTTCGTGTTATGAAGTTTTCAAGTTTTAGGTAAAGATTCGATGGACTATGGAATAAGGAGTGGCAAGAGCCTAATATTGGGGATGCCCAAGGCACCCCAAGGTAATATTCAAGGATAATCAAGCGTCTAAGCTTGGGGATGCCCCGGAAGGCATCCTCTCTTTCGTCTTCGTTCATCGGTAACTTTACTTGGAGCTATATTTTTATTCACCACATGATATGTGTTTTACTTGGAGCATCATTTTATTTTCTTTAGCTTTGCTTGCTGTTTGAATAAAGTTTCAATATCTGAAATTCTTAAATGTTAGAGAGTCTTCACATAGTTGCATAATTATCCGACTACTCATTGACCTTCACTTATATCTTTCAGAGTAGTTTGTTGTTTGCTCTGGTGCTTCACTTATATCTTTTAGAGCACTGTGGTGGATTTATTTTATAGAAACTATTGATCTCTCATGCTTCACTTAGATTATTTTGAGAGTCTTAAATAGCATGGTAATTTGCTTAAATAATCCTAATATGCTAAGCATACAAGCTTTGTAAGAATTCTTATGAGTGTGTTGAATACTAAGAAAAGTTTGATGCTTGATAATTGTTTTGAGCTATGAAGATGGTGATATTAGAGTCATGCTAGTTGAGTAGTTGTGAATTTGAGAAATACTTGTGTTAAAGTTTGTGACTCCCGTAGCATGCACGTATGGTGAACCGTTATGTGATGAAGTCGAAGCATGATTTATTTATTGATTGTCTTCCTTATGAGTGGCGGTCGGGGACAAGTGATGGTCTTTTCCTACCAATCTATCCCCCAAGGAGCATGCGCGTAATACTTTGCTTTGATAACTTCTAGATTTTTGCAATAAGTATATGAGTTCTTTATGACTAATGTTGAGTCCATGGATTATACGCATTTTTCCCATCCTTCCACCATTGCTAGCCTCTCTAATATCGCGCACTTTTTGCCGGTATCATACACCCACCATATACCTTCCTCAAAACAGACACCATACCTACCTATCATGGCATTTCCATAGCCATTTCGAGATATATTGCCATGCAACTTTCCACTATTCCGTTTATTATGACATGCTTCATTATTGTCATATTGCTTAGCATGATCATGTAGTTGACATCGTATTTGTGGCAAAGCCACCGTTCATAATTCTTTCATGCATGTCACTCTTGATTCATTGCATATCCCGGTACACCGCCGGAGGCATTCACAGAGTCATATCCTTTTCTAGGTATTGAGTTGTAATTCTTGAGTTGTAAGTAAATAAAAGTGTGATGATCATCATTATTAGAGCATTGTCCTAGTGAGGAAAGGATGATGGAGACTATGATTCCCCACAAGTCGGGATGAGACTCCGGACGAAAAATAAAAAAGAGGCCATAAAAAAGAGAAAAGGCCCAAATTAAAAAAATAAAATAAATAAATGAGAGAGAAAAAGAGAAGGGACAATGCTACTATCCTTTTACCACACTTGTGCTTCAAAGTAGCACCATGATCTTCATGATAGAGAGTCTCCTATGATATCACTTTCATATACTAGTGGGAATTTTTCATTATAGAACTTGGCTTGTATATTCCAATGATGGGCTTCCTCAAATTGCCCTAGGTCTTCGTGAGCAAGCGAGTTGGATGCACACCCACTTAGTTTCTTTTGTTGAGCTTTCATATACTTATAGCTCTAGTGCATCCGTTGCATGGCAATCCCTACTCACTCACATCGATATCTATTGATGGGCATCTCCATAGCCCGTTGATACGCCTAGTTGATGTGTGACTATCTTCCCCTCTTTTTGCCTTCTCCACAACCACCATTCTATTCCACATATAGTGCTATATCCATGGCTGACGCTCATGTATTGCGTGAAGATCGAAAAAGTTTTGAAAATGTTAAAGTATGAAACAATTGCTTGGCTTGTCAACGATGTTGTGCATGATTTAAATACTTTGTGTGGTGAAGATAGAGCATAGCCAGACTATATGATTTTTTGTAGGGATAACTTTATTTGGCCATGTTATTTTGAGAAGACATAATTGATTTGTTAGTATGCTTGAAGTATTATTATTTTTATGTCAATATGAACTTTTGTCTTGAATCTTTTAGATCTGAATATTCATACCACAATTAAGAAGAATTACATTGAAATTATGCCAACTAGCATTCCACATCAAAAATTATCTTTTTTATCATTTACCTACTCGAGGACGAGCAGGAATTAAGCTTGGGGATGCTTGATACGTCTCCAACGTATCTATAATTTTTGATTGCTCCATGCTATGTTATCTACTGTTTTGGGCAATATTGGGCTTTATTATGCACTTTTATATTATTTTTTGGGACTAATCTATTACCCGGAGGCCCAGCCCAGAATTGTTGTTTTTTTGCCTATTTCAGTGTTTCGAAGAAAAGGAATATCAAACGGAGTCGAAACGGAACGAAATCAACTGGAGAAGTTATTTTTTGAAGGAAAGCTACTGGATGGACTTGGACCCCACGTCAAGAGCAAAGGGAGGTGCTCACGAGGGTGGGGGGCGCACCCACCCCCTAGGGTGCGCCCCCTGCCTCGTGGGGCCCCCGAAGCTCCACCGACGTACCTCCTGCACCCATATATACTCACGTACCCTAAAACTTCCAGAACATAGAATAGATCGGGAGTTCCGACGTCACAAGCCTTTGTAGCCACCAAAAGTCAATCGGGACCCTGTTCCGGCACCCTGCCGGAGGGGGGAACCCTCACTGATGGTCATCTTCATCATCCCGGCGCTCTCCATGACGAGGAGGGAGTAGTTCACCCTCGGGGCTGTGGGTATGTACCAGTAGCTATGTGTTTGATCTCTCTCTCTCTCATGTTCTTGATTTGGCACGATATTGATGTATCGCGACCTTTGCTATTATAGTTGGATCTTATGTTTCTTCTCCCCCTCTTCTCTCTTGTAATGGATTGAGTTTTCCCCTTGAAGTTATCTTATCGGATTAAGTCTTTAAAGATTTGAGAACACTTGATGTATGTCTTGCCGTGCGTATCTGTGGTGACAATGGGATATCACGTGATTCACTTGATGTATGTTTTGGTGATCAACTTGCGGGTTTCGCCCATGAACCTATGCATAGGGGTTGGCACACGTTTTCGTCGTGATTCTCCGGTAGAAACTTTGGGCACTCTTTGAAGTACTTTGTGTTGGTTTGAATAGATGAATCTGAGATTGTGTGATGCATATCGTATAATCATTCCCACGGATACTTGAGGTGACATTGGAGTATCTAGGTGACATTAGGGTTTTGGTTGATTTGTATCTTAAGGTGTTATTCTAGTACGAACTCTAGGGCTGTTTGTGACACTTATAGGAATATCCCAATGGATTGATTGGAAAGAATAACTTTGAGGTGGTTTCATACCCTGCCATAATCTGTTTGTTTGTTCTCTGCTATTAGTGTCTTTGGAGTGATTCTTTGTTGCATGTTGAGGGATAGTTATATGATCCAATTACGTTATTATTGTTGAGAGAACTTGCACTAGTGAAAGTATGAACCCTAGGCCTTGTTTCCTAGCATTGCAATACCGTTTGTGCTCACTTTTACCGCTTGTTACCTTGCTGTTTTTATATTTTCAGTTTACAAAAACCTATATCTACCATCTATATTGCACTTGTATCACCATCCCTTCGCCAGACTAGTGCACCTATACAATTTACCTTTGTATTGGGTGTGTTGGGGACACAAGAGACTCTTTGTTATTTGGTTGCAGGGTTGCTTGACAGAGACCATCTTCATCCTACGCCTCCCACGGATTGATAAACCTTAGGTCATCCACTTGAGGGAAATTTGCTACTGTCCTACAAACCTCTGCACTTGGAGGCCCAACAACGTCTACAAGAAGAAGGTTGTGTAGTAGACATCAAGCTCTTTTCTGGCGCCGTTGCCTGGGAGGTTAGTTCTTGAAGGTATATATTCAGATCTTGCAATCGAATCTTTTTCTTTCTTGTTTTATCACTAGTTACTATTATAAAAGAAAACTACAAAAAAATGGGATTGAGTTTACCTCGTACGCTTCATCTTTTTAATGTCTTTCGTGAGTATGATGGAAAGGAAAATTGTGCCAAAGTGTTAGAAGAAGAATGCATTAAAATGTCTGGCACTAAATCTTTGTATGATGACCATGTTTGCAATGTTGTTAGTATTAATTCCTTGAATATCCATGATGCTAATGATATGCAAATCCACAAGCTTGGGGAAGCTATGTTTGATGAAGATGATATTTTTTGTCCCCCAAGCTTTGATGAGCAAATTTACTATGATGATAGCATGCCTCCTATCTATGATGATTATTGTGATGACACGTATGCTTTAAAGAATAACGATAACCATGAAACTTGTCATCTTGATCTTAATTTTCAACCATATGATAGTTATTTTTTTGAGTTTGCTCCCACTACTATTCATGAGAAGAATTTTGCTTATGTGGAGAGTAGTAAAAATTCTATACTTGTAGATCATGAAAAGAATGCTTTAGGTGTTGGTTATATTTTTGAATTCATTCATGATGCTACTGAAAATTATTACGAGGGAGGAATATATGCTTGTAGGAATTGCAATAATATCAAGTTTCCTCTCTATGTGCTTAAATTTTTGAACTTACGCTTGTTTTGCCTTCCTATGCTAGTTGATTATTGTTCCCATAAGTTGTTCGCTCACAAAATCCCTATGCATAGGAAGTGGGTTAGACTTAAATGTGCTAGTCATATTCCTCAGGATGCTCTCTTTATGTTTCAATTCTTATCTTTTGTGTGAGCATCATTGAAATCATCATGCCTAGCTAGGGGCGTTAAACGATAGCGCTTGTTGGGAGGCAACCCAATTTTATTTTAGTTTATTTATTTTTGGTTCTGTTTAGGAATAAATAATCCATCTAGCTTATGTTAAGATGTGGTTTTATGTTTTAATTAGTGTTTGTGCCAAGTAGAACCTTTGGGAAGACTTGGGTGAAGTTTTTATGATCATGCTGTAAAAAAAACAGAAACTTTATCGCTCACGAGAGTTTCTTCAACTTTTTACTGGAGAGTGCTATTTAGTTGATTCTTTTTGAATATGATTACTAGGCAAATTCCTTAGGTACACCAATTTATTTTAGAATTTTTGGAGTTCCAGAAGTTTGCGTTAGTTACTGATTACTACAGACTGTTCTGTTTTTGATAGATTCTGTTTTTCGTGTGTTGTTTGCTTATTTTGATGACTCTATGGCTAGTAAAATATTTTATAAACCATAGATAAGTTGTAATACAGTAGGTTTAGCACCAATATAAATAAATAATGAGTTCATTACAGTACCATGAAGTGGTGTTTTGTTTTCTTTCACTAACGAAGCTCACGAGTTTTCTGTTAAGTTTTGTGTTGTGAAGTTTTCAAGCTTTGGGTAAAGATTCGATGGACTATAAAATAAGGAGTGGAAAGAGCCTAATCTTGGGGATGCCCAAGGCACCCCAAGTTAATATTCAAGCATAACCAAGCGTCTAATCTAGGGTATGCCCCGGAAGGCATCCCCTCTTTCGTCTTCGTTCATCGGTAACTTTACTTAGAGCTATATTTTTATTCACCACATGATATGTATTTTGCTTGGAGCGTCGTTTTATTTTCTTTAGCTTTGCTTGATGTTTGAATAAATTACCAAGATCTGAAATTATTAAATGAGAGAGTCTTCACATGGTTGCATAATTATTCGACTGCTCATTGATCTTCACTTATATCTTTCAGAGTAGTTTGTTGTTTGCTCTAGTGCTTCACTTATATCTTTTAGAGCATGGTGGTAGTTTTATTTTAAAGAAATGGATGAACTCCCATGCTTCACTTAGATTATTTTGAGAGTCTTAAATAGCATGGTAATTCGCTTAATAATCCTAATATGCTAAGCATAAATGATTTGTAAGAATTCTTATGAGTGTGTTGAATACTAAGAAAAGTTTGATGCTTGATAATTGTTTTGAGATATGAAGATGGTGATATTAGAGTCATGCTAGTTTAGTAGTTGTGAATTTGGGAAATACTTGTGTTAAAGTTTGTGATTCCTGTAGCATCCACGTATGGTGAACCGTTATGTGATGAAGTCGAAGCATGATTTATTTATTGATTGTCTTCCTTCTGAGTGGCAGTCGGGGACGAGTGATGGTCTTTTCCTACCAATCTATCCCCCTAGGAGCATACGCGTAATACTTTGCTTTGATAACTTCTAGATTTTTGCAATAAGTATATGAGTTCTTTATGACTAATGTTGAGTCCATGGATTATACGCACTTTTTCCCATCCTTCCACCATTGTTAGCCTCTCTAATACCGCGCACTTTTCGCCGGTATCATACACCCACCATATACCTTCCTCAAAACAGCCACCATACCTACCTATCATGGCATTTCCATAGCCATTCCGAGATATACTGCCATGCAACTTTCCACCGTTCCTTTTATTATGACACGCTCCATCATTGTCATATTGCTTTGCATGATCATGTAGTTGACATTGTATTTGTGGCAAAGCCACCATTCATAATTCTTTCATACATGTCACTCTTAATTCATTGCACATCCCGGTACACCGCCGGAGGCATACATATAGAGTCATATTTTGTTCTAAGTATCGAGTTGTAATTCATGAGTTGTAAGTAAATAAAAGTGTGATGATCATCATTATTAGAGCATTGTCCCAGTGAGGAAAGGATGATGGAGACTATGATTCCCCCACAAGTCGTGATGAGACTACGGAGGAAAAATAAAAAAAGAGAAAAAAAGAGGCCATAAAAAAAGAGAAAAGGCCCAAACAAAAAAATAAAAAAATATAAAAATGAGAGAAAAAGAGAGAATGGACAATGCTATTATCCTTTTACCACACTTGTGCTTCAAAGTAGCACCATGATCTTCATGATAGAGAGTCTCCTATGATATCACTTTCATATACTAGTGGGAATCTTTCATTATAGAACTTGGCTTGTATATTCCAATGATGGGCTTCCTCAAATGACCTATGTCTTCGTGAGCAAGTGAGTTGGATGCACACCCACTTAGTTTCTTTTGGAGCTTTCATACACTTATAGCTCTAGTGCATCCGTTGCATGGCAATCCCTACTCACTCACATTGATATCTATTGATGGGCATCTCCATATCCCATTGATACGCCTAGTGAGACTATCTTCCCCTCTTTTTGTCTTGTCCACAACCACCATTCTATTCCACATATAGTGCTATATCCATGGCTCAAGCTCATGTATTGCTTGAAGATTGACAAGGTTTTGAGAATGTCAAAAGTATGAAACAATTGCTTGGCTTGTCATCGGGGTTGTGCATGATTTAAATACTTTGTGTGGTGAAGATAGAGCATAGCCAGACTATATGATTTTGTAGGGATAACTTTCTTTGGCCATGATATTTTGAGAAGACATAATTGCTTTATTAGTATGCTTGAAGTATTATTATTTTATGTCAATATGAACTTTTGTCTTGAATATTTCGGATCTGAATATTCATACCACAATTAAGAAGAATTACATTGAAATTATGCCAGCTAGCATTCCACATCAAAAATTATCTTTTTTATCATTTACCTACTCGAGGATGAGCACGAATTAAGCTTGGGGATGCTTGATACGTCTTCAACATATCTATAATTTTGCCATCGGCTGTATAACACTACTCAATTTTGCCACTAAACATTTTCACTACTAAAAAATGGCACTGCTCTGTTAGATCAAGCTCAAAAATACCATTTTCATCGTTACTGTTTGGTCAATACACGTTGACTGAAGTGACATGACGAAACTACCCCTATCCCATTTGTAAGGGGCGCATGAGAAAAAGAGAACAAAATTTGGGAGGGTAGGGGTTCGAACCCAAGACCACGGGTTACACAAGCGCGCGAGCTAACCAACTGAGCCATGGGAATGATTTGTTGTGTGAGGAGATACAATCCTTATATACGGATGTCTCAACCTAACTAAACAGAACCTTATCTAATCCTTGACCTGATCTATTCGTGGCAGTTTCCCCAGCCGGAACCAATATCCCCAGTCACCGCCGCCGCCTGCCAAACTCCTCACCTAGCACCGTTGGTCACTGGGCTACCCGCCCAGCTCCGGCGCGCACCCACTCGCCGCAGTTGCGGCGCCTCCCGCCGAGTGCCGCCGCCCATTGCGGCTTCGGCTCTTCCTCCCGCCCGGCACCGCCACCGGAGGCAGGCAGCTCCGGCGCTTCTCCCGGCTGACTCGGCAGCTCCTCTCGAGTCTTGAAGTGCAGTTGTTCCACGACAATGGTGATGGACAGCAGGACCGAATCGGAGGGTTGCATCGGCCACAGGACGTACGGCCCAACACGACATCGGCTTTGAAATTCCTGCATTGTGAGTATACTAATTCTCAGTGTGCGTGTGTGGTTGAATATAACTTGTAGAGGTCAAAATTTGTACATAGAATTTGTAGTAGCTGACTTTGCCTTATTGGTAATCGCTTGCAATTTGGTACTTGTGTTCCTGATGGTCAAGATGGATGCGGATACTGCTTGTATGCTGACAGTTAGGATGGAAACAAGCCGTGAGAGTAGCGATGGTCTCAAGCGATATGTTGGCGGCTTTGATTTTCCTCTATTCATAGAACCTAATATCACACACAAAATATTGCTGCACAAGCTGTGTGATAGCTATCCATGGGGGTGGCGTGATTACGTTGAGTTGAAGTACTATGACAAGGAACAGAATAATGGGTTGCTGTTGTATGTGATGATGATGCAGCTTGAGGTTCTTCAAGATTCAAATAAAATATCTATGCAAATTGAGGTTCTTCAAAAATCCAAAACTCCTAGCACACCTAGCCGTAATCCACCTACACAACCTTGTTACAATGAGAGTCAACATACAGGGAGTTAGGCAGTTGATGTTGATACAATCAACATACAGGGAGTCAAGCAGTCTACTATTGTTGATGATGCTAATAGAGACATAACCAATGATGCTATACCTGATGATGTTGTTCTCTCGGATAATGATGATGAGCGGCAGTATCCAGACTTAGTCAAGAAGTCTACCAAAGAAGATGATTCGGCAGACATGGAAGAGGAAGATAATCCTCCAGCATATGAATCCACTGACGTTGAAGAAGAAGAAGAAGAAGAGAATAGAGACATGGGTTTAGTTGATGAAGAGGAAGAGGAGGAGGAGGACAGACCCATTAGAGTATATCACAAGGAGAATCCATTATTTGCAGAAGGCTCGGTATTCCCCTCTTTGTTGGACTGCAAGAATGCACTTTCTACTTTTGCAATTAAACATGAATTTGACTATACAGTTGAAAAGAGTGATTCTAAGAGGCTGAGAGCAAGTTGTGCATATAAGAGGTGTAAGTGGAGAATTCATGGCTGTTATATGAGGAATATCACGATATTTCAGGTATAACTTGTTAACATCTAATTGATTTGTTTATTGTACCCTTTATTTTGTGGAACTAGTAACTATACAAATCTGGCAAGTTTAACATACTAACTGATTTTCTTGTTTCCTACAGATCAAGGTGTGTCCTTTCTCTCATACATGCCCAACTAAGCTGAGAAGTGAGAAGTTCAAGCCGGCAAAGAGCAGGTGGGTTGCTGATGTTGTGCTGGATTGGGTGAGAAAGAACCTAGATATTGGCCCTACTGCTCTTCAAGAGAAGATCCATGAGAAATACCACTTCACGGTGCCATACATGTGTGTATCTCGTGGTAAGGACAAAGCAATTGATATGATTAGTGGAAAATGGGAAGATAGCTTCATCGTCTCTATAGTTTCAAGGCTGAGGTGGAGAAGTGTTCTCCTGTTAGTGTAGTGGAAATAGACAAAGAGACTGTGCAGTACACGATCAAAGGAAAAGTGAGGGAGAAGGAATGCTTTAGGAGGGTGTTTGTTTCATTCAAGGCATGTTGGCAAGGCTTTTTAAATGGATGTCGACCATACTTGGCCGTAGACTCAACTGCACTAAGTGGGAGATTCAAAGGGCAACTAGCTTCTGATTGTGCCATTGATGGCCGTAATCAGCTTTACCCAGTTGCATATGGGGTGCTAGAAACAGAATCGTCTGAAAGTTGGGCTTGGTTTCTTCAAAATCTGCGTGGGCTTATTGGGCATCCTGAAGGACTAGTCATACACACTGACGCTTGCAAAGGTTTAGAGACAACAGTAGAACAAGTTTGGCCTGGAGTGGAGCATAGGGAGTGTATGCGGCATCTTGCTGCAATTTTTCGAAAAAAAAATCAAGGGCAAGGTCTATGATGATAATCTTTGGGCTGCAAGCTTAACTTTCAGCTCTAGAAAGCATAATTGGCATATGAAAAAGATCCTTTCTAAGAAGAGTGTCCAAAAATATATGGCTGAACATGATACGTCTCTGTCATATCTATAATTTTTATTGTTCCATGCCAATATTCTACAACTTTTACATACTTTTGGCAACTTTTTATACTATTTTGGGACTAACATATTGATCTAGTGCCCAGTACCACTTCCTGTTTGTTGCATGTTTTTTGTTTCACAGAAAATCCATATCAAACGGAGTCCAAACGGGATAAAAACTCCCAGAGATTTTTTTGGAATATATGTGATTTTTGGGAAGAAGAATCAATGTGAGATGATGCCCGAGGGGGCCACGAGGCAGGGGGCGCCCCTGACCCTCGTGGCCACCCAGTAAGGCGGTTGGTGCCCTTATTTCTCCGCAAGAAAGCCAATATGTGGATAAAAATCGTGTCCAAATTTCAACCTAATCGGAGTTACGAATCTCCGTGAATATAAGAAACAGTGAAAGGCCAGAATTAGGGAATGCAGAAACAGAAGGAAACAGAAAGAGAGAGAGAGAGAGAGAGAGAGAGAGAGAGAGAGAGAGAGAGAGAGATCCAATCTCGAAGGGGCTCTCGCCCCTCCGCCGCCATGGAGTCCATGGAACAAAGGGGAAACCCTTCTCCCATCTAGGGAAGGTCAAGGAAGAGGAAGAATAAGGGGGGCTCTCTCCCCTCTCTCCCGGTGGCGCCAGAACGCCGCCGGGGCCATCATCGCGACAACGATCTACACCAACACCGCCGTCATCTTCACCAACATCTTCATCACCTTCCCCCATCTATCTATAGCGGTCCACTCTCCCGCAACCCGCTGTACCCTCTACTTGAACATGGTGCTTTATGCTTCATATTATTATCCAATGATGTGTTGCCATCCTATGATGTCTGAGTAGATTTTCGTTGTCCTATCGGTAATTGGTGAATTGCTATGATTGGTTTAATTTGCTTGTGGTTATGTTGCTGTCCTTTGGTGCCCATCATATGAGCGCGCGCGTGGATCACACCATAGGGTTAGTTGTATGTTGATAGGACTATGTATTGGAGGGCAAGAGTGACAGAAGCTTCAACCTAGCATAGAAATTGATGCATACGGGATTGAAGGGGAGCGAATATATCTTAATGCTATGGTTGGGTTTTACCTTAATGCTATGGTTGGATTCCTTTGCTAAGGCAATTGCACCAGTATTGTCACAAAAGATTTTCATTGGACCCGATGCACTAGGTATGACACCTAGATCAGATATGAACTCATTCATCCAGACTCCTTCATTTGTTGTTTCCGAAGCAGCTATGTATTCCGCTTCACATGTAGATCCTGCCACGATGCTTTCCTTAGAACTGCACCAACTGACAGCTCCACCGTTCAATATAAACACGTATCCGGTTTGTGACTTAGAGTCATCCGGATCAGTGTCAAAGCTTGCATCAACGTAACCATTTACGACAAGCTCTTTGTCACCTCCATAAATGATGCGACCGTATCTACTAAGATGACAACAGATATTTTGAAGGCTGAACAGGGAAGAAAGGAGAAATATATAGTGCCTGCTTTGCGTCAGAAAAGAAAGAAATTTGTTGTTGTTCATGACAGCAATCAGACAGTTCATCACGTGAGCAAGTTCTATCATGGCAACAAGGTGGCATGTACTTCTGTTGAAGAAATTCCTGTTCAAATTGCACCAACGGATGAAGTTGAGCCGAAGTTCAGGACTCCATGCAAAAGCCTGGTGAACAGTTTGAGTCCTTCGAGTCATACGTGATCAACACAAGGAAAGTAGTACTATTTTGGAATCTTGTGATCAATGTTGCCGGATTTTTATATTAGCTTAATAGTGATTAGTTAGTTAAGATAGGAGAGAGTTTTTTCCCTGGTCACTAGTATACGATACGTGCATGTATAAGTGTGTGTCTAACTAGATTTTGTGTCCAATTAGTTTTCAAGTCGTAATAGGAGTCCAGGCCTTGTGCCTGCGTGCACTACATACAAGGCGATCCGGTTGTGTATCGAGGGATAGGTTTTTTTAGATTGAGTTAAATCAGAAGAAACGCCAGATTACGGCGACGGCGGCCATGACTGTGTGAGACAAGTTGAGGAATCGATCTGGTTCTGTGTTTCCTTGGCGAGAAGGTTGGAAGCTTGTGCTTCTAAATTTTTCGTCCGATCGTCTATGATCGTCCACGCGCTTCCGATCAGGGTGCTCGTGTTGTTTAACTAGGTTTGCATCTAGTAAACCTAGTTTCTGCATGGTTCATTGTTGTTTTGCTGGTTGATTATTTGGGCAGTTAGATAAGGAAAGATTACATCTGAGATCAGTGTACCATGAAAGATTGGGGAAAATTATTCATGTCATCGAGTTTCTGTCGACGTTTGCATCAAGTGGTATCAGAGCAAGGTTGATCACGGTACAATTTTTTTCTTGCTATTTGATTCAACTGTTTGAAAGATTGGGGAAAATTATTCACGTCATCGAGTTTCTGTCTATGTTTGCATCAAGTGGTATCAGTGAACTCGCAGCATGACAAATCTGATCATGAGGAGGTCGATGAGCTTCCGGAGGATCTGGAGATAAGTGATGATTTGCGTATTCATCTGATGGCGATCAAGGGAGCCAACAAGAAGCTTGGGACAAGGGTTGAGGAATTGTCTGCAAATATTGTAGGCGTCGAGGACAGGTTGAACGAGCGTTTGACTGCCAGCGACCGACAACGCACTGATAGTCTACAGGTGGTGACTAAGAGTCTTAATCGGCTCACCGCAGCAGTTCAGCGCCTTCAGGCGAGAGATGTGGCACCCCGACAGTCCTGCTCACCACGACGACGTCGTGACCGCAACAACAACGATGATGGTGATTTTTCTGAGGGTTCTAATGCCCGTGGAGGCTTACCTCACCGACCACGGCATGATGCTGGGGCTCACCGCCATGCTGGGCGGCGCCGTGACTATGGCGGCAATGGTGCCCACGAGGATGATGGTTTGGGTCGAATCAAGATAACCATACCTGAATTCTCGGGACATTGTGCTGACCCAGAGAAATATTTGGAGTGGGAAATGCGCGTAAATCAGATTTTTGATGGTCACAACTACTCCAAAGAGAAGAAGGTTCGTGTTGCATCAATGGAATTTACAGAGTATGCTCTTGTATGGTGGGATAATAAGAACCATACTAACGAGCGACCAGCGACATGGACTGACATGAAGCGAATCATGAGGGAATGTTTTGTGCCTGCTTATTACACTCGCCAGCTTCATAGTAGACTCCATCGTCTAGTGCAAGGTACAAAATCAGTTGATGAGTACTACAAAGAGATGCAAGTTTTGATGATCCGTACGGCTGTGCGTGAGTCTGCGGAGGCGACCATGGTACGTTTCTTTGAGGGGTTAGAAGAAAAGATTCGTGACCGTGTTGATTTAATGCAATATAATGATATTCATGAGTTGCTTCATCAAGCGCAGCGTGCTGAACGTTGGGTATTAGAGAAGCAAGTTTCATAGACTCGTCCAACTTACAACAGTGGACGACATGGTTCTTCTCCTATTGATGGTGGGTTTAGTGCTAAATCGACTCCTTCTTATAAGTCGGGAAGCATTGAACAGAGCAAACTGGCGGCTGCGCCAAAGGAGGTCTCTCAATTTTCATCTAATGCGACTTCATCTCATCATCGTAATATTATTTGCCACAAGTGTGGAGGGCAGGGACATATGAAGCATGAATGTTCCAATCAACGAAGGGTTCTACTTGTTGATGCAGAATATATTTCGGAATCTGAAGATGAGATGCCTAAGTTAGAGGATGGAATCGAAGGAGGTCATGGTGATACCATACTATGCTATCCTCAAGAAGATCCCGATATGGAGAGTTTGCTAGCACATAAGGTCCAGCGAGATGACAAGGTAATTCTTGAACCGGGACAACGGCGGAGTATTTTTCAAACTGCATGTACCATCAAGGGAGAAGTGCGCAAACTGATAATTGATGGCGGCAATGCTAGCAACATGATTAGCAAGGATGTGGTAGAGTCTCTTTCTTGGCCAACATGGGAGTACCCAAAACCATATTATATGAAGTGGATCAATGATGTGGGCAAAGTAAAGGTAACTCACAGGGTGAAGGTTCCTTTTTTTGTTGATGGCTATGTTGACAAAGTAGAATGCGACGTTATGCCACTACATGTCTGTCATCTTATTTTGGGGCGTCCGTGGCAACATGATATTAACGCTCTTCATCATGGGAGAACAAATAGGTACACTTTTATGCATAAAGGCGAGTTCTATGCTATTCTTCCGAAAGATGGAAAAGATATAAAGTGTACCATCGAAGTGTTTAACAAAAAACCTACAAGGCATACGCCGAAACCGAGGACGGTTTCCCTTCAAGGTAGGGAGGATGATGCGACCGTATCTACTAAGATGACAACGGATATTTTGAAGGCCGAACAGGGAAGAAAGGAGAAATATATAGTGTCTTCTTTGCATCAAACAAGAAAGAAATTTGTTGTTGTTCATGACAACAATCAGACAGTTCATCACGTGAGCAAGTTCTATCATGGCAACAAGATGGCATGTACTTCTGTTGAAGAAATTCCCGTTCAAATTGCACCAACGGATGAAGTTGAGCCGAAGTTCAGGACTCCATGCAAAAGCCTAATGAACAATTTGAGTCCTTTGAGTCGTACGTGATCAACACAAGGAAAGTAGTACTATTTTGGAATCTTGTCATCAACGTTGCCGGATTTTTATAATAGCTTAATAGTGATTAGTTAGTTAAGATAGGAGAGAGTTTTTTCCCTGGTCACTAGTATACGATGCGTGCATGTATAAGTGTGTGTCTAACTAGATTTTGTGTCCAATTAGTTTTCAAGTCGTAATAGGAGTCCAGGCCTTGTGCCTGCGTGCACTACATACAAGGCGATCCGGTTGTGTATCGAGGGATAGGTTTTTTTAGATTGAGTTAAATCAGAAGAAACGCCCGATTAAGGCGGCGGTGGCCATGACTGCGTGAGACAAGTTGAGGAATAGATCTGGTTATGTGTTTCCTTGGTGAGAAGGTTGGAAGCTTGTGCTTCTAAATTTTTCGGCCGATCGTCTACGATCGTCCACGCGCTTTCGATCAGGGTGCTCGTGTTGTTTAACTAGGTTTGCATCTAGTAAACCTAGTTTTTGCATTGTTCATTGTTGTTTTGCTGGTTGATTATGTGGGAAGTTAGATAAGGAAAGATTACATGTGAGATCAGTGTACCGTGAAAGATTGGGGAAAATTATTCACGTCATCGAGTTTCTGTCGACATTTGCATCAATAAATGAGAAACATATCCTTAGTCCTTTTCAGGTATTTCAGGATGTTCTTGACCGCTGTCCAGTGATCCACTCCTGGATTACTTTGGTACCTCCCTGCTAAACTAATAGAAAGGCACACATCAGGTCTGGTACAAAGCATCGCATACATGATAGAGCCTATGGATGAAGCATAGGGAACACCTTTGATTTTCTCTCTATCTTCTGCAGTGATCGGGCATTGAGTCTGACTCAACTTCACACCTTGTAACACGGGCAACAACCCTTTCTTTGCTTGATCCATTTTGAACTTCTTCAAAACTTTATCAAGGTATGTGCTTTGTGAAAGTCCAATTAAGTGTCTTGATCTATCTATATAGATCTTGATGACCAATATATAAGCAGCTTCACTGAGGTCTTTCATTGAAAAACTCTTATTCAAGTATCCTTTTATGATATCCAGCAATTCTATATCATTTCCAATCAACAATATGTCATCCACATATAATATTAGAAATGCTACAGAGCTACCACTCACTTTCTTGTAAATACAGACTTCTCCAAAAGTCTGTATAAAACCATATGCTTTGATCACACTATCAAAACGTTTATTCCAACTCTGAGATGCTTGCACCAGTCCATAGATGGATCACTGGAGTTTGCACACTTTGTTAGCACCCTTTGGATCGATAAAACCTTCAGGTTGCATCATATACAACTCTTCTTCTAGAAATACATTCAGGAATGCAGTCTTTACATCCATTTGCCAAATTTCATAATCATAAAATGTGGCAATTGCTAACATGATTCAGACGGACTTAAGCATCGCTACGGTTGAGAAAGTCCCGTCGTAGTCAACTCCTTGAACTTGTCGAAAACCTTTCGCAACAAGTCGAGCTTTGTAGACAGTAACATTACCGTCAGCGTCAGTATTCTTCTTGAAGATCCACACTTTGTTCTCATACATGGATCCCATCTCAGATTTCATGGCCTCAAGCCATTTTGCGGAATCTGGGCTCATCATCGCGTCCTCATAGTTCGTAGGTTCGTCATGGTCAAGTAACATGACCTCCAGAACAGGATTACTGTACCACTTTGGTGCGGATCTTACTCTGGTTGACCTACGCGGTTTGGTAGTAACTTGATCTGAAGTTACAGGATCATCATCATTAGCTTCCTCACTAATTGGTGTAGGAGTCACAGGAACAGTTTTCTGTGATAAACCACTTTCCAATAAGGGAGTAGGTACAGTTACCTCATCAAGTTCTACTTTCCTCCCACTCACTTCTTTCGAGAGAAACTCCTTCTCTAGAAAGGATCCACTCTTAGCAACGAATATCTTGCCTTCGGATCTGTGATAGAAGGTGTACCCAACAGTCTCCTTTGGGTATCTTGTGAAGACACATTTCTCCGATTTGGTTTCGAGCTTATCAGGTTGAAGCTTTTTCACATAAGCATCACAGCCCCAAACTTTAAGAAACGACAACTTTGGTTTCTTGCCAAACCATAGTTCATAAGGCGTCATCTCAACGGATTTAGATGGTGCCCTATTTAACGTGAATGCAGTGGTCTCAAAAGCATAACCCCAAAACGATAGCGGTAAATGAGTAAGAGACATCATAGATCGCACCATATCTAGTAAAGTACGATTATGACGTTCGGACACACCATTACGCTGTGGTGTTCCCGATGGTGTGAGTTGCAAAACTATTACGCATTGTTTCAAATGAAGACCAAACTCGTAACTCAAATATCCTCCTCCATGATCAAATCGTAGAAACTTTATTTTCTTGTTACGATGATTTTCCACTTCACTCTGAAATTCTTTGAACTTTTCAAATGTTTTAGACTTATGTTTCATCAAGTAGATATACCCACATCTGCTCAAATCATCTGTGAAGGTGAGAAAATAATGACACTCGCTGCGAGCCTCAACATTCATCGGACCACATACATCAGTATGTATGATTTCCAACAAATCTGTTCCTCGCTCCATTCTTCCGGAGAACGGCGTCTTAGTCATCTGGCCCATGAGGCATGGTTTGCAAGTACCAAGTAATTCATAATCAAGTGATTCCAAAAGTCCATCAGAATGGAGTTTCTTCATGCGCTTTACACCAATATGACCTAAACGGCAGTGCCACAAATAAGTTGCACTATCATTATCAACTCTTCATCTTTTGGCTTCAATATTATGAATATGTGTATCACTACTATCGAGATTCAAAAAGAATAGACCACTCTTCAAGGGTGCATGACCATAACAGATATTACTCATATAAATAGAACAACCATTATTCTCTGATTTAAATGAATAACCGTCTCGCATCAAACGAGATCCAGATATAATGTTCATGCTCAACGCTGGCACCAAATAACAATTACTCAGGTCTAAAACTAATCCCGAAGGTAGATGTAGAGGTAGCGTGCCGACGGCGATCACATCGACTTTGGAACCATTTCCCACGCGCATCGTCACCTCGTCCTTAGCCAATCTTCGCTTAATCCGTAGTCCCTGTTTCGAGTTGCAAATATTAGCAACAGAACTAGTATCAAATACACAGGCACTACTGCAAGCATTAGTAAGGTACACATCGATAACATGTATATCACATATACCTTTGTTCACCTTGCCATCCTTCTTATCCGCCAAATACTTGGGGAAGTTCCGCTTCCAGTGACCAGTCCCTTTGCAGTAGAAGCACTCAGTCTCAGGCTTAGGTCCAGACTTGGGCTTCTTCACTTAAACAGCAACTTTCTTGCCGTTCTTCTTGAAGTTCCCTTTCTTCCCTTTACCCTTCTTCTTGAAACTGGTGGTCTTGGTGACCATCAACACTTGATGCTCCTTCTTGATTTCTACCTCCGCAGCCTTTAGCATTGCGAAGAGCTCGGGAATTGTCTTATCCATCCCTTGCATGTTATAGTTCGTCACGAAGCTCCTGTAGCTTGGTGGCAGTGATTGAAGAATTTTGTCAATGACACTATCATCCGGAAGATTAACTCCCAGTTGAATCAAGTGATTGCTATACCCAGACATTTTGAGTATATGCTCACTCAGAGAACTATTCTCCTCCATCTTGCAGTTGTAGAACTTATTGGAGACTTCATATCTCTCAATCCGGACATTTGCTTGAAATATTAACTTCAACTCCTGGAACATCTCATATGCACCATGACGTTCAAAACACCGTTGAAGTCACGGTTCTAAGCCGTAAAGCATGGCACACTGGACTATCGAGTAGTCATCAGCTTTGCTCTGCCAGACGTCCATAACACCTGGCGTTGCTCCTACAGTGGGTTTGGCACCTAGCGGTGCTTCCAGGACGTAATTCTTCTGTGCAGCAATGAGGATAATCCTCAAGTTACGCACCCAGTCCGTGTAATTGCTGCCATCATCTTTCAACTTAGCTTTCTCAAGGAATGCGTTAAAATTCAACGGAACAACAGCATGGGCCATCTATCTACAACAACATAGACATGCAAAATACTATCAGGTACTAAGTTCATGATAAATTAAAGTTCAATTAATCAAATTACTTAAGAACTCCCACTTAGATAGACATCCCTCTTATCATCTAAGTGATCATGTGATCCATATCAACTAAACCATGTCCGATCATCACGTGAGATGGAGTAGTTTTCAATGGTGAACATCACTATGTTGATCATATCTACTATATGATTCACGCTCGACCTTTCGGTCTCAGTGTTCTGATACGTCTCCCAACGTATCTATATTTTTGATTGCTCCATGCTATTATATTATCAGTTTTGGATGTTTATGGGCTTTATTAAACACTTTTATATTATTTTTGGGACTAACCTATTAACCCAGAGCCCAGTGCCAGTTCCTGTTTTTTTCCCTTATTTAAGTGTTTCGAAGAAAAGGAATATCAAACGGAGTCCAAACGGAATGAAACCTTCGGGAAAGTTATTTTTGGAAAGAAAGCAATCCGGGAGACTTGGAGTGCACATCAGGAAAGCAATGAGGGAGGCACGAGGCAGGGGGCGCACCCACCCCCATGGGCGCGCCCTCTACCCTCGTGGGCCCCTCGTGGCTCCCTTGACGTATTTCTTCCGCCTATATATATCCATATACCCTAAAACCTTCGGGGGACAGAATAGATCGGGAGTTTCGCCGCTGCAAGCCACTGTAGCCACCAAAAACTAATCGGGACCCTGTTCCGGCACCCTGCCGGAGGGGGGAACCCTCATCGGTGGCCATCTTCATCATCCCGGCGCTATCCATGACAAGGAGGGAGTAGTTCACCCTCGGGGATGAGGGGTATGTACCAGTAGCTATCTGTTTGATCTCTCTCTCTCTCTCTCTCTCTCTCTCTCTCTCGTGTTCTCGAGGTGATTCGATCTTGATGTATCGTGAGCTTTGCTATTATAGTTGGATCTCATGTTTCTTCTCCCCCTCTACTTTCTTGTAATGGATTAGTTTTCCCTTTGAAGTTATCTTATCGGATTGAGTCTTTAAGGATTTGAGAACACTTGATGTATGTCTTGTCGTGCGTATCTGTGGTGACAATGGGATATTACGTGATTCACTTGATGTATGTTTTGGTGATCAACTTGCGGGTTCCGCCCATGAACCTAAGCATAGGGGTTGACACACGTTTTTGTCTTGATTCTCCGGTAGAAACTTTGGGGCACTCTTTGAGGTTTCTATGTGTTGGTTGAATAGATGAATCTGAGATTGTGTGATGCATATTGTATAATCATACCCACGGGTACTTGAGGTGACATTAGGGTTTTGGTTGATGTGTGTCTTAAGGTGTTATTTTACTATGAACTCTAGGGTTGTTTGTGACACTTATAGGAATAGCCCAATGGATTGATCGGAAAGAATAAGTTTGAGGTGGTTTCGTACCCTACCATAATCTCTTCGTTTGTTCTCCGCTATTAGTGACTTTGGAGTGACTCTTTGTTGCATGTTGAGGGATAGTTATATGGTCCAATTATGTTATTATTGTTGGGAGAACTTGCACTAGTGAAAGTATGAACCCTAGGCCTTGTTTCCTATCATTGCAATATCGTTTGTGCTCACTTTGTCATTAGTTACCTTGCTGTTTTTATATTTTCAGATCACAAAAACCTATATCTACCATCCACATATTGCACTTGTATCACCATCTCTTCGCCAAACTAGTGCACCTATACAATTTACCATTGTATTGGGTGTGTTGGGGACACAAGAGACTCTTTATTATTTGGTTCCAGGGTTGCTCGAGAGAGACCATCTTCATCCTACGCCTCCCACGGATTGATAAACCTTAGGTCATCCACTTGAGGGAAACTTGCTACTGTCCTACAAACCTCTACACTTGGAGTCCCAACAACGTCTACAAGAAGAAGGTCGTGTAGTAGACATCAAGCTCTTTTCTGGCAAGCCGTTGCCGGGGAGGTGAGTGCTTGAAGGTATATCTTTAGATCTTGCAATCGAATCTTTTTGTTTCTTGTTTTAGCACTAGTTTAGTTTATAAAAGAAAACTACAAAAAAATGGAATTGAGTTTGCCTCATATGCTTCATATTTTTAATATCTTTCATGAGTATCATGGAAAGGAAAATTGTGCCAAAGTGTTAGAAGAAGAATGCATTAAAATGTTTGGCACTAAATCTTTGAATGATGAGCATGATTGCAATGTTGTTAGTATGAATTCCTGGAATATCCATGATGCTAATGATATGCAAAGCCACAAGCTTCGGGACGCTATGTTTGATGAAGATGATATTTTTTGTCCCCCAAGCTTTGATGAGCAAATTTACTATGATGAAAGCATGCCCCCTATCTATGATGATTATTTTTATGACACGTATGCTTTAAGGAATAATGATAACCATGAAACTTGTCATCTTGATCTTAATTTTCAATCACATGATAGTTGTTTTGTTGAGCTTCCTCCCACTACTATTCCGAATGAGAAGAATTTTGCTTGTGTGGAGAGTAGTAAATTTTCTATGCTTGTAGATCATGAAAAGAATGCTTTAGGTGCTGGCTATATTGTTGAAATCATTCATGATGCTACTGAAAATTATTATTAGGGAGTAATATATGCTTGTAGGAATTGCAATAATATCAAGTTTCCTCTCTATGTGTTGAAAATCTTGAAGTTATGCTTGTTTTGCCTTCCTATGCTAGGGTATTATTGTTCCCATAAATTGTTTGCTCACAAAATCCCTATGCATAGGAAGTGGGTCAGACTAATGTGCTAGTCATATTCTTCATGATTCTATCTTTATGTTTCAATTCTTATCTTTTATGTGAGCATCATTGAAATCATCATGCCTAGCTAGGGGCGTTAAACTTAGCGCTTGTTGGGAGGCAACCCAATTTTATTTTAGTTTCTTGCTTTTTGATTCTGTTTAGTAATAAATAATCCTTCTAGATTCTGTTTAGATGTGGTTTTATGTTTTCATTAGTGTTTGTGCCAAGTAGAACCTTTGGGAAGACTTGGGTGAAGTTTTTATGATCATGCTGTAAAAAACAGAAACTTTAGCGCTCACGGGATTTGCTTCAAATTTTTACTAGAAAGTGCTATTTAGTTGATTATTTTTGCAGATTATTACTAGACAAATTCCTCATGTCCACCAATTTATTTTAGAATTTTTGGAGTTCCATAAGTATACGTTTGATACATATTACTACAGACTGTTCTGTTTTTGACAGATTCTGTTTTCATTGTGTTGTTTGCTTATTTTGGTGAATCTATGGCTAGTAAAATAGTTTATAAACCATACAGAAGTTGGAATACAGTATATTTAACACCAATTCAAATAAAGAATGAGTTCATTACAGTACCTTGAAGTGGTGTTTTGTTTTCTTTCGCTAACGGAGCTCACGAGATTTTCTGTTAAGTTTTGTGTTGTGAAGTTTTCAAGTTTTGGGTAAAGATTCGATGGACTATGGAATAAGGAGTGGAAAGAGCCTAAGCTTGGGGATTCCCAAGGCACCCCAAGGTAATATTCAAGGACACCCAAGAGCCTAAGCTTGGGGATGCCCCGGATGGTATCCCCTCTTTCGTCTTCGTTCATCGATAACTTTACTTGGAGCTATATTTTTATTCACCACATGATATGTGTTTTGCTTGGAGCGTCATTTTATTTTCTTGAGATTTGCTTGCTGTTTTAATAAAGTACCAAGATCTGAAATCCTTAAATGTTAGAGAGTCTTCACATAATTGCATAATTATTCAACTACTCATTGATCTTCACTTATATCTTTCGGAGTAGTTTGTCATTTGCTCTAGTGCTTCACTTATATCTTTTAGAGCACAATGGTGGTTTTATTATGAAGAAATAGATGAACTCTCATGCTTAACTTATATTATTTTGAGAGTCTTAAACAGCATGGTAACTTGCTTAATCCTAATATGCTAGGTATTCAAGACTAGTAAAAACTTTCTTATAAGTGTGTTGAATACTAAGAGAAGTTTGATGCTTGATGATTGTTTTGAGATATGGAGGTAGTGATATCAAAGTTGTGCTAGTTGAGTAGTTGTGAATTTGAGAAATACTTGTGTTGAAGTTTGCAAGTCCCGAAGCATGCACGTATGGTAAACGTTATGTAACAAATTTGAAACATGAGGTGTTCTTTGAGTGTCTTCCTTATGAGTGGCGGTCGGGGACGAGCGATGGTCTTTTCCTACCAATCTATCCCCCTAGGAGCATGCGCGTAGTTCTTGGTTTTTGATGACTTGTATATTTTTACAATAAGTATGTGAGTTCTTTATGACTAATGTTGAGTCCATGGATTATACGCACTCTCACCTTTCCATCATTGCTAGCCTCTTCGGTACCGTGCATTGCCCTTTCTCACATTGAGAGTTGGTGCAAACTTCCCCGGTGCATCCAAACCCCGTGATAGGATACGCTCCTTCACACATAAACCTCCTTATATCTTCCTCAAAACAGCCACAATACCTACCTATTATGGCATTTCCATAGCCATTCTGAGATATATTGCCATGCAACTTTCCAACATTCCGTTTATCATGACACGTTCATCATTGTCATATTGCTTTGCATGATCATGTAGTTGACATAGTATTTTTGGCAAAGCCACCATTCATAATTCTTTCATACATGTCACTCTTGGTTCATTGCATATCCCGGTGCACCGCCGGAGGCATTCATATAGAGTCATACTCTATTCTAGTATCGAGTTGTAAATAAATAGAAGTGTGATGATCATCATTTTCTAGAGCATTGTCCCAAGTGAGGAATAAATAAAAAAGAGAAAGGCCATAAAAAAAGAGAAGGCCCAAAAAAAGAGAGAGAAAAAGAGAGAAGGGACAATGTTACTATCCTTTTTACCACACTTGTGCTTCAAAGTAGCACCATAATCTTCATGATAGAGAGTCTCTTGTTTTGTCACTTTCATATACTAGTGGGAACTTTTCATTATAGAACTTGGCTTGTATATTCCAACGATGGGATTCCTCACATGCCCTAGGTCTTCATGAGCAAGCAAGTTGGATGCACACCCACTTAGTTTCTTTTGTTTAGCTTTCATACATTTATAGCTCTAGTGCATCCGTTGCATGGCAATCCCTACTCCTTGCATTAACATCAATTGATGGGCATCTCCATAGCTCATTTATTAGCCGCGTTGATGTGAGACTTTCTCCTTTTTTGTCTTCTCCACATAACCCCCATCATTATATTCTATTCCACCCATAGTGCTATATCCATGGCTCACGCTCATGTATTGCGTGAAGGTTGGAAAAGTTTGAGATTACTAAAGTATGAAACAATTGCTTGGCTTGTCATCGGGGTTGTGCATGATCAGAGCATTCTTGTGTGACGAAAATGGAGCATGACTAAACTATATGATTTTGTAGGGATTAACTTTCTTTGGCCATGTTATTTTGAGAGAACATAATTGCTTAGTTAGTATGCTTGAAGTATTATTACTTTTATGTCAATTTGAACTTTTATCTTGAATCTTTTGGATCTGAATATTCATACCACAATTAAGAAGAATTACATTGAAATTACGCCAAGTAGCATTCCACATCAAAAAGATTGTTTTTATCATTTATCTACTCAAGGACGCGCAGGAATTAAGCTTGGGGATGTTGATACGTCTCCAACGTATCTATAATTTTTGATTGTTCCATGCTATTATATTATCTGTTTTGGATGTTTATGGGCTTTATTAAACACTTTTATATTATTTTTGGGACTAACCTATTAACCCAGAGCCCAGTGCCAGTTCCTGTTTTCCCCTTGTTTAAGTGTTTCAAAGAAAAGGACTATCAAACGGAGTCCAAACGGAATGAAACCTTCAGGAAAGTTATTTTTGGAAAGAAAGCAATCCAGGAGTCTTGGAGTGCACGTCAGGAAAGCAACGAGGGAAACACGAGGCAGGGGGCGCGCCCTCCACCCTCGTGGGCCCGTCGTGGCTCCCCTGGCGTATTTCTTCTACCTATATATATATATCCATATACCCTAAAACCTTCGGGGGACAGAATAGATCGGGAGTTCCGCCGCCGCAAGCCTCTGTAGCCACCAAAAACCAATCGGGACCCTGTTCCGGCACCCTGCCGGAGGGGGGAACCATCACGGGTGGCCATCTTCATCATCCCGACGCTGTCCATGACAAGGAGGGAGTAGTTCACCCTTGGGGCTGAGGGTATGTACCAGTAGCTAAGTGTTTGATCTCTCTCTCTCTCGTGTTCTTGAGGTGATTCGATCTTGATGTATCGCGAGCTTTGCTATTATAGTTGGATCTTATGTTGCTTCTCCCCCTCTACTTTCTTGTAATGGATTGAGTTTTCCCTTTGAAGTTATCTTATCGGATTGAGTCTTTAAGGATTTGAGAACACCTGATGTATGTCTTGCCGTGCGTATCTGTGGTGATAATGGGATATCACGTGATTCACTTGATGTATGTTTTGGTGATCAACTTGCGGTTCTGCCCATGAACCTATGCATAGGGGTTGGCACACGTTTTCGTCTTGATTCTCCGGTAGAAACTTTGGGGCATTCTTTGAGGTTCTATGTGTTGGTTGAATAGATGAATCTGAGATTGTGTGGTGCATATCGTATAATCATACCCACGGATACTTGAGGTGACATTGGAGTATCTAGGTGACATTAGGGTTTTGGTTGATGTGTGTCTTAAGGTGTTATTTTACTACGAACTCTAGGGCTGTTTGTGACACTTATAGGAATAGCCCAATGGATTGATCGGAAAAAATAACTTTGAGGTGGTTTCGTACCCTACCATAATCTCTTCGTTTGTTCTCCGCTATTAGTGACTTTGGAGTGACTCTTTGTTGCATGTTGAGGGATAGTTATATGATCCAATTATGTTATTATTGTTGAGAGAACTTGCACTAGTGAAAGTATGAACCCTAGGCCTTGTTTCCTAGCATTGCAATACCGTTTGTGCTCACTTTTACCGCTTGTTACCTTGCTGTTTTTATATCTTCAGATTACAAAAACCTATATCTATCATCCATATTGCACTTGTATCACCATCTCTTTGCCGAACTAGTGCACCTATACAATTTACCATTGTATTGGGTGTGTTGGGGACACAAGAGACTCTTTGCTATTTGGTTGCAGGCTTGCTCGAGAGAGACCATCTTCATCCTACGCCTCCCACGGATTGATAAACCTTAGGTCATCCACTTGAGGGAAACTTGCTACTGTCCTACAAACCTCTGCACTTGGAGGCCCAACAACGTCTACAAGAAGAAGGTCGTGTAGTAGACATCATGTTCCGAGTCCATATCTACATATGCTAGGCTCGTCAAGTTTAACCCGAGTATTCTGCATGTGCTAAACTGGCTTTCACCTGTTGTATGTGAACGTAGAGCTTATCACACCCGATCATCACGTGGTGTCTCGGAAGGACGAACTTTTGCAACAGTGCATACTCAAGGAGAACACTTATACATTGAAATTTAGTGAGAGATCATCTTATAATGCTACCGTCAATCTAAGCAAAATAAGATGCATAAAGGATAAACATCACATGCAATGAATATAAGTGATATGATATGGCCATCATCATCTCGTGCCTTTGATCTCCATCTCCAAAGCACCGTCATGATCACCATCGTCACCGGCGCGACACTTTGATCTCCATACTAGCATCGTTGTCGTCTCGCCAACTATTGCTTCTATGACTATCGCTACTGCTTAGTGATAAAGTAAAGCAATTACATGATTGCATTTCATACAATAAAGCGACAACCATATGGCTCCTGCCAGTTGCCGATAACTCCGTTACAAAACATGATCGTCTCATACAATAAATTTTAGCATCATGTCTTGACCATATCACATCACAACATGCCCTGCAAAAACAAGTTAGACGTCCTCTAGTTTGTTGTTGCAAGTTCTACGTGGCTGCTACGGGCTGAGCAAGAACCGTTCTTACCTACGCATAAAAACCACAATGATATTTCGTCAAGTATGTGTTGTTTTAACCTTCACAAGGACCGGGCGTAGCCACACTCGATTCAACTAAAGTTGGAGAAACTGACACCCGCCAGCCACCTTTGTCCGAAGCACGTCGGTAGAACCAGTCTCGCATAAGCGTACACGCAATGTCGGTCCGGGCCGCTTCATCCAACAATACCGCCGAATCAAAGTATGACATGCTGGTAAGCAGTATGACTAGTATATCCCACAACTCACTTGTGTTCTACTCGTGCATATAACATCTACGCATAAACCTGGCTCGGATGCCATTGTTGGGGAACGTAGTAATTTCAAAAAATATCCCACGCACACGCAAGATCATGATGATGCATAGCAACGAGAGGGGAGACTATAGTCTACATACCCTTGTAGACCGTAAGCGGAAGCGTTATGACAACACGGTTGATGTAGTCGTACGTCTTCATGATCGACCGATCCTAGTACCGGACGTACGACACCTCCACGATCTGCACACGTTCAGCTCAGTGACGTCCCACAAACTCACGATCCAGTAGAGCTTCGAGGGAGAGTTCCGTCAGCATGACGGTGTGGTAACGGTGATGATGAAGTTACCGACGCAGGGCTTCGCCTAAGCACCGCTACGATATGATCGAGGTGGATTATGGTGGAGGGGGGCACCGCACACGGCTAAGAGATCAATGATCAACTTGTGTGTCTTTGGGGTGCCCCTCCCCCGTATATAAAGGAGTGGAGGAGGGGGAGGAGGCCAGCCTCCTAGGCGCGCCCCAAGGGGATTCATACTCCCATCGGGAGTAGGATTCCACCCCTTCCATGAGTAGGAGTAGGAGGGAAGGAAGGAGGAGAGAGGGGGAAGGAAAAAGGGGGGCACCGCCCCCCTTCCTTGTCCAATTCAGACTAGAGGGGGAGGAGGCGCGCGGCCTGCCCTGGCCGCCCCTTCCTCTCTCCACTAAGGCCCATGAGGCCCATTACACTCCCCGGGGGGTTCCGGTAACCCCCCGGTACTCCAGTATTTGTCCAAACTCACTCGGAACCCTTCCAAAGTCCAAACATAGTCATCCAATATATCGATCTTTATGTCTCGACCATTTCGAGACTCCTCGTCATGTCTGTGATCATATCCGGGACTCCGAACTACCTTTGGTACATCAAAACACATAAACTCATATTACCGATCGTCACCGAACGTTAAGCGTGCGGACCCTACGGGTTCGAGAACTATGTAGACATGACCGAGACTCATCTCCGGTCAATAACCAATAGCGTAACCTGGATGCTCATATTGGTTCCTGCATATTCTACGAAGATCTTTATCGGTCAAACCGCATAACAACATACATTGTTCCCTTTGTCATCGGTATGTTACTTGCCCGAGATTCGATCGTCGGTATCTCAATACCTAGTTCAATCTTATTATCGGCAAGTCTCTTTACTCGTTCTGTAATGCACCATCCCGCAACTAACTCATTAGTTACATTGCTTGCAAGGCTTATAGTGATGTGCATTACCGAGAGGGCCCAGAGATACCTCTTTGACAATTGCCTAATCTCGATCTATGCCAACTCAACAAGTACCATCAGAGACACCTGTAGAGCACCTTTATGATCACTCAGTTACGTTGTGATGTTTGGTAGCACACAAAGTGTTCCTCGGGTATTTGGGAGTTGCATAATCTCATAGTCATAGGAACATGTATGAGTCATGAAGAAAGCAATAGCAATAAACTAAACGATCAAGTCCTAATCTAACGGAATGGGTCAAGTCAATCACATCATTCTCTAATGATGTGATCCCATTAATCAAATGAAAACTCATGTCTATGGCTAGGAAACATAACCATCTTTGATTCAACGAGCCAGTCAAGTAGAGGCATACTGGTGACACTCTGTTTGTCTATGTATTCACACATGTACTAAGTTTCCAGTTAATACAATTCTAGCATGAATAATAAAAATTTATCATGATATAAGGAAATATAAGTAACAACTTTATTATTGCCTCTAGGGCATATTTCCTTCAATTGGTGTAGTTCTTCCTTCTTGACATGGCGGTCTTCCAATGTCTTCTAACCAGCTGAACGACTCTTCTTCCGTTTCCGGGTAGACAAGTATGTCACTAAAGATGACAACCAACTTGTCCAAGTACTCCATGAAGACTTGTTAATGAGGTACATAAAGTAGGATGGGAGTATTGGTGGTGGTCACGGTTGAGTATGGTCCAAGGTGTTCTCGATCTAGAGTCAAGACCCATGGTCATTATCCGACCATGTTGTAGCTTGGTAGGGCTTAAGGGTTTCAAGGATTCTAGTGTGTGAGTGAACATTTATCATCTTATCTTTAAGCGCGGTTTCTGAGATGCCAATAGTCTATCTAGTCCTTCAAACAAATAACCTTATACCACCGAAAGCATCATTTTGTATAGATCAAATCCAATCATCACTCATGTGATCCATATTCTCGTGACTCCCGAGAGGAGGTCTAACAAAATCATATATGTCTACGATCCCCAAACTCATATGTATGGCTACCCCTAAAAATCCATGGGTAGAGCATACAAGCTTCCAAGCGGGAGTAAAACACGACAATCCAAGTGCTCATCCTATTCTTCCAAGTTCCATGTTAGTGTATATCTATCCTAAGGAAACACGTCGTATGCCACTCCAAAATCTTGTTTCCTTCCTATGAATCAACTCCAACAACCCGTTAACTTACATTAATCACTACATAATCCTTTAGTTCTACAAATCCAATGTCTATGGTGTTCCACATGATCTCCTAAAGTCCCTATAATCCCCAAATACTTGAAAGGGTTGTCTACTATAGTAAGTCCACCAATGTCCATTATTATGGTCAAGTAAACTCCATGGTCAAGCTTATATCAACTCCGACAATTAATCCAATCTCCTAGTTTATTATCCACCGAGAAACATGGTATCATGATTGAGATCATCAATCTAAATCCAGTTTTTCTCCAAACCACGTAGACATACTCAGCATCTATACTCAACTAGGATCACCTACTTAAATCCAAACCTCATGTCCAATGAGAATTCCTACATGCTCCCCCAAAGTCATTATCGTATTGTCAACTATCTCCTATCAATATCCCCTGGCTAAGTCAAATCCTCATACTTCCAAGAATTCAGCTTGCGATCTTAATTGTCCCACTAAATCCAATTTATCCAGGGGTAATGAAAGCTATGCTACTCTATAATAATGATCCCACCAAGTTCATCTACCAACATGAAAGCCTCATAATCCACCAAATAGTCTCATATAATTCTCAAAGTCCTTGATATAAACCCATCAAGTCATTTGTCCTCTATTCCTATATCCTCAAACTGGTCTTCCCTATGGCATCGTCGGTTCTGGTGCTATCCTAGGATGATAATGTGCTCATTCCCTACGTTCACTAGTTCCATAATGAACCCAATGTTGAGTGAGGTTATGGAGGCTTAACTGGTTTTGTTGCAATTCTGTGGGTTAAGCACATGGTTAAGGATTCGAGATGGGTTATCTCATGAAGTCTCGAAGGGTCTAGGGATGGGTTTCCAGTCTGGAGAGTTAAACATAACTCTACGAGGTTGCACTGGGTCGAGGAGGCTGCAGCAAAAGTCTTCAGTGTCAGTTGCTTGCCGAGGTGGAATCCTTGGTGCATTTTGTCTTGCTGGTCTTCAGAGATGAGAGGGAGAAGTAGCATAGAAGGGGGATGCCTAGAGGGGGTTTTATGGTGCAAGTGTAAACAAACAAGTGCCCTAAAGGCCACACACAATTCCATTAAGACATGATAGGTGATATAGTCGCATACAAGCTACCTAGGGCAGATGTGCGACTTATATCAAAACACAAACAAATAAAAACAAGCAACACAGAACGTGGTTCCATTTGAACCATCACACGGACTCGACTACGCATATGGGGGTACACAACTCATCCTACCCAGGGGTTCTCGGACTCGGTAGTCATGCTTGCTTGGAGAGAAGGGCGTTCAGTCTTCAGTTTCTGGGTCCCCCTTGTGGTGCCAATGGGTATGCGACAGTCGGCCGCCTGTTAGTACACATCCTTTTAATGTGCCCAAGTTCAGCACATCGGTGACAAGTGACGGAAGCAAAAAGTTTGTCATTCAGTCTCGGGTTATGTCGGCGATGGCCTGACGACGATCTTCTACGAGGTGGATATGGAAATTCATTCCTATGCCTCCTGCGTGGGGTTTGGTTGTAGGTTTTCCGAAGTTCCTCGATTTGTTTCTCCTGATTGGCAATGTGGGCTTGTAAGGCAGGGATTTGTTGTCCTCGCTCAGCCACCTTCTTCTTCTCGAGGCAGTGGAGGTGCAGAAGTGAAGGGAGGTCTTGGCGAGCCTTAAGGAATGTTTCAGTAAGGTGACGTAGAAGGTAGTCCCCTGTGTTGATAAAGCGGATCTGGTACTTGAGAGTTGGATCCTCATCTTCTGGGGAAATCATCACTTGAGTTGGGGCTCCAAATCCATTCTTGCCAGGTAGGTAGCGGGTGGCGTGTTCTTCTTTCATTTCTGGAAGGAGGTCTCGAAGACGGAGGAGCGCTTCATATGCCACTTGCTGAATTGCCAAGTCTCTTGTTGGCATGGGCGGTCCAATGAAGAACTACCCCTTGGGTGAGCTCTTGGCAGGCACAAAAACCTTGGCGTAGAACTCCTCGAACACATCATTTTCCAGTTCATGCAGGGTGTACATGGGTAGCAAGGGATAATGGCATTGTTGGAGGCAATCTCTTAGCAGTGATGGAAATCCCGTCGTAAGTAGTCTCAAGGGGGCGACGGCCATCTACAAACGTTGAATAGTGGAGGTCAATATGGGAAATTCATCTTGGGTTTGGTAAGCTTTAGAAAACAAGAGGAGTATAGCGGGTTTTGCAAAAACGGATTTTGTCCTATCTAACGCCCATGCTAACTAAGGCTTCCTACAGTCAGGATGGCTCTGATACCAGCTCTGCGGGGACCCCGATGTTGGGGAACGTAGTAATTTCAAAATATTCCTACGCACACGCAAGATCATGGTGATGCATAGCAACGAGAGGGGAGAGTGTTGTCCATGTACCCTCGTCGACCGAAAGCGGAAGCGTTATAACAACGTAGTTGATGTAGTCGTACGTCTTCACGGCCCGACCGATCAAGCACCGAAACTACGGCACCTCTGAGTTCTAGCACACGTTCAACTTGATGACGATCCCCGGACTCCGATCCAGCAAAGTGTCGGGGATGAGTTCCGTCAGCACGACGACGTGGTGATGATCTTGATGTTCTACCGTCGCAGGGCTTCGTCTAAGCACCGCTACGATATGACCGAGGTGGAATATGGTGGAAGGGGGCACCGCACACGGCTAAGGAACGATCACGAAGATCAACTTGTGTGACTTGGGGTGCCCCCTTGCCCTCGTATATAAAGGAGGGAGGGGGAGGTGCGGCCGGCCCCTAGGGGTGCGCCTGGAGGAGTCCTACTCCCACCGGGAGTAGGACTCCCCCCTCTTGCCTTGTTGGAGAAGGAAAGGGGAAGGGGGAAAGAGGAAAGGGGGGCGCCCCCCCTTCCTTGTCCTATTCAGACTAGGGGGGAGGGGGCGCGTGGCCTTCCCTGGCCGGCCCTCCTCTTCTCCCTTAGGGCCCATGTAGGCCCATTAACCCCCGGGGGGTTTCGGTAACCCCCCGGTACTCCGGTTGAATCCCGATTTCACCCAGAACGCTTCTGATATCCAAATATAGGCTTCCAATATATCAATCTTTATGTCTCGACCATTTCGAGACTCCTCGTCATGTCCATGACCACATCTGGGACTCCGAACAACCTTTGGTACATCAAAACATACAAACTCGTAATGAAACTATCATCGTAACGTTAAGCGTGCGGACCCCATGGGTTCGAGAACAATGTAGACATGACCGAGACACGTCTCCGGTCAATAACCAATAGCGGAACATGGATGCTCATATTGGCTCCCACATATTCTACGAAGATCTTTATCGGTCAGACCGCATAACAAAATACGTTGTTCCCTTTGTCATCGGTATGTTACTTGCCCGAGATTCGATCGTCGGTTTCTCAATACCTAGTTCAATCTCGTTACTGGCAAGTCTCTTTACTTGTTCCGTAATACATCACCTCACAACTAACTCATTAGTTGCAATGCTTGCAAGGCTTATGTGACGTGCATTACCGAGAGGGCCTAGAGATACCTCTCCAACAATTAGAGTGACAAATCCTAATCTCGAAATACGCCAACCCAACATGTACCTTCGGAGACACCTGTAGAGCTCCTTTATAATCACCTAGTTACGTTGTGACGTTTGGTAGCACACAAAGTGTTCCTCCGGCAAACGGGAGTTGCATAATCTCATAGTCATAGGAGCATCTATAAGTCATGAAGAAACCAATAGCAACATACTAAACGATCGGGTGCTAAGCTAATGGAATGGGTCATGTCAATCACATCATTCTCCTAATGATGTGATCCCGTTAATCAAATGACAACTCATGTCTATGGTTAGGAAACATAACCATCTTTGATCAACGAGCTAGTCAAGTAGAGGCATACTAGTGACATTTTGTGTGTCTATGTATTCACACATGTATTATGTTTCTGGTTAATACAATTCTAGCATGAATAATAAACATTTATCATGAAATAAGGAAATAAATAATAAATTTATTATTGCCTCTAGGGCGTATTTCCTTCAGTCTCCCACTTGCACTAGAATCAATAAACTAGTTCACATCACCATGTGATTTAACACCAATAGTTCACATCGTCATGTGACCAACACCCAAAGGGTTTACTAGAGTCAATAATCTAGTTCACATCACTATGTGATTAACACCCGAAGAGTACTACGGTGTGATCACATTTTGCTTGTGAGAGAATTTTAGTCAACGGGTCTGCCACATTTAGATCCGCATGTATTTTGCAAATTTCTATGTCAACAATGCTCTGCATGGAGCTACTCTAGCTAATTGCTCACACTTTCAATATGCATCCAGATTGAGACTTAGAGTCATCTGGATCAGTGTCAAAACTTGCATCAACGTAACCCTTTACGACGAACCTTTTGTCACCTCTGTAATCGAGAAACATATCCTTATTCCAGTAAGGATAGTTTTGACCGTTGTCCATTGATCTACGCCTAGATCACTATTGTACTCCCTTGCTTAACACAGTGTAGGGTATACAATAGATCTGGTACGCAGCATGGCATAATTTATAGAACCTATGGCTGAGGCATAGGGAATGACTTTCATTCTCTTTCTATCTTCTGCCGTGATCGGGCTTTGAGTCTTACTCAACTTCACACCTTGTAACACAGGCAAGAACTCTTTCTTTGACTGTTCCATTTTGAACTACTTCAAAATCTTGTCAAGGTATGTACTTACTGAAAAAACTTATCAAGCGTCTTGATCTATATCTATAGATCTTGATGCTCAATATGTAAGCAGCTTCACCGAGGTCTTTCTTTGAAAAAAAAACTCCTTTCGAACACTCCTTTATGCTTTGCAGAATAATTCTACATTATTTCCGATCAACAATATGTCATTCACATATACTTATCATAAATGTTGTAGTGCTCCCACTCACTTTCTTGTAAATACAGGCTTCACCGCAAGTCTATATAAAACTATATCCTTTGATCAACTTATCAAAGCGTATATTCCAACTCCGAGATGCTTGCACCAGTCCATAGATGGATCGCTGGAGCCTGCATATTTTTTTAGCACCTTTAGGATTGACTAAACCTTCTGGTTGCATCATATACAACTCTTCTTTAATAAATCCTTTAAGGAATGCAGTTTTGTTTATCCATTTGCCAGATTTCATAAATGCGGCAATTGCTAACATGATTCGGACAGACTTAAGCATAGATATGAGTGAGAAACTCTCATCATAGACAATTCTTGCTTTGTAGATAATAACACTACTACCAGCGTCCGTCTTCCTCTTGAAGATCCATTTAATCTCAATGGCTCGCCTGATCATTGGGCAAGTCAATCAAAGTCCATACTTTGTTTTCATACATGGATCTCATCTCAGATTTCATGGCCTCAACCATTTCGCAGAATCTGGGCTCGTCATCGCTTCCTCATAGTTCATAGGTTCATCATGGTCAAGTAACATGACCTCCAGAACAGGATTTACCGTACCACTCTGGTGCGGATCTCACTCTGTTCTACCTATGAGATTCGGCAGTAACTTGATCTAAAATTACATGATCATCATCATTAGCTTCCTCACTAATTGGTGTAGTAGTCACAGGAACAGATTGCTGTGATGAATTACTTTCCAATAAGGGAGAAGGTACAATTACCTTATCAAGTTCTACTTTCCTCCCACTCACTTCTTTCGAGAGAAACTCCTTCTCTAGAAAGTATCCATTCTCAGCAACGAATGTCTTTCCTTCGGAAACTCCTTCGGATCTTTGAACTTTTCAAATGTTTCAGACTTATGTTTCATCAAGTAGATATACCCATATCTGCTCAAATCATCTGTGAAGGTCAAAAAATAACGATACCCGCCGCGAGCTTCAACACTCATCGGATCGCATACATCAGTATGTATTCTTTCCAATAAGTCAGTTGCTCGCTCCATTGTTCCGGAGAATGGAGTCTTTAATAATCTTGCCCATAAGGCATGGTTCGCAAGCATCAAGTGATTCATAATCAAGTGATTCCAAATTCCATCAGCATGGAGTTTCTTTATGCGCTTTACACCAATATGACCTAAACGGCAGTGCCACAATGAGTTGCACTATCATTATTAACTTTGCATCTTTTGGCTTCAATATTATGAATATGTGTATCACTACGATCAAGATCCAACAAACCATTTTCATTGGGTGTATGACCATAGAAGGTTTTATTCATGTAAATAGAACAACAATTATTCTCTAACTTAAATGAATAACCGTATTGCAATAAACATGATCAAATCATATTTATGCTCAACGCAAACACCAAATAACACTTATTTAGGTTCAACACTAATCCCAAAAGTGTAGGGAGCGTGCGATGATGATCATATCAATCTTGGAACTACTTCCAACACACATCATCACTTCACCTTTAACTAGTCTCTGTTCATTCTGCAACTCCCGTTTCGAGTTACTACTCTTAGCAACTGAACCAGTATCAAATACCGAGGGGTTGCTACGAACACTAGTAAAATACACATCAATAATCTGTATATCAAATATACCTTTGTTCATTTTGCCATCCTTCTTATCCGCCAAATACTTGGGGCAGTTCCGCTTCCAGTGACCAGTCCCTTTGCAGTAGAAGCACTTAGTTTCAGGCTTAGGTACAGACTTGGGCTTCTTCACTTGAGTAGCAACTTGCTTGCCGTTCTTCTTGAATTTCCCCTTCTTCCCTTTGCCCTTTTCATGAAACTAGTGGTCTTGTCAATCATCAACACTTGATGCTTTTCTTGATTTCTACCTTCGTCGATTTCAGCATCACGAAGAGCTTGGGAATCATTTCCGTTATCCCTTGCATATTATAGTTCATCACGAAGTTCTTTTAACTTGGTGATGGTGACTAGAGAATTCTGTCAATCACTATCTTATCTGGAAGATTAACTCCCACTTGATTCAAGCGATTGTAGTACCCAGACAATCTAAGCAGATGCTTACTGCTTGAGCTATTCTCCTCCATCTTTTAGCTATAGAACTTGTTGGAGACTTCACATCTCTCAACTCGGGTATTTGCCTAAAATATCAACTTCAACTCCTGGAACATCTCATATGGTCCATGACGTTCAAAACGTCTTTGAAGTCCCGATTCTAAGCTGTTAAGCATGGTGCACTAAACTATCAAGTAGTCATCATATTGAGCTAGCCAAACGTTCATAACGTCTGCATCTGCTCCTGCAATAAGTCTGTCACCTAGCGGTGCATCAAGGACATAATTCTTCTATGTAGCAATGAGGATAGTCCTCAGATCACTGATCCAATCCGCATCATTGCTACTAACATCTTTTAGCTTAGTTTTCTCTAGGAACATATCAAAAATAAAACAGGGGAGCTAAACGCGAGCTATTGATCTACAACATAGATATGCTAATACTACTAGGACTAAGTTCATGATAAATTTAAGTTCAATTAATCATATTACTTAAGAACTCCCACTTAGATAGACATCCCTCTAATCTTCTAAGTGATCACGTGATCCATATCAACTAAACCATGTCCAATCATCACGTGAGATGGAGTAGTTTCAATGGTGAACATCACTATGTTTATCATATCTACTATATGATTCACGCTCGACCTTTCGGTCTCAGTGTTCCGAGGCCATATCTGTTATATGCTAGGCTCGTCAAGTTTAACCTGAGTATTCCACGTGTGCAACTGTTTTGCACCCGTTGTATTTGAACGTAGAGCCTATCACACCCGATCATCACGTGGTGTTCGGCACGAAGAACTTTCGCAACGATGCATATTTAGGGAGAACACTTATACCTTGATAATTTAGTGAGAGATCATCTTATAAAGCTACCGCCGAACTAAGCAAAATAAGATGTATAAAAGATAAACATCACATGCAATCATAATATGTGACATGATATGGCCATCATCATCTTGTGCCTTTGATCTCCATCTCCAAAGCATCGCCATGATCTCCATCGTCACTGGCATGACACCATGATCTCCATCATCTTGATCTATATCAATGTGTCGTCACATGGTCGTCTTGCCAACTATTGCTATGGCATAGCGATAAAGTAAAGCAATTATTTGGTGCTTGCATCTTATGCAATAGAGAGACAACCATAAGGCTTTTGCACGTTGCCGATAACTTCAACCAAACATGATCATCTCATACAAAAACTTATATCTCATCACGTCTTGACCATATCACATCACAACATGCCCTGCAAAAACAAGTTAGACGTCCTCTACTTTGTTGTTGCAAGTTTTACGTGACTGCTACTGGGCTTAGCAAGAACCGTTCTTACCTACGAATCAAAACCACAATGATAGTTTGTCAAGTTGGTGTTGTTTTAACCTTCGCAAGGACCGGGCGTAGCCACACTCGGTTCAACTAAAGTTGGAGAAACTGACACCCGCCAGCCACCTGTGTGCAAAGCACGTCGGTAGAACCAGTCTCGCGTAAGCGTACGCGTAATGTCGGTCCGGGCCGCCTCATCCAACAATATCGCCGAACCAAAGTATGACATGCTGGTAGGTGCTACCTCTTGAGCTTGCGTTGGTTTTCCCCGAAGAAGAGAGGATGATGCAGCAGAGTAGCGTAAGTATTTCCCTCAGTTTTTGAGAACCAAGGTATCAATCCAGTAGGAGGCCACGCTCAAGTTCCTCGTACCTGCACAAATTGATAGCAACTTGCAACCAACGCGATTAGGGGTTGTCAATCCCTTCACGGTCACTTACGAGAGCGAGATCTGATAGAGATAATATTTCTGGTATTTTTGGTATAAAGATGCAAAGTGAAAAGTAAAAGGCAAAGTAAAAGCAAAAAAAGATTAAAGTGATGGAGATTGATATGATGAGAATAGACCCGGGGGCCATAGGTTTCACTAGTGGCTTCTCTCAAGAGCATAAATTTTCTATGGTGGTTGAACAAATTACTGTTGAGCAATTGACAGGATTGAGCATAGTTATGAGAATATCTAGGCATGATCATGTATATAGGCATCACGTCCGTGACAAGTAGATCGAAATGATTCTGCATCTACTACTATTACTCCACTCATCGACCGCTATCCAGCATGCATCTAGAGTATTAAGTTAAAAATAGAGTAACGCTTTAAGCAAGATGACATGATGTAGAGCGATAAATTCATGCAATATGAAATAAACCCCATCTTGTTATCCTCGATGGCAACGATACAATACGTGCCTTGCTGCCCCTTCTGTCACTGGGAAAGGACACCGCAAGATCAAACCCAAAGCTAAGCACTTCTCCCATGGGAAGAACTACCAATCTAGTCGGCCAAACCAAACGGATAATTCGAAGAGACTTGCAAAGATAACCAATCATACATAAAAGAAATCAGAGAAGATTCAAATATTATTCATAGATAGACTTGATCATAAACCCACAATTAATCGGTCTCAACAAACACACCGCAAAAAGAAGAAGATTACATCAAATAGATCTCCACAAGAGAGGGGGAGAACATTGTATTGAGATCCAAAAAGAGAGAAGAAGCCATCTAGCTAATAACTATGGACCCGAAGGTCTGAGGTAAACTACTCACACTTCATCGGAGAGGCTATGATGATGTAGAAGCCCTCCGTGATGACGGCCCTCTCCGGCGGAGCTCCGGAACAGGCCCCAAGATGGGATCCCGTGGATACAGAAAGTTGCGGCGGTGGAATTAGGTTTTTAGCTCCTGTTCTGATCGTTTGGGGTACGTGGATATATATAGGAGGAAGAAGTACGTCGGTGGAGCCTCGGTGGGCCCACGAGGGTGGGGGCGCGCCTGGGGGTGTAGGGCGCGCCCCCCTACCTCGTGCCCATTTGGAAGCTTCCTTGGCGTAGGGTCCAAGGCTCCTGGGTCATATTTGGGAAGAAAATCACGTTCCAGAAAGGATTATTCTGTTTGGACTCTGTTTGATATTCCGTTTCTTCGAAACACTGAAATAGGCAAAAAAATAGCAATTCTGGGCTGGGCCTCCGGTTAATAGGTTAGTCCCAAAAATAATATAAAAGTGGAAAATAAAGCCCAATATAGTCCAAACCAGTAGATAATATAGCATGGAGCAATCAAAAATTATAGATACGTTGGAGACGTATTAGTAAGCAGTATAACTTATATCGCCCACAGATCACTTGTGTTCTACTCGTGCATATAACATCAACGCATAAAACCTGGCTCTGATACCACTGTTGGGGAACGTAGTAATTTCAAAAAAAAATCCTGCGCACACGCAAAATCATGGTGATGCATAGCAACGAGAGGGGAGAGTGTTGTCCACGTACCCTCGTAGACCGAAAGCGGAAGCGTTATAACAACGCGGTTGATGTAGTCGTACGTCTTCACGGCCCGACCGATCAAGCACCTACGACACCTCTGAGTTCTAGCACACATTCAGCTCGATGACGATCCCCGGACTCCGATCCAGCAAAGTGTCGGGGATGAGTTCCGTCAGCACGACGGCATGGTGACGATCTTGATGTTCTACCGTCGCAGGGCTTCGTCTAAGCACCGCTACGATATGACCGAGGTGGAATATGGTGGAAGGGGGCACTGCACACGGCTAAGGAACGATCACGAAGATCAACTTGTGTGTCTTGGGGTGCCCCCTTGCCCCCGTATATAAAGGAGGGAGGGGGGAGGTGCGGCCGGCCCCTAGGGGTGCGCCTGGAGGAGTCCTAATCCCACCGGGAGTAGGACTCCCCCCTCTTGCCTTATTGGAGAAGGAAAGGGGAAGGGGGAAAGAGGAAAGCCCCCCCCCTTCCTTGTCCTATTCGGACTAGAGGGAGGGGGCGCGCGGCCTTCCCTGGACGGCCCTCCTCTTCTCCCTTAGGGCCCATGTAGGCCCATTAACCCCCGGGGGGTCCGGTAACCCCCCGGTACTCCGGTAAAATCCTGATTTCACCCAGAACGATTCCGATATCCAAATATAGGCTTACAATATATCAATCTTTATGTCTCGGCCATTTTGAGAACTCCTAGTCATGTCCGTGATCACATCTGGGACTCCAAACAACCTTCGGTACATCAAAACATATAAACTCGTAATGAAACTGTCATCGTAACGTTAAGCGTGCGGACTAAGGGAGTCCTAGATTAGGGGGTGTCCGGATAGCCGGACTATAACCTTTGGCCGGACTCTTGGACCATGAAGATACAAGATTGAAGACTTCTTCCCGTGTCCGGATGGGACTTTCCTTGGCGTGGAAGGCAAGCTTGGCGATACGGATATGTAGATCTCCTTCCGTTGTAACCGACTCTGTGTAACCCTAGCCCTCTCCGTGTCCATATAAACCGGAGGGTTTTAGTCCATAGGACGAACAACAATCATACCATAGGCTAGCTTCTAGGGTTTAGCCTCTCTGATCTCGTGGTAGATCTACTCTTGTACTACCCATATCATCAATATTAATCAAGCAGGAGTAGGGTTTTACCTCCATCGAGAGGGCCCGAACCTGGGTAAAAACATTGTGTCCCTTGTCTCTGGTTACCATCCGCCTAGACGCACAGTTCGGGACCCCCTACCCAAGATCCGCCGGTTTTGACACCGACATTGGTGCTTTCATTGAGAGTTCCTCTGTGTCGTCGCTTTTAGGCCCGATGGCTCCTCCAATCATCAACAGCAATGCCGTCCAGGGTGAGACTTTTCTCCCCGGACAGATCTTCATATTCGGCGGCTTTATACTGCGGGCCAATTCGCTTGGCCATCTGGAGCAGATTGAAAGCTACGCCCCTGGCCATCACGTCAGATTTGGGAGCTTGAACTACATGGCTGACGTCCGCGGAGACTTGATCTTCGACGGATTCGAGCCGCAGCCGGGCGCGTCGCGCTGTCATGATGGGCATGACCTAACTCTGCCACCGAACAGTGCCCTGGAGGCCGCACCCGTGTTAGCTCCGACCCTTAGCTCGGAGCCAACTGCGCCGATCGAGGACGGGTGGCTAGACACCACCTCGGGGGCTGCAATCTCAACGGCGATCGAGCCGAACACCAGCCTTATCCTCTGTGAAGCCCATGACTCCAAGGTGCCGGACTCTTATCTGGACTCCAAACCCTCCGCGCCCCTGCCGATCGAATCTGATTGGGCACCGATCATGGAATTCACCGCCGCGGATATCTTTCAGTACTCTCCCTTCGGCGATATTCTGAATGCACTAAGGTCTCTCTCTGTCAGGAGAGTCCTGGCCGGATTATGGCCAACAGGATTGGGATGCGGACGACGAAGAAATTCGATGCCCACCCACCACCCACTTCGTAGCCACTGTCGATGATTTAACCGACATGCTGGACTTCGACTCCGAAGACATCGAGGGTATGGACGATGATGTAGGAGACGAACATGAACCAGCACCTATAGGGCACTGGAAAGCCACCTCGTCATATGACATATATATGGTGGACACACCCAAAGAAGGCAATGGCGACGGAACAACGGGGGATGACCCCTCCAATAAGCAACCCAAGCGTCGACGTCAGCAGCACTGCTCTAAGTAACGCCAAAGCAAAAACGGTGATACCGGCACGGGAGATAATAACACCCCGGACAGTGCCGAAGACAACTCCCTCCAGCAAGACTCAGCACAGGAGGATGGAGAAGCCAGCCCTCCCGAGAGGGCGGCAGACAGAGAAGAAGAGGATGATAATTACATGCCTCCCTCCGAAGAAGAGGCAAGCCTCGGCGACGACGAGTTTTTCATGCCAGAGGATCCCGTCGAACAAGAGCGCTTTAAGCGCAGGCTTATGGACACGGCGAGTAGCCTTAAGAAAAAATAGCAACAGCTCAGAGCTGATCAAGATTTGCTAGCCGACAGATGGACTGAAATCCTTGCGGCCGAGGAATATGAACTCGAACGCCCCTCCAAGAGCTACCCAAAGCGCAGGTTGCTACCCCGATTGGAGGAGGAAGCAATTAAACCTACATCACCAGCGCATGAGATGGCTGATCGGCCACCTCGCGGCCGCGACAGAGAGGCCTCTCGGCCCTCCACTCAAGCCGCACCCCAGCGTCGCTCAAAAAATACCAAGGCACGGGGAAACGCGCCAGACCTGCACGATATATTAGAGGACAAGGCAAGGCAAACAAGATCGATCTACGGATCACGCGGGCGCCCCACGACACGAGACGATAACCGTCATGCCAGATACAATAAGTCCGACCGGGCCGAACACAGTAGACAAAGCTCATCTGAGCTATGTCGTGATATAGCCCAGTACAGAGGGGCCGCATACCCACTATGCTTCAAAGATGAAGTAATGGGTCATCAAATCCCAGAGGGTTTCAAACCCGTAAACATCGAATCATACGATGGCACAACAGACACTGCGGTATGGATCAAGGACTATCTCCTTCACATCCACATGGCCCCGCGGTGATGATCTACACGCCATCAAATACCTCCCACTCAAGCTTAAAGGACCAGCTCGGCATTGGCTTAACAGCTTGCCAGTAGAATCAATTGGTTGTTGGGAGGATCTGGAAGCCACATTCCTCAACAATTTCCAGGGCACCTATGTGCGACCACCAGACGCCGATAACCTGAGCCACATAATTCAGCAGCCAGATGAATCTGCCAGACAATTCTGGACACGGTTCTTAACCAAGAAAAATCAAATCGTCGATTGTCCGGACGCTGAGGCCCTAGCAGCCTTCAAGCATAACATCCATGATGAGTGGCTTGCCCGGCACCTCGGACAGGAAAAGCCGAAATCTATGGCAGCCCTCACGACACTCATGGCCCGCTTTTGCGCGGGAGAAGACAGCTGGCTGGCTCGTAGCAACAACATGACCAAGAGCCCTGGTAATTCGGATACCAAGGACAGCAATGGCAGGTCGCGTCGCAACAAGCACAAGCGCCGCATTAACAGCGATAACACAGAGGATGCGGCAGTTAATGCCGGATTCAGAGGCTCTAAACCCGGTCAGCGGAAAAAGCCATTCAAAAGAAATACTCCGGCCCCGTCCAGTTTGGACCGAATACTCGACCGCTCGTGCCAAATACATGGCACCCCCGAAAAGCTAGCCAATCACACCAACAGGGATTGTTGGGTGTTCAAGCAGTCCGGTAAGTTAAATATCAAAAATAGAGACAAGGGGCTGCACAGCGACGAGGACGAAGAGCCCCGACCGCCGAACAATAGTGGGCAGAAGGGCTTCCCCCCACAAGTGCGGACGGTGAACATGATATACGCAACCCACATCCCCAAGCAGGAGCGGAAGCATGCGTTAAGGGACGTATACGCGTTGGAGCCAGTCGCCCCAAAGTTCAACCCATGGTCCTCCTGCCCGATCACTTTTGATCGAAGGGACCACCCCACTAGCATCCGTCACGGCGGGTTCGCCGCATTGGTTCTAGACCCAATCATTGACGGATTTCACCTCACTTGAGTCCTTATGGACGGCGGCAGCAGCCTGAACCTGCTCTATCAGGATACAATGCAGAGAATGGGCATAGATCCCTCAAGGATTAAACCTACAAAAACGACCTTTAAAGGCGTCATGCCAGGTGTAGAGGCCAACTGTACAGGCTCAGTTACACTTGAAGTGGTCTTCGGATCCCCGGATAATTTCCGAAGCGAGGAGTTAATTTTCGACATAGTCCCATTCCGCAGTGGCTATCATGCACTGCTCGGACGAACCGCGTTTGCAAAGTTCAATGCGGTGCCGCACTATGCCTACCACAAGCTCAAGATGCCAGGCCCTCGAGGAGTCATTACAGTCAATGGAAGCACCGAACACTCTCTCCGAACGGAGGAGCATACGGCGACCCTGGCAGCGGAAGTACAAAGCAGCCTCTCAAGGCAATTCTCCAGTCCGGCTATTAAACGTCCGGACACCGTCAAGCGTGCCCGGAGTAACCTACAACAAGACCGCCTGGCACGTCCCGAGCAAGCATAGCAATGCGGCCCCAACCCCAGCCCTCGCAAAACTGCGCAATCAGTACTACGCGTACATAACTACGCTCTGAAAATTCCATGGGCACAGGGGGAGGGGCACGGCCACGGCATGCCCTAAATGCGGCTCAACCGCACTAGGGGCTCCCGATTTCATCATTTTTTTCTTACTTTCAGGACTCCGTCATCTGGAAGGCCTGTCCGGCAATACAATCGCCGAACACACGATGCAACAACCAAGGAGGCAAGAAGCTACGTCGAATTCCCAGGTGGTCTCTATAACAAGCAAAATACCTGTCTTACATACTGCCACACAGCTCACCCCGGGAGGGGGACATGTCAAATAGTCCCATCTCTTGCTTATCGCATTATCTGTATCGTTCTGCTTTTACCGCAGCCTTTTTGAATAAACAATGCTTAGCTTCAGCTTATTATTGTTTTCTCTATTCATTTCTTTCTCTTTTCATATATATGTTCAGTTATGACACTTAGCACCCATACACTTTGGTACGGCCAATACGCCAGGGGCTCAAGCACCCCATAATACGGCGTGAGAAGTCCGAACACTTTCATAAGTGCGGCCCTCCGATCTTATAGCATTATATGCATCAGCTCCGAATCATGTCTTTGGTCAATAGTTGGGTTTGCTCGGCTCCCATGTTTTGGTACCTTACGTTCCGCTACATCGGCTAAGGTAGCACTGGGAGAACTACTGTGATTGTGCCCCGGTTGAGCTGGGTTGAGCACCTCAGTAGAGAAAGCTAAAACTGACTATCATGATAGGGCGAGAGATGGTCGCTATTCGAGAGGTTTCGAGTCCTTAAAGACCTATGCCGCTTAGAGCGAGGAGTCGGCTTTGTCCGGCCTAAGGCGTGTATAGCGCCCCGAACTCGGTCTTCCGAACACTAGGGGCCTCGCCGAAATTTAAAATTATAGAATTCTCTGGCTAAGTGAGAGTGATAACACATTATAATCCGATTGCCTTGTTCGTTGTGCTGAGCACCTCCCTCGAAGGACCCAAGAATGGGAAAAGAGTGCTCAGGTTTATCCCGAACACCCCAGCACTCGTGGCATGGGGGCAGAAGCCGACGACTCGCCATCTCTCAAATTTAATAAACGGCCGCATAGAAGGTAATATTTTAAATGAAACAAGCGTTGCATAGCGCATATGAACAAGTTTTCAGCGTACAGGATAACACGAGCGAGTTTACTCAAAAATCACATCTCTGGCAAATTCATCCGCCACAAGGCGGGCACGCTTCAGGACGCCCTCATAGTACTGTTGGGGAACGTAGCAGAAATTCAAAATTTTCTACGCAACACCAAAATCAATCTATGGAGTAATCTAGCAACGAGGGAAGGAGAGTGCATCTACATACCCTTGTAGATCGCTAAGCGGAAGCGTTGCAAGAACACGGATGAAGGAGTCATACTCGTAGCGATCAGATCGCGGTTGATTCTGATTTAAGTGCCGAACGGACGGCACCTCCGCGTTCAACACATGTACAGCCCGGGGACGTCTCCTCCTTCTTGATCCAGCAAGGGGAGAGGAGAAGTTGAGGGAGAGCTCCGTCAGCACGACGGCGTGGTGGTGGTGGAGCTTGTGGTTCTCCGGCATGGCTTCGCCAAGCACCATGGAGGAGGAGGAGAAGGTAGGAGGAGGGAGGGCTACGCCAGGGAAGAGGTCACGGCTGCCCTCCCACCCCTCCACTATATATAGGGGCAAGGGGAGAGGGTGAGGCGCCCAAGGGTTTCCCCTAGGGGGCGGCGGCTAGGCAGAATGGATCTCCCGAGGGAAAATCCTAGTGATACTTGCCCCCCAAGCCAAGCAGGTGGAGGCTTGCCTCCCAAGCCAGGTGGAGGCGCCCCACCTCCCCAAGTAACGTGGGAAAGGGTGTGGGGGGCGCACCAACCCTTAGTGGGCTGGTTTGCCCCTTCCCCTTTGGCCCATGAGGCCCTCCAACACTTGCCGGGGCTCCAGAAACACCTTTCGGTCATGCTGGCCATAACCTGGTACCTCCGGAACACGTCCGAACTCCAATACCCTTCGTCCAATATATCGATCTTCACCGCCGGACCATTCCGGAACTCCTCGTGATGTCCGGGATCTCATCCGGGACTCCGAACTACCTTCGGTAACCACATACTATTTCCCATAACAACTCTAGCGTCACCGAACCTTAAGTGTGTAGACCCTACGGGTTCGGGAACCATGCAGACATGACCGAGACACCTCTCCGGCCAATAACCAATAGCGGGATCTGGATACCCATATTGGCTCCCACATGTTCCACGATGATCTCATCGGATGAACCACGATGTCAAGGATTCAATCAATCCCGTATTCAATTCCCTTTGTCTACCGGTATAGTACTTGCCCGAGATTCGATCGTCGGTATCTCGATACCTTGTTCAATCTCGTTACCGGCAAGTCTCTTTACTCGTTCCGTAACACATCATCCCGTGATCAACTCCTTGATCACATTGTGCACATTATGATGATGTCCTACCGAGTGGGCCCAGAGATACCTCTCCGTCACACGGAGTGACAAATCCCAGTCTCGATTCATGCCAACCCAACAGACACTTTCGGAGATACCCGTAGTGCACCTTTATAGCCACCCAGTTACGTTGTGACGTTTGGCACACCCAAAGTATTCCTACGGTATCCGGGAGTTGCACAATCTCATGGTCTAAGGAAATGATACTTGACATTAGAAAAGCTTTAGCATATGAACTATACGATCTTGTGCTAGGCTTAGGATTGGGTCTTGTCCATCACATCATTCTCCTAATGATGTGATCCCGTTATCAACGACATCCAATGTCCATGGTCAGGAAACCATAACCATCTATTGATCAACGAGCTAGTCAACTAGAGGCTTACTAGGGACATGGTGTTGTCTATGTATCCACACATGTATCTAAGTTTCCTATCAATACAATTATAGCATGGATAATAAACGATTATCATGAACAAGGAAATATAATAATAACTAATTTATTATTGCCTCTAGGGCATATTTCCAACAGTCTCCCACTTGCACTAGAGTCAATAATCCAGTTCACATCGCTATGTGATTAACACTCAAGGTCACATCCCCATGTGACTAACACCCAAAGAGTTTACTAGAGTCAATAATCTAGTTCACATTACCATGTGATTAACACTCAATGAGTTCTGGGTTTGATCATGTTATGCTTGTGAGAGATGTTATAGTCAACGGGTCTGAACCTTTCAGATCCGTGTGTGTTTTACAAATCTCTATGTTATCTCCTAGATGCAGCTACCACGCTCTATTTGGAGCTATTCCAAATAACTGTTCTACTATACGAATCCAGTTTACTACTCAGAATAATCTGGATTAGTGTCAAAGTTTGCATCGACGTAACCCTTTACGACAAACTCTTTTACCACCTCCATAATCGAGAAAATTTCTTAGTCCACTAGTTACTAAGGATAACTTTGACCGTTGTGTTGTGATCCATTCTTGGATCACTCTTGTACCCCTTGACTGACTCATGGCAAGGCACACTTCAGGTGCGGTACACGGCATATCATACTGTAGAGCCTACGTCCAAAGCATAGGGGACGACCTTCGTCCTTTCTCTCTTTTCTACTGCGGTCAGGTTTCGAGTCTTACTCAATATTCATACCTTATAACACAGCCAAGAACTCCTTCTTTGCCGATCCATTTTGAACTTCTTCAAAATCTTGTCACGGTATGTATTCATTTGAAAGTACTGTTAAGCGTTTTGATCTATCCTTATAGATCTTAATGCTCAATACTCAAGTAGCCCAATCCAGGTTTTCCATTGAAAAACACTTTTCCAAAAACTCTGCATGCTTCCCAGAAATTCTACATCATTTCCGATCAACAATATGTCAACAACATATACTCATCAGAAATTCTATAGTGCTCCCACTCACTTCTTTGGAAATACAAGTTTCTCATAAACTTTGTATAAACCCAAAATCTTTGATCATCATCAAAGCGTATATTCCAACTCCGAGATGCTTACTCCAGTCCTTAGAAGGATTGATGGAGCTTCGCATGCTTGTTAGCATCTTTCAGGATTGTTAAAACCTTCTGGTTGTATCACATACAACCTTTCCTCAAGAAAATCGTGAGGAAACATTGTTTTGACATCCTATCTGCAAGATTTCACAAATAATGCAGTGACTGCTAATATAATTCCAACAGACTCTTAGCATCGCTACGAGTGAGAAAGTCTCACCATAGTCAACTCCTTGAACTTGTCGGGAAACATCTTAACGACAAGTCGAGCTTTCTTAATGGTGATATTTACCATCATTGTATGTCTTCCTTCTAAAATCCATCTGTACTCAACAGCCTCACGACCATCGGGCCATTCTGCCAAAGTCTACACTTTGTTTTCATACATGGATCCTCTCTCGGATTTTATGGCCTCGAGCCATTCATCGGAATCCGGGCCTACCATCGCTTCTCCATAGCTCGTAGGTTCATTGTTGTCTAGCAACATGACTTCCAAGATAGGATTATGTACCACTCTGAAGTAGTACGCATCCTTGTCATCCTACGAGGTTTGGGAGTGACTTGATCCGAAGTCTCATGATCACTATCATAAGCTTCCACTTCAATTGGTGTAGGTGCCACAGGAACAACTCTTTGTGCCCTGCTATACACTAGTTGAAGTGACGGTTCAATAACCTCATCAAGTCTCCACCATCCTCCCACTCAATTCTTTCGAGAGAAACTTTTCCTTGAGAAAGGACCTGATTCTAGAAACAATCCCTATTGCTTTCAGATCTAAGACAGGAGGTATACCCAACTGTTTTAGGTATTCTATGAAGATGCATTCATCCGCTTTGGGTTCGAGCTTATCAGCCTGAAACTTTTCACATAAGCGTCGTAGCCCCAAACTTTTAAGAAACGACAGGTTAGGTTTCTCTAAACCAAATGGTGTCGTCTCAACGGAATTGTGTGGTGCCCTATTTAAAGTGAATGCGGTTGTCTCTAATTCCTAACCCATAAACTATCGTGGTAATTCGATAAGAGACATCATGGTATGCATCATATCCAATAGGGTGCAGTTATGATGTTCGGACACACCATCACACTATGGTGTTCCAGGCGGTACTAGTCGTGAAACAATTTCCACAATGTCTCAATTGTGTACCAAACTCGCCACTCAGATATTCATCTCTATGATCATATCATAGATATTTTATCCTCTTGTCACGACGATATTCAAATTCATTCTGAAATTACTTGAACCATTCAATAATTCAGACTTGTGTTTCATCAAGTAAATATGCTCAGTATCTACTCAAATCATCTGTGAAGTAAGAGCATAACGATATCCACTGCGTGCCTCAGCACTCATTGGACTGCACACATCAAAATGTGTTACTTCCAACAAGTTGCTTTCTTGTTCCATTTTACTGAAACCGAAGCTTTCAGTCATCTTGCCCATGTGGTATGATTTGCATGTCTCAAGCGATTCAAAATCAAGTGAGTCCAAACGGTCCATCTGCATGGAGTTTCTTCATGCGTATATACCAATAGACATGGTTCACATGTCTCAATCCTTTTCAAAAATGAGTGAGTCCAAAGATCCATCAACATGGAGCTTCTTCATGCGTTTTATACCAATATGACTTACATGGCAATGCTACAAGTAGGTGGTACTATCATTACTATCTTATATCTTTTGGCATGAACATGTGTATCACTATGATCGAGATTCAATAAACCATTCATTTTAGGTGCAAGACCATTGAAGGTATTATTCAAATAAATAGAGTAACCATTATTCTCCTTAAATGAATAACCGTATTGTGATAGACATAATCCAATCATGTCTATGCTCAACGCAAACACCAAATAACAATTATTTAGGTTTAACACCAATCTCGATGGTAGAGGGAGCGTGCGATGCTTGATCATATCAACCTTGGAAGCACTTCCAACACATCTCGTCAGCTCACCTTTAGCTAGTCTCCGTTTATTCCGTAGCTTTTATTTCGAGTTACTAACACTTAGCAACCGAACCGGTATCTAATACCCTGATGCTACTAGGAGTACTAGTAAAGTACACATTCACATAATGTATATCCAATATACTTCTATCGACAGCCATCTCATCTACCAAGTATCTAGGGTAATTCTGCTCCAGTGGCTGTTCCCCTTATTACAGAAGCACTCAGTCTCGGGTTTGGATTCAACCTTGGGTTTCTCCACTAGAGAAGCAGCTGATTTGCCGTTTCATGAAGTATCCCTTCTTGCCCTTGCCCTTCTTGAAACTAGTGGTTTCACTAACCATCAACAATTGATGCTCCTTCTTGATTTCTACTTTCGCGGTGTCAAACATCGCGAATATTTCAAGGATCATCATATCTATCCCTGATATGTTATAGTTCATTACGAAGCTCTAGCAGCTTGGTGGCAATGACTTTGGTGAAACATCACTATCTTATCTGGAAGATCAACTCCCACTCGATTCAAGTGATTGTTGTACTCAGACAATCTGAGCACAAGCTCAACGATTGAGCTTTTCTCCCTTAGTTTGCAGGCCAAGAAAATCGTCGGAGGTCTTATACCTCTTGACGTGGGCACGAGCCTGAAATCCCAATTTCAGCCCTCGAAACATCTCATATGTTCCGCGACATTTCAAAAATGTCTTTGGTGCCTCAATTCTAAACCATTTATCATTACTGAACTATCATGTAGTCATCAAAACGTCTATGTCAGATGTTCGCAACATCCACAGACCACGTTCGAGGTCCAGCACACCGAGCGGTGCATTAAGGACACAAGCCTTCTACTGTCCGCATAATTGCTACTATCAACTTTCAACTATATTTTCTCTAGGAACATATCTAAAACAGTAGAACTAAAGCGCGAGCTTACGACATAATTTGCAAAGATTTTTGACTATGTTCAGGATAATTAAGTTCATCTTATGAACTGCCACTCAGATAGACATCCCTCTCGTCATCTAAGTGATTACATGATCCGAGTCAACTAGGCCGTGTCCGATCATCTCGTGAGACGGACTAGTCATCATCGGTGAACATCTTCATGTTGATCGTATCTACCATACAACTCATGCTCGACCTTTCGGTCTTCTGTGTTCCGAGGCCATGTCTGTACATGCTAGGCTCGTCAAGTCAACCTAAGTGTTTGCATGTGTTACGAGGCCATGTCTGTACATGCTAGGCTCGTTAACACCCGTTGTATTCGAACGAAAGAATCTATCACACCCGATCATCATGTGGTGCTTCGAAACGACGAACCTTCGCAACGGTGCACAGTTAGGGAGAACACTTTCTTGAAATTTTAATGAGGGATCATCTTATTTACTACCATCGTTCTAAGCAAATAAGATGCAAAAACATGATAAACATCACATGCAATCAAATAGTGACATGATATGGCCATCATCACTTTGCTCCTTTTGATCTCCATCTTCGGGGCTCCATGATCATCATCGTCACCGGCATGACACCATGATCTCCATCATCATGATCTCCATCATCGTGTCTTCATGAAGTTGTCTCGCCAACTATTACTTCTACTACTACGGCTAACGGTTAGCAATAAAGTAAAGTAATTACATGACGTTTATGTTGACACGCAGGTCATAAATAAATTAAGACAACTCCTATGGCTCCTGCCGGTTGTCATACTCATCGACATGCAAGTCATGATTCCTATTACAAGAACATGATCATCTCATACATCACATATATCATTCATCACATCCTTTTGGCCATATCACATCACATGGCATACTCTGCAAAAACAAGTTAGATGTCCTCTAATTGTTGTTTGCATGTTTTACATGGCTGCTATGGGTTTCTAGCAAGAACGTTTCTTACCTACGCAAAACCACAACGTGATATGTCAATTGCTATTTACCCTTCATAAGGACCCTTTTCATCGAATCCGATCCGACTAAAGTGGGAGAGACTGGCACCCGCTAGCCACCTTATGCAACTAGTGCATGTCAGTCGGTGGAACCTGTCTCACGTAAGTGTACGTGTAAGGTCGGTCCGGGCCGCTTCATCCCACAATGCCGCTGAATCAAGATTGGACTAGTAACGGTAAGCATATTGAACAAAATCAACGCCCACAACTGCATTGTGTTCTACTCGTGCAAAGAATCTACGCAATAGACCTAGCTCATGATGCCACTGTTGGGGAACGTAGCAGAAATTCAAAATTTTCTGCAACACCAAGGTCAATCTATGGAGTAATCTAGCAACGAGGGAAGGAGAGTGCATCTACATACCCTTGTAGATCGCTAAGCGGAAGCGTTGCAAGAACGCGGATGAAGGAGTCGTATAGCGATTCAGATCGCGGTTGATTCCGATTTAAGTGCCGAACGGACGGCACCTCCGCGTTCAACACATGTACAGCCCGGGGACGTCTCCTCCTTCTTGATCCAGCAAGGGGAGAGGAGAAGTTGAGGGAGAGCTCCGTCAGCACGATGGCGTGGTGGTGGTGGAGCTCGTGGTTCTCCGGCAGGGCTTCGCCAAGCACCATGGAGGAGGAGGAGAAGGTAGGAGGAGGGAGGGCTACGCCAGGGAAGAGGTCACGGCTGCCCTCCCACCCCTCCACTATATATAGGGGCAAGGGGAGAGGGGGAGGCGCCCTAGGGTTTCCCCTAGGGGGCGGCGGCTAGGCAGATTGGATCTCCCTAGGGAAAATCCTAGGGATACTTGCCCCCCAAGCCAAGCAGGTGGAGGCTTGCCTCCCAAGCCAGGTGGAGGCGCCCCACCTCCCCAAGTAACGTGGGAAAGGGTGTGGGGGGCGCACCAACCCTTAGTGGGCTGGTTTGCCCCTTCCCCTTTGGCCCATGAGGCCCTCCAACACTTGCCGGGGCTCCCGAAACACCTTTCGGTCATGCTGGCCATAGCCTGGTACCTCCGGAACACGTCCGAACTCCAATACCCTTCGTCCAATATATCGATCTTCACCGCCGGACCATTCCGGAACTCCTCGTGACGTCCGGGATCTCATCCGGGACTCCGAACTACCTTCGGTAACCACATACTATTTCCCATAACAACTCTAGCGTCACCGAACCTTAAGTGTGTAGACCCTACGGGTTCGGGAACCATGCAGACATGACCGAGACACCTCTCCGGCCAATAACCAATAGCGGGATCTGGATACCCATATTGGCTCCCACATGTTCCACGATGATCTCATCGGATGAACCACGATGTCAAGGATTCAATCAATCCCGTATTCAATTCCCTTTGTCTACCGGTATAGTACTTGCCCGAGATTCGATCGTCGGTATCTCGATACCTTGTTCAATCTCGTTACCGGCAAGTCTCTTTACTCGTTCCGTAACACATCATCCCGTGATCAACTCCTTGATCACATTGTGCACATTATGATGATGTCCTACCGAGTGGGCCCAGAGATACCTCTCCGTCACACGGAGTGACAAATCCCAGTCTCGATTCATACCAACCCAACAGACACTTTCGGAGATACCCGTAGTGCACCTTTATAGCCACCCAGTTACGTTGTGACGTTTGGCACACCCAAAGTATTCCTACGGTATCCGGGAGTTGCACAATCTCATGGTCTAAGGAAATGATACTTGACATTAGAAAAGCTTTAGCATATGAACTATACGATCTTGTGCTAGGCTTAGGATTGGGTCTTGTCCATCACATCATTCTCCTAATGATGTGATCCCGTTATCAACGACATCCAATGTCCATGGTCAGGAAACCGTAACCATCTATTGATCAACGAGCTAGTCAACCAGAGGCTTACTAGGGACATGGTGTTGTCTATGTATCCACACATGTATCTAAGTTTCCTATCAATACAATTATAGCATGGATAATAAACGATTATCATGAACAAGGAAATATAATAATAACTAATTTATTATTGCCTCTAGGGCATATTTCCAACAAGTACATCTCAGGGTGGCGATGCTCCTTCCCCGGCCACTACTAGAAAAAGGGCTACTAATGGCGCACCTAATTTGGCCATTAATGGCGCATTAGTGGTGCGCCATTACTAGCACGCCATTAGTAATATTTACTAATGGCGCACCACTGGTGCGCCATTAGTATCTAGTATACTAATGGCGCACCACCGGTGCGCCATTAGTACAGGGCACGGTGCGCCATTAGTATGCCTCCCAGGGGCCATGTATAGCCAGGTGCTTTGGCATACTAATGGCGCACGACAACAGGATGCGCCATTAGTAATCTCGGCATACTAATGGCACACTGCTTAAAGATGCACCATTAGTATCCTCTGGCATACTAATGGCGCACTGTGATGTGATGCGCCATTAGTATGAATATTAGGTTTTTTTTAATTTTTTAATTTTCTGTTTTTTTGCACAGGTTACAAAATGTATAATTGGACAAAATATAGACAGCACACATCAACAACAGATTCATCGAATACAATAGAAGATTAGTCTCTGAATACAATTCATCATATTAGTCTCCGAATACAATTCATCATATTAGTCTCCGAATTGAAAAGACCGAACAAAGATAGAACATTATATTACAAGTCTCGAGACCGCGAGTAGCGAGTTTGTCTTCACATTACAAGTCGATATCGATCATCTAAACTACCATCACATAGAAGAGAGCTGCGGTCATCACGATGAGCATCATCACGATGAAACTCGTCTTCATCCGGTTCCTCCAACGCTCCCTCCCCTCTCCCGCTAGATAGCGGGCGTATCTAGATTCGGCCTCGGCCCTAGTGGTGTACCCTTTGTAACTGTTACCGCTGAATCGGTGAACCTGTCTCCGACACTCCTCCCAGTCGTTGTAGACTCCGGGAACCTTACCCTTGTACACGACATACGACGGCATCGCTATGCACTAGCCAAACGAAACGTTAGTACCAATTCACAGACAATACATAAGCAATATATAAGTATGCAACAAAACGATCGGAAGAGAAAAGCAAGACATTAATAGCATCGATTACATCTAAGTTGAACGACTCTCGAAACCAAAGAGACATACTACAAGTTCATTAAAGTTTAATTACAACATGAGTCAATCGATGTTTCAGAACTAGACACAGCATCACTGCTTTCGACTCGACTCAAGGGACCGGAGCGTGGATGAAGCCGCCGTCTATCGTGGGAGTCATGAAATTACGGGCATTGTCAGCCTGCATTTGTAGCATTCCATCTATCTCACTGTTGGACGGTTGATTTCTGAGGTAGAACTGCCCCGAGGTACGAAGGACATCTTGATGGATGATTTCCGCAAACTCCGACTGGATGCGAAAGAATTCTTGTCTGATGTCCGCGTCCTGGATTGCCGACACGCTCGCGGCCCAATATTTGAGTTTACTCGGTAGCAGAAGTTGATGATGGTCCCGTACGATCGCCCGCATGTGATGGATGGCGTAGTAGGCACCCTTCTGACCGCCAGGCGGCTGCTTGACGCAGCAGAACGTCGTATTGTGGGAGAACACGTGCTTGCCGTACTTACGAATAGGCCTGTTGAAGGTGCCTCCAGATATGGCGTAGCCGGGGAGAACATCATCAAGGACCTTCTTGACATTTGTGTAGTCTACGTTCGACTGACGGTCTGGGTCGAAATACGTGGCCATGGAATATTTGGGGCTTAGGAGGATGAGCGTGCAATGTGTGTCACTGCAGAAAACACGGAATGTTAAAAGAAAAACAATCAAAATCTAAGAATTCGTATGTTACGGGGCGGTTGAGGGGAGGACTTACTCGGGAAATTAAGGCACGAGGAAGTTATCCTTATCTGGGTTTGCCAGAATGACGCCTTCGAGGTAAGAACTCGTGACTTGCCGGTCCCCAGCGCTGCCCAAGATCTTGGCACGCATGTAGAAGGGGTCGACTATCACGATGTCCGGGGTCTTGTCGCGAATGATCCGCATCTCCATACTCAGTGAAAATAGCTGAACGAAGGTGTAGTGCAGCGGATGAAGGTTCAACATAGCGTGGATGTCATCAAACCGCAGGACGATCGTACCCCCGATGGAGTTATCCACAAAGCCCTTGCCCTCTGGCACCTTGGCCACAAAAACTGGGTATGCCACATCCTTCTCTCTGAGACGCCGCTTCTCCAAAGAAAGAACACTGTCATGCAGACTCCGCATAGCACCGGCTGCAACATCGAGCATATTTCTTGGTAGCATCTGCCTACCCGCCACATGCACCCTCCTCATTAAATCCTCAGGTGAAGGTGGCCCGTCCTGAGCACGGATCGTACTCGGTGCCGGCTGGCCCGCACCCTTGTTAGTCTTTCTTTTGCGTGCCTTCTTCTTCTCCTGTAATGGGACCGAGTTCTGCTCACAGACCGCCTTCTTGAGTGTGTTGGGGCTGAGAATATTTCGCACCTCGCCTATCTGAGGCTCGGTGAAGTCGGCAGCTGGAGGCGTCTCCTGAGAGCTGAACGGCAGACGACGCCTGTTGCAACTTGGCTTCTCTGTGGTACCAGCTAGATCGCGCACGTCTCTTGTTGGGTTGGGTTCTTGAGAAGGAGGCCCCGTGAAGTCGCCACCATACCCATGATCGGCAAAGTACTGATCGGCGTTGCCGAGTGTATCGTCGTCGTTGTCATTCTGATCCTGTGCCATATGCATGTTTGGATCTAGTGGCATAGGGATGTCCGGCACCGTTGCGGTGGTCTTGCCATGGGGCCGACTTGGCGCCGGCACGACTGGCGGTGTTGTCTTTGGGGTGGTGTCCCCCGCCCCCAAACGAATCTGGCTCTTCGGCCAAAGCAGGGGCCAGCCGATCAAGCAGGCGCTGAGGGTCATCACGTCATCATCGTCGGCCCCGACGGGTCGAATCGGAGGTAGCAACTCATCGCAGCCTGGCAGCACCCGAACCAGTTGAACCCTAAACAAGTTGGGTGGCATCTGGGTACCGTGGAACAAGGGGTTGCCCGGTTGAACGATTTTGCCCTTGGCGACATCGACCAACTCGTTGTTCACGAAGTGCAGGAGAGTGCACGGAACATCGGCGGCGCCCTGCGAAAACATGTAGGGCGTCAGGGATGCCCAGTCAAAGGCAAGGAGATGAAGTCCTCGACCGAGAGAGGCTTAATTAGTTACCGTGATGATGGCGTCGAGCTCGGCTAATGTCGAGGCACCGCCAACGGCGGGCGTGCAGTTGACGGAGGGGCCGCTTGCTGCAGAGGTGCCGGCCAGCGTACACACGGGTGCATTAAGCTCCCGTGCCAGCGTCGGAGATACCAATGCCGCCTCCGCCGGAGACACCAATGGCCCCGGCATCGCGTTCTGCGAGTTGCTGGCCGTGAAGCTAGGAATCGGGGGCGGCCCCTGTTGGCCGCCCGCAATCCACGCACTCAACCCCGAGATCAAGGTAGGCACAATGGCGGTGATCGTCACTCTGAGTTGTTGTTGCACTTGCTCTTGGACAATCTCTGGAATCCGCGCCACCTGTGCCTTGAGTTCTTGAACCTCGCGCGCCTGGCTTTCCGAGCTGGTCTTTTTCTCCTTTCGCCCACAAGTGTTATAGTATGACCCCCATTTTGTCGACAAGCCTTTGCCGGCCACACGACCAGCTGACGTCGGCTTACTGAGCTTATCCTTGTTCTTCATTACATTCAACGCCCTATTTAGAGTGGTGTCCCAAGGGTTGCTCTTAGTCGACCCCGCGCTACTGCTTTCAGTCGCCTGCGGAAGGAATGTGAACCATTTAGAAATTTGGCTTCATTAATTAGAATGCAACCATATGGAGCTAATTACGCGGGGGTGTATTCCTTACCAGAACAAGCTCAAGCGCCCTGGTCTTCGGATCCGTGGTAAGCTCCTTTGTTTTCGGGTCCTTCTTGTACCGGGCCCTGACATAGTTCCTGGTCTGATTGTCACCGTATTTATCGAAGAGGGGCGGTAGGTCTTTCTCGGCACGGTCCGCCTCCTCCTTGTCCCATATAGGCTCCGCCACTCTGTAACCGCCGGGACCGAGTGTGTGTTCCCCTAATTTCAGCTCCCGCATTTCTTTCCCCCACTTACTTGATTCGGAGTGTGCGGTGCTCGAGCAATTGATCTTGAAGTCGTTGTAGTCATCTTCGGTGATCGAAGGATTTTTCTCCTTGATCTTCTCATAACTCTCACCTTTCTCGATCATTCTCTTCACATTGCTTTTCCAAGTAGACAAGGCCTTGCTCATCTTCGTGAGGGCAGCATTGTTCACTTTATTCCCTTTGAGGCTTGTGTTTTCAAATTCAGCGGGGAACTTGTATCGTTCGTGCAGCTTCGTGAAGAGGAGGTTGCGCAAATTCCCTCGGTCAGGATGCCTCAGGTTCTCGGTGTTGATCGAGACGGTGCTCCGGAGAATGCACCCGAGCTGAAGCGAGTACCCCTTGACTATTCGTTCGGGCGCCGTTGGATTCCCGTCGGAGTCCACTTCAGTAACTTCCTCCTTGAGGGTGCGGAGCACGGTTGGGCGCCGGTCCTTCCGTTGCCTCTTCTGGCTGCCATCTGTGCGTGTGCCGCCATCATTAGTGGTGGCATCCTCGGAGGCACCATCAGTGGTGGCATCAGTGGGGTCATCCTCGGCGGCACCATCAGTGGTCTCAGGATCGGTGGGGAAGGCGGCGTCCTCATACAAGTGAGGTTGTTCCTCCATCTCCTGGGACAGCTCCCAGAATGCCTTGCCGCCCGAACCCCCGGCCTCATCGTTGTAGGCCATGTTTCTCTCTAAATAGAAACAAAGTTTGGTCAAAAAGTTGGTTATTGTCAAGGAACAAGATCATGGTCTCATCATTTAGGGTTTGTCGACACCGAGGCATCCTAAAATCTAAGCTTTTATCATTGAGGGTTTTGTCGACGCCGAGGCACCCTAAAAGCCTAAGCTTTCATCATTTTGGTTTTTATCGACACCGAGGCACCCTAAAAGCCAAGGTTTTATCATTTAGGGTTTGTCGACGCTGAGGCACCCTAAATGCTAAGTTAAGTTTTCATCATTTAGGGTTTATCGATGCCGAGGCACCCTAGGTTGACTGATATATATGGGTACTCTAAATGGCAGATCGCATCGGCAACACCGCCTACTCGAGTGCCTAGGAAAAGAGCGCTGGTTGATCCTACTTAATTAAGTACTAAGATACCCCGGCCCATGCATTAGTCGCAAGTACCCCATATGTCCTATTTTTAGCAAAGTCATGCTAAAATTCACGGAAAATTTCAGCATGACCTTTGCTGAAAATAGGACATATGGAGTACCCGAATTTGCCGGAACGGAAGTTAATCGACATTCCGGTAAACTCAAGGGCCTCTCGGGGTACCTGCAAAATCATCACGACACGATGGTCGGAAACAAAACCCAGCAAACTAGCACCACAATGTGCCTCTACTTTCATATGGATGAAAAGGCCACAGACCATATGGTCCTCTGCTTTCATATAGTCGCAAGTACCCTCAAGAATGAACATATAGCAATATCTGTTGTCCCCCCATAACATACGGAAATCAAAATCAGCTCAACTTAGATGAAAATTGCCTTTGCTGCATGGAATAGAACATAAGGTAAGGACCATAATTCGTATATAGTATTAGTGTGATGTATTCCAATGCAGGACAACAAATTATGCTATTATATGTTGACTGTGAGCAAACTACCTATTGAAGCAAAGGCAAATATCTCTGAAGTCTGAACTAAAGCACGGTTTCCTTGCTGATGATCCACAGTCCCACACTACTGAATGGGTTTCTGCAGAACCAAAACAGACATCACAGGAGAGAAGTCCCAGTGGACAGGTCAGAATGGCATAAAAACATGACTGCATACATTAGGGCAGATGTGATTTTGGTACAGCTACACTACTGCAGGCTGCATACATTCAGTCATTCTAAAATTTGTTTTAGTCTACTCCTAAAATTCAGCACTAGCAGATCTTCAACACTCCAATTTCTTTCAGTTTTGGCAGTTTATTTGCAGCTTCAAAATGGAAAATACACATCTTCAATACTGCAATTTTACAAACAGTTGGTATGACTGTACAAATTACTCTACTGATAGATACATGTGTCATGTGTGTGTGCTCTGCTGTCTGAAATTCAGAGCTGAATACAACACTACTCATATTTGGGATAAGATATGTTTGTGATTCACAAGTTAATGACCTTGGGAAGGCATATACAGCAAAATTCGTGCAACAATCTCTACAGAAAACTCTTGTACTCATCTCAAGAACTGGACACTGGAGTAGTTTCAATTTCTAAAAAATGGGGTGCATCACAAGAACTAAGAAACCTCTGCACACCATTTATAAGTTGTTCTAGAGACAAGATGGCACTGCACCATTTTACAAGCCATTCTAGTGACAAATTCATGGAATATTTTCTTTGATTTTAGTAGTCCAACATCATTCTTTCCCCAACAGCACCGATCTACTCCGACTGCAGGAGAAAGCAACAGAAGGGGATCAGGTGGGGGGTTAGCTTACAGGGGCGGATGGGGGCGAAGGCGGGGGTGACGCCGACGGCGTTGGAGAGCTTCTCGACGCCGGCCTGGAGCGTGCGCACCACCAGCCGCGACGAGCGGCCGTTCTTGGACCTCCTCGGCCTCCCCTGCTCATTACACCCAACAGCACCGATCAGAGAAACGGCGCGGCGAGGCAGAGGAGCGGCACGTGAGAGAGGGGCGGGGAAGCGGGGGTTACCTGGGAGGAGAAGGAGAGGAGGAGGGAGGCGGGGCGTCGAGGCGGCGTCGGGGCGTCAGGGCGGCGGGGCAGCGGCGGGGCGTCGGGGCGTCGGGGCGACGGGGCAGCGGCGTCGGGGCGTCGAGGCGGCGGGGCAGCGGCATCGGGAGAGGAGAGGGGAGGGGGATCGAGGGCGAGGGCGAGGGAGAGAGAGGGGGCCCGGGAGGAAGTATGGATGGGGGCCTAACAATACTAATGGTGCACCACCCCTCGGTGCGCCATAAGTACATCCATACTAATGGCGCACCTCACCCTGGTGCGCCATTAGTACTTTTTTTTATTTCTGCTCGAGCCAACAGGTTTATCTCCCACCTAACCTGATCCACATCAAGTTCCTCTACTAGCTCGACTGGTCAGCAGCCAGTTCTCACACCAGGAGGTCCTGGGTTCGATTCCCAGGCTCCACAAATTTTTTTTATGCATTTAAAATGTTGTTTGATACTTACTTGTGTTTAAATATGTTCAAACTTGTTTAAATCATAACAGTAATATTTTTTTATAAGATAGTAATAATTTTTTTAAAAATATCATCAAACAGTAATGCCGGTGGAGCGGGGGAGGGTGCGGGGGGGTCGGCGGCGGCGGTTGAGTAGGGGAGGGGTGCGGGGGGTCGGCACCGGCGGTTGAGTAGGGGAGAGGTGCGGGGGGTCGGCGGCGGCGGTTGAGTAGGGGAATCGAGGGTGCGGGGGGTCGGCGGCGGCGGCCGGTGGACCGGGGGGTGCTCGGCGGTGAGTGGGACCGGATCTGGCGAGGTGGGATAGCGATCGAGATGGAGGGGGATCAAGATCGAGTGTCCATGAAATTTAAAAATATTCATGATAGTTCAAAAAGTGCCCATGAAATACAATCGAGAAATGAAGGCTACGATTTAAATACAATCGATCTTAGCTAGCTATCTCTTCACAATCTTCTTGCCCTTCTTTTTCGCAAATGGAGTTCTTCTGTGGAACGGATGTCCTTTAGGTAGGGTGGTCCTGCTTCTTCTCGTGGTGTATGCTGCTACTTCATCATTGTCTTCATGTTCGATCCTCGGGTCGCCGTACTTGTCGAAGTCGTGCTCATTGGCTACTCCATCCATTCCGATGATCTTCCTTTTGCCTCTCCTCACGACAACACGACTGGGCTTTGGCGGGTCGGTAATGAAGAAGCATTGGTCCACTTGGGAAGCCAGTACCCATGGCTCATTTTTCGTGATGACGTTTGCGCACGCGGTCTTGGATTTGGCTTCGGGTATAACCATGGTGGTGAAATACCAGTCTTCTTTTATGACGTTCTTGGCCCGTCTGACACGGAACATCGGGACCTTCTCTCCAGCGTAGCTCAGCTCCCAGATCTCCTCGATCCTTCCATAGTATCTGTCCTTGTCGTTACCGGTGTAGGATTCCATCGTTACCCCGGAGTTCTGATAACCATCGCTCTTCATGTCCTTGGCCTCGGTGTAGAATGTGTAGTCGTTGATATCGTACGCCTCATAGGTCATCAGGTTGTGCTCGGCGCCCTGTGACAAGGCGAATATGAGTTGTTCTTCCGCGGAAGAATCCTCATGTAAAGGGTACGACAGAAGCTTCTGCTTGAACCAACGCGTGAAACATGAGTTGTGCTCTTTGAGTATATCTCTGTCCGTCCTCTGTTGGCCTTTGTCATTGTACGTCTTCTTAATAAAGGTTTTGTGCTCTACCACCCAAGGATCGACCACGTCTATGTGTTGTAGCGCGACTAGGTTTGCTCTTTCAAAGTCGGCGAGTCGACCCTCGAAGTCGACATGCATTTCGCGGCGACCCTCACGGTGACCCCATCCAGCGAGCCTGCCGAGGTGCCTGTTGATGGGCAGACCAACGGGGTTCTCGATGCCTAGATAATTCGTGCAGTAGGAGATGCACTCTTCGGTCAGAAAGCCCCTGGCTATGCTTCCCTCTGGACGTGACATGTTGCGAACGTATCCTTTGATGACACCATTCATCCTTTCGAACGGCATCATGCTGTGCAGGAACATCGGCCCGAGTTGGATGATATCCTCCACTATATGTACCAGCAGATGCAACATAATGTCGAAGAATGCGGGCGGGAAGTACATCTCAAGCTCGCATAGTATCACCACGATCTCTTCCTGTAGCCTTCTGAGTTGCCTCGCGCCAATCGACTTCCGAGAGATGACGTCGAAGAAGTTGCATAGGCCAAATAGCGTTTCACGGACGTGCGCGCCCATGATCACACGGATTGCAACTGGAAGTATCTGCATCATCAGCACGTGACAGTCGTGAGACTTCATCCCACTGAACTTCTGCTTCGCTGTGTCTAAGTATCTGCTTATCTTCCCCGCGTAACCGTAAGGAAGTTTTACTCCTAGGAGGCAGGTGAAAAACTACTCGATCTCCTCCTGACTTAGAGTGAAGCACGCGGGAGGGTAGTCATTTCCGGTCTTCTTGGCCTTTTTGCCTTTGCGACGACTTTCTGTGTCCTGCTTCGCCTCATCATCATCATCATCATCATCATCATATATAGCGTGAAGCTCCTGCCTGATGCCCATTGATTTCAAGTCTGCCCTTGCTTTCGGCCCATCTTTGGTCCTCTCTGGCATGTTGAGCAGGGTACCAAGCAGACTCTCGCACACGTTCTTCGTGATATGCATGACATCAAGGCTGTGAGGCACACGGTGGATCTTCCAGTACGGCAAGTCCCAGAAAACAGACCTCGTTTTCCATACCTTCAGTAGCGGCTCTGGCGCCTTTCGCTTCTTTCCCGGCTCTGGCGTCTTTTGCTTCTTTCCCGGCAGTGGGCAGTCTTTCCAATTTTTCAACAGCTTGTCTATTTCCTCGCCGCTCCTCGTACACGGGCGTTTTCGAGGTTCGGTTTCACCATCGAACAGATCCTTGCGTTTCCTCCATGGGTCATCGTCGCGAAGCCACCTTCGATGTCCCATGAACACGGTTTTCGAAGACCCGGGATCTCTATCTAGCTGGCGATACGTTGTGTCATCCATGCACCTTACGCATCCAGAAAATCCGTGGACTACCTGCCCCGCGAGATATCCGTAACCGAGATAGTCGTGCACCGTCGTGAGCAGTGCGGCTCTCATAGGGAAATATTCTTTCTCTGCGGCGTCCCACGTATTGGCTGGCGTTTTCCACGGTGTGTCTAGCTCCTCCTTCAGCAGCCCCAGATATAGATTGATGTCGTTCCCTGGTTGTTTCGGCCCTTCAATTAGCATACTCATGTGAATGTACTTCCTCTTCATGCACAACCAGGGGGGAAGGTTGTACATCCACACAAACACAGGCCAGGTGCTATGTGTGCTTCTCTGGCTGCCAAACGGATTGACTCCATCGGTGCTCGCGCCCAGCACGATGTTCCTTGGATCCTTCCCAAATTCTGGGTATTCGAAGTTCAATGCTTGCCACTGGCTCGCATCCTTAGGGTGACTCAGCATCTTGTCTTTTTTATCTATCTCCGGGTCATTTGCGTCATCTTCTCGCTTCTTCTCCTCCCTATCCGCGTGCCAACACAGGAGCTTTGCTACCTTAGGATCCGCGAAATACCGCTGCAGACGAGGAGTGATCGGAAAGTACCACACCACTTTTCGAGGAGCTTTCTTCCTCTTCTTGTATCGAGTGACGCCACACACCGGACATATGGTAGACTCCGCGTGCTCGTCCCGATAAATGATGCAAGTGTTCATGCACACATGGTATTTCACGTGCGGTAAATCCATAGGACACACGATTTTCTTCGCCTCCTCCAAACTGGTCGGGCACTTGTTCCCCTTTGGAAGACGTTCGTGCCAGAATGACATGTTCTCGTCGAAGCATGCATCGGTCATTTTGTGTTTTACCTTCATCTCCAGAGCCATGAGCGTTACTTTCAGGCGGGTATCCTCGGGCCTGCATCCTTCATACAATGGAGTAACCGCGTCTAACTCAAGTTGATCCACCTTGGCTTTCTCTCGGGCGGCAGCTCTTGCGTTAACCGTCTGCTTGAGAAGCAGCTCTTGAATATAAGGGTCCTGCACCCAGCCCATCGATGGTCCACCGTCGTCTGCTCCGCCAGCATCATCATCTTCATGATCATGCCCGTCGTCTGCTCCGGCATCTTCCTCATCATCATGTCCTGCATCTTCTACATGATGACTGTGTACAGCATCACCGTCGTGATCATCTCCTGGGGATTCTTCGTCTTCTCGCCCGCCCGAGCCGCGGTGGTTGTCTTGCTGCCCTTCCTCATTTCTTGCCCGGGCCCCATGGATGACTTAGTAGTCATCTTCATCACCTTGCCACCGATAGCCATCCATGAAACCACGCAAGAGCAGGTGGTCCCGCACCTGCCCGGAATCCGGGTCCGCAATAAGGCTCTCCAGCTTGCATCTTCGACACGGACATCTTATCTCCGTCTCGTTCTTTTGAAGCATCTCGGCCTTCGCGGACCTCAAAAACCTATTCACGATGCCTTCGGTCATCGTGCGGACCATGGTCGCCTGCGGGGTAGAGCAAAACGATATTTTAGAACCAAGAAAAATTTTGGCATGACTTTCCCTAAAAATAGGACCCAAAAAATGCTTAATGCCAAAATTATCGCCGAAATGGAAATTAATCAACATTCCGGCAAAATATTGGCAACTATCGCATTTCAAATACCGGTACACCTCCAAACACAAACACATATGCAACACCACAAACATATGCAACACCACGAACATACATAGATCTAGCTAGGCCATAAAAAGTGCATGTGCACATTGTTGTAGGGAGAACAACATAAATATAGCTTGCCCCCTTACTTACCTATCAAAACAAGGTAATGTAACCACTTAATTTGAATGAATCTATGGTGGAAATGAGGTGAAAAAGAGGAGGCACCCGAGACAAGGAGGAGGTGGAGAGAATGAAGTGGGGAGAAAGTGAGTGTGGGTAGGAGAGGCTGCCCAAAATATCTTGTTGCTGCCCACTTACTAATGGCGCACCAACAATAAATGCGCCATTAGTAATCCAGGTTACTAATGGCGCACCTACGTCTGATGCGCCATTAGTAGTTTGGCAAAAAAACATACTAATGGCGCACTGCTCCAAAGTGCGCCATTACTAGTTTGAACTAGTAATGGCGCACGGAGGAAGAGTGCGCCATTAGTAGTTTTGCAACAAAAGGAATAAAAAATATAATTAAAAAAACAACATTAGTGGCGCACGCTGGGACTGGTGCGCCATTACTAGTTACAACTAGTAATGACGCACTGTGTGTGGATGCGCCATTAGTATGTTTGGACAGGCGCACTAGTTCAAAAAAAATTTGATACTAATGGTGCACCCTCGGCTAGGTGCGCCATTAGTAGTTTCAACACTAATGGCGTATCAGAAGGTGGTGCGTCATTAGTATATACTAATGGCGCACCTCTTGTCTGGTGCGCCATTAGTGTCAACTTCATCTATAGACCTTTTTCTAGTAGTGGGCGGTGGCCCGTCCTTCACCAGCTTCTCCACGTCCATCTTGCCCCAGTGCACTTTAGCACGGGCAAGCGCCCTACGGGCACCCTCGATGTAGACGGAGCGCTTGATGACTTCAAGCCATGGACAGGCATCCACCAGCCGCCTCACTAGCCCGAAGTAGCTCCCAGGCATGGCCTCTCCAGGCCACAGCCGGACGATGAGACCCTTCATGGCCTGTTCGGCCACCTTATGGAGCTCGACCAACAGCTTCAGCTGGTCGCTCAAGGGCACCGGGTGTCCGGCCTCAGCATACTGAGACTAGAACACCTTCTCCGTCGAGCTCCCCTCTTCGGCCCGATAGAAGGCGGCGGCATCTGAAACGCTACGGGGCAAATCTGCAAATGCTCCTGGAGAGCTCCGGACTCAGGTAAGTAACAAGTAATTCACTCTCACGTGCTTGCTTTGCATAAAGAATGCCTTACCCGCCGCTATCTTCTTCATCGCCTCAACTTCCTGGAGGGCTTTTTGGGCTTCGGCCTTGGCAGACTTGGTGCCTTCGAGGGCCGCTGCGAGCTTGGACTCTCGCGTCTTTGAGTGAAGCTCCAAACTCTCATGTTTTTTCACGAGAGCCTGGAGCTCTTGCTGCACCTCGCCAACCCGTGCCTCATGCTTCTCCCGCTCGGTGCGCTCCATGGCCGCCCTCTTTTCGGCCTCGGACAGCGCTTGCCTAAGGGTCGCCACCTCAGTTGTGGCCCCTATGACACCAATAGCAATCCTGTCATTTTTTCGCAACTGCATCTTTTTATATTATACTCCACAAGGTATTACTTACCTTCTTTTTCCCCGAGGTCCTTCTTCGCAAGGCCGAGCTCTTTCTCGGACCGCTCAAGGCTCTGCTTCAGCGCATCCACCTCTGCAGTCAGTGCGGCAGAGGATAGCAGCTAAGCCTGCATACGCATATTGACTTAATTCTGTTAGACTCCTGTGAATGTTATTAGATCCTCTATTTGGCTTTTCTTTCCGAACGCCAAACAGAGCATCAGGGGCTACTGTCTATGCGGTAATATTTTCACATATTTTTTACATACCTCAAAGCCTGTTAGCAGGCTGGCACAGGCTTCAGTCAGCCCGCTCTTGGCGGACTGAACCTTCTGGATCACCGCACTCATGATAGTGCGGTGCTCCTCGTCGATGGAGGCGTCGTTAAGCACCTCCAGCAAGTTATCTGGTGCTTCCGGCTGGACGGAGGTCACCGGCATCGTAGGCTTGCCCTTCTTCTTAGGGGGGCGCCTGCCGGACTTCGGAACCATTGAAGGTTTCGGTGTGGTGTCCGGCCCAGGGCCGGACTTGGAGCCCTTGGGGGTCTTGTCCCCTTTGCGCAGGGAGTCTGGGAGGTCGCCTTGAGGCGCCCCCAGGACCACCTCCCCTTGGCTCGAAACCTTTCGGGACAACACCTCGGCGTCGTCCGTAGGGCGTGGGGAGGTAGCGACCGGAAGTGGAAAACTATTCACATCCGACGAATCCAGTGAACCGCTCGACGATATGTCGACTTGGGCCCGGGGCGGACTGCATGATTATATTCGGCGTTAGGGAAAGCTGTGCAGTAAAGGAACACTATGAGTCACTCTGGTGTCCGAATACTTACGACTTCGCCAGGGGCTTGGCCCTGGGCGGCCACTCCTCCTCGCTGTCGGGGGCGTTGGTGGAGTAGTCCGGAGGAAGGGTCTTTCCCTTCCTGGACCCTCCGGCCTCCCCAGTTGGGGCGGCCTTCCTTTTCTTTTCTCCCCCTACAGGGGAAGAAACCTCTCTTTCCTCCTCCTCGTCTTCGTGGGAGGAGTGCGCCTCAGAGTCATCAGCCGATGAGTCCGATAACACCTGGCGCCGGGAACTCTTTCGGGTTCCCGTGGCCTTCTTCTTGGCCTTCTTCTCCGGCACCACATAAGGTGCCGGAGCCAGCAGCTTCACCAAGCTGGCGTCTGCTGGGTCTTCGGGCAAAGGAGCCGGACAGCTGATCTGCCCAGACGTCTCCTGCCAATCCTGTCAAAGGTACGGGAGTTTAGATCCCGCATAGAGTCAAACTATGGAAAACGAGTATCCTGTAAAAGGTAAAACCGCTTACCGCGTTAGCTTGCCGCTTTGCACTGAATCCGCGGTCCTCGGTAAGGGGAGGAGGAGCCTCGGCGCTCTTGAATAGCACCTTCCAGGCATCCTCATGGGTTGTGTCGAAGAGCCGGCTCAGCGTTTGGTGCTGGGCCAAATCGAACTCCCACAAATTGAAAGCCCGTCGTTAACACGGGAGGATCCGGCGGATGAGCATAACCTGGACTACATTGACAAGTTTGAGCTTCTTGCTCACCAGGTTCTGGACACATGTTTGGAGTCCAGTCACCTCTCCTGAACAGCCCCACGCCAGGCCCGTCTCTTTCGAGGAGGTGAGCTGCGTAGGGGCTCCGGATCAGAACTCGGGGGCTACGACCCATTTGGGGTCACGCGGCTCGGTGATGTAGAACCACCCCGATTGCCACCCCTTTATAGTCTCCACAAAGGAGCCCTCGAGCCATAGGACGTTGCGCATTTTGCCCACCATGGCGCCTCCGCACTCCGCCTGGCGGCCGCCCACAACCTTCGGCTTGACATTGAAGGTCTTCAGCCATAAGCCGAAGTGGGGCCGGATGCAGAGGAAGGCCTCGCACACGATGATGAACGCCGAGATGTTGAGGATGAAGTTCGGGGCCAGATCATGGAAATCTAGGCCGTAGTAGAACATGAGCCCCCGGACGAATGAATGGAGGGGGAACCCCAGTCCGCGGAGGAAATGGGTAAGGAAGATGACCCTCTCATGGGGCCTGGGGGTGGGGATGAGCTGCCCCTCATCTGGGAGCCGGTGTGCGATGTTATCGGGTAGGTATCCGGCTCTCCTCAGCTTTTTAACGTCTCCCTCCGTGACGGAGGATACCATCCACTTGCCTCCCGCTCCTGACATGGTTGGAGAAGGTTGAGGAAGGGAATGCGGACTTGGGCGCTGGAGCTCGAGTATGCGGAAATGGATGAGCAAAGGAGGAAGAAGGCGTGGGTGAAAAGGTGGATCCTTATCCCCTTATGTGGGCGGACGAAACTATGTGTCCCCGCCAGCCTGGTAAAACTCGCTTATCTCCCAAGTGCCGTAATCAATGGCGCGATTGGGTTACCCACACCCGTATTGATGAGAATCCCGTAATAAGGGGACACGATCTCTGCTTCGACGGGATGTGCCAAGGAAACCGCCTCGCTAAACGCGCTGAGGTGGGATAGTGAAAACAATTCAAATAAAGGCTTGGCTGTGGTGTGATGTCACGCTATGGAATACGTCAGCATATTAGATTTGTGGAAATATTATTCTCTCTACGGTGGTATGTGGAACTTATTTTGCAGAGCCAGACACTATTCTTGTGTTCAAAATCTTATATGAAGTATTCGAAGGAGGAACCCGCATTGCAATGCCGAAGACAATTTGCGCGCCGGACTCGTCGTCATTGAAGCCTAGTTCAGGGGGTACTGAGGGAGTCCTGGATTAGGGGGTGTCCAGATAGCCGGACTATAACCTTTGGCCGGACTCTTGGACCATGAAGATACAAGATTGAAGACTTCTTCCCGTGTCCGGATGGGACTTTCCTTGGCGTGGAAGGCAAGCTTGGCGATACAGATATGTAGATCTCCTTCCGTGGTAACCAACTTTGTGTAACCCTAGCCCTCTCCAGTGTCTATATAAACCGGAGGGTTTTAGTCCATAGGATGAACAACAATCATACCATAGGCTAGCTTCTAGGGTTTAGCCTCTCTGATCTCGTGGTAGATCTACTCTTGTACTACCCATATCATCAATATTTATCAAGCAGGAGTAGGGTTTTACCTCCATCGAGAGGGCCCGAACCTGGGTAAAAACATTGTGTCCCTTGTCTCCTGTTACCATCCGCCTAGACGCACAGTTCGGGACCCCCTACCCGAGATCCGTCTGTTTTGACACCGACACGGACCCTACGGGTTCGAGAACAATGTAGACATGACCGAGACACGTCTCCGATCAATAACCAATAGCGGAACCTGGATGCTCATATTGGCTCCCACATATTCTACGAAGATCTTTATCGGTCAGACCGCATAACAAAATACGTTGTTCCCTTTGTCATCAGTATGTTACTTGCCCGAGATTCGATCGTCGGTATATCAATACCTAGTTCAATCTCGTTACCGGCAAGTCTCTTTACTCGTTCCGTAATACATCATCTCACAACTAACTCATTAGTTGCAATGCTTGCAAGGCTTATGTGACATGCATTACCGAGAGGGCCCGGAGATACCTCTCCGACAATGGGAGTGACAAATCCTAATCTCGAAATATGCCAACCCAACATGTACCTTCGGAGACACCTGTAAAGCTCCTTTATAATCACCCAGTTACGTTGTGAAGTCTTGTAGCACACAAAGTGTTCCTCCGACAAACGGGAGTTGCATAAGCTCATAGTCATAGGAACATGTATAAGTCATGAAGAAAGCAATAGCAACATACTAAACTATCGGGTGCTAAGCTAATGGAATGGGTAATGTCAATCACATCATTCTCCTAATGATGTGATCCCGTTAATCAAATGACAACTCATGTCTATGGTTAGGAAACATAACCATCTTTGATCAACGAGCTAGTCAAGTAGAGGCATACTAGTGACATTCTGTTTGTCTATGTATTCACACATGTATTATGTTTTCGGTTAATACAATTCTAGCATGAATAATAAACATTTATCATGAAATAAGGAAATAAATAATAACTTTATTATTGCCTCTAGGGCATATTTCCTTCACCCGACTCATAAGTCGTGATCACCGAATGCACGTGTACAGTGACCCCAGAGATCAATGCCCACTGAACACACAGAAGCTGAGTAACAAGAGTCTTACATCCATACATACTGTCTTACACAAATTATGACCATTATGGTCAAGTCTTACATAGATAAAGCCACAAGGGTTGAGTACCAAATAAACTTAAGCAGCGGAAATATTCATCGATAAGTAGAACCCATGACATCTGACTTAACCCTACAGGCATTCTGACTGCGAAACGTCCTAGTTCCCATGTTCGTCTCCAAAGAACACTTTTTTGAACTCTTGTTCTTCCATGTCTGGCTAATTAAATAACCAGTGGCAAGCCAATGATTACTTTGAATGTACTCGCAAGCAACCCATGATTGGAACAGTGCACAATAATGCAATGATATAGCACTAAGTAGGTAGTTTGCAGAAAGCTAATTTTGAGTGCAATGACATGATCTATCAACATGTAAAGTATGCATCATGGGAGTACAAATATCCGTATGGACAAGTTGCAGATATCAACATAAGCAGAGTTGGACACCAATCCAACTTGATCATCGTGTCAAGTCATCTGACTTAACCCAATTAACTTCATCAACACACACACATGTGGTTTGTAAAACTCAGGACGTTGCTTAAGCAGCACCGCCCAACTGTCCTTGACCGTGGACATGGCTATTCGAATAGTTTTACACTCTGCAGAGGTTGCACACTTTACCCACAAGATCCGGGGAACTTCCATGTCATCCATGACCCGCGGTACCTCAAGTACCCTAGGTAAGCACCCGATCACTATCTTTCCCTAGTCGACACTAACATAGAGTCCACTCGATTGGTAGTAACCCCCTTGCCCAACATTTCACATCTTAAAATTGTGGAGCCTCGCTCCCATATTCATCACATACCACAAGCACGGGGTACCAACGGTGTGTCCGGTGCCCTATAAAAACAGTCATGGCCGCCCTACTTGGCACGACCCCATCCAGAGAGTCACCTCATGTCACCCCCATCACTAGTAATGTGGGCACCATGCTAGTATCAACCTAGATAATCAATAATGCCCTTTCCCATATAAGGGTAGAGTGGTTGTGCACGTAAGGTTGGGACAGTCGACAAATCTTAAATCTAATCCGTTTTCGAAAACACTCCCACACAACTTGCTCGGGTACACCACTTCTTTATCAAGTGGTAACCTAGCTCACCATCTCCCTCGGGCATTAGTGGCACCCGACGGGTTTTTTGAAAAGTCTTTGAAAACAACTTGGTTTCCTTCACCATGCATATACCCATCCCATTTGCGTAGCAGCTACTTAGTATCCTATCTACTCCCACCGGCATAACCCTCATTAAGGAGGTAGGGTCATGCACCATGCAAGTATCAACGAGGAAGTAACGGTGGCAAACCACCCCATGTGGTCACCTCATCATCATGTCTCCCATGCAAGCAATAAGAGTGCTATATGACATGCATAAAAAGGGTTTCACAGACATGGTCAAAGGGCTGCTTGCCTTGGTCTTCAAAGTCTTCAAGTCCTTCTCCTTCTTCTTATCCAACTGCTTCGTCAAATACGGGATCTATTCGTCGCAAAAGAAATGACGGGAAAATAAGGCAATAGCAAAACAGAAAAACCAAAGTGCTCAGAAAAATGTCAACCCATTTTTATAAATACTAGGGTGAAAACTAAGAAGGGTAAAATTCCTAGTTTTGGATTTGGAGTAGCAGAATAGAAGAAATGGATTTTCAGAGGGGTTTAAATATATTCAAATTTGAATTTGAATATGAATAGTACATAAAAGTTGGTTGGACATGAATGAAAGTTATACCATTAAATAGGTGGGATTTTTAAAAGATTTTAGGAACTGGAATTATTGCATTTGGATTAATATTTAATCCTGTGGAATTTTTGGGAAGGTGACAGAAAAAGAAAACAAAAAAGGCCACTGTGCAAATGGGCAAGAACAGCCGCAGTGCATAGGCCCAGAGGCGATTCGGCCCAGGCGAGCCGAGCGGCGCGCGCGCTAGGTTTGAACCTGACGGGCGAGGCCCAGGTGCCAGTGAGAGAGAAGGAGGCGAGGGAGAGGAGAGGCTGACATGCGGGGCCCGCCTGTCATCCCTAACCCTGCGACAAAGGGCCGACGAGCTCATCGGCGACGATGCAGGGCACGGCGAGGCGAGAGGAGGGCAGGGTTGGTCTCAGCGTAGAGTCGCCGTTCTGGTGGAGGTGGAGGTGGTTGCCAGGGTGGCCTAGTTCGCCGGCGACAAGGTCACGCGGCGGAGGAGCTTTGGGTGGCGGCGGTTCCGGCCATTTCCGGCAGCTAGAGAGAGGGGAAACAGGGGGAAACGATCAGCGGTGTGCAGGGGTTCCAGATTGAGGTAGAGGAGGAGCGGGGGAGGCCTGTACCTCGCGAACTCTGGCGAGCTGAAGCGGCAGAGCTCGAGCTCAGGTGCTCCTGGAGGAGAGCTGAGGGCATAGGGGGGCGATTTGGAGTGGGTAGGAGTGAGTGGTGGTGAGGGAGAGGCTCGAGGAGGCCTTTAATTGGGCGAGCCACGGCTCACCATAGACCAGTGCACCGGCGAGGTCGTCGTCGTTGATGTGGGTCATGGGGGCATGTGTGGGCGTGTCTGGGGTGCTCGTGGGTTTGGTCCAGAGCGAGGGGAAAGAAGAGAGAGGGAGCAGGAGGCAGAGGCGCCGCGCGTGTGAGCATGCTCACTGGTGCACTCGGGCGGTCGTTGCGCGTGCGAGCTGGGGCGAGAGGAGGGAGAAGGAGGAGGGGCGACCAGATGCCGTGTTGCAGACATCGAGGTGTCTCGTCGGGCGCGTTGGGGAGGCCTGAGGTGGCCGGAGGCGGTTGGAAGGGGCGGCTATAGTGCCTGGCCGCACTGTCGCTCCAAAGTGCCCAAATGGCTTGGCATGCCATTTTCTAAGTAGTGTGGGCGCCCCCAAGCATGTCCAGCAAGTCTAGGAGGGAGTAAAGAAAGGGGGAGGGGGCTTGGATGCCATGGATGGCCAGTAGGAGAAGAGTGGGGTTGAGAGAGAGATGGAAATGGGTTGTCCAAAGGGGTAAATGAGGTGGTTTCACCCCTCAATCATTGAGTTGAGATGCAGCCATAGTTACTGGAGGTAGAAGAGGATCAGGAGCGGCTGTGGTACAAAGTTGAGCCCATGGAGATTAGTGGAAGAGGTCAAAAATGGAATTTTGGTAAAGTGGCAGAAGGTGTTTGATGCTTGTTTGGGTAAGAAAATGAACTCCATTTGGCATGAGACTCCACAAGGTGAAATGGCACATATAATTAGGGCCTTCCACAAATTTTGAGCTCATTTGGGCAAAGTAAACCCTAGAAATCAACAGAAATGCATTTACCAAGATCTAGTCATGCAAAACCATTCCCCTTGATGCACCACTTGGTGTAGTATCATCATTTGGGCTTTTGAGCATGACCACAAAGTTTGGGGGCATTTGGAATAAATTGGAAATGTAAAGTTGTTCAAACTTGAATCTGGACAGGGATGGTTTTGGGGCACTTTGGTGAACCAAAAATAGTTTGGATTGAGCTGAAACTTTGCAAGGTCATCATATTATGCATATGTGACTTGCTAGAATTGTTGGGGAATGTAGTAATTTCAAAAAAAAACTACGCACACGCAAGATCATGGTGATGCATAGCAACGAGAGGGGAGAGTGTTGTCCACGTACCCTCGTAGACCGAAAGTGGAAGCATTATAACAACGCGGTTGATGTAGTCGTACGTCTTCATGGCCCGACCGATCAAGCACCGAAACTACGGCACCTCCGAGTTCTAGCACACGTTCAGCTCGATGACGATTCCCAGACTCCGATCCAGCAAAGTGTCGGGGATGAGTTCCATCAGCATGACGGCGTGGTGACGATCTTGATGTTCTACCGTCGAGGGCTTCGCCTAAGCACCAATACAATATTATCGAGGATTATGGTGGAGGGGGGCACCACACACGGCTAAGAGATCAATGATCAATTGTTGTGTCTATGGGGTGCCCCCCCCCCCCGTATATAAAGGAGCAAGGGAGGAGGTTGGCCGGCCCTTGCTAGGCGCGCCAGGAGGAGGAGTCCTCCTCCTAGTAGGAGTAGACTCCCCTCTTTCCTACTCCTACTAGGAGGGGGAAAGGAAGGGGGAGAGGGAGAAGGAAAGGGGGGCGCCGCGCCCCTCTCCTAGTCCAATTCGGACCAAAGGGGGAGGGGCGTGCGGCCCACCCTGGCTGCCCCTCTCTCTCCTCTAAGGCCCATAAGGCCCATTACTTCTCCCGGGGGGTTCCGCTAACCCTCCGGCACTCCGGTTTTCTCCAAAATCACCCAGAACATTTCCGGTGTCCGAATATAGTCGTCCAATATATCAATCTTTATGTCTCGACCATTTCGAGACTCCTCGTCATGTCCGTGATCACATCCGGGACTCCGAACAACCTTCGGTACATCAAAACATATAAACTCATAATGAAACTGTCATCGTAACGTTAAGCGTGCAGACCCTATGGGTTCGAGAACAATGTAGACATGACCGAGACACGTCTCCGGCCAATAACCAATAGCGGAACCTGGATGCTCATATTGGCTCCTACATATTCTACGAAGATCTTTATCGGTCAGACCGCATAACAACATACGTTGTTCCCTTTGTCATCGGTATGTTACTTGCCCGAGATTCGATCGTCAGTATCTCAATACCTAGTTCAATCTCGTTACTGGCAAGTCTCTTTACTCGTTCCGTAATACATCATCTTACAACTAACTCATTAGTTGAAATTCTTGCAAGGCTTTATCATAATTTATTAGCTTAAGTGTTGTGGCATGAAAATCAGGGTGTGACAGCCATGTTACCTTCCGGGTCATTAACATGCTGACATAGAAGCGGGCAATAAGTGGGCCCATTCGACTTCACGACCGTTAACAGGCCGATACTAAGGTCGGGCTATTTATGGCCCAACTGTATTTTGGACCTTTAGCAGGCCGAAAGAGATAACGGACTCGCACTGGACCATGAAGAGCATGGGCCGCTAAGAGGACAAAATTCAGGTCAGACTTTATATGGCCCAACTGTGTTCTGGGCCTTTAGCAGGCCGAAAGAGAAACTGGGCTGGTATAGGTCATGAAGAGCATGGGTCGTTAAGAGGCCAAAACTCAGGTCCAACTGCAAATAGCCCAACTCATTTATGGGCCGTTAATGGGCTGAAAGACACACTGGGCTGGAAATTGGCCCAACACTTAAATGGGTCGCTAAGAGGCCGATAGACGTACATCCTGAAAATTGGCCCATCCCTTGAATGGGTCGTCAATAGGCCGAAACCACATGGGGCCGATATTGAGCCCAAATATATAGCAGACTGTTAACGGGCTCGAACTAACAATGGACTGCAATGGTGTCAAATAGTTAATGGTCCGTTGACGGGCCGAATTGGCACATCTCGTATGGGTCATGGGCTTAAATGGACCAGACACAAGTAGGCCCTATATGGGTCGGCCTGTTAATTTTGACTGGGTCGGCCTCTTTCACCTAAATGGGTCACTGTTGGGCCTTGCCACGTGCCAACGTATCATGGGCGCCTCCCGTACAATGAGTGGATGACATCTGTCCCAACGCTGAACCGACACGTGGATCCTCCGACGGATGAGAATTTTACACGTGGAAAATCCCCATTGGTCGGGGCTGTTAACGGGTTATCAGATCCAAACTGGAACCCGATAGCTTAACAGCAACTCATTACGGTGGATGCCACGTGTCGGTTACCCTTGACGAAAACACTTCCATGACGCGCCATTTATCGTCATGGAAGTGGACACTTCTGTGATGGTAATTTTGGTATTACCATGGAACACTTCTATGACAGCACCAGTATGACTATCTTGATTATGTCATAAAATCGTCATGGATGTACATGCATGACAGAAAACATGACCTACTGTGACAAACACGTATCATCACATAAGTGTATTTTTTGTAGTGATGGTGAGTCTATTTGTGCCATTGGAATTAATTATTGTGTGCTCAAGCTCTTGTTTGATTTGCTTTAGTATGATGTTAGCATGAATTCTTCTTTTATTTTTGTTCAGTGATGTTCTTGGATTTAAAGATCTGGTTCTGCTTAGCATTACACGATACTTCTGTTATCAGTTTCATTTCAAGAAAGTCATTCATTTTCTCAAGGCCCCATCACACCTAGAAATTATATTGGTTAAGTCAGAGAAATTCAAGTGCCAGCCCATAGTTCTCATTGCTAAGCTTGCCTACAGTAGATTAGATTTCTATTCTTTCTAAATGGTGTACATCCATTGAAATATTGGCCTGGAAGATGGTTGTTTTATAAGGATATGGATAGCTTGACAGGACACAAGGAGAAGGTTGCTGCCTAAAAATCATGGGGCGACACATAATTGTTGCCATCACGGACCTTATGACAATTGTTATTACGATTTTCAATATGGGATTGACATAGTAAATTTTCCCTTACATATTGCTCTTTCAAGATCAAGAGATTTATTTTAATAACTTGAACTGTTTAACCAGCATATCAAAGAGGTAATGATCAAGCTGCTAAAACATGGTTGTAAGCCATTTCCTTTATGAAAATAGTCGAAATTTGCAAATTTAAGTGTGTACCAAGTTGTGCATAGCTTTCCGTTTGTGTAAGTGGAAATATTAATGGTTTTAGTTGTCCAGCTTCTGCAGGGATATCTTGGTAGAGTTGGTTCAAACTTACTTAATGCATTCATGGGATCACCAAGTTTTGGCGCTGGTTGAGATTGGGTAGGCTGGACCATGAATTCCTAGGAGATTGTGAAAATTAGCATGCTTGCTTGCAAGCATTTTTCATGAATTGGAGAGATTGGGACTGAACATTGACCCCAAATCTGTATTGCTATTGTCTTCTCATTGCATTTGTCTCCAAATTAAATTAATCAAGTTATAGTTTCAGTAGCAAATCAACGATGTATTCCCCTCGTGGAATTTTGATTCCTCTTTCTTGTTTCAGTATCACATCTTATTTCTGTTTTGTGTAAGTGAAAAGTATTAATGGCTTAATTTGTCCAATTTCTGCAGGGATATCTTGCTAGAGTTGGTTCAAACTTATTAATGCATTATTGGGATCATCAACTTTTGGCGTTGGTTGAGATTGGGTAGGTTGGACATGAATTCCTAGGAGATTGTGGGAATTCTCATACTTGCTTACAAGTATGTTTCATGAATTGGAGTGATTCGGACTGAACACTGACCCCAAATTTATATTACAGCTCCTGTCTTCTCATTGATTTGTCTCCGCATTTATTTAATCACATTATAGTTTCAGTAGCAAGTCTACAATGTATTCCCCTCATGGAATTTCGATTCCTCTTGTTTGAGTTTCACTTTTTATTTATATATTAGATTTGTTTCTTCTCCTATGACAAGCAGTTCTACAGTTGCGTTTGTGTATGCATGTATGAGAACATAGCCTCCAACCTTTACATAGAAACTCATTTATCGCTTTGGCTGGTTCTATTTTTTCTCTGTAGCAAAATAGGAATGTCATATGTACATTTTTTTAGCTGCGACATTTTACATTATATACCGTTTTTATTATATTGATGAGTCATCGGTATCATAAGTTTGTTTATCTTCATGATTTTTCCATAATGTTTTTGGTCCTAGATTTAGAGTTGTTCTTTTTCTGCTCAAGCAAAGGAGAGGTGTGTTCAAACAACTATACCTATTATACTTATTTTGGATGCTAATTAGTAAATTATATCCATATATGTAGAGGCCATGACATTAGATAGTTTGAGCAAAAGGATTTATGCTATGGGTGAGAAGGAAAAGGCATTTTCTTTGTATGTTGATCATCAGTGCGGTTGTTTGGTACGCTGCCAAGTGCCAACAACCTTTCCCGTTCTTGTTGCTTGCTATTTAGTGATTTCCTAGAGATAGTGGATCACTATTTTTGCTGCTGAAAGATTTGTTATGGTTCTGAATGTTTGTATGTATTCATGGCCTTCCCAGGAGATGTAGTTTTGAATATCCTCACTGCTCTATGGGTCTATTATTGCAAGAACTAATGATGTACGGTGAGCTGCCTCACATCATCATTTAGGATTTGTAGTGCTTATATATCCACTATTGTCCTCATATATCCACTATTCATCTCAATCCAGTAGACACCGTTTTATTATTATGTGCTGATATGCTCTACAATTTAGTAACAATAATCTTGCGTAATGCAGACTAACATGGCAGATGGTATAGTGCATTGAGTTTTCCCTGCCAGTTAAGATTTTCATTCCAGGTTGGCATTGTTGATCGTTAAGAAATTCGACAAGAGATTTTATATGGATCAGCAGCAGGACAATGAAGCCTATAGGTTATTATTACTGTTCTTTGCACACGTTCCCGTCATTTTCATTTCATTCTTGTTTCATGTTCTTCTGTCCGTAACCTATTAAATAGCTATGATTTGTCAATCCCTGAATTTCCCTCTGTAATGTCGTACCAACCACCAAAAAATTTAGTCTAGGTCAGACATGCATATAAAAATCTGCTATTCTTTTCTTTTCTTAATTAAAAGTTTATCCTAGGAAGTCTTGTTGTTCATTCTCCTGCTCTCTACAAACCATAGCTAGGCTAGAAAATTTATTTTTAGCATGTGTTCTCCTGTTATTAACCTTTCTTTTGCTATAGTTTCTCACGCAAATTAAGTTTTTGAGTCAATAGTTCACCTGCCTCCCAATGCATGTAATACTATTTGGAACTAGCATTCCAATGGATTCAGTTACATGATGCTGGATTAGATGGTTGCCATTATGCAGAGCATCTTCAGTGCCTCGGGTGATGTTCTATATAAAATGACGTAAAACGAAAAATTGGGAAATATTCAATACTACTTGCTTCCAGAGGTAGTATGATGTACCGTAAACAATCTCCTGAGCTATCATATCACTGAAAAGGAAGCATTCAATGGAGCTGCAGAAACCAACACATCTGAGAAGAAGTAGCAGTCCATTGTATGGCAGGAGGGATGGTATGTAGAACAAACTTAAAAGAATACATGCTTTGAATTGTTTTCAGCTCAGCTTGCACTGCGTAAAAGACAACAAGCAAAATCAACCTATACACATGCTAGCTCTACAATAGCAGTGTTAAATCGAATCGCAGGGATTTAATGGAAACTTCACTGTAAAGAACGGTGATCTGTGCTGCTAAGGCGTTTCTTGCGCTTGGATACAGGCAAGAAGTAGGAGTAAGAGCATCTCCAATAGATGCGCTAAATAAGCTCCACGCCGCAAATTTGTCCTTTTTAGCATGCGCGCAATCGATATAGAGGCTCCAGCGGACGCGCAATAAGCGTGCGCGGCATATAGAGTTGGGCGCGCGGTCTGAATCGTCATCGCGCCCTGTGTATTTGGTGCGCCCGCTTCCGCGCGCCGCACACTCGAGCGGTCACGCGGCACTCTCTCCGTCGCCCACCTTTGCCCCACCCGTGCCGCGCCGGTGAATTGACCCGATGGACGCTCGCGCCGGCACCCCGTCACTCCTTCCTACACCCGCGACCCCTCCGCCATTGCCGCCGCAAACCCTTGGGCGGGGAGTTTTTGCTTCGCCTCCGCCGGAGCTCCTCCAAGCACCGGCATCGCGCACGGCCTTTTCATGACACCACGGGTGACTTCGGCGGCGGGTGGCGTCGCGCCGGCGCCCGCCATGAAGCCACATGCCCCCTCTCGAAGTTCGCTGATCATAGTAAGTGTCCCAAGTGAGGTGCACCGATGGAATATCCAGCTTGTTGTAGAATTTGTGTAAAAACTTCAATAGCAGAGCCTCATTCTGGATTTTGAGGTTTATCACCCCCAGACCTCCTTTGTTCTTCGGCTTACAGACCATGTCCCAGGCACCAAGTGAGTTTGATTTCTCACCTTGGTCAGTCCTTTTGATCCAGAGGCATCTTCTTCTGATTTTGTCAAGTATCTCAATAAGTTTGGGTGAGAACTTTAGCGTACACATGGCATAGATAAGAAGCGACGTAACTGCAGTGTTAAGCAATGTGAGCTTCCCAGCGTATGACATGAGTGAGAGGCTGGAAGAAAGATTTCGTTCCATCTTGCTAACCAAAGGCATGAAATCATTGAGTGAGGGCCTGGAGGTGCCGAGGGGCAGGCCAAGATAGGTGAAGGGCATGGAGCCAATAGAGCAGCCAAAGATTGAGGCCATATCTGCAGTCGTCTGCTGGTCCAAGTTGATTGGTGTTGACACACAAACACGTCACGTGTACCCTCGACGCCGGGGGTGATGCACCGCAGCTCACGTCGAAGGAGACCCGACCGACAGCGCAATACGCAAGACAGTCGACGGGCGCTTTTGCAGACCCGAAAACCCCACACCCCCGGGAGGGACCCCGTCAGGGAATGCGGCGGCTATGGGTTGCCCTAGGTCGATTCGCTCGCCCCTAGAGCCTCGGGATTCGCAGCTCTCAAACACGAAGAACAGCGAAGAACGAGAGAGAAAACGGTGGAGAGATAAAACGTAGATAAAAAAGTAGTATATTGATTTGTTCGATTGTGTGTTGTTTCAATCGGCCGTCACCCCCAACATATATAAGAGGCGGCTGGACTTCCCGTACAAGCAAGGGATTTATTTAGGCTTTCCTTACAAGAAAGTTACATCAATTCTCGTCCAAAACCCTAGTCAAATTCGGACTAGTTTTATCCGAACTTCCCAAAACTATTCGGTTTAAACTGGCAGCACCTTGCGGGTCCTTTTTGCGGTGGTAAACGATCTTGGATGAAAACAAGCCCAAAAGCAATCTTGACTGTTTCGACGAGACGAACAACTTGCATGTTGAAAGTTTTTTTGATCAGATATCATCTTGAGGGTCAAATCGGTCTCGCAACACAGGCTATCTCCTCGCGCTACCCGTCAGACATGTGTCTGGTGGGGCGCGCCACATCTCGCCTCGTGACAGGGCTGCACTCCGATTACTCTAACTTTTGCATACGAACTCGGATTTCAACGATGTTTATATCAAAATCGATCGTTTCGACGAGACGAAGACAACCTGTGTAGATCATTTTTTCCATTTGAGGTCGTCTTGGGGGCTTAATCGGCTAAACTGTACTTTGAATATAAGATCTTGGTACTTCAAGCATAGTTTCGGCCTTCGAGATGAAATCGGACGGCGATGACCCAAATTTCAAAGATGTTCATATCAATAATATGGAACTCTTTCATGTAGATCACTTCTCCATTTGAGTCCATCTAGATAATCATTGGAGCCCATCTTCAGCTTCTGGTCGGATTGACTATCACAACCTCCACTCCGGCAGGCCTTCCACCCGGGTAAGCTTTCCGCAGCTCGGCAAGGTTTCTACCCCGGCAAGAGCTCCTCCTCGGCAAGGTTTCTACCCCGGCAAGAGCTCCTCCTCGGCAAGGTTTCTACCCCGGCAAGAGCTCCTCCTCGGCAAGGTTTCTACCCCGGCAAGAGTTCCTCTTCGGCAAGGTTTCGCCCCCGGCAAGATTTCACACCGGCAAGCTTCCACACATGAACGAGCTTTCTGCGCCGGCAAGCTTTCACACACCAGCAAGGTTTTACCCCGGCAAAGTTTTCTCCCCGGCATGTTGTTTTATGATCGTGCCACTTTTGAGCATCAACACATGCCCCCCTGTTTTTAGGTAAAGCTAGCGTGCCAAAAAATACTTGTACCAAGTTTGTTCTAAGGACGATGTCAACACCCCATCGGCCATTTATATGTTCTTAGGGCGATAATTATGTATCGGCCATTTATTTTTCTTAGGGCGATAATTATGTATCAGCCATTGCCTATTTAGGCTTCTTGCCACACACTCGGGTGGTATTTCTTCAAGTACTTGCCATTGAGAACTTGAGGTAACAACGCCCCTTGTATGGATTCCACCAAATATGAATTTCCGGGAACTACTCTTGCGATCCTAAAAGGACCTTCCCAACTTGGAGACCACTTCCCAAATTTTCTATCTTTTGAACCAATCGGTAGAATCACTTTCCAAACGAGATCACCAACTTGAAAATTCTTCAACTTGACTTTCTTATTGTAAGCTCTTGCCACCCTCAACTTATCTCTCTCTATGGCCTTTAAAGCAGCCAAACGTTTATTGGCAACCTCATCAATATTGTCCATCATTAAGTTATAAAAGTCTACTGCCGATAAATTATTTTGTTTGGCTATTCTCAAAGCATTCAAATTTACCTCCACTGGTAAAACAGCCTCTTATGGAGTCACCTTCATAGCACCATGCCTTGAAATTCTATGTGCCCATAAAGCTTCAGACAACAATTCATGCCATTTCCTTGCATTATCCTCAATCTTCTTCTTGATGAGCTTGATTAAAATTTTATTGCTAGACTCATCTTGTCCATTGGCTTGGGCATAATATGGAGATGAATTGAGCAATTTTATGCTATAAGATTCGGCAAATTCTCTAACTTGGTGTGACATGAAAGAGGAGCCTTGATCTATAGTCAATGTTTGAGGAATGCCGAATCTATGAATAATGTGCTCGGTTATGAATTTAATCACCTCCGTATGTGTCATGTTCTTGAGAGGTACTGCTTCAGACCATTTAGTGAAATAATCGGTTGCCACCAATACGAACCGATGCCCCTTTGAGGAAGACGGATGAATTCGTCCAATAAAGTCTAAACCCCATCCTCTGAAAGGCCACGGCTTGATAATGGGATGTAACATAGCAGCAGGAGCCAACTGAATATCACCAAATTTTTGACAAGCTTCACACCCTTTATAATATCTGAAGCAATCATTAATCATAGTCAGCCAATAAAACCCAGCACGTCGTAGTAACCATTTCATCTTGGGAGCCGATTGATGAGTGCCACAAATACCTTCATGGACCTCTCCCATAGCAATTCTCGCTTGGTCCTCGTCCAAGCACTTTAAAAGAACATCATCAACCGTTCGGCGATAGAGACCATCATCTCTCATTGTGTATTTGAAAGCCATATGCCGAACAGCCCTGTCCACCCTTTTACTAGGATCACACAAATAATCAATGATGGGTTTCCTCCAGTCTTGATTTTCTCCTGCATTGAATATTTCATTAGTGGCCGAAACGGCGGGCTCCGGTTCGGCCTCCCCTATGTTGGCAAGACTAGACATCGGCTTTTCAGAAATATGAAACATGCCACGATCAACATGATAGCCGGATGCCTGTTGTGCCAACTCATTTGCTTTCCAATTGTCATGTCTAGATATATGAGCAATGCTAAAATAATCTAGAGCAGAAATTATATCTAGACATTTATCAAGATAAACATTAAGAGATTCGTCAAAACATTGGAAGACTTTGGATATTTGTTGCACTACTAATAATGAATCACCATAAGCCTCAATATGTGTAACACCTACAGCAAGTAACATCTCTAGGCCGAATAACAATGCTTCATATTCGGCTTGATTGTTTGTACAAAAATATTCTAAGCAGCATGAGGCTTCAAAAACAGCACCATGAGGAGATATGTAAACAATACCAACACCTTGGCCATTGCTACAAACTGAACCATCAAAATATAATCTCCACGGTACTAATGAGACAAGGTTTATATCAATGTCATGCTTGTCATCAATCCGATGTTCAACAATAAAATTAGCAACGATTTGGCCTTTCATGGATTTTAGAGATTCATAGGCCAAATCATATTCAATCAAAGCATAAGCCCACTTGCCAATTCTACCACTAAGAATTGGCCTATGCAGCATGTACTTAATGACATCGGTTTGACAAGCCACTACGCAAGCACTCGGCACTAAATAATGTTTCAATTTTGTGCAAGCATAATATAAACATAGACATAATCTTTCAACAAATGTATACCTTGTCTCGGCGTCCAATAAGCGGCGGCTCAAATAAGTGATGGCATGCTCTTTTCCTTTGGTTTCTTGAGTCAGAACAACACCAATAACTCCCTCCTCTGCTGCAATGTAAAGCCTGAAGGGTTCCCTATGCTTGGGTGCTTTCATCACTGGAGGAGTGCACAAATAATTCTTGATCATATCAAATGCTTCTTGTTGTTTTGCCCCCCAAGTGAAATTAGCATCATTCTTTAACCGAAGGATAGGAGTAAACGCATCAACCTTCCCTAACAGATTAGCTATGAACCTCCTCAAGTAATTGACCTTGCCAAGGAACTTTTGCATATCTGTCTTGCATGTTGGGGCCTCCACTTTCTGTATAGCCTCTATATTTTTGGGATCAATCTCTATACCATCTTCATGAATAATGAAACCCAAAAACTTGCCAGCTGACACGCCGAAAGCACACTTCAAAGGATTCATCTTCAGTCCATACTTTTTCATTCTTTCAAAAGCTAAAAGCAAATCGGCCAAGTGAGATTCAAAAGCGTCCGATTTGACAACAATATCATCAATATAGACTTCAAGTATGACACCAAGTAAATCATGAAAAATCAAATTCATAGCCCTTTGATATGTGGCGCCAGCATTTTTTAATCCGAATGTCATCACTGTCCACTCGAATAAACCAAGAAAACCAGGGCAACGAAAAGCTGTCTTGGACATGTCCTCTTCGGCCATAAAAATTTGATTGTATCCGGCATTACCATCTAGAAAGCTAATAACCTTATGTCCAGAAGCATCATTAATAAGCATATCAGCTATTGGCATGGGATACTCATCTTTGGGTGTAGCCCTATTCAAATCTGTGAAGTCAATGCACACCCTCAATTTGCCGGATCCTTTCTTCTCCACTGAGACAATGTTAGAAATCCACTCGGCATACCTGCAAGGTCTAATAAAATTAGCTTTAAGCAAATGACCGATCTCTTCCTTGATCCGGTCATATGTTTTTGGATTAAACTTTCTGGCCGATTGTTTATATGGTCTAAAACCAGCCTTTATAGGTAATCGATGCTCCACTAGCTCTCGGCTTAAACCTGGCATCTCATGATATTCCCATGCAAAGCAACAAACATATTCTTTCAACAGCTCGATCAACTTAGCTTTATGATCGGCTCTTAAATTTGCATTTACAAATGTCGGCCTAGGAGTTAAACCATCTCCTATATCTATCTCTTCTAATGGATCGGCCGATGTAAAACCTTGTCCTAATTTATCCATATCATCTAACTCTTCTATGGACTCATACATATCGTTCTCATTGGACCGATATTCTACAAGTCGCTTTTGTAACCAATCTGAGTTAGGATCCATTTAAACATATCATACCTTGGAGCCGCTTGCACTCAGTCGGCTTTAAAGAGACGGGCACGAAACCATTCTTGGTTGCGCTGAGAAAATCGAACTTTGACAAGTCACGTCCCGTCAAGCAACTAGCATTTGGGTGTTGCCAATCCACCGATGCCTCAGCCAAAGCAACACAGGCCGAGTTATCCGCATGAATGACTTCCACTTCATCATCAACCCACTGGATCAAAAACTGGTGCATAGTGGATGGCACGCACTGGTTTGCATGAACCCAATCATGGCCTAGTATGACGTTGTAGTTACCTTGCACCTCAGCGACAAAGAATGCGTTAGCCAAAGTTTTACTTCCCACCGTGAGCTCCACATACATCACACCTTTGGCTTCAGTTTTCTCTTTGCCTTCAAATCCATTGAGCACCATGTTGGTCTTTATCAACTCTTCATCATGCAGCCCCAATTTTTTGAAGACCGAATACGGCATAAGATTCACCACAGCACCACCATCAACAAGCATCCGAGTGAGAGGCGACCCATTGATATGACCTCTAAGATATAATGGTTTCAGATGTGTTACTGGTTCTTTTGGCTTCTCGAATATTGCGTTTTTAGGGCCAAAATCCAGCTGACCCACCTCCCCTTCTTCATCTACAGCACGAAACTCAGCAGGTAAGTAATACACCATATTGATATCCATACCTTCATGAACCGGCGTAGACTCATAATCCAACATATCAGCCTCCTCTTCGAGTGCATCCACCGATTCTGAAATTTGTCCGAGTGAAGGAGAAGTAAGAAGTGTCACAGGCGATGTGATATCTGTTGCATCGTCCTCCTTTGGTGATGTAGGTGTTGCTGTGATAGATGTAGAAGCTATTGTATCTTGTATTTGTTTAGGCCTCCACACTTGTTTTGCTGGAACCATGGGTCGAGTGTCATCGAACAACTTATCCCTTTGTTTCTCAGCCTACTTTTCTGCCATCTCTTGACTCCTTAACCTCTGTAGTTTCCTCTTTTGTGTCTTTGTTAGCCCTGGAGGACACCACTTTGGCTGAGTATATTTAGGATCTCTCGTTTTTACCTGGCTGGTGCTTCCTTCATGGTCATTGGTCGAGTGCTTTGGCGCGATATCAAGTATCGGCTCAGTCGGATTGCTATGCACAATCGGCTGTCATATGGCAAATGTTTCGGTGCCCAAGATAAGTGAGTCGACATCCATTTTCTCCTTGCCTTTTGCCGACTCAATTGCAACACTTGGTGATTTAACACGCCATTCTTTTTGACTTTCCAGATGCATGAAATTTCCACTCGAGCGCACCTTTTTACTTGGATGGAATCCACTCGGATGACTTCCACCTGGGTGCATTCTTACACTCGGATAATTTCCACTTGGTCGCATATTTTGACCAGCCGACTGATAGTTAACGATGTTGAGTCGGCCATTATATGAGTAGTCAAGTCGATCCCAAACAGATTGCGTACACTCTTCTGGAAATTGCGCCCTTGGTCCACTCAGTTTTGTATACCGACTGAACATATCAGCTGATGGTGACCTTGGTCGTTTCAGATGAGTCGGTCGATTGAAACTAGAACCGGTCGAGTGGTTAGCATACTTGGACAGCAACATATCAAAAGTTGGCTTGATCCGCTTGGCTGCACTTTAGCTTCATTCTTCTTCCACTTGCCAACTTCTGGACTCTTGGGCTTGACAAATTTAACACGAGCATTTTCTTGCACTTGCGGTTGCCCCCCGAGTGTAGGGTTCTTGATGGTGATTTTGATCACTTCCTTGCCATCGGGCTGCTTATCAAGCACAACATGTCTCCCCAAGACTGTGCTGCCTTCCTTGTCTTTCCTGGGCTCACCAACAATGATATTAGTTTTATTGGCAGATTCGGCTACCTCTGGCCGAATGAGTAGCTTCTTCCCCTCCCAATCCATGGTATTCATTGGAAAAGGTTGTTTATCAACTTGCATCTCAAAAAAGTTCAATCGTTCGTCATTAATGGCCGATTGTATCTGTCGTCGAAAAACATTGCAATCGTTAGTAGCATGAGAAAAAGAATTATGATACTTGCAATAAGCACGCCATTTTAGCTCTTCAGACGGCGGTAAAGTATGAGATATTCTAATAATCTTAGCCTGCAGCAAAGCATCAAATATTCTATCACACTTAGCAATGTTAAAAGTAAACTTCATCTCTTCATCACGATTCTTATAAATCGGTTTCAGATCATTGCAAGTAAAGGGTTTGGCCTTAGATGGCCAAACAAATTCAGTAGCAAAAACATCACCCTCATCGTCCGAGTGATCACTGTCATATTCCACCATATTCATCTTTGGACGATCGGCTTTGTATCTATGCACTTCTTTGAGATCTTTGCTTCGGCTTTCCTGAGCCAAAGCCCTTTGTAAGACTTGGTTGATATTTAAGAACTCGTAGCCTTCTAGCTTTTCTCTAATGGGAGTTCTCAAACCACTCAGCACTAGGTCTGCCAAGTCCCTCTCGGTTATCACCAAACTAAAACACCGGTTTTTTGTTTCTCTGAATCTCTTGACGTAATCGGAGACCGATTCATCATGCTTTTGTTTAACCGATGTTAGATGTGACAACTTGAGTTCATTGTCGCCGCTATAAAAGTGATCATGAAATTTCTGCTCTAGCTGCGACCAAACTCGAATGGAACCATGTGGTAAAGAACAAAACCATGAAAATGTGGTACCAGTTAATGATAGAGGAAATAAACGCACTTTCAACTCATTTAGTGAGCCTGCTTCACCTAATTGTGCCAAGTATTGACTAACATGCTCCCATGTGGTTTTTGTGCCCTCTCCATTGAACTTAACAAAATCTGGAATCTTATATCCCGGAGGGCACTGGATGGCATCAAAATATTCGGGGTAAGGCTTTTGGTAAATCCGATTCCGAGGTAACTCAACTCCAAAATTCTCTCGAAGCATCTTAGCCATCTCCTCTCTAAGATTAGCTAAACCATCATCCATAGTGGATGATGCAACTTGTGGCAGCGGCATAGGAGGAGTAGGACTACTAGCAGTAGGTATGAACTGTGGCATGTATGCCGAACTACAGTTCGATAATGGCCGAGTGGTTGTAGCTGTAGGTAGGGTTTGGTTCGGCGTTGCCACTGAACCTAGCATGCTCATAATAGGATTAATGGGTGCAGTCACAATCTGATTTGTTTGAGTAGGATAATAAGTCATCGGCATGGGAGGCACCGATGAGATAGGTAAAGCCAGATTAGGATTTTGCACACTAGCAGCTACACCATCATTACCACTAGATGATTGAGATATATTTTTCTGAGCATTGGTATTTTCTATGAAAGTTTGATAGACCAGATTGTTACCATCAGCAATACGACTCTCAATCTCAGCCCACTGCTCAGGAGAAAAGGTAGTACTCACAGCGGGTTTAACCTACTCGGCTTGAAGAGGAGGGAACTTGATTTCTTGAATCGGAGTGATGTTGCCTTGGCGACCCTTCTTGAATTTTGCAAGGAACTCCTGCAAATCCTTCCCTTCGCGCGCCTTCTTGTACTCCTCATAGACTTGGCGATGATCGGCCGATATCTCATCAAGACTGGGCTTAATGATGTTATCGGCGTCTACCTCGGATGGCTTAGGAAGATCGGACATGGTGGATGATGATGATTGATCTTCTTTCCCCAGCGAAGTCGCCAAAAAGTGTGTTGACACACGAACACGTCACGTGTACCCTCGACGCCGGGGGTGATGCATCGCAGCTCACGTCGAAGGAGACCCGACCGACAACGCGATATGCAAGACAGTCGATGGGCGCTTTTGCAGATCCGAAAACCCCACACCCCCGGGAGGGACCCCGTCAGGGAGTGCGGCGGCTATGGGCTGCCCTAGGTCGATTCGCTCGCCCCTAGAGCCTCGGGATTCACATCTCTCAAACACGAAGAACAGCGAAGAACGAGAGAGAAAACGGTGGAGAGATAAAACATAGATGAAAAAGTAGTATATTGATTTGTTCGATTGTGTGTTGTTTCAATAGGCCGTCACCCCCAACATATATAAGAGGCGGCTGGACTTCCCGTACAAGCAAGGGATTTATTTAGGCTTTCCTTACAAGAAAGTTACATCAATTCTCGTCCAAAACCCTAGTCAAATTCGGACTAGTTTTATCCGAACTTCCCAAAACTGTTCGGTTTAAACTGGCTGCACCTTGTGGGTCCTTTTTGCGGTGGTAAACAATCTCGGATGAAAACAAGCCCAAAAGCAATCTTGACTGTTTCGACGAGACGAACAACTTTCATGTTGAAGGTTTTTTTGATCAGATATCATCTTGAGGGTCAAATCGGTCTCGCAACACAAGCTATCTCCTCGCGCTACCCATCAGACATGTGTCTGGTGGGGCGCGCCACATCTCGCCTCGTGACAGGGCTGCACTCTGATTGCTCTAACTTTTGCTTAATCGGCTAAACTGTACTTTGAATATAAGATCTTGGTACTTCGAGCATATTTTCGGCCTTCGAGATGAAATCGGACGGCGATGGCCCAAATTTCAAAGATGTTCATATCAATAATACGGAACTCTTTCATGTAGATCACTTCTCCATTTGAGTCCATCTAGATAATCATTGGAGCCCATCTTCAGCTTCTGGTCGGATTGACTATCACAACCTCCACTCCGGCAGGCCTTCCACCTGGGTAAGCTTTCCGCAGCTCGGCAAGGTTTCTACCCCGGCAAGAGCTCCTCCTCGGCAAGGTTTCTACCCCGGCAAGAGCTCCTCCTCGGCAAGGTTTCTACCCCGGCAAGAGCTCCTCCTCGGCAAGGTTTCTACCCCGGCAAGAGCTCCTCCTCGGCAAGGTTTCTACCCCGGCAAGAGCTCCTCCTCGGCAAGGTTTCTACCCCGGCAAGAGCTCCTCCTCGGCAAGTTTCTACCCCGGCAAGAGTTCCTCTTCGGCAAGGTTTCGCCCCCGGCATGATTTCACACCGGCAAGCTTCCACACATGAACGAGCTTTCTACGCCGGCAAGCTTTCACACACCGGCAAGGTTTTACCCCGGCAAAGTTTTCTCCCCGGCATGTTGTTTTATGATCGTGCCACTTTTGAGCATCAACAATTGGGATCAAAGTAGATTTATGAAAGTTAATTTTTCAGGCCAATGGACAGGGCATAATCAGACAGAATGTTCTTGCTAATAACCGCTTGTCTAGGGCAGGCCGGCATGAGCAAAATCGTATCATCAGCGTATTGGATAATCGGGTAATCCATATTACCATTTGAGGGGAAAGGCAAATGAATTAAACCTCTCCTGAAGGCATCATTGATTGCTGATTGCAGAAGGTCAGCCGTGAGGACGAAGATCAGAGGGGAGAGGGGGTCACCCTACCTAACGCCCCGCTTGCAGTGGAACTGGCGGCCCAGCACACCGTTCAGAAGAATGGACGATCGTCCGAAGGAGAATATCGAACGGATCCAAGATAGCCATTTATCATTAAAACCCATGTGTTGCATAATCTTGATCATTGCTTCATGCTCAATGGTGTCGAAAGCTTTGGCGAAGTCTAGCTTGAGTAGTACAATTTGTCTTTTGGAGGCCTGGCATGATGAATATACTGAAATGTCCAAGCCAAACAATCTTGGATGGACCTCCCTTTGATGAAACCATATTGGTTTCGATGAATGATGCGTATGATCACTTTTTGCAGTTGGTTGGCCAGTAGTTTAGTGATGAGCTTGAGGCAGCAGTTAAGAAGAGTGGTCGGACGGTAATCATTAACTTTGGTAGGAGATCCAGTCTTGGGAATCAGAGTAATGAGGCCGTCATTAATGCTTTGAAGATTAAGTTCCCCAGCATGGAATTGAGTACAGAGCGAGTAGAAATCCTCTTTGATAATGTGCCAGCATGCTTTGAGGAATAACCCACTGAACCCATCGGGGCCGGGAGAGCGGTCCGCAGGCATTTCTTTTACAACCCCATCAATCTCATCTTTTGTAAATGGGGCCGTGAGGTGTTCAAGATTTTCAACAGGGTGGATAAGCGAGTCCCAAGCTCTTCGAGATGCTGAAATCGACGAAGGTAGAAATCAAGAAAAGCATCACATGTTGATGGTCGACAAGACCACTAGTTTCAAGAAAAGGGCAAAGGGAAGAAGGGGAACTTCAAAAAGAACGGCAAGCAAGTTGCTGCTCCCGTGAAGAAGCCCAAAGCTAGACCCAAGCCTGAAATAGAGTGCTTCTATTGCAAAGGAAATGGTCACTAGAAGTGGGACTACCCTAGATACTTGGCGGATAAGAAGGATGGCAAAGTGAACAAAGGTATATTGGATATACATGTTATTGATGTGTACTTTACTAGTGTTTATAGCAACCCCTCGGCATTTGATACTGGTTCAGTTGCTAAGAGTAGTAACTCGAAACGGGAGTTGCAGAATGAACAGAAACTAGTTAAGGGCGAGGTGACGATGTGTGTTGGAAGTAGTTCCAAGATTGATATGATCATCATCGCACACTCCCTATACTTTCGGGATTAGTGTTGAACCTAAATAAGTGTTATTTGGTGTTTGCGTTGAGCATGAATATGATTTGATCATGTTTATTGCAATACAGTTATTCATTTAAGTTAGAGAATAATTGTTGTTCGGTTTATATGAATAAAACCTTCTATGGTCATACACCCAATGAAAATGGTTTGTTGGATCTCGATCATAGTGATACACATATTCATAATATTGAAGCCAAAAGATGCAAAGTTAATAATGATAGTGCAACTTATTTGTGACACTGCCGTTTAGACCATATTGGTGTAAAGCGCATGAAGAAACTCCATGCTGATGGGATTTTGGAATCACTTGATTATGAATCACTTGATGCTTGCGAACCATGCCTTATGGGCAAGATGACTAAAGACTCCGTTATACGGAACAATGGAGCGAGCAACTGACTTATTGGAAATAATGCATACTGATTTATGCGATTCGATGAGTGTTGAGGCTCGCGGTGGGTATCATTATTTTCTGACCTTCATAGATGATTTGAGCAGATATGGGTATATCTACTTGATGAAACATAAGTCTGAAACATTTGATAAGTTCATATAATTTCAGAGTGAAGTGGAAAATCATCGTAACATGAAAATAAAGTTTCTATGATCTGATCGTGGAGGAGAATATTTGAGTTACGAGTTTGTTCTTCATTTGAAACAATGCGGAATAGTTTCGCAACTCACGCCACCCGGAACACCACAACGTAATGGTGTGTCCAAACGTCGTAATCGTACTTTACTGGATATGGTGCGATCTATGATGTCTCTTACCGATTTACCGCTATCGTTTTGGGGTTATGCATTAGAGGCAGATGCATTCACGTTAAATAGGGCACCATCTAAATCCGTTAAGACGACACCATATGAACTGTGGTTTGGCGAGAAACCAAAATTGCCGTTTCTTAAAGTTTGGGGTTGCATGCTTATGTGAAAAAGTTTCATCCTGATAAGCTCAAACCCAAATCGGAGAAATGTGTCTTCATAGGATACCCAAAGGAGACAGTTGGGTACACCTTCTATCATAGATCCGAAGGCAAGACATTCGTTGCTAAGTATGTATCCTTTCTAGAGAAGGAGTTTCTCTCGAAAGAAGTGAGTGGGAGGAAAGTAGAACTTGATGAGGTAATTGTACCTGCTCCCTTGTTGGAAAGTAGTTCATCACAGAAATCTGTTCCTCTGACTCCTACACCAATTAGTGAGGAAGCTAATGATGATGATCATGTAACTTCAGATCAAGTTACTACCGAACCTCGTAGGTCAACTAGAGTGAGATCCGCACTAGAGTGGTATGGTAATCCTATTCTTGAGGTCATGTTACTTGACCATGATAAACCTACAAACTATGAGGAAGCGATGATGAGCCCAAATTACGCAAAATGGCTTGAGGCCATGAAATCTGAGATGGGATCCATGTATGAGAACAAAGTGTGGACTTTGGTTGACTTGCCCGATGATCGGCAAGCCATAGAAAATAAATGGATCTTCAAGAGGAAGACAGACGCTGATAGTAGTGTTACTATCTACAAAGCTAGACTTGTCGAAAAAGGTTTTTGACAAAGTTCAAAGGTGTTGACTACGATGACATTTTCTCACTCGTAGCGATGCTTAAGTCTGTCCGAATCATGTTAGCAAATTGTCACGTTTTATAAAATCTGGCAAATGGATGTCAAAACTACATTTCTTAATGAATTTCTTAAAGAAGAGTTGTATATGATGCAACTAGAAGGTTTTGTCGATCCTAAAGGTGCTAACAAAATGTGCAACCTCCAGCGATCCATCTATGGGCTGGTGCAAGCATCTCGGAGTTGGAATATATGCTTTGATGAGTTGATCAAAGCATATAGTTTTATATAGACTTGCGGTGAAGCCTGTATTTACAAGAAAGTGAGTGGGAGCACCACAACATTTCTGATAAGTATATGTAAATGACATATTGTTGATCGGAAATAATGTAGAATTTTCTAGAAAGCATAAAGGAGTGTTTGAAAGGAGTTTTTTTCAAAGAAAGACCTCGGTAAAGCTACTTGCATATTGAGCATCAAGATCTATAGAGATAGATCAAAACGCTTGATAAGTTTTTTCAATGAGTACATACCTTGACAAGATTTTGAAATAGTTCAAAATGGAACAGTCAAAGAAGGAGTTTTCGCCTGTGTTGCAAGGTGTGAAGTTGAGTAAGACTCAAAGCCTGACCACGGCAGAAGATAGAGAGAGAATGAAAGTCATTCCCTATGCCTCAGCCATAGGTTCTATAAAGTATGCCATGCTGTGTACCAGATCTATTGTATACCCTACACCGAGTTTATTAAGGGAGTACAATAGTGATCTAGGAGTAGATCACTGGACAACGGTCAAAATTATCCTTAGTGGAATAAGGATATGTTTCTCGATTATGGAGGTGACAAAAGGTTCATTGTAAAGGGTTACGTCGATGCAAGTTTTGACACTGATCCAGATGACTCTAAGTCTCAATATGCGTACATATTGATAGTGGGAGCAATTAGCTAAAGTAGCTCCGTGCAAAGCATTGTAGACATAGAAATTTGCAAAATACATACGGATCTGAATTTGGCAGACCCGTTGACTAAACTTCTCTCACAAGCAAAACATGATCAGACCTTAGTACTCTTTGGGTGTTAATCACATGGCGATGTGAACTAGATTACCGACTCTAGTAAACCCTTTGAGTGTTGGTCATGTAGCGATGTGAACTATGGGTGTTAATCACATGGTGATGTGAACTATTGGTGTTAATCACATGGCGATGTGAACTAGATTATTGACTCTAGTGCAAGTGGGAGACTGAAGGAAGTATGCCCTAGAGGCAATAATAAAGTTGTTATTTATATTTCCTTATATCATGATAAATGTTTATTATTCATGCTAGAATTGTATTAACCGGAAACTTAGTGCATGTGTGAATATATAGACAAACTAAGTGTCACTAGTATGCCTCTACTTGACTAGCTCGTTGAATCAAAGATGGTTAAGTTTCCTAGCCATAGACATAAGTTGTCATTTGATTAACGGGATCACATCATTAGAGAATGATGTGATTGACTTGACCCATTCTATTAGCTTAGCATTTGATCGTTTAGTATATTGCTATTTTCTTTCTTCATGACTTATACATGTTCCTATGACTATGAGATTATGCAACTCCTGAATACCAGAGGAACACTTTGTGCGCTACCAAACGTCACAAAGTAACTGGGTGATTATAAAGGTGCTCTACAGGTGTCTCCAATGGTACTTGTTGGGTTGGCATAGATCGTGATTAGGATTTGTCACTCCGATTGTCGGAGAGGTATCTCTGGGCCCTTTCGTAATACACATCACTATAAGCCTTGCAAGCAATGCAACTAATGAGTTAGTTGCGGGATGATGTTTTACGGAACGAGTAAACAGACTTGCCGGTAATGATATTGAACTAGGTATTGAGATACCAACGATCGAATCTCGGGCAAGTAACATACCGATGACAAAGGGAACAACGTATGCTATTATGCGGTTTGACCGATAAAGATCTTCGTAGAATATGTAGGAGCCAATATGAACATCCAGGTTCTGCTATTGGTTATTGACCGGAGACGTGTCTCGGTCATGTCTACATAGTTCTCGAACCCGTAGGGTCCGCACGCTTAACGTTCGGTGATGATCGGTATTATTAGTTTTTGTGTTTTGATGTATCGAAGGTAGTTCAGAGTCCCGGATATGATCACGGACATGACGAGGAGTCTCGAAATGGTCGAGACGTAAAGATCGATATATTGGACGACTATGTTCGGACACGGAAGTGTTTCGGGAGGTTTCGGACATATACCGGAGTACCGGAGGGTTACCGGAACCCCCCGGGGAGTATATTGGGCCTAATGGGCCTTAGTGGGAGAAGAGGAGGGGCGGCCAGGGCAGCTGCGCGACCCCTCCCCCTCTAGTCCGAATTGAACAAGGAGGGGGGCGGCGCCCCCTTTCCTCTCTCCCTCTCTCCCTTCCTTCCCCTCTCCTACTCCTACTTGGAAGGGGGGAGTCCTACTCCCGGTGGGAGTAGGACTCCTCATGGGGCGCGCCATAGGAGGCCGGGCCCCTCCCCCTCCTTCACTCCTTTATATACGGGGAGGGGGAACCCCTTGGTGACACAACAATTGATCATTGATCTTTTAGCCGTGTGCGGTACCCCCTCCACCATAATCCACCTCGGTCATATCGTAGCAGTGCTTAGGAGAAGCCCTGCGTCGGTAGCATCATCATCACTGTCATCACGCCGTCGTGCTTATGGAACTCTCCCTCGAAGCTTTGCTGGATCGGAATTCGTGGGACGTCACCGAGTTGAACGTGTGTTGAACTCGGAGGTGTCGTGCGTTCGGTACTTGGATCGGTCGGATCGTGAAGACGTACGACTACATCAACCGCGTTGTCATAACGCTTCCGCTTACGGTCTATGAGGGTACGTGGACGACACTCTCCCGTCTCGTTGCTATGCATCACCATGATCTTGCGTGTGCGTAGGAATTTTTTTGAAATTACTATGTTCCCCAACAGTGGCATCCGAGCCAGGTTTATGCATAGATGTTATATGCATGAGTAGAACACAAGTGAGTTGTGGGCGATAATAGTCATACTGATTACCAGCATGTCATACTTTGATTTCGCGGTATTGTTGCATGAAGCGGCCCGGATCGACATTACGCGTACGCTTACGCGAGACTGGTTCTACCGACGTGCTTCGCACACAGGTGGCTGGCGGGTGTCAGTTTCTCCAACTTTAGTTGAATCGAGTGTGGCTACGCCCGGTCCTTGTTGAAGGTTAAAACAACACATACTTGACGAAATATCATTGTGGTTTTGATGCGTAAGTAAGAACGGTTCTTGCTCAGCCCGTAGCAGCCACGTAAAACTTGCAACAACAAAGTAGAGGACGTCTAACTTGTTTTTGCAGGGCATGCTGTGATGTGATATGGTCAACACATGATGCTAAATTTTATTGTATGAGATGATCATGTTTTGTAACCGAGTTATCGGCAACTGGCAGGAACCATATGGTTGTCGCTTTATTGTATGAAATACAATCGCCATGTAATTGCTTTACTTTATCACTAAGCAATAGCGATAGTCGTAGAAGCAATAGTAGGCGAGACGACAACGATGCTAGGATGGAGATCAAGGTGTCGCGCCGGTGACGATGGTGATCATGACGGTGCTTTGGAGATGGAGATCAAAGGCACAAGATGATGATGGCCATATCATATCACTTATATTGATTGCATGTGATGTTTATCTTTTATGCATCTTATTTTGCTTAGATCAATGGTAGCATTATAAGATAATCTCTCACTAAATTTCAAGGTATAAGTGTTCTCCCTGAGTATGCACCGCTGCGACAGTTCTTCGTGCTGAGACACCACGTGATGATCGGGTGTGATAAGCTCTACGTTCACATACAACGGGTGCAAGCCAGTTTTGCACATGCAGAATACTCGGGTTAAACTTGACGAGCCTAGCATATGCGGATATGGCCTCGGAACACAGGAGACCGAAAGGTCGAGCGTGAATCATATAGAAGATATGATCAACATAGTGATGCTCACCATTGAAAACTACTCCATCTCACGTGATGATTGGACATGGTTTAGTTGATATGGATCACGTGATCACTTAGATGATTAAAGGGATGTTTATCTAAGTGGGAGTTCTTAAGTAATATGATTAATTGAACTTTAATTTATCATGAACTTAGTCCTGATAGTATTAGCATATCTATGTTGTAGATCAATAGCGCGCCTTTAGCTCCTCTGTTTTATTTTTGATATGTTCCTAGAGAAAACTAAGTTGAAAGATGTTAGTAGCAATGATGCGGATTGGATTCATGATCTGAGGTTTATCCTCATTGCTGCACAGAAGAATTATGTCATTGATGCACCGCTAGGTGACAGACCGATTCCAGGAGCAAATGCAGACATTATGAACGTTTGGCAAGCTCGATATGATGACTACTTGATAGTTTAGTGCACCATGCTTTACGGCTTAGAATCGGGGCTTCAAAGACGTTTTTTGAAACGCCACGGAGTATATGAGATGTTCCAAGAGCTGAAATTAGTATTTCAGACTCACGCCCATGTCGAAAGGTATGAGACCTTTGACAAGTACTTTGCCTACAAGATGGAGAAGAATAGCTCAGCTAGTGAGCATGTGCTCAGAATGTCTGAGTACTACAATCACTTGAATCAAGTGGGAGTTAATCTTCCAGATAAGATAGTGATTGACAGAGTTCTCTAGTCACTATCACCAAGTTACTAGAACTTCGTGATGAACTATAATATGCAAGGGATAACGGAAACGAGTCCCAAGCTCTTCGTGATGCTGAAATCGATGAAGGTAGAAATCAAGAAAAGCATCACATGTTGATGGTTGACAAGACCACTAGTTTCAAGAAAAGGGCAAAGGGAAGAAGGGGAACTTCAAAAAGAACGGCAAGCAAGTTGCTGCTCCCATGAAAAAGCCCAAAGCTAGACCCAAGCCTGAAACCGAGTGCTTCTATTGCAAAGGAAATGGTCACTAGAAGTGGAACTACCCTAGATACTTGGCGGATAAGAAGGATGGCAAAGTGAACAAAGGTATATTGGATATACATTTTATTGATGTGTACTTTACTAGTGTTTATAGCAACCCCTCGGCATTTGATACTGGTTCAGTTGCTAAGAGTAGTAACTTGAAACGGGAGTTGCAGAATGAACAGAAACTAGTTAAGCGCTAGGTGACGATGTGTGTTGGAAGTAGTTCCAAGATTGATATGATCATCATCGCACACTCCCTATACTTTCGGGATTAGCGTTGAAACTAAATAAGTGTTATTTGGTGTTTGCGTTGAGCATGAATATGATTTGAACATGTTTATTGCAATACAGTTATTCATTTAAGTTAGAGAATAATTGTTGTTCTGTTTACATGAATAAAACCTTCTATGGTCAGACACCCAATGAAAATGGTTTGTTGGATCTCGATCATAGTGATACACATATTCATAATATTGAAGCCAAAAGATGCAAAGTTAATAATGATAGTGCAACTTATTTGTGACACTGCCGTTTAGACCATATTGGTGTAAAGCGCATGAAGAAACTCCATGCTGATGGGATTTTGGAATCACTTGATTATGAATCACTTGATGCTTGCGAACCATGCCTTATGGGCAAGATGACTAAAGACTCCGTTATACGGAACAATGGAGCGAGCAACTGACTTATTGGAAATAATGCATACTGATTTATGCGATTCGATGAGTGTTGAGGCTCGCGGTGGGTATCATTATTTTCTGACCTTCATAGATGATTTGAGCAGATAGGGGTATATCTACTTGATGAAACATAAGTCTAAAGTATTTCATATGTTCATATAATTTCAGAGTGAAGTGGAAAATCATTGTAACATGAAAATAAAGTTTCTACGATCTGATCGTGGAGGAGAATATTTGCGTTACGAGTTTGGTCTTCATCTGAAACAGTGCGGAATAGTTTCACAACTCACCCCACCCGGAACACCACAGCGTAATGGTGTGTCCGAACGTCGTAATCGTACTTTACTGGATATGATGCGATCTATGATGTCTCTTACCGATTTACCGCTATCATTTTAGGGTTATGCATTAGAGACAGATGCATTCACGTTAAATAGGGCACCATCTAAATCCGTTAAGACGACACCATATGTACTGTGGTTTGGCGAGAAACCAAAATTGTCGTTTCTTAAAGTTTAGGGTTGCAATGCTTATGTGAAAAAGTTTCATCCTGATAAGCTCAAACCCAAATCGGAGAAATATGTCTTCATAGGATACTCAAAGGAGACAGTTGAGTACACCTTCTATCATAGATCCGAAGGCAAGACATTCGTTGCTAACAGGGGCGGAGCCAGCGTATACTCGTTGGGTTCAGCGGAACCCAATGACTTTTGACTGCCACGTATAGACGTACAGGTATTTAGTGGTTTGAACCCATTAAAAAATCAAAGCTGACCCCATCGAAAAGCCCAGAAGCCCACAAGCTAATTGTCTCCGTGCCCATTAATCTTCTTAACGTGATTAGCCAATTCCAACCTACTAAAGCTGAACCCATCAGATTTACTCAGTTCCATCGATAATGGACGGAATGCGATGTACGCACATAGCGCACCACGCCGCACGCCTTCAGAATTGACGCGATCGGTTACTCCCTATCGACAGACTCTCGTCTCGGAAAAAGTCCATTTTAAACCCTGAACCCATAGAGATTTGGCGAGATGAACCCTCAAGTCGAAATCCCGGTCGATTGCACCCTGAACTATGCAATCCTGGTCTAAATCGAACCTTGACATCGTTTGAGGCATAAAAACGCTGACATGGCAGGGATTCGACTGGCTCGTGGGCCAAGCAGCGGCAATATTGACTACGGCGCGCATTGGGCTGGCCCATCATACTTTTTTTTCACGTTTTTCTGCAAAAGCTTTCAAGAAATGTGCGCGTGATGCCTGGAACCTCGCACCTCACAAGCAATGTATTAAAGCGTAAACCATCCAGGACATCACTCGCTTCGTGTTAGTTTGCTTCTTTTATTCTTCTTTTAATAACATCATTTTTTGTGCTAGATTCCAGCTTGTTTGGTTTTGGCCGGTTTTCTTCAATTTTCTTCTTTTTTCAATTTCGTGAACTTTTATCGAGTTTATGAACTTTTTTCGTTTTTGTGAACTTTTTTTGAATCTTTTAAATTCCATGAACTTTTTCAAAATTTTGAACTATTTTTTCATATAGGCAAACCTTTTTTATAGCAACTCTATGAATTTCCGAATTTCACGTTTTAATTTTTTCAAATGCTTTATATGTACAAAATAAATGTTGATAGATCATCAAGAAAAGAATATATGTTAATGTTTTGTACTAAAACGATTGTTAAATAGCACTGTTTTTGGATTGTAATCAGCAAAGTATTCTCGGTCCATTGGTTTTTGCATCAAGTCATAAGCTGTCGGAGCTGAGTTAGAATCCCAGCCAACCCATTTGTATTTTTTTGTCTGTTAAAAATGTCTTTTCTTTTGTTACACTGCCAAAAAAAGGTGCGCACATAAGGTCTTTTGAACTCGCAACCTCCCGTTTTTGGTGCAAAAACGGTCCTTACCAACCACGCCGCCTCACCTCTTGTGAATAATTTATTCCCATTTCTTAGTTTTTTCTGTTTTTATCTAATGCGTGAATCTTTTTACAAAACTCATGGACTTTTTTGAATCCCTGAACATTTTCAAATCCACGAACTCTTTTTATTTTTATGATTTTTTAAAAAATCCGTGTACTTTTCTTTTGAAAATGTGTGAACTACTTTTCAAAAAAAAAATGAACTTTTTCTAAATCCATGATTTTTTTAAGAAAAAACTTTACCTTTTTTTCCTTTTGAAAATTTGTTTCACGAGTTCTTTTTTTCGTTTCGTATTTCCTACTTAGATGACCACGAATTTAACAAAAAATTAAACAAGAAAAGTAAAAATAAAAATAAAACAGAAAAAGGAAAGGAAAGGAAAGAAGAAAAAGAAGAAACAGGGAGAAAGTGATCAATGACGTGCTTTCCTGGTGGTAACTTCTGCCGATCAACAGCAACAGGGAAAAAGACTAAAGCGGACCGGCCCAACGGGGAACAGTGCGAAATGGCACCAATCCCGACCAACATGACACGTCGACGATCCTGGTTCGCCAAACGACGCCAGGGTTCAGTTTAGACCGGAATTGCATAGTTTAGGGTGCAATCGACCGGGATTTAGATTTGAGGGTTTGCTTCGCCGAACCTCTACAAATTCAGGGTTTAAAATGGACTTTTTCCCTCTTGTCTCTTCCGTTCTGCCGCTCCCTTCACCCATGTGCCCATGGTCGCCGCTCGGCAAGCCGGTTAGGGCAAATAACTACAATACAAATTCAAGGTACGTGGTCACGTCACTACATCTTCTTCCCCAATTCGTCTTGTGCATGTCCAATCTAACCTATAGTAGCACTCCCTCCCTTCCCAAATGTAAGTCTTTTTAGAGATTTCAATAAATGACTACATACGGAGCAAAATAAGTGAATCTACACTCTAAAGTGTGTCTACATACATCCGTATGTTGTAGTCCATTTAAAATGTCAAAAGGACTTATATTTAGGAACGTCCCTTCGTCCCATATTAAGTGTCGCTCAAACAGATGTGTCTAACCGTATGCTAGATACATCTACTTTATTGCTTTTTCATAAACTTTAATCCACTCTATGGACTATTATTTCTCAAAAATAAATCAATCGCCACATTTAGATAATGGTTCAGATCCACCCGTTAGATACCGGTAAAGGGCAAGCAATCTCTCATAGCCTTCTATTCACAGAGAAAATAATTTAGATGATCTCACTAAGAAGCAAAATAAAATTAGGTGAAGATATTTAACCAAGGGACCTTTCGTGTCACCACTTGATTTTAGTTATCCGTTGAGGATCATTGGGGATGCTCCACGAAAATTTAATGTGAAATTCTTTATACTCTGGTCTATCAATTTCTAAAGCTAGTGTGATGTGATATGGCCAGTTGCCATGATATCAGTGGAAAGATTATTTTCCGCTTTAAATGTTGTAAAAAAAGAATTGTGTTATAAAATGGGATATCAATTTATAATTGATTGTCTAATTTGCTATGTGCAGAAAGATATGTTTTCTACCATTAGTAATGATTATTTTTTAAATATTTTTTAGATGACATATGTGGTAAGCAATCCAAACTAATCCAAAAAATATTCTTTAGATGATGAAAAATTGAAAGGGGAAACTATAAATGTGATGATTTTACATGTTTTTTTGCTTGATGGTGATTATTTTTAATTTGCTATTTTTTCCAGATGTTTTCAGGAGGACGAGAGATGGTACTTGAAGCTATGAAGTTATTTTGGCACTACTCCATTTTATAATATGTAAAGTGGTTTTATAATTATCCAGCTGGTACGTTCCCTATACTTGATATTATATTTCTTTTTGTTATGTTGTCTTTGAGTGATATACTACTGTCTTTCGATGGTCTAAAACAGTATTTATAGTTAATTAATTCATCGTAAATGCTTACACTAAGTCAATGAGTGAACCCAATGGTTAAATTTTCTGGCTCCGCGCCTGGTTGCTAAGAATGTATCCTTTCTAGAGAAAGAGTTTCTCTCGAAAAAAGTGAGTGGGAGGAAAGTAAAACTTGATGAGGTAACTGTACCTGCTCTCTTATTGGAAAGTAGTTCATCACAGAAATCTGTTCCTGTGACTCCTACACCAATTAGTGAGGAAGCTAATGATGATGATCATGTAATTTCAGATCAAGTTACTACCGAACCTCGTAGGTCAATTAGAGTGAGATCCGCACTAGAGTGGTATGGTAATCCTGTTCTAGAGGTCATGTTACTTGACCATGATGAACCTACGAACTATGAGGAAGCGATGATGAGCCCAAATTACGCAAAATGGCTTGAGGCCATAAAATCTGAGATGGGATCCATGTATGAGAACAAAGTGTGGACTTTGGTTGACTTGCCCGATGATCGGCAAGCCATAGAAAATAAATGGATCTTCAAGAGGAAGACAAACGCTGATAGTAGTGCTACTATCTACAAAGCTAGACTTGTCGAAAAAGATTTTTGACAAAGTTCAAAGGTGTTGACTACGATGAGATTTTCTCACTCGTAGCGATGCTTAAGTCTGTCCGAATCATGTTAGCAAATTGCCACATTTTATAAAATCTGGCAAATGGATGTCAAAACTACATTTCTTAATGAATTTCTTAAAGAAGAGTTGTATATGATGCAACCAAAAGGTTTTTTCGATCCTAAAGGTGCTAACAAAATGTGCAAGCTACAGCGATCCATCTATGGGCTGGTGCAAGCATCTCGGAGTTGGAATATACGCTTTGATGAGTTGATCAAAGCATTTAGTTTTATACAGACTTGCGGTGAAGCCTGTATTTACAAGAAAGTGAGTGGGAGCACTACAACATTTCTGATAAGTATATGTAAATGACATATTGTTGATCGAAAATAATGTAGAATTTTCTAGAAAGCATAAAGGAGTGTTTGAAAGGAGTTTTTTTCAAAGAAAAACCTCGGTAAGGCTGCTTACATATTGAGCATCAAGATCTATAGAGATAGATCAAAACTTTTGATAAGTTTTTTCAATGAGTACATACCTTGACAAGATTTTGAAGTAGTTCAAAATGGAACAGTCAAAGAAGGAGTTCTTGCCTATGTTGCAAGGTGTGAAGTTGAGTAAGACTCAAAGCCCGACCACAGCAGAAGATAGAGAGAGAATGAAAGTCATTCCCTATGCCTCAGCCATAGGTTCTATAAAGTATGCCATGCTATGTACCAGATCTATTATATATCCTACACCGAGTTTAGCAAGGGAGTACAATAGTGATCTAGGAGTAGATCACTGGACAACGGTAAAAATTATCCTTAGTGGAATAAGGATATGTTTCTCGATTATGGAGGTGACAAAAGGTTCGTCGTAAAGGGTTACGTCGATGCAAGTTTTGACACTGATCTAAATGACTCTAAGTCTCAATCTGGATACATATTGATAGTGGGAGCAATTAGCTAAAGTAGCTCCATGCAAAGCATTGTAGACATAAAATTTGCAAAATACATACGGATTTGAATTTGGCAGACCCGTTGACTAAACTTCTCTCACAAGCAAAACATGATCAGACCTTAGTATTCTTTGGGTGTTAATCACATGGCGATGTGAACTAGATTACCTTCTCTAGTAAACCCTTTGAGTGTTGGTCACATGACGATGTGAACTATGGGTGTTAATCACATGGTGATGTGAACTATTGGTGTTAATCACATGGCGATGTGAACTAGATTATTGACTCTAGTGCAAGTGGGAGACTGAAGGAAATATGCCCTACAGGCAATAATAAAGTTGTTATTTATATTTCCTTATATCATGATAAATGTTTATTATTCATGCTAGAATTGTATTAACCGGAAACTTAGTACATGTGTGAATATCTAGACAAACTAAATGTCACTAGTATGCCTCTACTTGACTAGCTCATTGAATCAAAGATGGTTAAGTTTCCTAGCCATAGACATGAGTTGTCATTTGATTAACGGGATCACATCATTAGAGAATGATGTGATTGACTTGACCCATTCCGTTAGCTTAGCATTTGATCGTTTAGTATATTGCTATTTGCTTTCTTCATGACTTATACATGTTCCTATGACTATGAGATTATGCAACTCCCGAATACCGGAGGAACACTTTATGTGCTACCAAACGTCACAACGTAACCTGGTGATTATAAAGGTGCTCTACAGGTGTCTCCGAAGGTACTTGTTGGGTTGGCATAGATCGAGATTAGGATTAGTCACTCCGATTGTCGGAGAGGTATCTCTGGGCCCTCTCGGTAATACACATCACTATAAGCCTTGCAAGGAATGCAACTAATGAGTTAGTTGCGGGATGATGTTTTACGGAACGAGTAAAGAGACTTGCCGGTAATGAGATTGAACTAGGTATTGAGATACCGATGATCGAATCTCGGGCAAGTAACATACCGATGACAAAGGGAACAATGTATGTTGTTATGCGGTTTGACCGATAAAGATCTTCGTAGAATATGTAGGAGCCAATATGAACATCCAGGTTCCGCTATTGGTTATTGACCGAAGACGTGTCTCGGTCATGTCTACATAGTTCTCAAACCCGTTGGGTCCGCACGCTTAACGATCGATATTATGAGTTTTTGTGTTTTGATGTACCGAAGGTAGTTTGGAGTCCCGGATATGATCACGGACATGACGAGGAGTCTCGAAATGGTTGAGACGTAAAGACCGATATAATGGACGACTATGTTCGGACACCAGAAGTGTTTCGGGAGGTTTCGGACATATACCGGAGTACCGGGGGGTTACCGGAACGCCCCGGGGAGTATATTTTGCCTAATGGGCCTTAGTGGGAGAAGAGGAGGGGCGGCCAGGGCAGCTGCGCGCCCCCTCCCCCTCTAGTCCGAGCTGGACAAGGAGGGGGGCGGCACCCCTCCTTTCCTTCTCTCCCTCTCTCCCTTCCTTCCCCTCTCCTACTCCTACTTGGAAGGGGGGAGTCCTACCCCCTATGGGAGTAGGATTCCTCATGGGGCGCGCCATAGGAGGCCGGCCCCCTCCCCCTCCCCCACTCCTTTATATACGGGGAGGGGGCACCCCTTGGTGACACAACAATTGATCATTGATCTTTTAGCCGTGTGCGGTGCCCCCTCCATCATAATCCACCTCGGTCATATCGTAGCGGTGCTTAGGCGAAGCCCTGCATCGGTAGCATCATCATTACCGTCATCACGCCGTCGTGATGACGAAACTCTCCCTCGAAGCTCTGCTGGATCGGAATTCGTGGCACGCCACCGAGCTGAACGTGTGCTGAACTTGGAGGTGCTGTGCGTTCGGTACTTGGATCGGTCGAATCGTGAAGATGTACAACTATATCAACCGCGTTGTCATAATGCTTCCGCTTACAGTCTACGAGGGTACATGGATGACACTCTCCCCTCTCGTTGCTATGCATCACCATGAACTTGCGTGTGCATAGGATTTTTTTTAAAGTACTATGTTCCCCAACATGACATGCATTTCGATGACCATGAGTTCGAGGTGGATGAGGATGGTGAGGGCATTGTCGGCACACCGAAAGGACGAGGAGGCAACTACACCAATGATGAAGATTTCTTGCTATGCAATACTTTGTTGCAAGTGTCGAGGGATCCATCCATTGGAGGTGATCAAAGTAGAGATGCTTATAGGAACCGGATGAAGGAGCACTTTGATCTACACAACAAGAGTGGAATTGACCGCTCGAAACGATCTCTTCGCTCTCAGTGGTCGACAATCAACCGAGATTGTCAAAAGTGGGCGGCCGCACAAAGGCGGTTGACAAGTTGAACCCAAGTGTCACTAATGATGAAGATAGGGTAAGTTCCATTTCATCCATGTTCATCATGCTTGTTGTTGGTGTTTGTAGTGCTAACTTGTTTTGTTTTTATGTAGTTCAATATTGCACAAAACTTGTTCAAAGGAGAGGAGAAGAAGAGCAAGAAAGGGAAACCATTTACCTTGACTCATTGCTATGAAGCATTGAAGGATGATGAGAAATGGAAGAAGCGTGATGATATGGATGATTTGGATATGAGCAACAAACACAAGCGAACAATTGATTTGGATGATGATGATGAGGAGGCATCAAGTGATGACGGCAGGAGAAGCCCCACACCAAACTCGGTTTCATACTCGAAGCCAAAACGACCGGATGGGTGCAAGAAAGACGCAAAAGAAGAGAAGAAGAGGAAAGGAGATGATGAGCTCAAAAATGCTATGGAAGCTATTGTGAAGGCAAGAAAAGAAGCAGACGAGGTGAGGAAGATGGTAAGGAACCAAGATGGCAAGGAACCAAGATGTTGTGGTCGAGGAGAGGAGGTTGGCGATCGAGGAGAGGAGGGTGGCGGCCGAGGAGAGGAAGGTGGCATTGGAGGAGAGGAAGGTGGGCATGGAGGAGCGATCTAGGTTGTTGGATTGGGAGAAGTACTTGTTCTTCATGGACACATCTATCCTCAATGAGGTGCAAAAAGAGTATGCCAATCTTGCCCGTGAAGAAGTCTTGATCCAAAAAAGAGCCATGATTCGCGACATGGGCGGCTGTGGCCTTGGCGGCATGGGTGGCGGTGCCCTTGTCGGCATGGGAGGCATCGGTGGCTTCGGAGCTACCATGGGTGGCTTTGGAGCTACCATGGAGACCATGGGTGGCTTCGGAGCACCTTCGGGTGGCATGGGTGGCATGAGTTTTGCATCTCTCATGGGAGGCATGGGAGCACCTTCGGGCGGCATGGGCGGAATGTCTTCCGGTGTGCCTCACACACCTTCGCATGACGATGCTGTTGAAGATCTTGCCAACACCTTCCGAGCTTCACATGATGATGCGACGCACGACAATGGAGAGGAGGAGGAAGAATCATCTTCGGAGGAGGAGGATGAATCGGAGGAAGATGAGGATGAAGACGAGGACGAGGCTTGATTGTTGATGTGCCATTTGTTGGTGTGAACTTTTGTGTGATGAACTTGGTTTGGATTTTGAACTTGGTTGGATGATGTTGTTGTTGGGGAACGCAATAATTTCAAAAAAAAATCCTACGCACACGCAAGATCCATCTAGGTGATGCATAGCAATGAGAGGGGAGAGTGTTGTCCACGTACCCTCGTAGACCGAAAGCGGAAGCGCTATGACAACGCGGTTGATGTAGTCGTACGTCTTCACGATCCGACCGATCCTAGTACCGAAAGTACGGCACCTCCGCGATCTGCACACGTTCAGCTCGGCGACGTCCCATGAACTCTAGATCCAGCTGAGGTCGAGGGAGAGTTTCGTTAGCACGACAGCGTGATGACGGTGATGATTAAGTTACCGACGCAGGGCTTCGCCTAAGCACTACAACGATATGACCGAGGTGACTCAACCGGAACCATTCCGATGTCCAAACATAGCCTTCCAATATATCGATCTTTATGTCTCGACCATTTCGATACACCTCGTCACGTCCGTGATCACATCCGGGACTCCGAACAACCTTCGGTACATCAAAACACATAAACTCATAATACCGATCGTCATCTAACGTTAAGCGTGCGGACCCTATGGGTTCAAGAATTATGATGACATGACCGCGACTCATCTCTAGTCAATAACCAATAGCGGAACCTGGATGCTCATATTGGTTCCTACATATTCTACGAAGATCTTTATCGGTCAAACCGCATAACAACATACGTTGTTCCCTTTGTCATCGGTATGTTACTTGCCCGAGATTCGATCGTCGGTAACTCAATACCTAGTTCAATATTGTTACCAGCAAGTCTCTTTACTCGTTCCGTAATGCATCATCCTGCAACTAACTCATTAGTCACATTGCTTGCAAGGCTTATGTGATGTGCATTACCGAGAGGGCCCATAGATACCCCTCTGATAATCGGAGTGACAAATCCTAATCTCGATCTATGCCAACTCGACAAACACCACCGGAGACACCTGTAGAGCATCTTTATAATCACCCAGTTACGTTATGACATTTAATAACACACAATGTTCCTCCGGTATTCGGGAGTTGCATAATCTCATAGTCATAGGAGCATGTATAAGTCATGAAGAAAGCAATAACAACAAACTAAATGATCATCGTGCTAAGCTAACGGATGGATCAAGTCAATCACATCATTCTCTAATGATGTGATCCCGTTAATCAAATGATAATTTATGTCTATGGCTAAGAAACTTAACCATATTTGATTCAACGAGCTAGTCAAGTAGAGGCATACTAGTGACACTTTGTTTGTCTATGTATTCACGCATGTACTAAGTTTCTGGTTAATACAATTCTAGCATGAATAATAAACATTTATCATGATATAAGGAAATATAAATAACAACTTTATTATTGTCTCTAGGGCATATTTCCTTCAGTTGTGGGCATGAATTTGAACTTGTGGGCATGAACTTTTATGTCATCATGAACTTGTTTGTGTGATTTAAATTATGCCATGTCTTTGTTTTGATGTTTGAAATTCACTTCGTGTCCAAAATGCAACATATGGAAAGCGCCGGCTGCTTGCGCGCGCTGCATTTTAGCGCGTCTGCTGGAGCTACGCGCGCGCTAAAGTTTACAGCGGTGCTAGAGCCAGCGCTCCCCGCCACACCAAAACAGGCGATCAGCGTGCTGCAAACACATTTTTAGCGCGTCGCGCGTTGGGCGACTGTTGGAGATGCTCTAAGGAAGGAAGAAGAGGGGGGCGAGATACCTTGGCGACAAGCTGTTGCGGCTGGAGCTCGAGGTCAGCAAGCGAGCGCGTGCTGCACGGCGGACACAAGCACCTGGTCGTCGAGCAGGATTGGCTGGACATGCATGCCAGCTCGGATCGATCCAGCTCCCGCCGGCTGGCCCAACTGTCGCCAACAAGACCACTCCGGTCCTCCCTCCGCCTACGCCTCTATGCGCCCGCATCCGCTCAGACCGATCCGCCCGCAGCCATGGCAACAGCCGCAACCACCCGACAGCGAGCCGCCTCACCAGCGCCGGCGCCATCAACCGCGAGCCCCGGCAGCCCTGCTCCCCTTCTCCTGCGACGTTGGCACCATTCGCCTCTTCTGCCACGCGTGAGGGTTGGCGGCGGAGGGGAGAGGGGGTCATGAGAGCAAGGGGTAGGAGGGAGCGGGTAGAGTGGGGAGGAGGCAGAGCCGCGCCTGCCGCCGCGTGCGAAGAAGAGGCGGAGCTCGGCCGGTCGGCGTGTGCGAAGAAGAGGAGGGGGCTTGCGGCCGGAGGGAATTGGGGAAAGGGGATGAGAAAGAAGGGAATTAGAGCAACTCCATCATATGCGCTAAACACATCGCCAGCCCGTAAATTTCCGACGGATTTAGTGTATTTGCCCGTTTTACGGCTTGAGCATGATGTATTTAGGAACGGAGGGAAATACAAATGTATTTAGGAATGGAGGGGGGATTACATTTGGCACGACCCGTAAAAAATATTCAAGCGCCCCCCCCCCAGCCGCTATACCTATCGGACGTGAGGCGACTTAGGGTTCCCGTCTTCCATTCTCCTCCGCCGCTTCCCTTTCCAAACTCGGGTTACAGATTCCATGCCATGGCGTCCATTTCCTTCAGATCGATGGCGGGAGGGGCAAACGAGCATGGTGGCCGAGGCGGAGGGAGGGATCGCCGCCGCGCAAGCACGCCCAACACAACACATAGTCCTGCGGCTCCAGCTGGCCTGCCGTCGAGACGCCGACCGGGACTCATGGTCTAGCTTCCACAAGCTCGGGGAAGCTCTTTGGCCAACCACCAAGGGGCTTCGCGATGTAGAGATCGAGCTCGCTGCCGCGAAGGATGTGGTGGCGGCTAATGAAGAGGGCGACCGAACGGCTCGAGGCGGCGAAGGACGTGTTCGAGCTCGCCAGCGTTCTCTACCAGTCGGCGGCCGAGTACTACCTTAACATCAAGCCGTGAGAAGCCGCCTCGACGTCATTAGTTTTAGTTTATCTATGTTGATGATCTCCGGTGAGTTCCAGACGAAGGGAACACAATTTATCTTAAGTTTAAAAGTTCACATATGGGTTTGTAAGATCTGTTCTGCGCCCCGGTCTTAACTGCCTGCAAAATCGTTTTAGGGTGAAACGTCAAACAATTTTGCTGGACGGATTGTGCTAGAGTTGCTCTTGGAACATGTACAACCACAATTTGCAAAATCCGCCCCCCAAACACCCGCGAACAATGACCGGCCAACACAAAAAAAATCATTTTCACAACCGAATATCCTTATGATTACATGCAACGTAAAACTATTCTAAGTTTTCGCCGACGACCTTCCTTGTTGTTCCGTCCGTGTCCATATCTGGCAGATGGCTGCGTCCCATGAAGTGTTGGTGCGGTTGCCGGCGAGGTAGAGTAGGACATGGGACAAACACTATCTCACGAGACTAGAGGTGCTGCCGTCTTCCATGCCCTACTCTTCCTCGTCGAAGCCCATGCCCTGTACACCGCTAGTGGACGTGAGGTCGATGATGGATCGGTCGCTGATGAGGCCATGCCCATCCAAGGCATTTGTAGTCCCCTTCAGTAACTTGGTGACGGATTGGACGATTTTCTCACCTTTGCGCCTTGAATCGCCGATCAAGCCCCTCCACGAGAAAGGCCAAATCCTATTCGGCGCTCTAAGCGCCCGCTACAGTACAGTTTGCAATCGGGCACACACCCCTCGCACGCGCTGGGCCGGCCCATTCCACCTTATTTTCGATACTAAAACCTGCAAAAACTACGCGCCCGACATGATTCAAACCGGCGACCTCCTCGTTATATACCAAGGCAGTAACCATCCCGACCAGCTGTCCCACTGTGACGATTTAAAACCTTTCCGTACTTTTATTTCCTTTATACGTCCGTGCCCCAAACTTTTTTTCCTGGTTCGCTGGTTCTTAAATGGTTTTTTCTTTCTTTTTCGCGCCCCCAAATTGATGAACTTTTTTCAATTACGTGATTTTTTTTAAATTATTGGAAAATAAATAAATTTGATGAACTTTTTCCAAAATTGGTGAACTTTTTTTCAAATTCGTGAACTTTTTTTCAAAGTCGATGAACTTTTTTCAAATACGTGAACTTTTTTCAATATCCGGTGAACTTTTTTTGAATTCATGAACTTTTTTTATGAAAATCTATGAACTTTTTTTAAAATCCATGAACCATTTACAAAATCTGGTGAACTTTTTTCAAATTCGTGAACTTTTTTTCAAATTCGTGAACTTTTTTTCAAAGTCGATGAACTTTTTTCAAATACGTGAACTGTTTTCAATATCCGGTGAACTTTTTCGAATTCGTGAACTTTTTTTATGAAAATCGATGAACTTTTTTTAAAATCCGTGAACCATTTACAAAATCTGGTGAATTTTTTTCAAATCCGTGGTTTTTTTTCAAAATCTGGTGAACTTTTCCAAATTGATGAACTTTTTCGAAATTGATGATTTTTTATTATTTTTTGTGAACATTTCTTTGAATCCGTGAATTGTTTCAATGAAGTTTAGAAAAAACTGTGGATTCTTTTTCATATTTACGTATTCTTAAAAGAAGATTTGTACTGGGACCGAAACAATGGTTATATCCACTGTTTTCGGAACTCACACATCAAAGTCTTCGAGGTGGTGTGGTAACTGAGCTAGGTCCCGCGCGGTGGCAAGTGGGTTCGAATCCCTGTTCTTGCGTATTTTTTCCTGCTGTTTGGTTTTTTGAGCATATGGACGAGAGTAGTGCTGGGCCGGCCCATTATTGCGAACCTTCGGGCGCCCTCTAGCCTAAGCGGCGCTGAGGGCGCCGAAGAGGAGCTCTCACGAGAAAGAGGGAGAGTATTTAAACGATGAGAGCCGTTAAAGCCTTATCGGGCCTAATTTCGGCTTGCAAGCCACTGGGTGGGGTGGCCTGCGTGCGCGGGTGGGACTGTTGAGCGGCCCACCGCTTGACTATCGTTCTCCCGCCCTTGCTGTTGCTGAAGCTTTTGCTCAAAAATAAAAATTAAAATGCTGTTGCTGAAGCTTGCTCCATGATTCTGTGAAGCTGCTGACACGCCGTGTTGGTGACATCACGTGTACGTGACAGATGGTATGTCGCGCCCTAGTGAAGTCCGTCCAATAAATTTGTGCCGAAATCTATGATGATTACGCATAGATCTGTTAGAGAAACAAGATGCGCCGGAGTTTCCATATCCGAGCCTGTTTGGACCGAGGCCTGACAGACAGCGATCCCCATCTCATGCCTCCAAAATCGAATGCTGCCGCCGACTCAGGCGAACCAAACAGCCCTTCATCTCGAGATGGGCGAGACCCGATGCTGGCATAACTAGAGGGGGTACCTTCGCCTATAAATACTCGTAGATCGCTTCGTCATCCGCTTCCACGGCACACCTGCAAAAACCATAAGCCAGCACAGATTAGTGCAAAGAGAGGGAAGAATCCAGAAGGCGGAGGGCGATGGAGGGCGAGACCGCGAGTTCAGGCCGAGAGATGCGGAGGGTCTTGGAGCACGCCAGCCGTCGCCTTGCTCGGCTCCTGGAGTGGGTCGCCGACGGCAACGCGAACCTGAGCGACGCGGCACCCCTCGTCGAGGAGCTGCGGGACGCACCGCTCGAGGGGAAGCTCAGAGAGGCGAGGCTCCACGTCGCCAACGCCCGCGACCTCCTGCGCTCGGCCCGCGGCCACCTCGACAGGATATGCGCAGACTTTGTCGGCCGCAACCCCATCGGCATGGAGCGTGCGCTTCAGGCGCTGCAGCCGCCCATGCATAACCTCCGCGGGCGGCACCCGCTCGCGGTTGCTTGGGGAGCTCATCTGGGGCAATGCCTCGTCCAGCTAGCGAGCGCCGTCGATTCCTTGTCCATCTCCATCTTGTTCGCGGTTCGCGCTGACGCGGGGGCTCGCGTCAACGCGGTCACCAGGACCGAGACCGCATCCGACCTCCTGGTCGCCGCGACGGCTTCGGCCCAGTGCCTCGACGCCCTCCGCAAGAGCATGGAGGAGTTCCGGGTGCTGGCAAGCATCCTCGTCCAGGCCGTGACATGCGCGGACAAGATTGCCGTCAAGAGATTTCGCCAGGCTTGCCCGTGAGATAACTGTGCGAGCTGTGCAACAGGGGATCGACTGAGGCCGAATTCTGTGGATTTTTGTAGGTTGTTTTGCTAAAATCATGTAGGCGTAGTTAGAAAATTGGTTACATTTTGTTCGTTCAATTGTATATATAGGAGATGATGAACACGACGAGTTGAAGTAGAAAGTTCCCCGTCCGATGAGAGAATATTTTTTTCTTATTGACTTTTCTGTTTCTTAATTTCTTGGATTTTTTTTGGTAATTTTATGTTTCTCGGGTGGCCAATGCTCGCCGGCGGCGGACGCGGCGGCCAGGAGGGGGGAGAGTGGCGGCGGTATGTGGAACCCAACTGCTTAGGGAGCGGCCGCGCGCGGTTCGGGGCTCGCGAGCGGCCGCGGGCGAGCCGTCCGATACAGCGACAATACATTGCGTGCCTTACAGGTAGGGGCATGGGGGTGTTTTTTTTTTCCCAATTCATTCTCCTCTCCTCTCTTTCGTTCCCCATCCATCCAGATCCCGGGGAAGAAGGGCACGCGGGGGAGGCCAGATCGGCGGCGCAAAACCCAGCGCAACGGAGTGGCGGCTCACGCTCGACCGCGGGGTTGTGTCGGGAGGGGCGGAGATGGCCAGATCCGGCGGCGCGGTGGGTGAGGCGGCTCGCGCTTACCCTGATGGTCTGTGGGGAGGGAGAAAAGACCAGATGCCACGGCAGCGCGGTGCTTGCGCGCGACCTCAGGCTGCACGGGGAGGGTGGAGAAGGCCGGGCCAAATTCGTGCGTGCTGCGAGGAAGGAGAAGACCACGAGCGGCGAGCGACGAGCGACGAGAGGAGGCTACTGGACTCGCGCGGCAGGCGGGTGAGAGGCGATGCCGACGACGCACCAGTAGAGAGACGCATCTTGAAAAGCAAGGTATGGTTCTTACCGACCCGATGTGTCTGATAAGGTTGTTTTCCAACAGATGTGTGATTTGCTTTTCCATTTCTGCTTTCTGATGATGTTGCACCCTATAAGGTCTAGAGTGAGGAGGAGTGACCCCAGGCAATAGGTCTACCTTGTGATCTAGTGCTCTCTGAGGAGGTAGTGAAGTAGGCTCAGCAAATACATCTTTGTATTCTTCCAAAAGTTTGTTCACAGCAGTAGGAATGTAGTGCATTTCTTGAGTTTCAGTCACAATACTGTTTAGCTGTATCAAGAATGCCTGGACCCCTTTGTCAAGCAACTTAACTGCCTGTTCAGCTGGTATTTCTACTATATTCTCTGGATCAGTATATATAGGAGTTGTAACTGTTGTTTTCCCTTAGACAGTGAAACTGAACTGATTCTGAGGTATATCAAAAGAAACTGGGCTCACTGTGGTAAACCAATCATAGCCCAATATCATATCATGACTTGCAGATTTAAGAGTCTGAAGGAATGTTCTAATTTCAGTTTAACCATTTGAAATGAACCGTTGGGTGTTACTGCATTAGAGACTAATAATATGCCCCCACCAGCTACTGAGATTTCCCTGGGTCTTACAGGCAGGAGATGGCAATTTGCTTTCACAGCAAACTGCTCATTCATGAAAGATGTGGAACTGCCACAGTAGGTGTTTGCACACTGAGCTGTTGACCCAAAGCATGAGATGATATAAACATAACTTGCTCAGGTTGCTCCACTATTTCTTCTTAACTTCCAATGCTTCTCCCTCATTCTCTTGTGGTCCAGTTTCATCTAACTCTTGTTGTAGCATATGCACATTAGGAACTAAAGTACACTTATGTCCATGCACCCATTTATCTCCACACCTCCAGCACTCTCCAGCTTTTCTAATTCTTTGCACCTTGTTATTGAGTGTTTCACTGTTCCTATTCCCATGAAGAGGTTGTTGTACTGCAGGGTTATTTTCCACTTTAGCTATCTGAGTTTGGGTCTGTTTCTGATAATAATTATGGTATGGAATTCCATATTTCTTTTGCTGAACAACTTGGGGAGGATGGCAGGGCTCAATATCCTTTGCCATACAGAATGCATCAGTAAGTGTTTGAGGTCTCAATTGTCTCAATTGAAACTTAATTCCATCTCTTAATCCATTAACATAACATCTGACAAACCAAAGTTCAGGATTTTCTTCTTGAATTTCAGCCATCAGATCTTCAAACTGTTTATTGTATTCAGAGACAGACAGATTACTCTATTTCAGAGTATTGAATTTTTCAGTGAGATCATAAGAGTTCTGATTTGAAAATCTCTTAATGATCTCTTTGCCAAATTGTGACCAATTCAATTGCTTCTTTACAATGCCAGATCTTCTTAACCACACATCTGCCTCTCCTACTATATATAGCTGTGCTAATGACACTTTATACTCCTCAGGGGCAGCTAACATTTGGAAGTACTTGTTGCATTGTCTGATCCAGCCCACAGGATCAGTGCCATCAAATTTTGGGAATTCCAGCTTTGGTTCTTTAGTTAAGGCCTTCATGAACTGTGCCTGCATCTCTTGCTCATATGTCTTGAAGTAGCCCTGCCATAACTGACTCTCTCTATTTGGTTGGTAGTGTTTGAATGCAGGTGTAGGAGGTCTACTTGGATTTGCCACAGGAGTGTCTTCCTCACCAGTCAAATCTGTAGTCTGAAAACCTGGGGGAAACCTACTCATGTTAACCCTGACCGGAGATAAGTTCTGAAGTTGAGCTTCTTCAAATTGTCTTGTCATTTCTCTTTCTGCTTCCAAATGCTTACGCAGATATTCATTCCTTGTTTCCTGAGCCTGGAGCTCTGCTTGAGCAAGTGTTGTGATTTTTTTTTTTTTTGATATCAAGTGTTGGTGATTTTACCTGTTGGCTGGTACCACTGTCAGCAGCAGGTTGTCGCTGCTCTGCAGTTTTTGGAACGAGTGACTGCAGGACAGAACTCATAGCAGATAACTGTTTGCCTAACTGTAACACTGCTTGTTCTACACTCCCAATCTGAGTGCACATTTCACTTTGCTTGGAACTGATGGATGATACCTCTTGTTGCAATTTAGATACATCACCTCGAAGCACCTCTGAATCCTGTTGCTATGCGCCGAAATCGTCCTTCATGGACAAGACATCCTGCATGCCGGGCCAAATTCGTGCGTGCTGCGAGGAAGGAGAAGACCACGAGCGACGAGCGACGAGAGGAGGCTACTGGATGCGTGCGGCAGGCAGGTGAGAGGCGATGCCGACGACGCACCAGTTAGAGAGACACATCTTGAAAAGCAAGGTATGGTTCTTACCGACCCCAGTGACTAAATCTTTGCAAGAAGCGGTCGCACGATCAAACCAGATGGATATATGAGGCAACTTATTGAACCAGATACAAAACATTCCCCTTCTGCCTCTGGGTTGTGTTACCTAGCAATTGTGTATGATTTGGCATACTTTTTTGCATGTAGATTTGGCAATTTCTTACTATATCTTACGCAACAGCACAACTGAATTTTTGGAGAGAGGGACTGATAATCAGTTTTCTGAGTTATCTTTAAATTTATGCTAGAGCTTGGGCTCGCGCAGGGGCCAAGGGGCTTGGCCAACTTATCGAGGAGACTTAGACATTTGTACTAGGGTTGCGCCTACCCTTCTTACACGCGTTTGTATGTCTTGCTCACACCGCCTGTCGCGTATGTGCTTGCGAGACTACTGCTGTAACTTTCAAACTCTATTCCCTTCTATCAATGCAATGGATTTCAGGTTTGCTTGGTTGATTTGTCTTCCCATAATGTTGGAAGAAAGCAAAGCGGTTTGTGATTAGGTAGTATTAGCTCACAAGCATGTGCAATTGTCTCAGAAAATGATGTTTCTTAAAAATTAGAAGAATTTACAACGCTTATAAAAGCTTTCACTCTGTCAGCCTAAAGGTTTTAATCTCTAGAGGTTTTACTTGCATACTATTCAATTAGTACAACATGCCCTCTCTGAATCAATGTTTGGTCCCGAAATCCTTTCTTCGAGTTAACAACTTAATTAGTTGTTTTGAACTACTTGTTACTTGCATCTCCTGATCTACTATAGTAATTTCTGCAACATGAGTCTGCATGCTTATATATAGTTCTACATGTTTATTAGTTTATACATGGTTTACTAAATCTTTTACTTAAGAGATATTTTCTTCATTTCTGTAGAATTGGCTGGGCAACCACAAACAATATCTGAAGACAAACTGATAGCTGCATAGTTTTGCTTTGTTTTCTTTTGTTTACACATGTTTCCGTTTTACTACTTGCTATTTGATAATTTATTTGTTCTTGTGTGCTTTCTGTTTGATATATGTAGTTTCTTGACTGACTAAGATGGTATAGAGGCTCTGGCAGGAGTATTTGTATTTTCTGCCAACAAATAAGCTATTACAAATAATAACAAATGCAATATTTTCATACCAAGCTGGGTACAGAATTAACTTTTCATAAGAAAATAAAATGAACATACATTTACCAACAGAAAAACTCATAGGTTGTGTATTATTATTGTTTAAAAATAGCAATACAAGGCCTCACTAACGTTCCTGGAGGGATGTTTAGGTCTGCATCATGATAGCTCTCCTTCCAAATTATTTGACCTGTTTTTTCTACTCCAAGTTTATTGGCCCATTTTTTACTTTCTGAGGATATTGATCTGCTTTTGAGCATACTAAAATGGTATATTTAATGTCAAGTTCGGTGCTTTTATCACTATATTCTTCAAGAACCTCATTGTATCTATTTATCCTAGGATTGAAGATGATGGACACAAAAACTTCTGCAGTTAAGAGAAGGTTCAGTTTCACTATTACCTTTGTTTTCAAATTAAACGGCAACTCTACTCATATTCACGCCAGCAGCATGCACATTTTTACTCAACAAGCAAGAGGGATTAAATAAATTGGTGTTCATCTGAGTTACTTGCTGTCACTGCATCCATATGAGGTTGATGCATTCATTGTTGTCACTTGTCAGTACGCCTCTATGGGGTTGATGCAAGATCAAATCAGGTTAGGTTGCGTGTGTGGCTGTCTGACATAGAATGGATACAGTTTAACAACTTTCATTTTAGTTAGCATGAAGTCTGTCGTTAATGTAGATTTTTCTTAACATTTGTTATTGCTTAATGCAAAGAAGCATCACTGTTAATTAATAAATTTATAGATGGTTCTTTGGTTCAGACTGCAGAAGCAACACATGATGTTACCACAATGTTCAGTAATGTGCAACGAAATTTGTGAAAATGTACTTTGGTAAATAATCCAGTAATTTCACCCAGACCATGCAAATGGTAGATATGGGAGCCAATGAAACATCGATAACATTTCTAATCCATTGTAAGCTTATCCTAGCATTTTTACTGTACAAGGAGTTGACTACTAGCACATTCATATGATCATCTCTAGAATCACAATTAACTCAGCTGCAACACAAAACAGATCTTCTTCCACTCTTGGGTGTTGTAGCACTGATTAAATTTCCTTAGGGTAACTATTTTACCTTTGCAACCAATTAATTGCTACTAATTTTGGGCAACTTCTCATTATCTTTACTATAATGGAGTGTTACAAAGGTGGTTTACGAATTAAATCATGACATGCATTTCTCATATATAAACTGTTAAGAAGAAAATATATATTTTACACAAGTTTGCACATCGAATGTTTGCAAACCATTGCTCCGCACTACTTGCCATCCCAATTCTTGATTCGTGCAGGAGCCGGCCGCTTCTCAGCTATTTGGATATTTGAGCCGTTCCATGCAATCTGCCACCCTGACGTGCCCTTATCAAGGCTGGCCGTTTTTACACCGCAAGGGATAAAAACCAGCGCCGGACGAAACCTAGCCATCGCCTCGCACTCGTGCCCCTCCCCTTCGCACTTTCAGCTGCCGCCGCCGCCATGCTCCCACCCTTCTCCTCCCGTGGCCTCTTGTCGCTGGGCCGCACGGCTGCGGCGGTCGACCTCCTCCTCGGCGCTCAACAATCACACGGTAGGGCGAGCACGAGCTGTCTGACAACAGCACCAGAGGGCGCCTCCACAGGGTTGGACAAGAGGATCTGAGGTGAGCCCATCCCCCTCGCCTTGTCCTTGTGTACTCGTTCTTGCTGCTTGTGCGCCGGTCTGTTTCTGTGTTCCTCGATCTGTACGTGCTTGTTGTTCTTGACCGTTCAGTTCTGGTTACCTGAAGCTCATCCCTGATTTGCTTCTTTTCCTGTGCAGGTTGGTCCACTGTGTGCGGGTGCTCGTGGTTCTGGTCGGTTCCTCCTGCCGCGTCTTCAGTCACCGCTCTGCAGGTCGACCCCTTTTCTCCTTCTCTTCTCATCTCTCCAGGCCTGTGCTTGCGTTCTTGCAGCCGTGTATCTTCCTTGTGCTCTTATTGGTAGAAGCCTGGCATCTAAGAGTAGTATCATTTTCTGCTTGTATTTTTGTGCTTCCTCACCGTTTGGAATTGGGGATTTTTGTCACTTATCTGGATTATGGTGGACCTATTCCTTTTCTACGTTTCTGCTATATGTCCTACAAGTGACCTACTGATTTGCTTGTTCGAACTACTCACATATGCCATGTTGTTGGAGCTACGAAACAAGCCAATGTTGTTCCAGATGTGATTTATAAAGATTATTCGTTGGACTGTAGTTGTAGTGGTTTGCTGTCGGCAAGATGCAGTCATTTGTATGGGATGCCAGCTGTTGATTTTCTGTTGGTCTTATGTGCCACTGGTTGCTTGCATGCCCCTTTTCTAGGTATATTTGGTAGGGTCTGTTCAAAAAAGATGTATTAATTGTATCATCTCAGGAATGAAAGAGTTAGATAGAAGAGGCCATGTGGGTACGCTGATAGGTCAAGGGTGATGGATCCTCTTTACTAACATGCCATCTGAATTTAAGCACCATCTCCACTCTAACCCCCTTTTCCTGCAGCTTCAGAAGCACCAGCGATTATGTGAATTGGCTTTGGTGTTTAACAAAAGTTATTAAGGAGATGGAGCAGTTCCAGCAGAGAGTTAGTTGTCTTCCAGGTTAACACTGATTCCTGTTCTAGCTGTTTCGTATTTCCTGTAACCTGTTATGGTAAACATCTTGTCATAGGATTTATGCTTTACATGGTATTGTACGATGTGCTATGGAAGTACAGGAATTTAGTCTGCTTGTTTTTGGCCATCATCTTGATTTATTTACTAGCGAACCCCGCGCGGCGGCACGCCGCGCCTGTTAATAGGGGGTATTATATGTATTGGAATATCTTGCATGTACACTCTTTTCATCACATGGCAATTATAGGAAAAAAGCTGCATTGTAACCATCCCACAAGGCAATTAAAGAGAAAAGTTTTGCATTCATAACTATCTTATGATGGCATACAACTTAGATGGAAAGAAGACACTATTACATTCCGGAGAAGATTCTCTTATTGTGACTAAACATGACGTGCTGAAAGGAAACTAACACGACGGGAACTTGCACGGTGGGAAGACACACAAGATACCAGAAGAGTTCAAACGTGAGTACAAATGGCATTGGAGCTTGAAATCAAATCATCCTGGTATATACCCCCCGTGAGGTTAGGACCAATAATGAAATGAACCAAGATATACACTACTGAGTAGACATCAAGCATGCATCGTACTTGTTCCCAGATCGAACAACCTAGCTCTCATGTTTGGCCTCCTCCTAAGGTTGTTTCGTCTATAGTCCTAATACTTCCTTATATCAAGCATGCAAGCAATAACTCATGAGCTTCTCAAGACCGAGTCCCAAATCAGCAACCTCTATATTTTGTTTTCCTTCTTCACCCAAAACAATCAGCCTTAGCTCGGGAAAAGTTACAGAAGGAACAAAAATCCTGGTTGGGAGTCATATAGCGCTTTGTTATTAGCACTTTGTATCTCCGAAAAAATAGAAGATGTAACATAAGAACCTCATCTATCAGCCTTTAAACCGTAGAAAATTTACATGAATGTGAAATTTAAAAGACATTCTCGTTTTGGATTGCCCATGCAGTTTGTAACTGTGGTTGTGGTAATTGACACAAAAGATCGGATATATTCAAGGATCCTAACTGAATGGAAGTAGTTTAGTCGTGCTAAAGCTACAAATATGCTGCAGTATGTGGCTATGTGCTTGTGGCATTTTCGTAGATGCAATAAAGTGGTTATTATTACATAGCAAAATGGTATAATAAACAAACACATCTTAGTTCTAAATCTGTATATCCCTTGGAAAGAATGAAAACCAGCTACCACCAAACGTCATTGAAGTTTGGTGATGTTTTTTCGAGCTCATCAACGCTGGGGTCATGCGATAACATGCAACTCTGAAAAATTGTTCAGTCTGAATTCTGAACATAAGGTCTGGAGAGTGTCCATTTGTATACACTGATCATATTGAAAAGCAAAGGCTTGCCTAAAAGTGTCTCTGCTTCTTGAGCACATACACTTAGTTTAGAGAGTAGTACTAAGGAGCGATGGATCCTGTTGAAAAACAAAGAGTAGGAAAAGTGTGACTGCTTCTTGAGCACATACACTTAGTTTAGAGAGTAGTACTAAGGAGCGATGGATCCTGTTGAAAAACAAAGAGTAGGAAAAGTGTCACTGCTTCTTGAGCACATACACTTAGTTTAGAGAGTAGTACTAAGGAGCGATGGATCCTGTTGAAAAACAAAGAGTAGGCTACCCTAAAATTGCAAGAGAATTTAGATGGAAACGTCGTATTTCGTTCAACGATCTCTCTTCGGTCAAAACTCAAAGCGCTGGGTGTGAGTCAGGTCCAGTACGGCAGGCCGGAGCTAAAGTGTCTGGACACCACGCGCACGAGTCTAAGCAGCTCGATGGCAGGCGGGAATGTCAAGCACACCGGGGCACCTTGTATCGGTTGATGGGGGGCCCTGCGGGAGAAGGCCTAGTCCATCAGCTCCTCCGGCTGCATGGACCCACCCGCCACCCTGCTTTGCCTGTAAACGGTATTCAGTGCCACCTCCATCTCCAAGCAGCGAGCGTCGAGGGTCTCTTTGTCCACCATCGCGCTAGCGCCGGCTCCGCCCGTGGTCAGCAGCTCGCTGTAGATAACGTAGTGCCCGGGGATGCTCTTTGTGCACGCCTGGCACTTTGCCATAGACGCGTCGTGGAACGCTCCTCGCGATTGCACTGCAAGGACATCCGTCCACAAAGCGAATATTGATGGAATGATGTATAAGAAGACATGGATGGCAGCACACAAAGAAGAGGCACCTTGAAGAATCGTTGCATCCTGGAAGAACAGGTGCACTGCTGCCACCATTATCCGCGTACTTCCCTCCTATGTTTCTCTCCTCGTGCGCAGCTCGATGTGCTTGTGGCGCCGTTGCAATACCGCCGCCGCCCTTACTCTTGTTCGCGAGCATCAGCATTTGGAATGTGTGTGTGTGGCCGGCGACGCGCTCAACCGACGACCCCGGACCTTATGCGGGGCGCATGCATCCTGCTGGACGACGTCGTAGTTATCGCCGACACCGTCGTAGGCTATGCCAGGATCCGTCGATGCAGTAGAGCAATCCGTCGACGCGACGGATTGAGGATGGTTCCCTCGGACGACGGCGTCGGCATTAGCAGCTGGTGGGAGCTGCCCCATGGCTTTTTTGTCACGCCTAGAGCGGCATCCTTGCCGTGCATGGCCATGCGTAGCAGCCGCCCTCACACTGGACGGCAACATCAACTCTCCTCCTTTCATCCCAACTCCACCCCGCCTCCCACGGCAGCACCGCACATGTCGTCCTCCGCCGCGGCGAGCGCGTGGCAGCGCTCCCTCCGTTGTGCCCTACTGCGGTGCTGCGTGATGGCGTGGAGAACTGCCGCCATGCACATGCCGAACGGGGAGCCGCCTCCACATCAGCTTGTTTGTGTCTGCCTGCGCCATGCTCCAGTGTGCCGCCATGCTTTTGCAAGGAGGGAGCTAGATCAACTCATCCAACTGCTGGCGAGGTGGATGGCTACGGAACTGGAGCCGGCGGCGGATGGTCGAAATCGCGGCAGTGATCAACTCGATGGAGAACATGCACTCGATGGTGGCTGTGAAAATGAACAATGAACACAGGAAATGAAGGGATCCTCTTTTATAGGCTCGTACGGCGGTAGTGATGTGCATGCAGATTTTGCGGGAGTCTTCTCGACACGATGAAGGATTTGACCGGAGGCTTCCAAATAACATGGGACACGCTGAAAGAGATCAATTAGAAAAAAAAACTAACGTAGCCATATCACGTAGTCATATCACGTAGCAAATTCTTGATTGGTCACCTGCAAGTAATAAAACAACAATATCTAGCGAAGCAAACTCCTGATTGCCCAAGCAAAATACATGCACTCAGGTTTATAGATAGCGATGGAACACAGCAGAAATGTCCAGATAGGCGGTCGAAGCGGCACCGCTGTTTCTGATGGAAAGACGGGCCTGACAAAGCAACACCAATTGGGCCAGCGAAGCACCGAAAACCAGTAGAAAGGCAGAGAAGCACCGAAGCACAAAGAATATGTTGGGATGCAAAGTCAACCGATCTAATTGGCCCACCTATAACAGAAAACGCTAGGCATACCAACTGAACAGGTACGCACGTTCAGAAAATTTCAACCGAAAACCTAGAGACACCACACGTTTCTACACGGCCACATCCCAAATTAATACACGTGCCATGTATAGCTTTACCATAAGGTCATTTTCATACAAGTGGATGAATCTCAAGGCGAAAACCTTGTCTGTAATAGAGGCTTGGGTATTGTGTCAGGAGCCTATTTTAGTGATTATGGATCCTTTGGTTTGTTTGGATTAATGGAGTTGGGATCTACATGTATTTTCTGCCTATTCAGTCAATGTAGTCTATATTTGTCTTCTGAATTGGTCTTCATTGTAATGGATCCGTGGAGGTGAAATTCAGAGTTTCTTTGGGTCTGTTTTATGTAGCTTTGTGGTTTGCCCTTCTGGTCTATACTGATTGATGGTTTCCTATTAATGGTTGATGGTTACTACTACAACACTGGCTACTTTTATGCCGTGATGCCAGTTGAGGTGCTCATTTGGCGCATGTTCTTTTTTCTTGGATTTGGTTATTGGTCGGCTAACATGGGATTGGATCGCAGATCTGTTCCTGTCCCCGTTTCTTCCTCGTGCGAGCCATTTCCACCGGCCTGTTCTTCGCCTGTGCTTCCAGTGACCATGTCTGCCAAGCTCCTAATGGGTGAGCTTCTTCTCCTCTCTTCCTATAGTGGTCTAGCTAGGCTCTTCTAGAGTGAACTGAATGCTTTCTGTTGGCTGGACTTTTCCTTCACAAACAGGGCATTATCTTCAATTCGTCCACAAAGTAATCGGTATATAAATAAAAGATAATTAAAGTGGCTAAGCTAGAGGCGACGCCGTGCGTTCCCAGCGCCTCACGTCATCGCTCCCGTTAATAGACACGTGTCCCTGTCTTTTTTCCTGGTTCACTGCCAATTTGCAGCCTGTTTTTTTGGGCTGGTCTGGTCGCTTTATCCTTCCTTTCTTTTTTTTAGCCGGTCTGGTCGCTCTATCCTTCCTTTTCTTTCTTCTAGAGAGAACGAGAGAGGGCCAGGGAGAAATAAAGGGGAGCGGGCACCGCTGCCTCCACACGTCCGTCCCTAGCAGCCCCGCGACCAGGTCGCCGCCGCCGCAGCTCCCTCCCCTTCTCCCGCCTCCCCTCCCTCCCCCTCCCCACCTTGATTTGTCCACAGAGGGCGCGACTGCAAACCCTAGGCCTGGTCCTTGAGGTTGTTCGGGCTCGGTGGAAACAGCGGGCAGTGCATCAACGATGATCAAGCGCAGCAGGACGGCGCCAGCTCATGCGTAACGGCTCGCCCTCTTCACCACAGCCCCCCTCCTCTCTCCCACGGCAGTGCACGGGAAACAGCATCGTCAGTGCCCCAAGACGGGATCGAGAGTCCCTTAATCACTTCTTTCGTCCTGGGTTGGGTTGTGCCAAGGGTCGGACGTCACCTCGCTGCTGCTAGGCAAGTTGGATTGATGCCGTGAAGCTACTCCCCAGCTTCTCCACAGAAGCCACTAAGTAACAAGTAATCCTTGCCTCTCTATTTTCTTTTCATAATTAAATACTGTCACTGTATGGATAACTCTTATTGTGAAAAGAGCTATTTACTCTATAATGGATAGGTAGAGCCAAAGAAAATACATGCTTTAATCAGTACATGATTTGCAGCTCTGTCATACATACTTATAGGAATATGAGTATTGGATGGTTGGGAATTTAAGGATATGAAATACTGTCTACACATATCATTTGAAGTGTTGTTCCTGAAACATTATAATCATCATGCTACAATAGATAGAAATTTTCAGCAGAAAGAAGGTGCATATTCTTTTCCATATGTTTTATTAATAAGCATCAATCTTCTCTGTTCTATGCGGAATGGTCCTATGATCATTTGCTTTTATGTATAGAAGTCAAGTCTTGTCACGTAGAAGATGATATCATCGATGTGCTATATTTCCCAGTCAGCAAAATAGAAAATGAAGCTAGCTAGGAAGGTTGTTTGATGGACGGATCTGTTTGGTGTGTTTTTTATGCTTGCTAAATCGACGGAAGGGGACCTCCACCGTCGCCATTCTTCTCCCTCCCCGACCTCCCGTCGTCGTGCTCTACAGATCTGGTCATGGCCACAACCGACGTAGCTTCCCCGGCCACCACCGACGAGGCCAGCGAGGTGGCCACGGTGGTCGCTGCCGAATCCATGGAGGAGCTCACCCAGGCCTTCTCCTTGTTTTACTCCACGGCTGGGTCTCACCCCGGATCCATGGAGGACCAGTGCTATCTAGCTACGCAATCCCATCTAAGGCAAAGCATCTAGAATTTTTTGTACGAGTCAATTTTATACAGAATACTTCTAGGAGGAAGTAATATATGAGTTTTCTTTTAACTTCCTGCTCTTGCTTACTCCAGTATCTTGTTTGTTGACAAAGGAATCAACCGGCATTCCCCTGCAGATGGCATCCCACACCGTATTTTTCTGTATCATGCATATGAAAGGAATTTTTTAAATACTAATACACAGATTTCTCTTTACCCCTTCTGTAATTTTAGCTTGTATGTCTTGCTTGGTGAAAAAATATTATGTCATCCTACACTGTACTTTCCTGAAACATGCATATGAAAGGAATCTCTCAAATACTAAAACACGGATATTTCTCTTTACCGGTTCTGTAGTTTTAGCTTCTAAGAAATGCACAACTACTATCTAAACCATTAAAGGTAAATTTCTAAGCAAGCTAAAGCTGTTGCTTCTGAAGAATATGCTATTTTGCAAATCCAAAGTTCAGTTAGAGAAGATAAATGTTGTACGGGGTTATTGGAATGGACTAAGTTATCTTTTTATGTCAACAGTCTTAGATGATTTCCCTCTGTTGTACAATCATTTGGGTTGTTTTTTGCATAGTATGTGCATGCTTGATAGGAATAACTAGCTCTCAGATAATTCTTGGTGAGGCATGTCAGCATGACGTCCATTCCTCGTGTAAATAACTGAATTTGGCATTTGCAATGTATTCTATGAGCATGCGTACAGGCCTTGTTAGCTAGATAAATTTTCCCTGATTGTTGTTAGCGGCCTGATCACCTGTTATGCTACCCATTGTCTAAATGGAGGGCGAATCTTCTTTCTGATTCTTGGAGAATTAAATATACTATCGAGACATTCACAAAGGGCGTCCCTGATGCAAGGATGTACTTGAATACTCAGGAGACAAGGAAAAATTGTATATGTTACCTAAATAGGGTTTCCATGTTATTTATTTATTTGTGCTGCTTTTGTGCAGCAATTAGATTTTGTGACACTAATATTGTTGTTTGTTGCAGGCACGGTATACACAATAGCGTCCTATTTCAACGGCTCAAACTGTTGGTCCTCGCATGGCAATGTTCCCTGCCGGTGTTCGTGGAGTTGGTCTACAACAATTTTATGGCCAGCAACCTTCAACGTTTATTAACCCACTACAGGTGAGCAGAGTTAACTTTTTTTCCCTGATGGATGCAGACCTTGTTAGCTAGCTGAATTTGATATTGATTACTTGATTTTGCTAAACACGATGTGTGTAGATATAGAGAAAGAAGAGAAGAAGAATAACCTTGAAGATTTTGGTGAAGAACAAGGTCAATTCCCTCTCTCTAACAAAGTCACGTTTGTTCCTGCATTTTGATATTATGATTTATTTTATTTTGCTTATATTCCAGTGACCTATGCTCTATACTGAATGCATCTTTTCAGAGAGAGGGAGGGAGGGAGGGAGTGTGAGTGTAGAGAGGTCATGAAGGATCTTCAGGATCTGCATCATCCAAGGCAAGCTCACCTGTGCTCAAGGTTTCACTATGCATATGCCTCTTGATATTTACTAGCTCTCCTCTAAGATTGCCTAACTAGCATACATATCCGAGCTAAGACATAAGAGTTTAAATTTGTACATGTGAGCTGCACATTAAGATACTATCAGCATTGTTTAACAACACTGTTGTTTATGACTCGGGTTTGTAAATACTAAATAGTAATCCATACCATAGGTACGTACGTTACTGCAGAAGCAGTACTATTGATTTTGATGTAGTAACTGCGTCAATCTGAACCTTTTGGCAAGTTCATGCATCGATGAAACAAATCCCAAACATATGAATCGTGAAGCACGTCGCCGGAGTAAGGGAAAAAATTGTTGGAGTTGAAGCACATCATGTAGGAGAGTCGGGATAGGTCGTGGTCATAGCAGCCGCGTGCAAGCATAGAGGAGTATGGTGTTTACGCTAATTACTTATACATTGATATTATTGTTTGATGACTCTGAAGGAAGAAGAAAATGGCAAAGAATCCATCAAAATTCATGGTGTGGATGTGAAAGGTTGGGGGATTTTCAGATGGATGCGCCATTGATGGTGGTTGCGAGCTTGGCGGCAAGCTTGGATCGGGAAGGTAGAGGTAGTGGGTGAAGAGGAGGACGAAGAAGAGTGCTTGAAGGGTAGAAAATAAATTAACAATGCTGCCTAATATAGTAAAATGCATTAGTTAGGATTCTAAAGATGTATATTTGGGATAATTGACGTTGAAGCACTAGCATATTTATACGCCTGTTGCAATACACGGGCTTATTAGTTCAAATTTATTTTCTTTAAGGGTTTTTGTAGGGACGGTGTGTATCGCACTTAGAGAAAAGCTCTATAATTTAATATTTTGTCTTCACGTCTTGCTTGCGCACCGCATAATCATATTGTCCACAAATAACACCAGTTATACGTCTCTATCTACCAATGCATACTTGCACTGTTAGTCTAAGAATCAGTCTTTGGGACACAGAAGAGACGTCACAGGCAAGGAGGGAGGGGATGTTTGCCTACCGTCAGAGGGTGGGTGAAGGAAGGGAGGAGTAATAAGACGGTGCATGCAGAATTCAACTGGTATGAATATGAAAATATGTAGACGAATGACGTCTATTGTGGCATTCACTAAATAATTATCTATTTGATTTATTCACTAATATCTGTTTGAATCAGGCATGTACGCGTGAGGGAGAGAAGAGGAGAGAAACATTGACATTTTTCATGCTTTGGACAAACATTTTTATTCATAGCTTTCTTTTTCCATGGGAACACATGAGCGTGGTGCCGTCGTGGTAGAGCTTGGGATGAAGGGTGGGTCCAGTATAGAATCAGGAGGTATTAACATCAAGATGGGAAAGCGGTTGCCGCCCTTATCCCTTTACTGGCCGGCCATAGCGGCGTCGATCACTGGCTCACTTAAAACACAAGTTGATGGACTTTGTGATCAGAGTGAGGGTTAAGAGTGAGAAGGGGATGGGAGCTGCGGTTGAGAGTGAGCGGGATGGAGGTTGCGGTTGGTCTGTTCAGTTACAGATCTGCCTTGTTGGCTCGGGGGCGTCACATGCCTCCTCCCCCTTGATGGTAGTGGCGGAACGACACAAATACGAGGGATTAGGGCGGAGAGCAGAGCAGGCATTACAGGGGACTCCTCCTTGACGGTCCGTGTGGAAGTACGGTATGAAGGAGAGAGGGCTCATGGCGAAACTATGGTGATCATCATCCTGTTTTAGAGAGAGGGCTCCAACATGAAATGTCCTGCTACGGCAAAACCGAGCGGGAAGGGAGGGTCCGACAGGAAAAGGAGAGAATGAAAACATCAAGGATAGTCCAGACAGCCACGTCTCTCCCCACATATGTGCTACGTTTGGGGGAGCCCAGACCAGAAGGTAGAATTTTGGGGAGCCTGTTGGGTGTCTGTTTGATATCCGAACATGTTTGGATGTACGAGGGAGTAATAAGGTTTGACTTTCAAGATGATTTTAATCATGTGCCTGGTTCATTTGTATGCATTTTAGCCTGTAGAGTAAATAGCATAAAACTACTACAATTCGGGTTATGGTTTCAAAAAACTACCGGAATTATTTTTTTCGTTAATAACTACCAAGTCAGGGGTCGGCTGTTTCAAAAAACCTAAATGGCCAAGTGCTTATCAGTTGATCATGATTATGACAGTTGAGGCCCACACATAAGATAACTGTTTGTTTAACAGTTAGTTTGACTGTTGACTTACATGTGGGGCCCACATGTAAGCTTCCTCTTCCTCTTCCTCTTCCTCTTCTCTTTCTTCTTTCTCTTCCTTATCTCTCTTTCTCTTCTCTCCTCTCCTCCCGTGATTGTCGGGTGGTTGGTGCGACATATGCCAACGAGTGGCTTATCATTGTGGGAGCCAGTAAGACGTCGCCGGTGCCTGGAAGCGAGATGAGGCGATGGCATGCACGCCGGCGAATCTTACCCAGCTTCGGGGCTCTCCGTGGAGATAACACCCCTACTGCTGCTTTGCGGGGTCTCCGCGTGATCACTAGATGAACAAGTGGCTACAGGATGCTCCTTGAGCTGTTCGGCGAGAGGAAGAAGAAGGGCACAGCTAGCTCTCCTCTTCTCTCTATGTGGTGTCTAAACTTAGCTCAGATCAACCCTTTCCATGGGTGCCCCGGGGGGTTTATATAGGCCTACCCCTGGGGGTACAATGGTAATCCGGCTGGGCGCGGGCCCTAGCCGTCAGTGTCTACTTTCGCCGGCTTTTGCGCCGGCTGCTGGGGCCCGCCGGATGGTGGGTCCCACCGGCTACCGGCACCTTGGTCGACAGGTAGGCCCCACTGCCGGGGGCCTTGTCGGTGGCTGGTTACTGTTGCCTCAATCTTGATGATGAGGACTTTGTCGAGGTAAGCGTGGCTATAGTGCCGCCGCCTGGCGGGCGATCACTGCAGCCCCACTTCGTCTTGTCTCCCTAATGGAGCGCCTCCTTCGAGGGAGGGGGCAAGCCGGCTTTGGGAAGCCGGCCTTGTCTTGGGCCGACTGGGGGAGGCCTGGCCACCTTCGGGTGTCTCTCTGCCTGAAGGGGCCCACCGCCCGTGGGCCGCGCTGACAGCCCGTCGTGGATGGCGTCATGGTCAACATGGCAACAGTGCCGCGCCGGACGGGTTATGGCCACCCCGTACGGCGCACTGTGCCAGGCGTGCTCTGGGTTTCGGGGGTGGCAGGCTTTACTGTAGCCACGCCCGTCCCATCGCCGTTATGTGGATGCTGACTCCGAGGGTACGATCTTGACCGCTTTGTGGGAGCCGGCTTCTGTTGGGGAACGTAGTAATTTCAAAAAAATTCCTACGCACACACAAGATCATGGTGATGCATAGCAACGAGAGGGGAGAGTGTTGTCTACGTACCCTCGTAGACCGAAGCGGAAGCGTTGACGCAATGTAGAGGAAGTAGTCGTACGTCTTCCCGATCCGACCGATCCAAGCACCGTTACTCCGGCACCTCCGAGTTCTTGGCACACGTTCAGCTCGATGACGCTCCCCGGGCTCCGATCCAGCAAAGCTTCGGGGAGGAGTTCCGTCAGCACGACGGCGTGGTGACGATCTTGATGTACTACCGACGCAGGGCTTCGCCTAAGCACTGCAACGATATGACCGAGGTGGAATATGGTGAAGGGGGGCACCGCACACGGCTAAGGAACGATCACGAAGATCAACTTGTGTGTCTATGGGGTGCCCCCTGCCCCCGTATATAAAGGAGTGGAGGAGGGGAGGGCTGGCCCTCTCTATGGCGCGCCCTAGGGGAGTCCTACTCCCACCGGGAGTAGGATTCCCCCTTTCCTAGTCCAACTAGGAGTCCTTCCAAGTATTAGGAGTAGGAGTAGGAGACCATTTCGAGACTCCTTGTCATGTCCCCGATCTCATCCGGGACTCCGAACTCCTTCGGTACATCAAAACTCATAAACTCATAATATAACTGTTATCGAAACCTTAAGCGTGCGGACCCTACGGTTCGAGAACAATGTAGACATGACCGAGACACGTCTCCGGTCAATAACCAATAGCGGGACCTGGATGCCCATATTGGTTCCTACATATTCTACGAAGATCTTTATCGGTCAGACCGCATAACAACATACGTTGTTCCCTTTGTCATCGGTATGTTACTTGCCCGAGATTCGATCGTCGGTATCCAATACCTAGTTCAATCTTGTCACCGGCAAGTCTCTTTACTCGTTCCGTAATACATCATCTCACAACTAACATATTAGTTGTAATGCTTGCAAGGCTTATGTGATGTGCATTACCGAGAGGGCCCAGAGATACCTCTCCGACAATCGGAGTGACAAATCCTAATCTTGAAATACGCCAACCCAACATCTACCTTTGGAGACACCTGTAGTACTCCTTTATAATCACCCAGTTACGTTGTGACGTTTGGTAGCACCCAGAGTGTTCCTCCGGCAAACGGGAGTTGCATAATCTCATAGTCAAAGGAACATGTATAAGTCATGAAGAAAGCAATAGCAACATACTAAACGATCGGGTGCTAAGCTAATGAAATGGGTCGTCAATCAGATCATTCAACTAATGATGTGACCTCGTTAATCAAATAACAACTCTTTGTCCATGGTTAGGAAACATAACCATCTTTGATTAACGAGCTAGTCAAGTAGAGGCATACTAGTGACACTCTGTTTGTTTATGTATTCACACATGTATTATGTTTCCGGATAATACAATTCTAGCATAAATAATAAACATTTATCATGATATATAAGGAAATAAATAATAACTTTATTATTGCCTCTAGGGCATATTTCCTTCAGTCTCCCACTTGCACTAGAGTCAATAATCTAGATCACATCACCATGTGATTAACATCGATAGTTCACATCATCATGTGATTAACACCCATAGTTCACATCGCTATGTAACCAACACCCAAAGGGTTTACTAGATTCAGTAATCTAGTTCACATCGCTATGTGATTAACACCCAAAGAGTACTAAGGTGTGATCATGTTTTGCTTGTGAGAGAATCTTAGTCAACAGGTCTGCCACATTCAGATCCGTAAGTATTTTGCAAATTTCTATGTCTACAATGCTCTGTACGGAGCTACTTTAGCTAATTGCTCCCAGTGCTCTGCTGATGACAAAGGGGCCTTCCCGAGGAGCCGAGAGCTTGTGCTGGCCGGCTGTTCGCTGGATCAGCCGGAGCACAAGATCGCCCTCTTGGAAAGATCTTGGCTTGACCTTCGGGCTGTGGTAGTGGCGCAAACCCTGCTGGTAAATGCCGGACCGACTGAGGGCTAACAGTCGGCTCTCTTCCAGCAGGTCGACGCCGTCTTCTCGTGCTTCCTTGGCCTCTGCCTCCGTGTACATGGTTACCCGCGGCGAGTCGAACTCGATGTCGGTTGGGATGACCGCCTCGGCACCATACACGAGGAAGAAAGGAGTGAAGCCGGTTGACTTGTTTGGGGTAGTGCGCAGACTCCAGAGGACGACCGGCAGCTCATTGAGCCAGCAGCCGGCCGAACGCTCCAGCGGCACAACCAGTCGGGGCTTGATGTCGGAAAGGATGAGGCCGTTGGCTCGCTCGACTTGGCCGTTTGACTGCGGGTGGGCAACGGACGCTAAGTCCAGTTGGATGCCCTGCGTCGCGCAGAAACGTGCCAATGCTCCCTTGGCGAAATTCGTGCCGTTGTTGGTGATGATGTTGTGTGGCACGCCGTACCGAGTTGTAATATCTGCGATGAATGTCACGGCAGTCGGCCCATTCAGCTTCTTGATCGGGTTTGCTTCAATCCATTTGGTGAATTTGTCCACAGCGACAAGCAGATGTGTCATGCCGCCGCGCGCCGTCTTGAATGGGCCCACCATATCCAGTCCCCAAACGGCAAAGGGCCAAGTGAGGGGAATGGTCTTGAGTGCTGAAGCCGGCAGGTGTTGCTTGGAGCTGAAGACTTGACACCCTTTGCAATGTTTAACTAACTCCTTGGCGTCGTCCAAAGCAGTCGGCCAAAAGAAACCATGACGGAAAGCTTTGGCGACGAGTGATCTTGAGGCCGCATGGTGGCCGCATTCGCCTTGGTGGATGTCTCTGAGGATTGCTATGCCCTTCTCTTGCTCGACGCATCGCTGGAAGACTCCAGTGACGCTGCGCCTGACGAGCTCTCTGTTGACGATTGTGTATGCTTCGGCTCGGCATTGGACTTGTCTTGCCTCTGTCTCGTTAGCCGGCAGTTCTTGGTTTATCAGGAAGTTGAGGATGGTCTGGGCCCATGACGGAGCTGTGACTTCTTCTATTGCCAACACGGCTACTGCGACCAGGGTGGGCGGGCTGGGTGGTGAAATGCTGGAGTCGGCCGCCGTCTGTTGTGCTGGTGCAGTCCCCGGGCCGACTACCGCAGTCCCCGAGCCGGGTTCAGAAGTCCCCGGGTTGGGTGTAACTACGGAAGTCCCCGAGCCGCCTACTGAAGTCCCCGGGCTGCCTATCAAAGTCCCCGGGCCGCCTATCGAAGTCCTCGGGCCGCCTGCTTGGCTCTTCAAGCCGGATCCGGCTGCATCGGGGCTAGGCGGCACGAAGATGGAGTCGGACTCTGGAGACGGCTTGAGGAGGCGTTGCAGAGAGACGCCGGTTGGTATTGCCTGCCGAGTGGAGCCTTTTCGAGCCAGGGTATATGCTGGCTCGTTGTCGGCTCGTGGTACGTGGAGGAACTCGCATCCTTCAAAGTACCCGCTGATCTGCTGAACGAGGAAGCGGTAGCTTGCCATATTTGCGTCCTTGGCGTCCCAGTCGCCGGATGATTGCTAGACTACCAAGTCCGAGTCGCTGTAACACAGGATCCGGCGTATGCCGAGCTCTTTGGCAAGCCGGAGCCCGTGTACGAGCGCCTCGTACTCGGCCACATTGTTGGAGGCGGCGAAGTGAATTTGCAGCGTGTATCTGAGCTTGTCGCCTTTAGGAGAGGTGAGGATGACGCCAGCTCCCAAGCCGGTGCGCATCTTGGACCCATCGAAGTGCAGGCGCCAGTGAGTGGAGTCGGGAGCCGGCGGCAGGTACTGGGTCTCGGCCCAGTCGACGAGGAAGTCGGCCAATGCTTGGGACTTAATGGCGGTGCGGGGCTGATAGAATATCGTGTAAGGGGCCCAGCTCGATGGCCCATTTTGCCACCCGGCCGGATGCATCCCGGCTGCCTATGATCTCGGCAAGCGGGGCGGTGCATATGACCGTGATGGGGCGCTCTTGAAAGTAGGGCTTCAGCTTCTTGGCGGCGAAGTACACGCCATAGCACATCTTCTGGTAGTGCGGGTAGTTCTGCTTCGAGGTAGATGGCACCTCACTCAAATAGTACACCGGCCTCTGGACCGGCTGGGCTCGGCCCTCTTCTGGGCGCTGGACTACGATGACGGTGCTGACCACCCGGCTGGTTGCAACAATGTAAAGGAGCATGGGCTCTTTCTCAGTCGGCGCCGCCAGGACAGGCGGCGTGGCCAGCATCTTCTTCAGCTCGTGAAAATCTTGGTCGGCTTGGTCGTTCCACTCGAAGTGAGTGGTCTTCTTCATGAGGCGGTAGAGGGGGAGAGCTTTCTCTCCAAGCTGGCTGATGAAGCGGTTCAGGGAAGCCAAGCATCCGATAAACTTCTGGATGTCTCGCAGTTTGGTGGGAATCACCATTCTCTCAATGGCCTTGATCTTCACTGGGTTGCACTCGATGCCGCGTTCGGAGACCAGGAAGCCTAGGAGCTGGCCGGCTGGCACTCCGAACACGCATTTCTCGGGGTTGAGCTTGATCCGAAACCGGCGTAGGTTCTCAAATGTTTCCTTGAGGTCTTCCAGCAAGGTGCCGCGCTTCTCCGTCTTCATCACAATGTCGTCCACATAGACGTGGGCATTTCTGCCGAGCTGCTTGAGGAGGCACTTCTGCATGCAACGCTAAAAAGTGGCACCGGCATTTCTCAAGCCGAATGTCATAGTCAGGTAGCAGAAAGCTTCGTATGGCGTGATGAAGGCGGTCTTCAGGCGGTCGGCCGGGTCTAACTTTATTTGGTGGTATCCAGAGTAAGCATCCAAGAAACTCAACAGCTCGCATCCGGCTGTGGAGTCTATCACTTGATCTATCCTTGGCAGGGCGAAAGGATCTTTGGGGCAGGCCTTGTTGAGGCTCGTGTAGTCTATACACATGCGCCACTTGTTGTTCTTCATCAGCACAAGGACCGGGTTGGCGAGCCACTCCGGAAAGAAAACCTCCATAATGAAGCCGGCAGCCAGAAGCCGGGCTATCTCTTCTCCTACAATCCTTCTCTTTTCCTCCGATAGTCGGCGGAGGGGTTGTTTAACTGGTTTTGCACCTTCTCGGACGTGTAGTTTGTTCTCGGCGAATTCCTTCGGAACACCCGGCATGTCCTTAGGAGACCATGCAAAGATGTCCCGATTCTCACGGAGGAAGTCGGCGAGCTCGCCTTCCTATTTGCTGTTCAGGTTTGCCCCAATGACGGCAAACCTTTCTGGGTGCTCGGGGTCAAGAGGTATCTTCTTTCTTTCCTTGGCCGGCTGGAAGGAACCTTGGGCATCACATTCTTTGGGATCGGGGGACAGGGCTGGCTGCTTGTCGGCCATGGCCACAGTTCGGTTCAACACCTTCTTCTCTTCGGCAATCACAAGGGACTCGGCCAGCCGGCTCCTGGCTGCTGCGCACTCGGTGGATTTCTTGTAATCGCCGGCTATGGTGATGATGCCCTTGGTGCTCGGCATCTTCATCTTGAGGTAAGCGTAGTGGGTAACAACCATGAACTTGGCCAAAGCAGGGCGGCCAAGTAGTGCATGGTAGGGGCTCTCGAGGTCCACCACTTCAAACCAGATTGCTTCCCGGCGGAAATGATCCTCGTCCCCAAAGAGGACATCAATCTTGATCTTGCCAATGGGGGCGCAGGACAGGTCGGGTACAATGCCATGGAACACAGTCCGGGTAGGCGTGAGTTGCTTCGTCTTGACGTTCAGCTTCTCCAGGGTGTCACGGTACAGGATGTTGATGCTGCTCCCGCCGTCTATCAGCACGCGGGAGAAACGGGCGGCGCGTCTGTCCGTTGCAAGGGTGGCATCCAGGACCAGCGCGTAAGAGCCGGGAGATGGCATCACCTCTGGGTGGTCGGCCCGACTCCAGCTGATAGGTTTTTCTGACCAGTGCATGTGCTCGGAGGGGTTGGCGGCGGCCGCGTTGACTTCCTAGTGCTCTCGGCGTCTGCTGCGCCGGTCTTTAGGCTGGCTTGTAAAGACGACATAGGCGGCATGCTCGTCGGGGAACTCATCGTGCACAGCTCCGACTGCTGGCCGAGCGGCCGGCTGCTGCGGAGCCGGAGGCGGCGGGCCAGCAGGCGGAGGCGGCGCGAGCCCTTCGCCTTTGGAGATTCGGGTGAGCCAGTGGCACTTCCGGGTTGTGTGGTTGGACAGCTTCGCGCCGCTGTGGAATTTGCATGGGGCGTCGAGAGTTTGCTCGTAGGAGAAGGCCGGCTGCCAAGCCGGCCTGCCGCCTTTCTGCTTCTTGGGTGTGGGCCGCCCTTCGGGCTGCTCGCCCTCGACCGTGGCCACCTGCCGACTGGTGGAGGGCGGCACGGGGCCCTTGCGCTTGTGGTCGTTCTGGTACGGGCGTCGGCCGGAGTCCCCAGCCGGCGTATTGCGCACCGGGTTGAGTACCTTCCCGGACGCGTCTATCTGGAGTTCGGTCTTCATTGAGGAGTCGGCAGTGGCATACTTGTCCGCTATGACCAGAAGCTCGTCGAGGGTAGTCGGCTCGTCGCAGAGGAGCTTGTGCTTGAGGAGGGTGCCTTCTCGGCATTCGGCAGCGAAGTATTCTATGGCTTGCACCTCGTGCACCCCTTCGCAAGAGTTGCGGAGCTCGGCCCAACGCGTCAGGTAGTCGCGAGTGGACTCGGTGAGGCCTTGTACGCACAAGGAGAGCTGTCTAGGCTTAGGAGCCCGCTTGTAGGTGTTGGTGAAGTTGCAGACGAAGGCTTATGTGAAGTCTAGCCAGCTGTATGGCTTGAGGCTGTTGAGCCAGGTCCGCGCCGTGCCTTGGAGCATGAGGGGCACGTACTTCACGGCAACGCGCCTGTTGCCGTTCGCGATGCGTACTGCGGTGGAGTAGTCGATCAACCAATCTTCCGGCTTCACGGAGCCATTGTACTTGGGAGCGAGAACCCTTTGGGGAAGGGCTCGTCGCGGATGCGGGGGCCGAAGCAAGGCGGGCCGACATCATCTTCTTCTTCCAGGGCCAGGGATCGCGCTAGGCGGTCGATCCGATGGCGGGCGTCGTTCTCGCCGACTCCTTCGCGGCGACCTAGTTGGCCGCTGAGAGTCGGATGCGTGACAGGCGGTGGGGTGGTATATCTCTCCCCACGAGGCGGAGGCGGAGGCGGGTTGCCCCGCCGCTCCACGGCTCGAGGGTGGCCTTCTGCGTCTCGCTCGATGGAGATCCGGGTTCGGCTGGCAGCCGGCTCTTTCTCGTGTCGCGCGCGGGTTTTACCCGCAGTCAACGTCCGGGACGTCGCGCCGTGCTCTCCGCGCGGGGGAGGGCTTTCCGCGCGGGCGTCGGCTTCGTGCCGCTGTGCGGCTGCATCGATTAGCTGCTGCGTCTGGTCATGCGGGGGAGTTCTTTCGCCCCCAGTCCATCCAGCTCGTCTACGGCCGCCTGGGCGGCGCGTAGGTTCTCGAGTGGGGTGGCGTAGACTGGGCGGTCAACTCCGAGCATGTCGGCGATGGCAGCGCCGCGCTGTCTGACGACGCCGGCTCGGCTTGGCCCGCCGGGAGGTGGCGTGCCGAAGGCGGCGCGGTCGACTTCGCGCTGGTGGGCCTTAGTGAGGCGTCTCATGGAAGCTAACTTCCGGCCCTCCGCGAGGAGGGCGAGGCGGCGAGCCTCCAGTGCTTCGGCGTCGGCATCAGCCGGGAGGGGGATGGACAAGTCGTGGATCGCCGCTTGCGGGGCGTCGTGGGCGTTCTCACCAGAGGCGCCGCTGTGGCTGATGACCATCACCTCGGTGGTGGCAGCGTCACAGCTATCGGCTCGGGGAAGCGGGTCGTTGTAGATCATGACGTCGGTGGGGAAAGCGTCAAGCGAGGCCGTGTCGGAGTCGACAGGCATCGGATCGGTGGAGCCAACAGACTCCTGGTCCACAGCAGGCTCGCTGGAGACGTGGAGCTGGCCGAGGAGGTTGACGAGGTGGTCGGTGCCCGCGTCGGAGGCGGGCTCGTCGGAGATGCGGGCCTCGCCAAGGAGATCGGCGAGGCCGCTCGCTGCGCAAACATTGGTGACGCCTTGCAGCGCGTCGTGGCAAGCGCCATCGGGCGTGCCGGGCTGGCTACGCTCGCTAGGGAGGAAGAGAGTTCCCGTCCAGAACAGGTCTCCGGACGACGGTGCACCTGGCCCCACGGTGGGCGCCAAATGTTGGGTGGTAGGTGCGACATATGCCAACGGGTGGCTTATCATTGTGGGAGCCAGTAAGACGTCGCCGGTGCCTGGAAGCGGGATGAGGTGATGGCATGCACGCCAGCGAATCTTACCAAGCTTCGGGGCTCTCAATGGAGATAACACCCCTACTGCTGCTCTGCGGGGTCTCCGCATGATCACTAGATGAACAAGTGGCTATAGGATGCTCCTTGAGCTGTTCGGCGAGAGGAAGAAGAAGGGCACAGCTAGCTCTCCTCTTCTCTCTATGTGGTGCCTAAACCTAGCTCAGATCAACCCTTTGCATGGGTGCCCCGGGGGGTTTATATAGGCCTACCCCCCGAAGGTACAATGGTAATCCGGCTGGGCGCGGGCCCTAGCCGTCAGTGTCTACTTTCGCCGGCTTCTGCGCCGGCTGCTGGGGCCCGCCGACTGGTGGGTCCCGCCGGCTGCCGGCACCTTGGTCGACAGGTAGGCCCCACTGCCGGGGGCCTTGTCGGTGGCTGGTTACTGTTGCCTCAATCCTGATGATGAGGGCTTTGTCGAGGTACGCGTGGCTACAGTGTCGCCGCCTGGCGGGCGATCACTGCAGCCCCACTTCATCTTGTCTCCCTAATGGAGCGCCTCCTTCGAGGGAGGGGGCAAGCCGGCTTTGGGAAGCCGGCCTTGTCTTGGGCCGACTGGGGGAGGCCTGGCCACCTTCGGGTGTCTCTCTATCTGAAGGGGCCCACCGCCCGTGGGTCGAGCTGACAGCCCGTCGTGGATGGCGTCATGGTCAACATGGCAACAGTGCCGCGCCGGACGGGTTATGGCCACCCCGTACGGCGCACTGTGCCAGGCGTGCTCCGGGTTTCAGGGGTGGCAGGCTTTACTGTAGCCACGCCGCGTCCCATCGCCGTTATGTGGATGCTGACTCCGAGGGTACGATCTTGATCGCTTTATGGGAGCCGGCTTCTTGGAGTCGGCCTTTTCGTAGCCGGCTTCTTGGAGCAGGCCCTCCCGCAGCTTTCTTCATGAGGGTTGAGGCCGGGCCGCCTTCCGATAGTCGTCCTGAGAGGCAGCCGGCAAGGGGAAGGCGGCCCCACATCTTGGGCTCTTGGAGGACGGATCGGCTCGTAAACTTTTTCTGAAGTGCCAGGGGGAGCCGGCTAGGCTACCCATGGTCATTTACTCCGACAGTGATCTCTCCTGAGCCGGCGACCCTCTCCACCCGAGCAGGTGACCCTCCCGTCCCCTCCCTAGCCGGCGACAACCCTTCCCTCCCTTCCCCATGGCTGTGGTACGAGCTCGCCGGAGCTTCTGGTGTTGGAGGTGGTGACGAGGAGGCCAGATGAAGTGCAGTGCGTTGATCGAGGGCCTTCCGGCGGCTGTACCAGAGGCCGGCCTCGTCCGCGGCGGCGGGTGGCGCGCGCTCCAGCAGCGGCGTAGGGCGTCCGCATCGTCGTCAGCGGTGAGCTCGAGGAGGCCGGCGAAGGCGTCGATGGTGGCCGCAGGTGATGTGCTTGGCCATCTCGGTGACGGCGGCGGCTGCATTATTCTCGGGCGTGGAGGCGGACACATAGAAGACGGTTGGGCATGGCGGCGGTCGCACAGGCAAGGCAGAGCGCCTTGCCCAGGAGCAGCGGCAGTGGTCGACAAGGAGCTCTGCCTGGAGAAGCCCTGCCTTCGTGCCCTTCCGCCTGGCCCGCGACCTGGCCTGCGACCTCGTCGAGCCATCTCCTTCCCTAACCCGCAACCTGGCCGCCGGTGAGCTGTCGGCGCCGTTCCTCAGGGTGGGCGCTTATTCTTCGGAGGACCTGATTGCTTTTTCTGAAAACATACAGTGACTCGATTGCTTTTTTTAAGACTTGCAGGGACCTGATTGATTTTTCATTTTTATAGAAAAAGGGCCCACACGTAAGTAAATGGTCAAACTAAACGATCAAACAAACTGTTATATTATGTATGTGCCCCAACTGTCATAATCGTGTTTAATTGATAAGCACTCAGTGATTTGGGTTTTTTGAAACAGCCGACCCCTAACTTGGTCCTAACTTGGTAGTTATCAGCGAAAAAAAAATCTGGTAGTTTTTTGGAACCCTAACCTGAATTGTACTCCCTTCGTCCCAAAATTCTTGTCTTAGATTTGTCTAGATACGAATGTTTCTAATACTAAAACGTAACTTGACACATTCGTATTTAGACAAATATAAGACAAGAATTTTGGGACGGAGGGAGTAGTAGTTTTATGCTATTTACTCTAGCCCGTAGCAAGGCATGGGCATTTTACTAGTATCAATATGTTTCTGTCTTTTCTTGTCGTGTAGTATGTCATGTCCCAATCTATGATTGGGTTGAGAACATGATGGTGACTCGGATACAACAGGAAATGGGGTGAGAAATCAGAAGAATCAGAGTATGGGATGGGGATTAGCAAAGCATGAGATGGGGAAAGAGACGAACTGAAGGAAGGAGAAGGTGCCTTGTTTCATTTACTGATCGATGCCTCTCTCAGGAGTACAAGCACATGACTTATACTACTAGCACCAAACCCACACAACGTTGGCCCATGGCCCATATCAAAGCCCAGGTCCAGGTTATAAACCCGATCGTGACAACCCAAAGGTCGGGTGTTACACTCTTCCTCCCTTGAAATTCGGCTTACCCTCAAGCCGATGATGAACATCCTTGAATCAAGAACGCCGCCACACTTGTAAAGCCGAAGAGCGAATCCGCCTGGATCATATGGTAGTAGTATGTGTTTGGGATGATCATACTGTGAATCACAAGCTGGTGAAAGAAATTGCAATCCTCCCCAGTGTGTTTGGTCGTGCTCAGGACTCCCAACTCAATGCCAATTATCTTAATATTTTCCATTGGACCACCAGGAGGAACATGCTGGCCTGTGCAGAGGTGCACCTTTTCCTTCGCCTTAGGAAGCACCCTTGGTTCCACATTTTGAGTTGCAAGAATGGAACCTGAATCCCCTAATAGAGAGCTCCAGCAAGTGCAAACAAGAGGTGCGTAGATGAATTGCAATATAGCTGATCCCCGACCAAGGAGAGTAGACATGGGAACAACACACAGATTGCACAATGCCTTGAAAATGTCATTGACCATCAACCGTAGAATATGTCCTGGACTGCCATTGAAGCCATTAAAGAATGCCCATGCAATTACCCATTGGAATTGTTCAGAACAATATAGAGGAGCAGTCCGAAATTTCTCAGAGTTGCACTGTATGCTATCAAGGAAGTCGGACCAGCTGGTGAGTAAAAACACGAGAACCCCTATATCCATGAGAACTTCAACTCGAAGTGGCACACAGGAAATAATGATAACCAGGGCCTCAACTTGAAGCAGCACACCATATCCTATACCATCTACAGGTGCTAGGCCCATGAGCTTGTTTAGCACTAGAGTTCCAGTAACATGGTAGTCAGACAAGGCTTGAAATAAACAAATCTCCCCGAACAATAGCAACACTAGCCAAGAGTTGAACCAGGAATTTTTAGCACTTGCATGTAAAGTCCACTGTGCATCTACGTGGTGGCCAAGAAAGCAATCATGTAGCTTGTTCATGTATTGCACAAGTAACTTCTCAATAAACGGCAAATGCTACCATTTTGCCAAACTGGAACTCCCTCTAGGAATTCTTCAATCAAAGAGGGTGCTCTCCATTTATATTTCAACTGAGTGCTATCCTCCATGAAATCTATCATAAGAAGAACAGATGCAGAACAACTTGGCAATAATTTTAGGACTGGACAAGTGTCAAAGTCTTGCACAGGAGTTCTGAATATTTGTTGCACAGACCACACATTAGCTTCTAAGGAACTAGGTAGTTGTAGTTGTGCCCACGGAATAGCTGACAACCAATTTTCAGCAATCAAACAACCCCCCTTCAAGCTGCTCACCATATTATCAGTGCCTCCCATCACAGTTTGCATGGTCACCAGTAATACCCACCATTTACTGTGAATTATGACATAGAAAGAATATTCAGTTGTACTAGCAAACTTCAGTGATAAGTATTCCAGGTTCGTTATTGCGTTGCAGACTGTGAAATCACTATTGTATGCATTTCTTACCACTAAACTGTAGCAGTTGAATACAAATTCAGTGGTTGAAATGTCATGAGAGATACCTGTAACTCTTCTCAAGATTAACCGAGCATAACTGTGCACAGTTTCACATCCTTCACTGCTATCAGGAGGTTCAGCCGGTGGTCGAAGGCAATCAAGATGAGCTGGTTGTACTAGAGAAAAATGCCATTCAACAGTCTTCAGTTCAGTGTACCAGCCAAATAAGAGGTCTCTAGAAAACTTCAGCTTCCCAGTTAAGCTCTGTATTGACAACCTCACTGGCCTCAAGGAACTGGCTGTGAGCTGCAACAATTGTACTAGCTGGCTGCACATATTGAGTACATGACCAACATTTCTTACACCTCCAGAACACATCATCCAAGCACAGTTTCTTGCGAAAGGAATGCCCAATAGCACTTTGGGGTAAATTACTTGAGAAGACAACAACCATGGCAGCTTTGGCTGTAGCAATGGAAAACAGTTCCACATCTTCCCAATGTCAAACAGAAGAAAACTCCAGGGCCGGACCATGTGTGAAATGTCGAGCAGATTCCCAATAGAGTATGTGAAATGCTTCATAATTATGACGGAGAAGATATTGTTCTTTGCACCTGTTGTGCTGCAGTGTGACAATTTTACCTTGTTGCCTCCAATAGAATACCCTTGATGGAACGTCCTCCACTTAAGCACATAAATGTAACTCAGATTGTGTGCACCGTCACAAGATGCAACGATAACACTGAAAGTTGGCTCGTCATTCACTGTGTTGTGCGTGTACAGAATAAATGGGTGATGGACTTGGCTCAATGATTTCATTTCTGCCCAACATAATCGCATGGCCTGATTACCTGCTGCACAACCATGAAAGCGCTTCTCTGACTTCTCTTCTCCGATAGATTTCTTTACGACATAACAATGTACACACTGCTCCCCAGATATATTTTAATTGATGTCTATCATTTAGAAAATTGGTCATCAGAGAACTAGGTGCAGCCTTACTCCAAAATAGGTTCAGAAGAGAACCGACAGCCAAGACTTGCATAGGAATTTCAATGCCGTGTCATTCAACAGAAAAAAGAGCTACAGAAAGTGCACTTGCTGGCTGCACTATATCGGACCACCATTTCATAAGCCTCGAGAATACATCAGCCAGACACCACATCACATTGTAATTGCGTAGAGCATTGATAAGGATACTACTAGGAGAGTGTGAGAGATGACTCACGAATTGCAGCGCCTTTGAATCTGTTGTGTCAAGAGTTACTTCTATGGACGAACAGGGAACCACAACCCTGTTCGATGGCATGGTGGCGCTAGGTGGCGGTTCGGCAATAGCGCCGCGAGCTGTACTTGTGTGCTCATCAATGAATGATAGCCATGGCGAAGGTCTGAGTACTTGCCCTTGTTGCTTGATACGTGGACTCACACCTAGCTGAAACGTGGGTTTCAGCACGCCAATGTCGTCATCAAAGCATAAGGTCGCGCACCTTGTCGGCGCCATGGTGTCTAACTCGAGAACGGAAAATGGCCGCTCCGGTAGGTCTGGTGCTGTCACTGGAGGAGTTGTGGAGGATGGCGTCACACTCCACAGGACAGCAAGCTCGGGGGAGACGTCGGTGAGGGTCTCCGTAGGCGTGAGGCCGTGAACCCCATGGTCAAAGCCATCGTCAATCTCCTCAGCATCCACCGCCTCATCCTTCATGATTTGTTCCTCCGAGTAAGGGACGATGCTCTGGTGATGCTGGACAGCGATTGCGACCGCACGACTGCTTGAATATCCGTGTGCAAGCCCTCGAGGTACTGGTGGACGAAGCACTTGATGCTTAGGGTGGGGTTGAGATCTAGTATGCGATGTACGTGTTCCCATAATGCTGTCGTGTACTCGGCCACGATTGCAGTCTGCTTTAGCTCGAGCAGCGAGCACAAGCGCATGTTGTACTTCGGCGACACGTCCTGGATGTCAAGGATGCAGGCACGCTCGTAGATGCACCGGCCATGCAAAGCGAGAGCCCGCGCTGCTCCACGTCTTGGTCGAAGCTGAACCACCGCGTCCTCATGATTGATTCTTTGGAACACGGAGATCTTCACCACACCATATGCTGCAAACACCTGCTGCAGCATCTCCTCAGTGACCAGGTAGTATACATGGTGCACGGTGTCGCAGAGAACGTCGTCGGTGAACACCTCTTGGTGGCTCGACATTTCGTTGAACACCTGGTAGGCAGGAAGTGGGTGGTGATTTTTGTGTGGCTCTGAATACCATATTGTCATGTCCCAACCTATGATTGGGTTGAGAACATGATGGTGACTCGGATACAACAGGAAATGGGGTGAGAAATCAGAAGAATCAGAGCATGGGATGGGGATTAGCAAAGCATGAGATGGGGAAAGAGACGAACTGAAGGAAGGAGAAGGTGCCTTGTTTCATTTACTGATCGATGCCCCTCTCAAGAGTACAAGCACATGACTTATACTACTAGCACCAAACACACACAACGTTGGCCCATGGCCCATATCAAAGCCCAGGTCCAGGTTATAAACTCGATCGTGACAACCCAAAGGTGGGGTGTTACATAGTACTTACCTCCTTCGTTTTGATGCGGATGCAATCTTGAAAATTCCTTTTTGTACACGCAACACCGAGGACTTTTGGGCGTGGTTCCCAGAGAAAAAAGGAAACTTCACTGTCAGCTCTGCGTATAGATTCCTATCAAAAACCAAACTCCAGAGGGAGGATTGGTTGGAAGATAGAAGTGGAACGTCAAGTACTATCAAAAACCAAACTCCAGAGGGAGGATTGGTTGGAAGGTAGAAGTGGAACGTCAAGTACGGCAGATGAGAAGTCGTGGACCGAGTTGTGGAAAAGTGCGATGCCCTCGAAGATTAAAGTTTTCCTATGGAGGCTGGCTCGTCACTTGCTTCCTACTTCGGATATACTTCATCATCGAAATATGGCTGCTCAGAATGCATGCCCATTGTGTGGTGTTGAAGATTCATGGAGGCACGCTTTGCTCTCATGCTCCATGTCAAGTTGTGTGTGGGCTTTGGCCGACGATGAACTCGTCTCTAAGATGTTAGAGTTTCAAGATTCTAGCGCCAAGGTGTGGCTGTTCGAGCTATCTAAATTGTTAGACCACACGAACTTCACTAAAATGGTTGTTACATTATCGGCAATGTGGTTTGCGAGAAGGAAGGTTGTTTATGAGGGTATTTTTCAAAGCCCGCAGCAAACTATTGGGTTCGTGAACACCTTCATAGCTGAACTGGACCAAATTACAGTGAGTCGGGCTAAGGTTGATGCGCTGAGAGTAATCCAAGCACAACCGAACTTGTGGCTACCTCCAGCGCAGGGAATGATGAAGTTGAATGTGGATGGAGCCATAGTGAGAGGCGGACGAGGAGGGGTGGCTACAGCTGTATGTCGAAACAGCAATGGCACCTACCTTGGATCGTCGGCGATTGTTTACCGCGGTATGACGGACCCAGTGATTCTCGAAACATATGCTTGCAGGGAAGCGCTATCACTAGCCGAGAATCTCGCTATTCAGAGCCTCACGGTGGCCTCGGATTGCCAAGGGGTCATCAACGACATCAAATTGGGGACTAGGGGTCCTCATGCAGCTATCATACATAAAATAATGGCTCGTAGTTCTAGTTTTCTTTCCTGCAGTTTTGTGCATGAGCGTAGAAATCATAATTTCGAGGCTCACAATCTCGCCAAATTTGCTTGTAATTTAGGCATAGGTAGACATGTTTGGTTGGGTGTCCCTCATGACCCAAATCTTGTACCTATGAACATCATTGCGAATCAATAAAGTCGGCGAGATTTCTCAAAAAAAAACATAGTACTTACCTCCTCGGATATAGTCTTTGGAGGCTGAGCTCCATGGAGCTCGGTTTTGAAAATTTTGAATTTTGTCAAATTTCATATTTTCTACATTTCAAAAAATTCTGAAAAAAACCACACATATACATGAAGGCATGACACATGTGTGTAAATTTTCAGGGCAAAATAAGTTGAAATGAGGGCTGTGAAAAAAGGACAAATCTGGGGCTTTTTAACACATGATACTATTCATTCTCCCAGGCCATGAATTTGTCTTTTTTGTACATGTCACACTTCAATGTTTTTCATTCTAAGATTTTACACACATAGACATAACATACTCCCTCCGTTCCGAATTACTTGTCGCATGTATGGATGTATCTAGATGTATTTTAGTTCTAGATACATCCATTTCTGCGATGAGTAATTTAGAACGGAGGGAGTACTTGTTTACTTGCACAATTTTTTTCAGATTTTTTTGAAACCAAAAAGTTTAAATTTTGATTTATTTTCAAAAAAAGGCCTCCATGGCTCCCGGGAGCCAAACGTTCGCTCTCTTACCTCCTATCTTATAACGATATAAAGTATAGCAACGGAGGGAAACCAAAACAGATTGGTGCTAAAGCTCCTAGGCCGACCCAGTGGCAGGCTCCTGCCATAGGATGTGTTAAGATCAATGTAGATGCTGCGGCCCCAAGGTATGCTAGATTTGGGGCCGTTGGGGCGATTTACAGAAGTTCAGAGGAATTATTCTTCATTGGGTGGGATGGTGGAACAAACCAAAAAAATTGTCTTATTTGTTAAGTTTATAAATTAACAAATAAGACAGGAAAGAGTAAATATTCTCCCGCGAAATTCTTATTGAATTAGAATACTTTACTGCGATTCAATAAGAGTAAAAATAAGGATTTTTTAAGAAGGATTACATTATCTATAAATATAGAATTTAGATAAATATACACACACATCTGGATATATTCTAGATCTTCTTTGACTATATATTATATTTTTCTGTTTTAACAAATTCAATATAAAAAAACCAAACTTTTTCTATTATCTATTAATGTGTATCTATCCGTACCGTAATATTTTGGAATATTATGAATTAGAGAAATTTACATGCTTTCTCATTCCATTCGCGAGGAGCTGGATAAGAAGAAACTCTCATGTCCAGTTTTGCAGTAGAGATGGAACTAAGAAAGAAAACCATCGACTATAACACCAAAAGAACCAGATTTCGCAAACAACATAGAGGAAGAATGAAAGGAAAATCCTGCCGAGGCAATCGTATTTGTTTTGGTAGATATGCTCTTCAAGCACTTGAACCCGCTTGGATCATGGCGAGACAGATAGAAGCAGGACGAAGAGCAATAACACGATATGCACGTCGTGGTGGAAAAATATAGGTACGTATATTTCCCGACAAACCGGTTACACTAAGACCCACGGAAACACGTATGGGCTCGGGAAAGGGGTCCCCTGAATATTGGGTATTTGTTGTTAAACCTGGTCGTATACTTTATGAAATGGGGGGAGTACCTGAAACTGTAGCTAGAGCAGCTATCTCCATAGCTGCCAGTAAAATGCCCATACGAAGTCAATTTATTCGATTAGAGATATAGAACCCTAAAAGGGGTATGGAAGATAAAAAAAATGCCCGGTTTTTCTTTCTGGAAAGACAAGCCGAACTTCTAAAAAGCAGCCCACCCGCTTCCATAGAACAATATCGCGACGAGTGACTCTTGGTTGCGGGGCCGGGGGGGGGGATTTCTTTCATCCTTTTGCATTGAAATAACAAATTGAAATCAAAATAATATGATTCAACCTCAGACCCTTTTAAATGTAGCAGATAATAGTGGACTCGAAAATTGATGTGTATTCGAGTCATAGGAGCTGCTGGTAATCAGCGATATGCTCGTATTGGTGATGTTATTGTTGCTATAATCAAAGACGCATTGCCCCAAATGCCTCTAGAAAGATCCGAAGTAATTCGAGCTGTAATTGTATGTACATGTAAAGAGTTCAAATGCGAAGACGATATAATAATCCGCTATGATGACAATGTTGCGGTTATAATTGATCAAAAAGGCAATCCAAAAGGAACTCGAGTTTTTGGCGCGATTGCCGAGGAATTGAGAGAATTGAATTTTACCAAAATAGTTTCATTAGCTCCTGAAGTATTATAAATACTAGTAGGCGAAATTGAGACCAAAGAATTAATTTAGTAGATTGTGTTTTACGTATATGTTTTAAAATCCAAAATAAAAAAAACATGTTGATTATAGAAAAATTAGGAGGAACCTAGAATTAGAGTCTTATGGGCAAGGACACTGTTGCTGATTTACTAACCTCTATAAGAAATGCGGACATGAATAAAAAAGGAACAGTTCGAGTAGTATCTACAAATATTACCGAAAACATTGTTAAAATCTTCTACTAGAGGGTTTTATTGGAAGTGTTCGGAAACATTAGGAACGTAACAGATATTTCTTGGTTTTAGCTTTGCGACATCAAAAGAGAAAGACTAGAAAAGGAATATATAGAACAAGAACCTTTTTAAAGCGTATCAGCCGACCCGGCTTACGAATTTATACCAACTATCAAGGAATTCCTAAAGTTTTGGGTGGAATGGGAATTGCTATTCTTTCTACTTCTCGAGGAATAATGACAGATCGAGAAGCTCGATTAAACAGAATTGATGGAGAAGTCTTATGTTATATATGGTAATCGCCCCGCCTATAGTGCTCGAATTCTATCTCACCCTTCCTATTTTTAAAATAAAAATAGAAAAATAGGAGAAAAAATATGACAGGAAAAAAAATAGGAGAGAAAAAAACCCCGAGAGAAGCAAAAGTAACTTTCGAAGGTTTAGTTACGGAAGCGCTACCCAATGAAATGTTCCGCGTTCGGCTAGAGAATGACACCATCATCCTAGGCTATATTTCAGGAAAGATACGGTCTAGTTCTATACGAATACTGATGGGGGATAGGGTCAAAATTGAAGTAAGTCGTTATGATTCAAGCAATGGACGTATAATTTATAGACTTCCCCATAAGGATTCGAAGCGTATCGAAGACTCGAAGGATAGCGAAGATTTGAAGGATAGCGAAGATTTGAAGGATACCAAAGATTCAAACGATTAGGTTTTTCTTTTTTTTTCTAGGGTAATAAATTCTAAGTTCTAAAATTCAAGCGAAGAGACTTATTTTTTCCAAAAGATTAGATTCATAGTTTAAAAAAGGATACGTAAATATGAAAATAAGAGCTCCCGTTCGTAAAATTTGTACAAAATGTCGACTGGTTCGTAGGCGTGGACGAATTAGAGTCATTTGCTCTAATCCGAAGCATAAACAAAGACAGGGGTAATCTTTCGAAAAAGTACTTTACTTTCTAAAAAGTAAAAAAAGTACCCGCGGAAATGTTCCAATTCCAAATAAAATAATTTCATTTAAAATAATTAAAGTAAAGGGCTTATTTTACCCTGAAACGGATATCTTTGTATCTTTTTTTCTTTTTTATTTCTAACTCATATTTATGAGATAATAAAATATGGAAAAAGCTATATCAAAAATTGGTTCACGTAAGAAAGTGCGTATTGGTTTACGTAGGAATGCACATTTTAGTTTACGGAAGAGTGCACGTAGAATAACAAATGGGGTTATTCATGTTCAAGCTAGTTTCAACAATACCATTATAACTGTTACAGACCCACAAGGTCGGGTGGTTTTTTGGTCCTCGGCCGGTACTTGTGGATTCAAAAGCTCAAGAAAAGCATCACCCTATGCTTGTCAAAGAACAACAGTAGATGCTATTCGTACAGTAGGTTTGCAACGAGTAGAAGTTATGGTAAAGGGCGCTGGTAGTGGAAGAGATGCCGCATTACGAGCCATTGCTAAAAGTGGTGTGCGATTAAAGGGCAACGCTACGCGTCGGCCAGCGGATCCTTTTAGAAGACCCGCCGCCTCACGAGCCGTAGGATCAGGTAGATTTATTGACTGAGCGTCATCCTCTATTATTGCAACACAGGTCATGTTGCGGAAAATTTCTGTAACACGGGTCATGTTACGGAAATTTTTGCAACATAGGTCAAGTTGCATATTTTTTTTGCAAGAGGTCTGTTGCAAAAATAATTATTTTTGCAACAAAAGCTCAGTTACTGTTTTTCCGGCAATACATGCCTTGTTTCAGAAAAGAAATTGCAACAGATCCGTCGAATTGAGCGACTGATCGTCACCCTTTTATCATTGCAACATAGATCATGTTGCGGGAATTTTCTGCAACATGAGTCATGTTGTAGAAATTTTTGCAAGATTTTCTTTTGCAACAGAGGTCTTGTTGCAATTTAGTATTTTTGCAACAAAGGTCTCGCTTTAAATTTATTTTTTTCTTTAACAAAAGTCTTGTTGCAGTTTCTACTGCAACAGAGACCTTGCTGCGGAAACTCATCGTAGTGGATATTGAGCAGCGAGCAGTGGTCACGTTGACCGAAAGAAAGAAAAAAAGACCGCTCGCGTTGGAAAAGGCAGCTATGATGTGCCGTACATGGCAGCAGTGCACGAAGTAGTGTATGCGGCAGTAAAAATCAAACACAGATGGATAAGCATCAGCTAATATCCCATGAGGACCATGCACGTGCAAGGGATGGACGTGAAGACACTGTGTATTGCGGAAGAAACGGATCAGGGATCCAACGGCACAGTGGGCGGCGGACACTGTGTATCTATGGGTGAAACTAATCGTTTTCCTTTTGGAAAACGCTTGCTTTTGCCCGACTGATTTTGGGAGAAAATCAGTCGCGCCTCGCGCGTGCTACGTGTTCCCGTCAGTCCCACCCAACCCATCGTACATCCTTATCTCCAGCGCGAGAACGCGAGCCATCCATTCCCCTTTCTTCCCAACATCACGATCCCCTTTCTCTCTGGTTTTTACTCTTCGTGGACGCGTGCTCGTGCTCGCCTATGCCATGAGGGATGCAGCTCAAGCTCCCTAGGCCGCTTCAATAGATGCCATAGATGATGCACAAGCAAAGGTCATTCTACATTGCAACGCTCGTCAGCGGCTGGAGCGCTGCGATGCAGCAGAGGCACCGTTGCTTCGACGCAGCGCTTGCCGGCCGTTGCCGGTGATGCGATGCAGCCTTGCCGGTGCGCTGGAGCTGCAATGCAGCGGCCGCGATGCTGCAGAGATTCATTGTGCTCCAGTGCAGCGCTTGCCGCGGCTGTTCGTGCTGCGATGCAAAGCTCGTCGGTGCTGCTGGAGCTGCGGTGCAGCGGGCGCGACGCCGAAGAGATACATCATGCTCCAATGCAGCGCTTGCCGCGGCTGTTCGTGTTGCGATGTAGAGCTCGTCGGCGCTGCCGGAGCTGCAGTGCTGCGGGTGCGACGCCGCCGGAGCTGCAATACAGCGGTTGTGACGCTGCCGGAGCTATGATGCAGTATGCAGAGCTTGCCGGGCGGCTGTCGGTGCTGTCAAAACTGCAATGCATCGCTCGCGACGCTGCAGAGAGGTCGCCGGTGCTTTGATGCGGCAGTCGGCGGCGGCTGCGTTGCTGTGATGTAGCATCGTCGGGCCTCCAGTGATGCATTGAAGCACCGTCCTGATGGATCTGACGCGAGAGAAGGATGTGAAGCTAGAAGAGAAAGACACACTGCTGTAGTCCCGCAATCTGATGGCCACGCACGCCTGAATCAAATGGCTGGTTTGTTGTGGCCGGTGTGGCTGCTCGAGATGGGAGAATGCGATGGGCATTGACGACGAGCGATGGAGCGGGTGCTGCGCTGCAGCGATCGGGGTCAATTTGTGCAGTTGTCCCTGTTCTCCTCTAGGCTCCACTGGCGCAAATCGGACGGCCACGCGACGCCTCATCCAACAGCTCACGAGGCGGTTTATAATTGCCTCGCGTCAGCCGGATGACACCTAGCAGTGGCCATTATTTTTGGGCGCATCGGTACTGGTCTTAGGTATATTGCGGACCCAGAGATTCTTGAGGCGATTGCGATAAGGGAAGGATTAGCACTAGCGAAGGTCCTCTACCAAAGACGTATCCATGTTGCATCTGATTGTAAACAGGTGGTGAAGGATCTGAAGAAGGAGATTGTGTCCTCCTATGGAGCCATTGCACATGAAATAATACATCACTTCTTAGAATTTGATTTTTGTAAGGTTAGCCATGAATTTAGGAGCTCAAATTATGAAGCTCGCAACTTAACGAAGCATGCTTTATCTTTCGGGGTCGGACGCCGTGTGTGGTTGGGCCACCCCGGAGATCTTCCCTCCGTTCTTGTAAACATTGTGGTGACTTAATAAAAGCTTTGTGAGGTTGTCCAAAAAACATAGTGCTTACCTAATACGGCAGTTAACCAAAGTCTTCAGTTTGTTTGTACGTTGCCTAATAGACCCCGCTGCTTCCGTTTGTAACGTTGCCTAATAAGACGCCGTTTCTACCTATTACGTAATAGATTCCGACTGCAACTATAGGATACGATCCGGACAGCCTGAAGCGCCCTATAAGTACATCCATCGATCTGTAGCTACGCGTTCTCGTTCTAGCCTTCTTGTTCAGACGCGCTCATACGGTTCCGACCTAGGTGCGCTCCAGACAAATCTCCTCGGGCTTCAGCAGCCGCCATGGCCATGGCGGAGCCATGCTATCCCGTGCTCCCGGACCATGTCATCGAAGACATCTTGGCGCGGCTGCCGGCCAAGACGGTGCTCCGGTGCCGCTGCCTCTCTCGCGCCTGGGCGGCCACGCTCTCTACGGACGACTTCGCTGACCGCCACCTCCGTCTCGCCAACCGTCACGGCAGCCCCAGGATTCTCATCATGCAGGCCGCGCTGTCTCGCGAGTCACTCCCGAAGATCCACGCGTGGTCGCCAGAACACCCTGCCTGCACGACGCTCATGGAGTTCCACGGCGCGGTCACACGGTGTAACCGCGGTCCGCTGTGGCCTCTTGTCAGACGCAACAGCCGGAACACCGACGCGGACAATGTCGTTCCAGTTGTCGTCACCATGCAGTGTCGCGGCCTGGTCATCGTCGAGGCCATCTGTGCAGAGTTACACTTCGTGTTCAACCCATCCACTGGCCAGATGGCGGCCCTCCCAGAGGGCCGGCACATAGGCTGCCCCGTACCTGACCGTAGGTATGCGAGTCTAGGGATCGGCTACGACGCGATCAGTAAGAAACACAAAGTTGTACGTGTCTACTACCGCGGACCCGACGAGGATAACCTCCCGGCATCTGGCGCTGGATGCGAGGTCTACGTGGTAAACTCCGGGCGGCTCTGGAGGCCGGCGAACGGAGGTGCCCTGGAGAGACCGCCGGGCTGGGTAAAGCAAGACGACAAGAGCGTATTTGCACAAGGTCATGTGCATTGGTTGGCCACGAGCAAGCTCAACCCCCCTTGGAAGCGGCAAACTTGGGCTTTCATCGCCACTTTCTCTCTCAGCGACGAGACTTTTGGAACCGTGCAGTTCCCACTCAACGAGCATAGAAATAGCGTACTTCGGCACTACTTGACAGAGATGGGCGGGCGCCTATGCCTCATTAGCTGGGTACGCAAGAAGGTCGAATGGTCATGGCCGCATCTCTACTACATCTGGCTACTAAAGAGACATGAAACTAGTACCTGGGATCTGCACTGCATAATCGACCTGGACACATCGTCGCCGGAGGTATTTAGGTTCATGCGCGCCCATGGATTCGTCAGCCCACTCGCCATGATCGACTGTCGCGTAGTCCTCGCACATGTACAACCACGCCACGGCTTCTCCTGCGCAGCGGATTTCGAATTGTGCGCGTACAACCCTAAAACCGGCGATATGGAGAATCTCCTGGACCAAAGTGGCTTGCTCTCTAGTGAAGGCATGGTCTTAGGGCATCCCACATTCTACGAGGAAAGCATCGCCTATCCCGGGCAGCCGCATGAGGACATAATCTTCGCCATGTCACTGGTGCTACGACGGATGTCGATGCGCACTCTTACAAGTCTCAGGTTTGTTTGCCGGAGCTGGCGCGCAATGATCGAGAGCAGCGACTTCCAAATAAAACGACGTGAGGTGCTCATGCATCGTACGTGCAGATTTTGAAACTACAAAAACAGTTACTCATCAAATATGACTGGACTGAAGACCAAGCAGCGTATGTGCAAAACAACATTATATATGTTGTATACTTGTAAATACTCCCTCCTTTCCGGTTTATAGGGCTTATCTTAAAATTTTAGTTTTTCCATTTTATAAGGCTCAATTTGGTTGTTCCCCATCGCAAGTTCAGATTTCAAAGTACATTAAATCATTGCGTACAAGTATTAAGAGAAAATTGACCAATACATGTACTTTATGCATGCATGCATTGCAATTAATATATTGATAGACATAATTATTTTTAGAAAAATAAGAGCATTAATTCGGTGCTTTTACAAATTATAAAAAGTATTCCATCACTCACGATCTACCTTAGTTGGTGAGATTTTTGAATTGACCCCTATAAACCGAAAATGAGGGAGTACTAGCCTAGACCATGATGATACCCATTGCCATGCTCGCCAATTTTTGCAATCCAACGACATATATTTGTGTAAATATATGGTGACATGAGATATACTACTAAACTAAATATACTGTCAAATATTGTGTATTTATCAGTACATGAAGAGGGTACTTCTAAGAGCCAATTACACCGGTGATGCTTGAACTTGGCGCAAACGGTCACTTTGGTGCTGAAACTTGCGGCATACATTGAACTGGTGTAACAACTTGTCTCGGGCGTACAAATACGATGCAAACATCCACCGCGTACACCCGAGCCGCTGATTAGGCGCGCCAACATGGAATGGGTCCCACCGTCAGTGACCCGAAGGCAGACAGGAGGGTGTGTGGCTAGTTTTTTTAGGTAAACCCCCTTGAATTATTAATTTTCCCACAAAAAGGCCCCGTCGATGTTGGAAAATGGCATTTCATTTTTTCGACTCTATGGCCAGTGGGCCCAGTGTGTACATACTGAGAATTCATAACAAGAAAAAAGGAGGCCTCCATGTCTCGAACGTGCGACCCTTGCCCATGTCACAGTCTGGCTGCTACACCATTCAGTCTTCACAACTTCAGATAAATTTTTGTATTCATCAATTTGAATATTAAATATAAGCAGCACATGTATATTTTTCTATTAAATAAATATTTTAAATGTCCGTATTTAATGAACAATTTTATATAATAGATGTGTGTATGTTTAAATGTTTTTATCTACTAATAATTGTTTGTATGTATAATATATATATATATAATAAATATTTAAACATTATTTTAATTACTTACGTTTCACAAATATTTCAAAAAGAACTAGCGCGTGCAAATGGGCTGCACTATCTGCAGCCAATTTAAGCCCCACATGTATCATCCTTATACTACATTAACGGTTGTTATCCTTGTTAGACATCCGAATGTAATTGGTGCAGTGGCTATGAGCGCGAGCGCCCTAACAGTAGGTCGCATGTTGAATTCTCAAATAAAAATGGTCACCTGTTAGAGTGTGTAGGAGTCTAACATTTTCCCTTTTAATTCCCGGCAAAAAAACATTTTCCCTTTTAATTTTCACGTCGGGACTCACCTGGCATAAACAAACAAAAAAAATACGATCTACCGCGTGGACAGGGTCTTTTATTGTGAGAAAAAAATGTTGAGTTTTTTTGCAAAAAAAACAGGCCACACACATCTACGCCAAGGCAGCGGCACCTGTGCACCTCCCAATGGCCACCGCGACGACCTGTTGCACGCAACGCAACTCATCGCATGGTGGGCTGCTCCTGGTGCCTACGTCATGCCGACGTTCTGCGTTGTAGGCAACGACTTTGCTTCCTTTTGTTTCAGGAAAAGTTAAAAAGGTCTGACTATATCTCATCTAGATGTGAGATAATATCTCACATCTAAGTATAATATCAACACTGTTTGTGGCCCCTTTTGTTTGTTTGTTTGTTAAAAAAAATCTAAGTAGTGCACGTCGCAGAGCGACCATTCCGTGTGGTGGGCGTGTGCACGCTGTTACTCGGGTGCGTCGCAATCGAACTACACTAGAATGCAGTGCCGACGATACAGAACGCTACATTACCATGCATGCTGATGCTGCGCTGTGCTACAATACATATCCTTTGTTTTTGCTATAAAGTAGAGCTAAACTTCTACATTATTTTTTCTTTCGAACAAGCACACTGGCCATGTGTTCGCTACAAGACAATGACAAGATTACTTTTTCATGCTACTGTGACCGATGCAAATGGTCAGTACACATTTTTTTATCAAGCTTCATGCTAACTTATAACAAATTAACCAGGCAGACAAGCATAACAAATAATCCTGGCAATTGGATGTAAGTTTTTTTGGCAAACTATATGAAAATAAAAACAGGTAATTCGACACAATTGAATTAAACTGACAACTAGAGTGTAATGTTTCTGGCAAGCTATATGAAATAAAAATGTTGGGTCCAGTTGCGAGTCATGGGTGGACTTGCAACTCGGGCAAAAAAAAAAGATCAAGTATCCAGTTGCGTGTCAATGATGGAGTTGCAACTTGGACATAGAAAAGGATCAGGCATAGTTGCGAGTCATGGTTGACTTGCAACTGCAACAAAAGAAGATCATGGACCCAGTTGTGAATCGATGGTTATCTTGCAACTAGGTCAAAACAAGGGCGTACCCAGTTGCGAGTCGGTGATGGACTTGCAACCAAGGCGCGTATTCAAATTTTGTTTATCAATAAAAAATGATCAAGTGCCCACTTGCATGTCAATGATGGGTTATTGAAAAACAAAATTGCCGGCCCAATTGCGAGTCGATAGTGGATTTGCAACTAGAGAAAAGAAAGATCGAACCGAGTTGCAGGTGGATGGTGGACTTGCAATTGGGTGAAAAATATCGGGTCCAATTATGAGTCATGAGTGGACTTGCAATTGGGCAAACAAGATTAAGAACCCAGATGCCTGTCAATGGTGGACTTGCATCTGGGACAAAAAAAAACAGGTTTGCTATTTCATATCTAGATGTAATATACTATCTCACATCTAAATCTAGAACCGTTGATCTCTGTTTGTCTTTAAAGTTCGCGCAACGTGATTGTCTCCTTCGCACGCTCGTACGCATCATGTTGTCGTACGCCGCAGCCTCTGTCCACGTCCACGCGAGTGGGTGGGCTGTTCCTGTTTTGTTTTTTGGGCCACGTGCCAAGTCACGGGCTGCGGTTTGGTTGTTGGGCTTTTGTACTGGAATTCAAAGAGACTTGGTTCTGATACGTGATCAAGCTGATGTTTTGTCTGTTTTTTTTAGCAAATGATGTTTTGTGTGTTGTGGTGGAAAGATCTGCTAAACTATTTTAAGCAGTGCCCTCATCCCGGGATCGATGGATGTTTTTTTTAGTAAGAAGAGAAAGAAGTTTGTCTCACTGTAGCCTTTTTCCAGCAATGATGTAATTAGCCATATCAAAAAATTTAGCAGGGGCAATGTTATAGTTGTACAATATAAATGCACTTTTTTTACAACGTTGATGTACTGACTAATTTTTTGTGCATCACCATACGATAATTTTTTTTGAATATTCGATAGGATAAAACTTTGGTATAAGATTTTTTTTGTTTTTCATTAGTTTTTATTACTTTTGTTTTTTTGTTTTTCCTTTTTATGGCCTTTTGAAATCCATGATTTTTAAAATTTAATAAGTATTCTTTAAATCCGCCGCTTGATTTAGTTATCGTAATATTCATGTAAGCACTCTACCTTCCGCCTCGCTTGTTGTTGCTTGTTATATTGTGTATCCTATTGTTGGCCTAGGCCTGTTCGGTTCTGCTTTTGTCATCCCTCGACTTGCAACTGGGACCCGACCATTTGTTGTCCCAGTTGCAAGTCCGCCCTCGACTCGCAACTGGGATCCGACCATTTTTTGTCCCATTTGCAAGTCCGCCCTCGACTCGCAACGGGGACCCGACCATTTTTTGTCCTAGTTGCAAATCCATCCTTGACTCGCAATTGAGACCCGACCATTTTTTGTCCCAGTTGCAAGTCCGCCCTTGACTTGCAATTGGGATCCGACCATTTTTTGTCCCAATTGCAAGTCCTCCCTCGACTCGTAACTAGGCCCGACGTTTTTTGTGCCAGTTGCAAGTCTGCTCTCGACTCGCAACTGGGGACCGGGCTTTTTTTTCTAGTTGCAAGTTCATCGTCGACTCGCAACTCGGCCTATTTTTTTTCTAATTGTAAGTCCATCGTCAACTCACAATTGGGGCCTGAACTTTTTTGTCCTAATTGCAATATCCCTCTCGACGTGTAACTTGGACCTGATTTTTGTTGTCCAAGTTGCAAGTCCAGCCTCACCTCACAACTGTGGTCTGATCTTTTTTGTCCGAGTTGCAAGTCCATAGTCGAGTCGCAACTGAGGCCCGACCTTTTTTCCCGGTTACATTTGTACTCTCGACTCGCAACTGAGTCTCAACATTTTTTATTTTAATTGCAAACCCACCCTTGACTCGCAACTGGGGTCCAACCTTTTTTTGTTCGAGTTGAAAGTCCACCCTCAATATGTAAGGGGGGCCCAACCAATTTTGTCCTAGTTGTAAGTTCACTCTCGACACAAATGGGGCTAGACTTTTTTTTCTCCAAGTTGCAAGTCCACCCTCGACTCGCAACTGAGGCCCAACCTTTTTTTGTCCGAGTTGCAAGTCCACCTTTGACTCGCAACTAGGGTCCAACCATTTTTTGTCCGAGTTGCAAATACACCCTCGACTCGCAACTGGGGTCCAATCTTTTTTCATCCGAGTTGCAAGTCCACCCTCTACTCGCAACTTGGAGTCAACCTTGTTTGTCCAATTTGCAAGTCCACCCTCGGCTTCCAACTAGGGGGCGACCTTTTTTAGTCCCTATTACAAGTCCAACCTCGATTTGCAACTGGGGCCCGACCTTTTTTCTCAGTTGCAAGTCCACCGTCGACTTGCAATTGGGGCTTGACCTTTTCTCGTCCCAGTTGCAACTCCACCCTCGGCTCGCAACTCGGGCCCAACCTTTTTTGTCCGAGTTGCAAGTCCAAACTCGACTCACAATTAGGGTCCGACCTTTTTTAGTCCCAATTGAGAGTCCACCCTCGACTTGCCACTAGGGGTCCGATATATTTTTGTCCTAGTTGCAAGTCCACCCTCGCCAGTGAACAAATTGCAGACGAGCCGACCCAAGTAGCTAGGTTACATTTTTCGTCTTTCTTTTCTTTTATTTTCTTCATGTTTTTCTTTTTTATTTATCATTTTTCTTCATTGGTTTTCCTCTGCTATTAATTTTTCTATTTTTTCAAAAGTTGATTTCATTTTTTCTGATCTTTTTTTTCTTTTTTCATAAATTCACAAGTTTCAATAATTGTTTCAAAATTTGTTAATTTGTTCATTTTCTAAAATTGTTCGTGTTTATCAATTTTTTAAAACAAATCAAAATGTGTTCATTTTTTGTTCTCTACTTATTTATCCATTTTCTATATTTGTTTTTTTTCCTGTTCGCTTTTAGTTCAATGTATATAAAAAAGTTTGCTTTTAGTTCATCGTATAATCAAGTTCACCGTACACTGAATATTTGCAAAGAATTAGCGTGTATTTAGAAAATGGTCATCATATATTAAAGGATTGTTCATCATATATTGTAGAAATTTTGGTATTCGTTAACATTTTTTATAATTTGAAATAAATTATGTAAAATCCTGAACTGGACCGAACTTTGTTCCTTACTGGAAATTAATTATAAAGTATAAGAGTGAAAAACGCAAAAAAATATAATCATTGATAGCTTAGAAGCTAACGATGAGAGATGTACTTGCACAACGATCATACGCAAAAGCTAACAAATACTCCCTCCGTCCCATAATATAAGGCGTTTTTTGACACTACACTAGAGCCACAAAACCTCTTACATTATGGGACGGAGGGAGTTGATGTTAGCACTAGCGATCAGTTTTTTTTTCCAGAAAAAGTTAGTGATCAGTTTTTTTGTATGGGTAGCTAGTGACCAGGTTTTTTTTTTGGAGGAGCTAGTGACCAGATTTGCATTAGGGCTGGCCACATAGGCGGACGCATGACGAGCTGGTTTTTAGTTGAGTTCCACTCTACAAACAACACTTTCTGGCAGATAGGAGCCCGACATGCCATCAAGCCGTTGATGCATGGGATGAAAGGTGCAGCCATGCATTCAAAACAGCATCGTGCACATACTGGGCAAGGAAAGATCGTACACACTAGTTTCAGTTTTAGTTTTGGGCTTTAACAAATTAAAATCAAACAAATAGGACAAAAAATAAAAACTAAGGTGACGCTGACATCATACTTAGATGTGAGATATTATCTCACATCTAGATGTGATATAGACGGACCCAAAAAAAAGGTTGGGCCTAGTTGCGAGTCAATGATTGACTTGCAACTGCAACCAAATAAAAGATCAAGGGGCCTAGTTACAAGTCGATAGTTGACTTGCAACTGGAACCAAAAAAGTCAAGCCCTAGTTGCGAGATGGTACTGGACATGCAACAAAGGCGCGCATTTACAAATGGTTCAACAATAGAAATGTTTATCAAATAAAATGCCCGCTTGCATCTCAATGGTGGACTTGCGACTGGAAAAGAAAATTATGGTCCTAGTTGTGAGTCGATAGTGTATTTGCGACCGGATAAAAATATGGTTGAACCCAGTTGCAAGTCAATGGTGGACTTGTAATTGGGTCAAAAAAATCTGACGGAGTTGCGAGTCATGGATGAACTTATAACTCGGACAAAACAAAAAATTAAGGACCTAGTTGCATGTCAATGATGAACTTGCAACTGGGACGAAAAAAGGGCCAGACCCAGTTGCAAGTCGATTGTTGACTTGCAGCTACAACTAAAAACGATCAAAGGTTGTCCAGCAAACTGGAATAAAACAAGGGTGTGTCCAGTTGCGAGTCGATGATTAACTTGCAACTGGAACCAACAAAAATCATAAACATTAAAAAATATAAATAGAACAAAAAAATAAAAAGAGAAATATGAACCAAAAAAACAACGGCTGGAAGCTTCTCCCAAAACCGGTACTTCATTGGTCAGCTCATTCACACACATACGCTCCAGTGAGACAAAAACCAAACAACTGACAGGAAGCTCTTACAAAGGACGCACAGCGACTGACACACTTTCCTCTCCCCTCAAAAAAACAATTTACGCTTTCTCCTGGCTGAAAGCCTACAAAGCAGAAAAACGGGGGATCCATATAAGAAACAAAAAAGCCTACAACGGGCAGGCATGTGTACGCACTTCTTTTTTTGATGGTTAACGAAACCCACACAGCGACAACAACAAGAGGCGATCCTAAAAAAAAGACAACAACAAGAGGCCACGAGCGACAAAAGGCCACAACTGCGTTGTGCGGACGAGCGACGTAGTACACGGGCCGCCCCACCTCGTATGGACCTAACACGGGCCGCCGCGCGTGACAAACGCGACACGAGCGAAGGCGCAAACGAGCCGAACAAGCTGTACGAATCTTAAAGACAAACAAGATCGAACGGTTATAAACTTAGATGTGAGATAGCTATTTCACATCTAGATGTGAAATAGCAAACCCGAAGTTAAAAATAGGGAAATGTTAGCGCCCACACGTGTGGGCGTTTGCACATCGCCCACACGCCTCCATCACCGCTCATTTTGCCACGTATGAATAGATGACATCAGTAGATTTTTTTTGGTTTTCGGCTTAAAAATATTGTATCTCCTAAATAAAAAAGCGAATTAAAAATCCGTTTTCACCATTAAATCCGTCTCGACCAGATCTTCAAAACTAGACCCCATGTTGATATGTTTCGACGAATTTTTTTTTGTCAGAAGTTGCCACAATGTTTACACTGCAGTTGCCATATGGCTTAAACTAAAGTTGCCATGTGGCAATTTTAGTTTGTAGATCATGGCAATTTTAGTATTTTGATGATGGCAACTCCAGTACTTTTACTATAAAAACTATTTTTTGTATGAACCATGGCAATTTTACGTGCATGTATCATGACAATTTTAGTTTATGGTTCATGACAAGTCTAGTTTCTTAATTTCCCGTTTTATAAATGTCAAAATTTACTTTTAAACGTAGAAGAAAATAGCTGAAACATATCATGGCAACTTCGGTGTAAACATCATGGCAATTCATATGCAATAGACATGGCAACTTTTAATCCAAAAAAAATTCATCAAAACATATTAACATGGGATCTAGTTTCGAAGATCTCATCGCGAGGGATTTAATGGTGAAAACGGATTTTCAATCGGATTTTTCGTTTAAGAGATAAAACATTTTAAAAACTGAAAATCCAAAAAGAATCCTACATGCATGCATGCGATGAGATGACAATCTGTTTACATTACAGACGTGTGGTGCGTCTCCCTTCGCACCACACGTGTGGCAGTTAGCGCGACCCTAAAAATAAACGAAATAACTAACGCCCACACGTGTGGGCGTTTGCACATCGCCCACACGCCTCCATCACCACTTATTTTGCCACGTATGAATAGATGACATCAACATAAATCTTTTTGGTTTTTGGCTTAAAAATGTTTTATCTCTTAATTAAAAAAGCTAATTAAAAATCTGTTTTCACCATTAAATCCGTCTCGACGAGATCTTCAAAATTAGACCCCATGTTAATATGTTTTGATGAAAAAAATTTGCCCAGAAGTTGGCATGATGTTTACACTATAGTTGCCATAGTGTTTAAACTAAAGTTGCCATGTGGCAATTTTAGTTTGTAGATCATGGCAATTTTAGTTTTTTGATGATGGCAATTCCAATACTTTAACCATGAAAATATTTTTTTGTATGAACCATGGCAACTTTAAGTGCATGTATCATGGCAATTTTAGTTTATGATGCATGGCAAGTCTAGTTTTTTAATTCCTCATTTTATAATATGTCAAAAATTACTTTTAAATGTAAAAGAATATAACTGAAATATATCATGACAACTTCAGTGTAAACATCATGGCAATTCATGTGCAATAGACATGACAACTTATAACAAAAAATATTTCGTCGAAATATATTGATATGAGATCTAGTTTCGAAGATCTCGTCGCGAGGGATTTAATGGTGAAAACGGATCTTCAATCGGATTTTTCATTTAAGAGATAAAACATTTTAAAAACTGAAATTTCAAAAAGATTCTTGCATGCATGCATGTGATGACGTGACAGTCTATTTGCATTACAGATGTGTGGTGCGTCTTCCTTCCTGCCACACGTGTGACAGTTATCGACGTTCAAAATAAAGTCCCTCGTATGCACGAGCGTTTGAGTTGCGTATCAATGGACACGTCGTACGTCCGTGCTCTCTAGGGATCCCAATTGAGTAGGTGTTAGACTCCGAGTTGTATACGTATAGCCCGAGTCTCCCCAGAGCGCGTCGTTCGTTATAGCGCGCACTCAACCACGCGCGGGCGTGATCGATTCCCTTTTAGGCATCTTCTATCTATGATCTCGATACGTCAGCTTTGATGTATCCTTGTAAAAAATTTGTTACAACGTGCGTGCATTCCAAATCCATGGCGGAGCCATGCCCGGTGCTCCCGGACCATGTCATCGAGGACGTCTTGGCACGGTTATCGGCCAAGTCGCTGCTCAGGTGCCGCTGCCTCTCTCGCGCCTGGGCGGCGACTCTCTCCTCGGACGACTTCGCCGACCGCCACCTCCGCCTCGCCAACCGTCACGGCGGCCCTAGCATTCTCATCCTTCAGGGCTCGCGGTCAGGCGACGCACCTCCGAAGATACAAGCATGGTCGCCGGACCACCCTGGCGGCATGACGCTCATGGACGTTCCCCATGTTCTTAGGCGCCGCCACTTCTGCCCGCCCTCTCTTTTCAAACCTCTCGGGGCCTACGACCAGCGCAGACGCAAACCTGGCAAAGATGACGTAGTCCCATGCCTTGTCACCCAGCAGTGTCGTGGCCTCGTCATCCTCGAGGCCACCGGTACAAAGGTGTACTTCACGTTCAATCCGTCCACTGGCCAGATGGCGGCTCTCCCAGAGGGCCGGGCCACCGGCTGCCGTCGACATGCCGCGGAGGCTCACCATAAGTACGCAAGCTTAGGGATCGGCTATGACATGCTCATCAAGAAACACAAAGTTGTACGCATCTACTACCGCGGATCCGATGCTAAGAAGCTACAACGATCTGCTGGATGCGAGGTCTACGTGATCAACTCCAGGGGGCTCTGGAGCCCTGCGAATGGAGGTGCCCCGCCGGGCTGGGTAAGCCGAAATGACACGAGTGTATTTGTGCAAGGGCGCGTGCATTGGATGGCCAAGAGCAAGCTTGACGCGTCATCCAATGAGATGTTCATCATCACCTTCTCTCTTGGAGACGAGACATTCGGGACTGTGCCACTGCCGCTCGGCATGGGGATGGAGAGAAATAGCCACCAACTGACAGAGTTAGATGGGTGCCTATGCCTCTTCAGCACCCAACACGAATTTAGCAGGTCGCCAAAACGGTACTACTACGTCTGGCTATTGCGTGGACACGGTGAAACTAGTACATGGGATCTGCACTACCGAATTGACCTGGACATGTTGTCGCCGAAGGTCGCTTCCTTCATGCGCATGGGGGAGAAGGTCAGCCCACTCGCCATGATCAACAACAGTCGTCGTGTCGTCCTCGTGCAAGCACGCCTCCCCACGGCCCGCATAGCGAGCTTCGGCTTGCATGCGTACGCCCCAACGACTGGCTATATGGAAAACCTCATGGACAACAGCGGCCTGGTCTCTAACAAACACATGGAGTTCGGGCATGCCATGCTATATGAGGAAATCATCACCTACCCCGGGCAGCCGCGCGAGGACATCATCTTTGCCATGTCGTTGGTGCTAGGAGAGTTGTCAGACTACACTCTTGCAAGGCTCAAATGTGTTTGCCGGAGCTGGCGCGCCATGATAGAGAGCAACGACTTCCGTGAGACACGACGATACATGGCCCCATTTAGTTTTATTTTCTAAAGCACGGGCAAAGTTTAGAAACTACTGTTGAGCAGTTACAGGTCAATGTGTTGGAACTAATCACCACGAACCATGTGGGTTAATAAGCATTTAGTTTTATACCGATGAATAAGATTAGGGAGTGTCATCTAAGTACTTTTGTGACCACTTCAGCTACTTGTAAGTGTAAGTTGCCTGAACTTTGAATTTGGGTCAATCGATTTCTTGGCAGTTGATTTTTGGTTTGAGATTCATGCTGTGTATTTTTCTCTGGCATGTGTTGTTTGTTGTGTTGGGCTTGCTTTTCTTTCTTTTTTTTTGACTAATCCCATATTTGCATCAGTCAATTTTCTACCGAGCCAAAGTCCATTAACTATGTGATCCAGCCCTCCTCTATCTATCCCTTTGTTTATTTTACTAGCAGGCAGACACACGGCGACACACCGCACACGTCGAAAAGCCCGTGTGTGTACATCTATTGCTTTTTTCGTGAGAAAATAGAAGATAATGGATTTGAAAGAGAGCCAGTGGTGTCTTTTGTCTACTTAGCGGACTAATGCAAGTGCTTGCATTTTCTTATTTGTTACATGCGGGTGCTTTCTTTTGGTTTACTCTTTTGTATATCTAGCTGATGTGTTTGTTTTCTCATTTTGAGAAAACGGATATGTTCATTGACTGCATACAGTTACATGAAAAGAAAAAGTACATAAAAGCAAGTACATAATGTAGATAATGGGGATATAGATGTAGGCATGTAGCTGATGCAAAAGAGAGTAAAAAGGATACATATCGAAATGCTTTTGGGTCCGGTTCACTGAGTTGTAAAACAAAGTGGAACAGGGCTGATATAAAGACTTCTGCAGCGATCACACGGCCGTTTCATTTTTGCATGCGCTTGCTATCAGTTTCTTCATCTTTTCCTAGCGTCGACTGTTTTTCCTTCCTAGTTTCTTCATCTGTCTTTCGTTGGCTTGGTTGTGATTTACATGACACTATTGATAATGTACGTGCAATGCACGTTTATATTAGATAGGATATTAGTTGCACGTTATATTAGGTAAGATATATCTGTTGCATGTTGGTATTTGGTAAGATATCAATTATTTTTTCGCGGAAATGGTAGAATATTAATTAAATGACAGATTTCAAGAGATAGCGTTGAGTCAAAACGTGTTTATAACCAATGATAATGGTGGGCAATTAGAGCGTTAAACATGTTTGGTGCTTAATATTGGAGCGATTTAAACCGCTAGATAACATGATTTGACGGTCGAGATGGTTTGGATCTGCCCATTTGGGTCTTTTTATATTGGTATAGATAAGTACTAAGTTGCACTGATGCATACTATATGTTCTCAGTGAATATGCAACATGAGACATGGTAGAGAATATGATCTGGATGCTCTGTGAGATATTCAATTCCCAAATAAGTGGCTTAAACTGGGAGGGCGTGAATTTCTATAACCATGAATGCAACAGAAGGCGTGTGCGGTGCAGACCTGACCACTTATCAAGGAAACGGGATTTTGTTTGCCATACCTAGCTGAACAAAATCACTTCATTGTCCGTGGAAACTTGAACTCTTCTGCTGCATGACCAGAGAAGTACGAAATGTTATTTGTGGAAGGCAGGACAGAGTAGTCCCGCGGCCGCCTCCTACGCCCTCCCGTCCCCTCGCCGCCGCCAGAAGGCGCCGCCGGGCGAAGCCCGGTGCGCTTCGGCGACGTGGAGCCTCTCTCTCCTACCAGCGTATGGTTGCAGCACGAGTTGCGGCGGCACGGCGAAGGAGTGGCGTTCATGCGGGGCAGGCGTGGACGGACGGCCAGGTTGTGGCGGCTGCGCATGGGGTTGGTTACGGACCGGCGGTGCGGGCATGGTTCCAACACGGATCTGGTCCTGCGAGCGCGAGCTCGGCCTCCCCGGGTCAGCCAGCAAGTCTCGATGGGGGCTTCTCCTTGTTGGGATCTGGCAGCGGTGGCCTGGATCGTCCTGATCCCGACAGGGATGGTGGCGGGCCGTGCACGAGAGATGGAGCATCTTCGAACAGACGTGGGTGAAAACCTGCCATCGGCTATTGCCAAAGGCAGCGGTGGCGACGCTATCTGCGTCGTTCCCTTCCTGAAGGCATCGTTGTGGAGAAGTCAAGGCCACTCTCTGCGACCTCCGGGGAAAACCCTAGACCAGTAGGTCGGATGACGGCGGCTCTCTCGTGTCGTTTCCCCCTTGAGGCATTATTTTTGGAGGTGCACACGGGCTCGAGGGACTGGAGGACGGCTTTTTTGGTGGATCGGTGCTTCATCTTACACATTGTTGGCGATGGATTTCGGTGGCGTGGTACTGTGGAGACTCGGCGTCCCATGCGCGGAGATGGACTTGCACAGGAGGAGGATGATGTCTGGCGTCACGGCGGCGTCGATGGCAGAGAAGCCTGGCAAGGTCGATGCGTTAGTTTGCTCTGAAGATGGCGGTGACGACACATAAGAGTGCGTCGGACCGGTTTATGCCCCAAACCTAGTATGTGGCTTGGTTGGGGCCTCTTCTTTAGATGGGCATTTGTGCGAGTCCGTTTGGTATTGGGCTCGGACTATCGGCACATTTTCATCATATGGATAGAGGTAGCGACAGATGTTGTTAAGATGGTGGCTTCAGACCATCTAATGTACTATTTTGTAAGGTCTCTGTAAATAATAAATAAAATGGTTACATGCATCATCCAGATGCAGAGGCTGGAGTAATCCTTCTTTTCAAAAAAAAAAGACATAGTAGTCGATTTTCCTTGTGCTGGTGGATCTCCATTGATTGTTCTCTTTCGTTTCTCCGATTCACATGTGCTACCTGATGCCCCATACCGTATTACGTATGACTCCCTAATAATTACGCCGTGCTTTGTTGCTGTTCTTGTGTGTTGTTTTTTACATTCTATTTGAGCCTTTACTCGTTTAAATTTGTCATTGACATTGAACTATTGTCCTCCAATTTAAGCTATCTGAGGTGCCTGTTTCTTAGTAGTCTCAATACAGCCTCGTCTCTAACAAACACAAGAATTTTACGCATGCCACAGTATATGGGGATAGCACCGCCTACCCCGGGCAATCACACGAGGACATCATCTTTGCCATGCCGCTAGTGCTACAAGAGTTCTCGGAGTACACTCCTGCAAGGCTCAAATGTGTTTGCCAAAGCTAGCGTGCCATAGTTGAGAGCAACAATTTTCTTGAAACACGGCGTTAGATGGCTCCGTTTAGTAATATTTTCTAAAGCCTGCAAAGTTCAGAAACTACTGTTGAGCAGTTACAAGTCGATGTGTCAGAACTAATTACCCATAGCCATATGCGTTCAAAAAACATTTACTTTTATACTTATGAATACGATTAGGAGTGTCATATGGGTACCATTTTTGACGGTCAATGTCATCTGAGAGCATCTCCAACAGACGCGCAACGCGCGGCGCGCTAAAAGTCAGAATACAGCACCGGGTGAGCAGGTTTTGCGCACGGCGGTGCGCTGGATCCAGCGTCCGCTGCAAAAATAAAGCGCGTCCGAGCTGCTCCAGCAGGCGCGCTAAAGAACAGTGATAGTTTGGCATATAGCCTGCTTCTATGATACAAAATGCGTACATAGTTCGTAGTCTTCTCCTATAATACATAGTACATAGTTCGGCACATAATTTTCTCCTACGATACAAAATGCGTACATAGTTTAAGTTCTACGATATACTCCTACTACTACTACTCGTCATTCTCCGACTCGAACTCTGTCTCGGTGATGTCCTCCTCCGACATCGGAGCGTAGGCGTCAAGGAACCGCTCATCGCGGGAGTCCCAGGGCGACGCATCTCCTAGCGTGATGTTGTATTTAGCGACCGCCTTCCGCTTTCGTTTGTCCTCGTGGTAGGCGGCTCGCTCCTTCCTCTTCGCCCTTCTCTCGGCGAAGAACTGTTCCTCATTGATGATATCTTGCGGGAAGCGTTGCCTCCACAGCGCCATGGCTTCCTCGTCGGCGTCGCCACATCGGCGAAGTTCATGTCCCAACGGGACCGCCGGAGGCGCCACGCCGCAGCGTCGTACGCGCGGGCGCCATCCTGGGCGGTGTCGAAGGTTCCGAGGCCGAAGCGCACGCCGCGGCCCAACCGGATCGAGGCGGAGTAGGTGCCGGTCGGACGCACGCGGACGCCGCGGTAGCCCAAACCTCCCCGGCGGCGAGGCGGCATGATGGCGCGGTGGTGTCGTGTCGGCGGCGAGGAGAGAACGAGCTAGAGGGAGCGAGAGAGAGAGAGAGAGCGGCAGACGGTGCTGCAATTTATAGGCGCGCCGGATGCGGTGCGCCAAATCTAGCGCGCGAGCTGCCGCCTTTTCCCGTGCGCAGCAGTCATTCCCGCGCGCGCGAGTTTTCCGCCACCGCTGGAGCACGAGAAAACGTCCCGCTCGCGCTAAAAAGCCTGTTTACCACGCGCGCGCGCGTCTTTTGGCGCGTCTGTTGAAGATGCTCTGAATTGACGAGTAGTCATTGGATTCTACAAGAGAATTGCTAGAGTGTAGATGCTCTTAAATGTACAAATCTCACCCCTATATTTTCATGTACTGGATCCGGTCACCCTTCAATGTCATTTTCGTACTAGCCATGCAACGTCGATTTCATCATATAGTTCATAATATATAGATCATTCCAAATAAAAAGTAGCGTAAAAACTAGCCTAATTCTACTCATTGACGGAATATCATTGACCGAGGTGCCAGATGGACCAACCTTGTTGTCATTTGCGACAGGGTGCACCTCTGGCTTCTCCTCGTAGGACTCCTGGTCGAGCTCCGTGAAGAGTCGCTCTCGCCAGGCGTCGGCAAGACGAATACGGCGGCGGGTCGAAGCCACCTCCCGCTCGTGGTGAATCGAGTCGAGGATAGCGGCTTGCTACACCTTGAACGGCGCCGCCGCCTCCATGGCTTAGGCGGTTGAGAACTCAGCCTCCGCTTATGTCGTGCCAAAGCCGCCGGGCTCCATGGACGGCGCCTCATCCATGGACTCCATCATGTCCGCCTCCTCCTCCTCGGAGCTCTGCTCCTCCTACTCGGCGCCCGGACCCTCCTGCTTGTCCGGCAGCTCCTTGACCGGTACGTCCTCATCGCCCAACATGGTTGTGTTCACTAGCTAGGCGCAGCGTGCCACGTTTTCAGTGCGGAACTCGGCTTGTACCTCTGCCAGGCGTTGGCGGGTGAGCATGTTGTACCAAGTGATCTTTTGCCCAACCTTGGCGGATGACGAACTTGGTTTGGAAGTGGAAGAGGATAGAGCAGTGGCAGCATGGACGGGAGTGGGGAGAGGAAGGGAATGGGGACGAGGCTAGAGTTGCCACACCGTCCGGTCAAATTGCGGAATTTAGCCTCTCGGATGGCGCGCTGGAGCGGCGACATGAATGCAGACCATTTGTGAGTCGTCGTGGCGGACGCATTCTGGCCTCCTCGTATCCGCCCCTTATATGGGCTGTTCGTAGGAGTGCTAGGATTCGAACTTTTAAAAAATTCCATGACGATTCATGAGAGGAATATTCTGGAATAGCAGAGGTCTGAAGGACTTGCCTAAAAGGAGGTTCCTGGCTGAGGCGGCGGTAGAGCAGAGGTTAGATTTTGTTGCTCTATCGGAGACTGGTAGAGATAATTTTGCACCCCAGTTCCTTTCTTCTCTGGTGGGCGGTATTGATTTCGATTGGCATTGCCTCCCTCCACGAGGAAGATCGGGTGGTATCTTACTCGGTGTGAGATGCGATTCGTTTGAAGTCCGAAGTGTTGTGATGGGCGACTTCGCGGTGAAGTTTCGAGTTAGGTATAGGTTGGATGGTTTTAACTGGGCTCTGGTTGCGGTCTATGGTGCCGCACAACCCGAGCTTAAAGCCGAGTTCCTGGCGGACCTTGTTCGAATCTGTGGGTCAGAACAGCTTCCAATTTTAGTTGGAGGTGATTTCAATATCATCAGGAGGAGGGAGGAGAAAAACAACGATAACTTTGACAGCAGATGGTCGTTCATGTTCAATACCATTATTGAAAGCTCGGATCTGAGAGAGATTGAGCTTTCTGGTAGAAAGTTTACCTGGGCTAATGCTTTGCCAAACCCAACCTCTGAAAAACTTGATCGAGTTCTTGCCAGCGTGGAGTGGGAACAAAAGTTCCCTCTGGTCACGGTGCAAGCTCTTTCCAGGGGAATTTCAGATCATACACCCTTATTCGTCGACTCTGGGGAGCCGAACCACGTGGGTAACAAGAACACCTTGTCTTTTGAGTTGTCTTGGTTTGAACGTGAGGGGTTCTTGGACTTGATTGCTAGGGAATGGGCTAGAGACGCAGGTGGCAAGACTGCGATCGAGCGTTGGCAGAATAAGATTAGGCATTTGAGAAGTTTCCTACGGGGATGGGCTAAGCACCTCAGTGGGGTGTATAAGATTGAAAAGGATAGACTCCTTACTCTCTTACAAGCCCTGGACATTAAGGCCGAATCCATCATTTTATCGCCGTCTGAGCTTCAGGCTAAAAATGAGGCAGAGACGAGGTTGAGAGAACTGCTCCGCGAAGAAGAACTGAAGTGGGCTTTGCGTGCTAAAGTCCGCAAAGTGGTCCAAGGGGACACGAATACTCAATTCTTCCATTTGATAGCTAATGGTAAACACAGAAAGAAGCGTATCTTTCAGCTTGAGCAAGAAGAGGGCACTATTTTAGGTCAGGATAACCTAAAAACGTATATCACCGACTATTATAAGCAATTATTTGGACCTCCGGAGGACAATTGTGTGTCTCTAGATGAGTCCCGGACTGATGATGTGCCTCAGTTATCGGCTGCCGAGAATGATATACTGGTTGCCCCATTCTCAGAGAAGGAGGTGTTTGATGACATTGCACAGATGAAAAATAATAAGGCTCCTGGACCGGATGGATTCCCGACCGAGTTCTATAAAAAGTGCTGGCATATTATTAAGGGGGATTTACTACCTATGTTCCATGATCTGTTCTCTGGACAGCTTCAATTATTTCATCTGAATTTTGGGACTATCACACTGCTTCCCAAGAAAACGGATGCTGTGAGAATTGAGCAATTCAGGCCGATTTGCCTTCTCAATGTTAGTTTCAAAATCTTCACCAAGGTCGGGACCAATAGGCTCACACAGATTGCGCATTCTGTGGTGCAGCAGTCCCAAACTGCGTTCATGCCGGATCGAAATATCCTTGAAGGGGTGGTCGTCTTGCATGAAACACTTCATGAAATCCATTCCAAAAAATTGGATGGAGTAATTTTTAAGGTGGATTTTGAGAAAGCGTACGATAAAGTCAAATGGCCTTTTCTCCAACAGTCATTGCGTATGAAAGGTTTTGATGAAGCCTGGCGTCGTCAGGTAGAAGCATTTACGCAAAAAGGTAGTGTGGGAATTAAAGTTAATGATGACATAGGTCATTACTTCCAGACACATAAAGGCCTAAGACAAGGAGATCCGATGTCCCCTATCTTGTTTAACATCGTGGTGGACATGTTGGCAATTTTGATAGGAAGGGCTAAGGATAATGGTCAGATAGGTGGATTGATACCTCATCTTATTGATGGAGGTGCATCTATCCTTCAGTACGCTGATGATACAATCATCTTTATGGAGCATGACTTGGCCAAGGCGAGAAATATGAAGCTTGTGTTATGCCTATTTGAACAATTGACCGGGTTAAAGATTAACTTTCATAAGAGTGAGCTGTTCTGTTTTGGTAGAGCCAATGACGAACAGGAGGCTTATAGGCAATTGTTTGGGTGTGAGTTGGGAGCACTACCCTTCTCTTACCTAGGTATCCCAATCCACCATCGTAGGCTGACAAACAGAGAGTGGAGGTGCATCGAGGACCGTTTTGAGAAGAAATTGAGCTGCTGGAAGGGTAAGCTCATGTCATACGGAGGCCGATTAATTCTGATTAATTCGGTGCTCACGAGTATGCCGATGTTTCTCCTTTCGTTCTTTGAGGTCCCAGTTGGTGTTAGGAGCAGACTGGACTTCTATCGATCGCGGTTCTTTTGGCAGGGGGATGAGCTCAAAAAGAAATACCGGCTGGCTAAATGGGATATCATTTGTAGACCAAAAGACCAAGGGGGTCTAGGTATTGAGAATCTCGAGGTTAAGAATAAATGCCTCCATAGCAAGTGGCTGTGGAAGCTATCATCGGAGAATGATGCCATGTGGGCTCAAATCCTTCGTAGCAAGTATCTCCAGACAAAAACTTTATCCCAGGTTACAGTTAGGCCAACCGATTCACCCTTTTGGAAGGGCTTGATGAAAGTCAAACAACTCTTGTTTAATAGGATAAAGTTTGTTGTCGGAAACGGCTTGAGTACACGTTTCTGGGAGGATACTTGGCTCGGCGACACCCCCTAGCTATCCAATATTCGTCCTTGTACCGTATTGTTCAACGACGTGAGGTGTTTGTTGCCTCGGTCGTCCAATCCATCCCCCTTAATATTCAGTTTAGACGAGCGCTAGCGGGCAATCGTTGGGAAGAGTGGCTCCGTCTAGTTAGGAGACTGATGGAGGTCCAACTTTCACAACAATCCGATGAATTACGCTGGAACTTGACTAAGTCTGGAGTTTTCACTGTTAAATCAATGTATATTGATGTTATCAATTCAAACTCCATTCTTACATCCAAGCATGTTTGGGATGTAAAAGTTTCGTTGAAAATAAAAGTGTTCATGTGGTTTGTTCACAAACAAGTTATTTTAACCAAAGACAACTTGGTAAAGCGTAATTGGACAGGTCCTACTCGGTGTAGTTTCTGTGATCGGGATGAGACTATCAAGCACCTCTTTTTTGATTGCCCGTTGGCCAAGGGCCTTTGGCAGACGGTCCACATTACTTTTAATATCAAGCCGCCGAATTCTATTAACGCCTTATTTGGGACATGGCTTAATGGGATTGTGCCTGATTTAGCGAGACACATTCGTGTTGGTGTATGTGCTCTGCTGTGGACTATCTGGACTTGCAGAAATGATTTGGTTTTTAACAGAATATCATGTATCCATTTTTTGCAGGTTTTATTCCGAACTACGGCACTTATCCGTTCGTGGTCGCTACTCACTCAGACGGAGGCCAGGGCGCGTTTGGTTACTGGGTCTGTCCGCTGGGAGACGGTAGCTCGGGATATCTTCAACCGGTTTGGATGGCGGTCATGTAATAGGATAGGCAATTAGTTTACCTATCTACTTTTTAGCCAGCCGGTTGTGGCGTCTTTTCAGGGCTAGTTTGTGTTCTCTAGCTCCTTATGGCTCTGTGTGAGCTATATTTGCTTTTTTATTTCCTTTGGAGACTTCTGCTACCATGTTGGAACTACTTTATTTGGTTAATAAGATGGCCGTATGCATCTACCAGATGCAGAGGCCGGGGAATCCCCTTTTCGAAAAAAAAGAAAAAAAAGAAAAAAAAGAAAAAAAATGGGTTGGGTTTGAGGGTACTGGACAGCCGAGACATATAGGGCTGATTTGAGGGGGTGATTGGGTCGCATTTTTATGACCCATCACTGAATGGGCTATCGGGCCAGATGTATAGGAAGGATTTGAGGGGCCTAATTGTAGATGCTCTAAAAAAATGCCTTTTGCTTGCGCCCAAAGTGGGCTCAACGTGCGATATCCGCTTATGTGGTCATCCGATAAGGATCTAGCCATTGATTAAGTGGTCAATGGGATGCTGTGACCGTCCATTGTCTTCAACAACCTCATACCGCCTCTACGTTCCCTTCTGTAAATCCCTAATTCTTGCAACGCAAAACCTCACATCTGAACTCCCTATGAGTCATTATTATTGCCTCGCATGCTTCCCATCCGAACATCGTGCTTTGTCAGCCCCATTCCTCCTTATAGATTTGTCATCCAAAGTTATGGCATGATCGCCATCTGCCACACAATGGAGGACAAATGTGTAAGTAGAGGGTGGTAAAAAGGTGTACACTATACGGGAGATTGGATACTTAAACGAGACAACATGGACTTTTTTATGCGGGAAACTTTAACAAGGACTTCTACAACCCCGTTTCACGATAATGCAAGTCCTCTAATTTCTTGGTTCATTCATTCGTTCATTTTGGCTCACTCTGCTTTTTCCCATGTCAGGTTGTGAAAAATCCTAATAGGTCTCGGGATCAAGTAACGCACTGAGAAAAATGCACTCACCACAGTGGTCAACTATCATAAGTTGAGAGTTAATGAGTATTTGATTAAAGAGGCAAAAGATGCACTCGTCCAACTGAATGCTAGTACAAAATAGTTGCCCGAGGACTAGTTTTGTTCGATACTAGTGTTCTAATATTAGGTCAAATGAAGTTCCTTCCGAGGCATTTACTGTAGAACACCTAGGTAAGGAGAAACTAACCATGTACATCAAGCTATTGGATGAGTATTTCCAAGCGAGCTTGTACTGGGCCTCCGATCTTTTAGATATTTTGCTTAATATAAAAGCCTGCATGAACCATTCTGATGCATAGGCCGGGAGTGATCCTCCTTATCAGAAAAAAAAAGCATAGGTAAGCAAAGTCATTTGACGCATTTCCTGAATTCCTCCTATAACATAGACTTTGAGACGATTAACCAATATGCATGTAGGAAAAAAAACTCCAATTGTTAACCGTGGTGTAGTGAACGGCCTTGTTGAGTTTATCACGACAATACTCTCTTGTAAGAGAAGACTTCAGAAAATAGCATCGGGATATGCACAAGCCTGAAGTCGTGTCTGAGATGAGCAGAGCAACACTAGTTATAAAACAACGGGTCGTCTAGAACCTCTTGTGTCACGTCCAATGACTCATAAATATATATTTTAACAAGTACTATAAAAACTGATCTAGAAAAAACTAGTATACAAAACTATTGCGATGTTGCACATATACTTGCTGGACTTCAGTAGTTTCTTAATTCGCACACTTAGAAAATAAAATCAGATGAGGGCATGTTACGTCGTGTTTCATGGAAGGCGTCGCTCTCGATCATAACGCGCCAGCTCCGGCAAACGCACTTAAGCCTTGCAAGGGTGCATGGAGACAACGCTCGAGCACTAACGACATGGCGAAGACGATGTCCTCGTGTGGCCGTCCAGGGTAGGCAAGGCTTTCCTCGTATAGTATGGCTTTCCTGAAGGCCATGAGTTTATCAGAGAAAAAACCGCTACCGTCTAATAGGATCTCTATATCGCCGGTCACAGGGGCGTACACGCACATCTGGAAGGAGCTGGCTTTATAATACGAGGAGAACTGCGGTTGTATGAGGAGGATGCGACGATCATTGCCGACGAAGGCAAGTGGCCTGATTCCATCCCCGCTGTGCAAGAACCAAGAGACGTCATGTGGCGACGTTTTTAGGTCAATTCGGCAGTGTAGATTCCACGTGCACGTTTCATGTCCGTGCAGTAGCCAGACGTACATGTACTGATCTGGAACCAGAGCATGCTGCTTCAGTTCCATACTAAAGAGGCCTAGGTGCCCGCCGAGCTCCACCAAATAGTGCTTATGTAGATTATTTCTCATCATGTCGAGCGGTAGCGGCACTGTCCCAAAGGTCTCGCTGGCGAGAGAGAAGGAGACGATGAACCTTTCTTTAAGCGGAGAGTCAAGCTTGCGTTTGGCCAACCAATGCACGTGTCCTTGAGCAAACATGGTCGACGAATTTTCGTATACCCAACCCGCCGGTTTTTCTTTGGCTCCGCCGTGCACCGGCCTCCAGAGGCCCGTGGTGTTGACCTCATAGACCTCACATCCAGCAGACGCAGGAAGCTTCTCGGCGTCGGAACCACGGTAGTAGATGCGTACAACTTTGTGCTTCCTTGTGAGTATGTCGTAGCCGATCCCTAAGCTGGCGTAGTGGGCACCGTGGTGATAGGTATTGGTGACACGGCGGCAACCGGTCGCTCGGCCCTCCGGGAGGGGTGCCATCTGGCCGGTGGATGGGTTGAGCACGTAATACATCTCCCCGTCTCTGGCTTCGAGAATAACAAGGCCGCGGCACTGCTCGGTGATGAGTATGGGACTTTGTTGCGTGCGTTGGTGCTGCGCCGGTTGGACCGGAGCGCCGTGGCAAGAGGCGGGCAACGGTCGCGCATGAGGGCGCCGGGGACCTCCATGAGCGTGGTGCAGCCAGGGTTGTCCGGTGACCATGCGTGCATCTTCGGACGCGCGTCACGGGACCGCGAGTCCTGAAGGACGAGAATACTGGGGCTGCCATGGCGGTTCGCGAGACGGTGGTGACGGTCGACGAAGTCGTCCGTGGAGAGCGCGACGGCCCAGGCGCGGGAGAGGCAGCGGCACCGGAGCACCGTCTTGGCCGGCAGCCGTGCGAAGATGTCTTCGATGACATGGTCCGGGAGCTCGGGACAGCATGGCTCCGCCATGGCGGCTGCTGAAGCGCGCGCACGCACGTCGGAGCAAATAGATCACGCACGCGCGCGATCAAGAAGGCTAGCCAGTAGAAGGAAAAGATTCGCTTCTGGGGCGATTTTGTTTGGTCCTTTGAGTGCACGCACTCGGGCTATACGGATACAGCTCCGAGTCTAATTCCTGGTCTATCCGTATTCTGAGAAGACTCCTGCTAATATACTCAAAAAGGTAAAGTAAAAAAGCTTTGAGCCCAAGCAGGAGCTAGGATGCACGCCGGCACGACCGGCACATGAACATGCACCGTGTGCCGTGCACATGCATCTTCCATGCGCGGCCATGCGCGCCTAGGCGCAGTATATTTCTTCGCGTAGTCCCGAGCTCCCGGCCGGCTCTGTCTTCAGGTCAGGGCAACAAAAAGCCGATGATGATGGCTCCAACCGCTGAGCGTTCGCATCGCATGGTTGCTCGCTCCTACATCCAGGAGCAGACAACAGAAAGAAAACTGAAGCCTACTCTCTCACAAATCGCGATAAACCTCCCACTCCTACACCGGCCGTCCTCCACTCCTGAACTTCACGCAAGATCAAGTCCACCAATTCTAGCGGCAACTTCTGTTGCCTCACCCTGTTAAAAACGTGGGCATTCCTTTGCTTGCAAAGCGCCCATGCAATTGCGATGACGAGGGTATCGTACCCACGTTTGAGGTGTCCCTGGAAATCTCTCTTAGTCTCCAACAACCATTTCAAGAAGGTGGTGTCCAGCTCTGGCCTCCTAGTGATAAAGTGAAGCGCATCAAAACACTCATGCCACACCTCTCGAGCATACACACATTGGACAAGGATGTGCTTGGCCTTGTTCATGTCTTGAAGGCACATGTAGCAAACCGATGGTTGATCTTGCAGGCCATGCCTACCTCGCCGGTCTGAATTTCATGCTTTGAGTTTAAATATCATACCGTCATGCATAGCCAAAGATCCCAACACAAAGTAATATTTTGCACCATGTCCCGGTGCACATGCACGGCCATCCGCGGCTAGTCGCGATACCATGAACCAAACATGGCAGCATCGTTGCCCATACGGCCATACCTGGCCCATATCCGCGTCCATCCCGATCGGTCCTTCTTCCCATGCACTCTCTAGACGAAATGCATGAATGATACTCCGCACACAAACGTACCAGCCAAATCACCATCTCGCTCGCCGATCTCAACACTTCGATCGCCAACACCGGGCAAGCAAAGCAAGTCGGCATGGGCAGCAACAAGGCTGCGGTGTGCGTGCTGGCGCTCGTCCTGTGCGGGCTGCTCGCCGCGGACACGGCCGCGGCGGTGGGGTGCGACGCGAGCGCGCTGAGCCCGTGCATGGGCGCCATCATGCTGGGCGGGGCGGTGACGCCGGGGTGCTGCGCAGCTGCGCGCGCGACCCGTCCTACCGCGGCTACGTCAACAGCCCTAGGGCGCAGACCTGGGCGCGCCTGTGCCAGTACGCGCGCGACCCATCCTACCGCGGCTACGTCAACAGCGCTAGGGCGCAGACCGTCGTCGCCGCGTGCGGCCTCACCGCGGCCAGGCCTAAGAGCACCTCCAGCCGTTCGTCCCCCCACCGGCTAGAAAAAGCGTCGCTTGGGGTGAACTGGTGATATTTTCGCCGTGGGGGTGATCAGGTTCCGGTCGTCGCCCCCATGTCTCCTTTTTGTAAACATTTTTAGAGAAACATCGATATTAATTAGGCGTTTCATTGTTTTTTTACATACAAAAAACATAAAATCTACTAAAAAAACAAAGGGCCGCGACGACAGGCCGAAGAACTGGCTGAACGCGGCGTAGTCGCCGTCGTCGCCGCCATCGTCGTCCTCCTTCTTCTTCTTCACATGGCCATCCCCGCTGGATCCCTGCCCGGGGTCGCCCTAGCGGACAGGTTTGGCCGCCAGCGGCGTGTCGTCCTCGTCGCTATCCTCGAGCATGATCACGCCTCCCTCCTCGCGTCCACGACGGCACGCGGCTATCTCCTTCAGGGCGCGGCGCTGGCGCTCCATCTCCAGCCGGGCCCAATCCTCCCGCGCCCACTTCATGGCGGCCTCGTCGTCAAGTATGTCATCGGGCCCGCTCTCCACAGTGGCGAGCCCCGGCTCCATCTTCGGCTTGACGAGGCAGGGGAGCCGAGGAGGAGGCACGGCCGCCCTCGTTGATGATGATGCCAGTGCTGCGGGTGCACCGGCTGAGTGGCGTTTCCACGGGCTCGACCTTGACGCTGACGAGCGTCGGCGACCCGAAGGAGTGGGAAGAGGATCGGGAGGAGGAGGAGGAGGAGGACCCGCCCAACATTCTCCTCGGCAGCCACACGCCGCCACTCCGCCCAAAATGGATTGTGCATACCTCACAAAAAAAAGAACGAATGGATTGTACACCGAGTGAACAAAAACAAAAGAGGGTACCAGTTGTGCTGGGAAAATAATGATGTAAGTGATGACGGTGACTATGGGGCACTACTACAAAGCCACCTATATCTATGATAGGCCATCCAGATCAACAGCACAAGACAACCCATCTCGGAAATAAGTCGGTTAAGCTTCGGAAATCAAATTCGGCTCTTCGGAGCATATGCTCCTCAAGCCAGAAATGCTTTTTTTGCAAATGTAAAAAAACTGAAGAAAAAAATATGTGTTCGATGTCACACCCAGTTGCTATCTACAAATTTTTTAGGAGAAAGCTTAAGCATTTTGACCCATAAAAACAAAAGCAAGTCCAACTCCAAATGTTTCACTTGATTTTATTTTTTACTGATGAAGTACTGCTATCCCGTTCCGCCTGAAAATTGTCAAGCACGCTTGTTACAGTAACATGAACATCTGGAAGAAAAAATCAGATTTTTAAAATTTATTTACTATCTGTTTTGAATTTTTTGTTCATACGAGAGCATATGCTACCCAAAGCCACCCATCCTGTTGATCTTGGGCTAGCGTCGTGGATAAATTTGCGTACGCTTAGCATTGTCCAACTAGGCCAGTCTAGGTTTATATATGGCTAATCTTGTCGACTGAGACTAAGCAACATCAGAGCCAATCATAAATCTTGTAAAAGAACGAGTATTGCTAAGAGTGAAGTATCTTGTAAAGGCTTGTTCTTTTGGTGGGGGTTGAAGAAATTTGAAAGGGGTTAATTCTGGATCCGCGGTATCCGACCATTGCCCACTCCTACTTGACTTGGATGTTGCGTTCCACATGGGTAGGCGATTTCGGTTCAAGGCGTTCTGGCCAAAGGCAGAGGGTTTTTTCGATATCGTGGCTGCCACGGCAATCGGTCCCATCTTCCGGAAATCCGTTCAAAGTGTTGGATTGCAAACTCCGAGCCACTGCCAAACAATTGCAACGGTGGAGCGAGCGGTGGATCGGGAACATCAAGATGCAAATCCTCATCGCACATGAGATATCAGCTCGGATCAATCACTTTTGCAGTCAACACAGATGTGTTGTATGAACATAACATACAGGACCCCAACATTTTGCAATCAACACCCTAAAGCATTTGTTTCCTTACAAACAAGGCCAAAAATTCGACAAGTCGTGGGGATTTCGGCTATAAATTTCGACAGCATAACACGTTGGGTACAAACTTGAGTAGCATCAAAACAATGGTATCATATATCACATAATATTGTTGCGAGTAGAAATACAACAGTGTGCTTTGCCTCGTCCTACGCCATACATCGATGCCACTATCAGAATGGATGATATCCAAGAGCCACTACCTACCTACTCCAATGCATCCATCCTACCAACATAGCACAACAATTCTCAAAACAACTAACTAATCTCGACAAACCGCAACCAACGGCTCCATCCATCGTCATGCCTTCAGGCTTCACCACCACGACCTCCGTCCATCCTTCTTGAGTCACACCACCACCAGCATAGCGACCGATGCCAACAAGCTTTTGATGCATCATTGCACAAGCACCTGCACACCACTCTAGTCCGGTAAACATTAGTACCAGTGCATCTTCCATATATGATATAATCGAAAGGGAAGCGACACCAAATATCATAGTAATCAGCAAGTTATGTTTAACTAGACGACAATCCACTTCCCCAATCTCACAACCTGGACTACTAGTTGAGGCGCCGACTAGCACGCCGACACACTTGCAGTGGACATGAGAAAAAAAAGGTTACTTCATGAGTAGCTATATCAGTGATGATTTACTGGTTTTCCAAAGTAGGGTCACTTTTGGTAGTGACAGGAACTATATAGAATCTAAAGAATTACAAAGGGAACTTTCCCTTAACCCATGAACCAAACCAGACATACTACTCAATAGAGTAAACAGTGGCAATGAGAAGCAGGTAATCAACCAGAATACATGGAAAAAGAAATATGTGCAGAATCCAAACACACACACACACACACACACACACACACACACACACACACACACACACACACACACACACATCTGGCAATAACTGGCTGGAAGAAGTACAACCCAAATCTGGAGTGTTTCATTAGCACAATTGGCCAGCCAATCACCAAGATTTTCAATGTTGAAAAGAAGAAGCTCTGGAACTACAGTTCTACTTCCAGAAGTGTCTCGATTTACTTTATAAGCTAACCTATCAATTCTATTGATGCTCAGCTAACTTCCTACTCCTGGATTGTAAATAAGAAAAAGGAACATTTGCATATATTAGAGGTTCACAACTAACATGAGAGTATCCTGATCAACTCTTTAGTGGAAAAGGACATATGGAGGTATCTAAAACATACATGTACATCATTGCATATCCAGCGACGTTTTTAGGTCAATTCGGCAGTGTAGATTCCACGTGCATGTTTCATGTCCGTGCAGTAGCCAGACGTACATGTATCGATCTGGAACCAGAGCATGCTGCTTCAGTTCCATACTAAAGAGGCCTAGGTGCCCGCCGAGCTCCACCAAATAGGGCTTATGTAGATTATTTCTCATCATGTCGAGCGGTAGCGGCACTGTCCCAAAGGTCTCGCTGGCGAGAGAGAAGGAGACGATGAACCTTTCTTTAAGCGGGGAGTCAAGCTTGCGTTTGGCCAACCAATGCACGTGTCCTTGAGCAAACATGGTCGACGAATTTTCGTATACCCAACCCGCCGGTTTTTCTTGGGCTCCGCCGTGCGCCGGCCTCCAGAGGCCCGTGGAGTTGACCTCGTATACCTCACATCCAGCAGCCGCAGGAAGCTTCTCGGCGTCGGAACCACGGTAGTAGATGCGTACAACTTTGTGCTTCCTTGTGAGTATGTCATAGCCGATCCCTAAGCTGGCGTAGTGGGCACCGTGGTGATAGGTATTGGTGACACGGCGGCAACCGGTCGCTCGGCCCTCTGGGAGGGGTGCCATCTGGCCGGTGGATGGGTTGAGCACGTAATACATCTCCACGGCTCTGGCTTTGAGGATAACAAGGCCGCGGCACTGCTCAGTGACGACAAGTGGGACTTTGTTGCGTGCGTTGGTGCTGCGCTGGTTGGACCCGAGCGTCGTGGCAAGAGGCGGGCAGCGGTCGCGCGCGAGGGCACCGGGGACCTCCATGAGCGTGGTGCCACCAGGGTGGTCCGGCGACCACGCGTGCATCACCGGACGCGTGCCACGGGACCGCGAGTCCTGAAGGACGAGAATCCTGGGGCCGCCGTGGCGGTTCGCGAGACGGTGGTGGCGGTCGACAAAGTCATCCGTGGAGAGCGCGACGGCCCAGGCGCGGGAGAGGCAGCGGCACCGGAGCACCGTCTTGGCCGGCAGCCGCGCGAAGATGTCCTCGATGACATGGTCCGGGAGCTCGGGACAGCACGGCTCCACCATGGCCGCTGCTGAAGCGCGCGCACGCACGTCGGAGCAAATAGATCACGCACGCGCGTGATCTTGAAGGCTAGCCAGTAGAAGGAAAAGATGCGCTTCTGGGGCGATTTTGTTTGGTCCTTTGAGTGCACGCAGTCGGGCTATACGGATACAGCTCGGAGTCTAATTCCTGGTCTATCCGTATTCTAAGAAGACTCCTACTAATATACTAAAAAACGGTAAAGTAAAAAAGCTTTGAGCCCAAGGAGGAGCTAGGATGCACGCCGACACGACCGGCACATAAACATGCACCGTGTGCCGGTGCACATGCATCTTCCATGCGCGGCCATGCGCGCCTAGCCGCAGTAATACTTCTGCACGTAGTCCCGAGCTCTTCAGGGCAACAAAAAACCGATGGTAATGGCTCCAACCGCTGAGCGTTCGCATCGCACTGTTGCTCGCTCGTGGACAGGGTCGTTTTGAATGGCAGCAAGTTGCAATATTTCATTGATGGGAAAGTGGATGTCATAATTTGCGATAGAAGGGGTACGCGTCCGCGCAGCCCCTACCAAGTTTAAATTCAAATTTTGCCTTGATTTTTGTGTTACACGACTGTTGTGAACCCATAGCACAAACATTATTTTGTTTTTCAGTTCACTTTTTTCTTTTCCTATTGCTGACTTTCATGCTTTGAGTTTAAATATGAGGCAAGAGCACTATAAACCCACAAACTTGTAATGGATGTGATGGTTTAGTCCACAAACTTGTAATAGATGATCACCTCATCCCTAAACTTGCAATGTATGTGAAGATTTAGTCCAAAGCCAATCACAAGTTGACAAATGGCGCCACGTTGGCCGCGTCGTGCCACACCCGCTTGGCCCGGCGTTTTTACGAAAACCCCCCTCCAACTTTATGAAAATCACATACGCAGTATATTTTTTTCATATCTATATTTTTTAATCAAAGGCCCCCCTCCTGAATTTTTTATTAGAAAAGCCAAGGCAAAATTCCACATCAAGGATGATTCACTACTCTTGGCCATAACCTAAAGTAGCTGCCACAAAAACTTATTACAGGCAACACACTCATATGTATGTTTTGATATCTACTTTTTATGTATACACATTGTACCTTTTGTATTCAACTGAAATATATTTTTATGCAGACCTAATTTTTTTAATACACAATTAACATTTTTCACATATATATGTTTTGATGTCTACTTTTTTCCACGGACATCGTACACTTTTTGTATACATTAGAAATATTTTTCTATACATGTTAAATTTTTAAATGCACGACTAACATTTTTCAATTATGTATGTAAATTGATTTTTATAATAGATATATTTAGAATTATAAGCAAAAGTAAAATTAAAGCAAAACTATGAAAAAAAAAGCAAAATGCTTGCGGTCCCTATTTTGCTGGCCCATTCCGGGCGCTACTTGACGCGAGGCTAGACTGTGTCTCGCTACAAGCAAGACAGTCGCGCCCTCGCCAAGCCCCCCCCCCCCCCCCCACACACACACATGCACGCGCATGCACACGTACACGAACTTTACGCATAGAAAGCATATTGTATAACAATCACATTTAAGCAATTTCATCGACTATTTAATACATAACTGTTTGATATCACAACCGGTTCAATTTCTTTCTGTAACATACAATTACCAAGCAGTAAGTTAAACACACACATGACTCCACACAGTGAAGGTGGCCTGCCAAAATAAATCTCTGGTAATTTAAACCGAAGTACGTAATTTTTTAACTAGTTCAATTCAAGACTAACTAAAGTCCAAAGTTCATCTAGTATGCACGCCATGTCAGTAAATAAGCAAGCGATTGCACCCGGCCGGTTGATCCATGCATCCATGCTCGTAATTTCCTAGTAGTTACCTAGAAAGAGGTATTATGCATATCAGATTACCATCAACCCGGCCGGTAGCATGCATGGATGCATGATGCTTGTCTCGTCTCGTCTTTCTTTGCCTAGCATGGCAATTGGCGACGATGATGGTGCATGCACGGTTGGCCCTTTCCAATGCAATTCAACTGTGGCATCATTGCATATATAAGTTGCCGGGGGAAACTGCCTCCACGAGCACCTATGGGAACGGAGCCCCTTCTCGGTTCGGCGGGGGGGGGGGGGGGGGGGGGTGGGGGCGGAGGTCGCACGAAGAGCAGATCGAGGCGAGGCACGCGAGGGGTTTACCCAGCTTCGGGCCGCACGGATGCGTAAAACCCTACTGCTGCTTTGTGGATTGTATTGTGTTCTTACTCGGGAGCGCTGAGTGCTACAGTACACACGAGCTGCTGGCGAGACCGAGCGTGAGTGTCCTCCTCTCTTCTATGTTGCGCATGGGCCTCCTTTTATATGCTCAAGGGGTCACCGACAGGTGGCAACTTAGGCAAAGGTAAAAATGGAAAAGCGCTGTGTTGGGTACAGCTACTTGTACAGTGTTATCATACCTAACCCTGACGGCAGGGGACAAGGGCATTAAATGCCCGTCTGTGTCGCCCAAACAGTGCAAAAAGTGGCCGTCAGGGGCGCCACCGTTTGCCACGATGGCTATCTTGTCAGCGCCGTTTGCCACCGCATGCCCCTGGCTGCACAGCTTCTCGCCACGTATGCCTGGAACGGCCCCAGAGTGACACGTTGGTGGATGAGCTGGAGCGCGGGCCGCGGAGTAGTGGCTTGCCGCGGCAAGTGCCTTGCCGCGGTCGATGTCTTGTTGCGCCTGGGAGCTTTTCGCTCACCGGGCCTTGGTTGGCCTTCCCGGCAAGCTCCTCTTACCGGGGTCTTGAGCTTCGAGTGGCCTTCCCGGCAAGCTCCTCTTGCCGGGGTCTTGTGCTTTGGGTGGCCTTTCCGGCAAGCTCCTCTTGCCGGGGCCTTGTCTCCTTGGCTTAAATACTTTGTTCTTGAATGGCTCCAAAGGGACTTCGGAGGACCTTGGCGGTCGCCTGGCAAGCCTTGCCGCGGGAGGCTGCGACTGCCCGTGCACAAGTTCGGGATACTAAGGTACCCCTACTTTAGTACACCGACAGGAGCCCCCGGGCCTGGGCCATACACGGTGCCGAGCGCTGTTGGGCCAGGCCCAAAACAGGGCACGGGCACTCGTGGCCTGGGTCACGCCGTATCTTGCTCTGTATCCACCACGCCCTCCCCGAACGGCACGCGTCAATTGCGGCGTCGTGGGGAGAGACGTGCGTGACATGGGTGGCGTGCGCGGGGCTGAGTCCCGCACGCATGCGTCACGTCGTAGGTGGTTTCTTTATTCGGAAAGGCGAAACGTCCGCCCCCTCCCCCTTATAGGCAGGGGAAACAGGGGCAGTTCGCCCATCCGCCCGTCACTATTCTGCCTTCCAAAAATCTCCGCCACTCCCCTTCTTTTCAAAGCCGAAAAAGAGCAGCGCTCCGCCCCCATCGCCGCCAGCACCATCAACGCCGTCGACCTCTTTCGCCACTTCCGCCATGGCTCCGAAGGGCGACAAGGGGAAGGGAAAAGCCTCCGAGGCGCTGCGAAAGGAGCGGGCCATCTTCCCCCCCAGGCTCGACGCGGTGGAGCTGAGGGAGGACTTTTATCTCTTTTGGTCGGCGGAGATGCGGGCGCATCCGCGCACGAAGGTATTTCCAGCCGCCGCCCGGGCAAGAGCCCCGACTGGATACGCTTTCTTCGCCTTGTTCTTCTACTGCGGGCTTTGCCCGCCTTTTTCTGAATTTTTCTGCGACATCATGAACACCTACGGGTTCCATCTCCTTGACTTCACCCCCAATGCTGTCCTGACCATGGCAGTTTTCGCACACCTCTGCGAAAACTTTGTCGGAGTCCACCCAAACATAGCCCTCTTCCGCCCCTTCTTTTCGCCTCGAGTTGAGAGAGGAGAGCCTTTGTCCGGCGGAATCGCCTGGGTCTCAAAGACCGGCAAGAAGGAGGCCTATCTGGAGGGAGAGTTCCGCAGCAAATGGGAGGAGTGGAGAGCTGACTGGTGCTGGATTGTCAAGGAGGACCCGCCGCCGTTCACTGCCCTGCGCCAAACCGCAGTGGTGCGCGGCATCGATTGGAGTAACGTGGCCCCTGATGATGATAGGCTGAAGATCGCCACCGCCCGGATCCATCGCCCCAGGCTTGCCGGGATCACTGTAGGCGCCGTTGGCGCGGATTTCCTTCGCCGCCGCATCGCCCCCCTGCAGGAGACGAGGAGGCCCGCCTGGGAGTTCCAGAATGCGGCGGATATCATGAGGCTGCGCCCGGGCCTCAACTTTAATTTCACTGTCCTGGAGCTTGACGGGACACTCCGGGAGCTGTTCAAGCACGACCCTGAGCATCCCGAATGGTTCAGGCTGCCGCAGAGTGTCGTCCCACTGTGCAACAACTCCTCGCTCAGCCGCATCCTTGCAATGATGCCGCTGTGCGACTCGCACGGAATTAATGCAACGTGGCAAGACCCGGCAGATGACGTCGTGCATGCGTTCTTCGATGGCCTGGTAGAGGTGCCGATCCGCCCCGACGAGCAGAAGGGCCTCACCCGGGACACCACCGAAGATGAAATGAAGCGCATCGCCACGCGGCTGGAAGAGGCAGCGGCAGCCGCGGCCGCGGGCGAGTTTGGATTCACCGTGGCGGAGGCGGATGCGGCAAAGGCGGCAAGCCTTGCCGAGCGAACGGAGCTTGTCGGCGAGGAAGAGCCCGCCGGGCGCGACGCCGAGTCGGGCGAGCCCGTCGAGGATACGAGTGGCTTGCCGGAGATCGACTCCTCTTCTGCCCCTCCTTTGGGCAGCTCGTCGCAAGCAGAGCCCCCGGCCCCGCAACGAAGGCGTCTCCGCAAGGCCGGGGACGTATGGAGCGGCAGACGGGCCAACAGCCGTCACGCCGCGCGACGCGTTCCACCACGACAACTGGAGTGGGGTCTTCGCACACCGCTGATGGGGCAACTGGAGCGGGGTCGTCTCAGACCACCGGCATTGTCCCCGTCAAGCGGCCAAGGGAACCTACTCCTCCTCGCTCCGGAGGTGGGCCACGCTTTGACTTCTCCGCGCTTAGCTCCGACGAGGAAGAAGAAGAGGAGTAAGATCCTTGTTGAACTTATATTTTTTTCAATTCTTACAGTTGTGTCTCGCATCTCATTTGCTTTTCTCTGAACTTACTCCTTTTCAGGACTCTGGCCCAGAGAGCGGCAAAGAGAGCCAAGGTCCCGGTGGTCATCCTTGACGACGAGCCCACCGTGACGGCAGGGGGCGCGCCTGAGACGACCTTGCCGGACCCGCCAACTAATCCTTAGAGCAGGCCCCAGCGCAGCCCCCAGCGTAAGTATATGATTTGCTTCCCGCCGTTGGGCGCGCCTGGATACTCTTCGCTTTCTGATATCTGACTGTTGATTTGTGTAGGAGCAGAGCAGCCCCACCGGGAGCGTCCGGAGACCGCCCCCGACGTGCCTCCTGCTACAGCTACACCGCCAAGGGGGAGTTCTCCGACGAGGGAGGAATCTCCGACAAGGGAGCAGTCCCCGGCAAGGGAACAATCTCCGGCGAGGGAGCAGTCTCCGGCGAGGGAGCAGTCTCCGGCAAGGGGGAGTTCTCCGACAAGGGAGAAGTCCCCGGCAAAGGACAGCACCGGCGACCCTTTGGTGACGGAGACCGTGACTGCAGATCCTGGCACAGGTAATCCTCTTGCCTCGAAACTTCCCTTGGGTTCTTCTTTGCTTGATCTTCTTTTTGGATATTTGCTTGACTTTTCTTCCTTTTCCGGCTGTCAGTCCCACCTACTGCGGAGCCGATGGAGACCGAGGTCGCTGTCGACGACGCCATTGTCACCGAAGAAACGGTCGACGCTGACGATCCTGCCGGCGAAGAGGCCGCCAAAGCTGCTGCCGCAGCAGCTGACGAGGGGTCTAGCGATCTCACTAACGGCCCTGGGGCCGCAGGAGCGATAGGCGCTACTCCGACCGCCGACCCTCCCGCCGCCGCCGTAGCGTCGGGCTTCGAAGAGCCCCAGCCAGGCGTGTATTTGAAGGCCGGCGGCGACGTCTTCATCAAGCTCCCCTGGGTGTCCAACTCCAGGGCGCCGGTCGAGGGAGAAACCTTCGACGGAGAAGTGCTCGCCTCTGCCGGGCTGACGCTGGTCGATGCGCCAAGCAGCAGCAGCGGCGAGTCTGAGGAGGAGCGGCTGCTCCGGAAGCTGGTGTCGCTCTACTGCGCCAGACAGGCCAAGCTGGAGTCCCGCGAGGCGCTTGCCACGAAGGCGGGAGCGGACCTTGAGAAGCGCGCAGAGGAGCTTCGGGGTCAGAGACAGGAAGCTCTCCGGGCCTTGGCGGAGGAGTGGGAGCAACTTGCCGAGGCGCGAACAGCCTTCGTCCTCGAGAAGGCGGAAGTTGAAGAACAACAGCGACTTGCTACCGAGGGGCTATCTGCGCGAGAAGGCGAGTTGGCGCAGCGGAAGGTCGACCTTGACAGCCATGAGGAGGAGCTCGCTGCGCGCGAGCGAACGCTTGGCGGGGCTCTCAAGGAAGCACAAATTTATTAAACTAGTGATTCATAAACTAGTGATTCACACAAATTTAAAAAAATTCAAATTTAAACTATTCAAATTTTAAAGCTAATGGCACTAACAGAAAGTTTATAATTTTTGTGACCTAAAAGAAAAAAGAAATCACTAAAAAACTAAAGTATTTAATTCTAAGTAGAAACAAAAAACTAATGGCACTAGTAAAGTTAATCACAAACTTGAGATTCACACAAATTTTAAAGAATTCAAATTGTAACTATTCTAATTTGAAAACTAATGGCACTAGTAATTTTAATCACAAACTAGAGATTCACACAAATTTCAAAGAATTCAAATTATAACTATTCAAATTATAACTATTCAAATTATAAGTATTTAATTCTAAGTAGAAATAAAAAAATAAATAGAAAAAAAGAAAAAAAATGCCACCTACTGGGCCTGCACGGCCTGAATATGACTAGAAACCCAATCATGGGCCAGGATTCAGGCCCGCAGCAGGCCCAGTAGGCCCACAGGCATTGCAGTGTCCAATTAGGCCCGTAAGCCTGCATTTCAGAGGAGTTCGAGAGGGAAGAGGCAGCGGAGCTTATAAACAGGTGCCGGCCACTCTCAACTAGCGAGGTGGGACTAAACTCCCACCACCGCGCCAGCGCAAGGCCATTGGTCTCGGTTGGTGGCTCCAACCGGGTCTAAAGGGGGGAATTGGTCCCGGTTCGTGATAGAAACCGGGACTAATGCCCCCCTTTAGTCCCGGTTGGTTCCACCAACCGGGACGAAAGGCCGGTGCTTCCCGCCCTTTGGGCTGCCGAAAAGTGGTCTTTGGTCCCGGTTGGTGGCACCAACCGGGACTAAAGGGGGGCATTAGTCCCGGTTTCTATCACGAACTGGGACCAATTCTTCATCTATATAAGTAGTACTTGTGAAATTTTCGATTCAATTCGTTCTCGCCCCGCCCGATGACGCCGCCAGGCTGCGCCTCGCCGTCGCCCTGCCTCCGACGCCGTCCCGCGCGGCCGCAGACGCTGTTGCCGCCCCGTGCCCCCCTGCCTCCTCGCCGCCGACGCCGTGCCCCTCACCGTCGTTGTCGCCACCCCCTGCCTTCCTCATCCACCCGTCGCGCCGCGCCCCTCACCGTCGCCGTCTCCGCGCCCCTCACCGTCGCCGTCTCCGCGCCTCTGACCGTCGCCGCGCCCCTCACCGTCGCCGGCCTCCTCGTCGATCGTGCCGGCCTCACTAAATTGCATAATTTCCTAATTTAGTGTGTAGGTTAATTTAGATGCGTAATTTATAGGATGTAGAGTTAATTGAGTTGTTAATTAATGTGTAGTTAATTTAGATGCGTAGTTTAGATTTTGTTCATAGATTTTTTATGATTTTTTTCTGTTGTAATTTTGTTCATAGATTTTTGATGATTTTTTTCTGTTGTAATTTTGTTCATAAAATTTTTATGATTTTTTTTGTTCATAGAATTATCTTTGTCAATTTACGTATATGTTCATATTTAGAAGGAAAAAAAGGAGAGAAAAAAGGAAAATAAGAAGAGGAAGAAGGAGAAGAAGAAGAAGAGGAGAGGAATAACAGAAGAAATAAATAAGAAGATGAAAAAGAAGAAAAATAGAGTAGAAGAAGAAGGAATAATAGAGGAACTTGTTTATTTATTTCTTCTTCTCTTCTTATTTATTTCTTCTGTTATTCCTCTTTTTTTCTCCTCTTTTTTTCTTCTTTTTCATCTTCTTATTTATTTCTTCTTCTCCTCTTTTTTTTCTTCTTTTTCATCTTCTTATTTATTTTTCTTCTCCTCTTTTTTTCTTCTTCTTCCTCTTCTTATTTTTGTTATCGGGTATGTCGTTGTCGATATACCCCCCTCCCCGATAACTTTTAGTAATTAGTACTACTTAGAAAGTGTTTAATGGACTTAGTTAGAACTAGGGCAACTTGTTTATTTTTAGTAAGTACTACATTATTCTATTTATAGTAAGTGCTTAGTAGTTGAACTAGTTGATTTAATAAAACTGGTTTATTTTACTATAGAAGTAGTTTATTTTTAGCAAGAAAATTAATAGAACTAGTTTATTTTTTTAGTTAAAGCAATTATTCCCGCATCGACGTGGAGGATGCCTATCCCGCATCCTCGTCGTCGAGTCGGCGGAGGACGACACCTGCTTGACCAGATGGGCCATGTCCGGGACTGGGCTCCGCCGGGGTGGTACTGGGAGGCGCTACCTTCCGGGGGGCGTAGCTTGGTGAGGAGACAACCCGTCGTTGACCCGATCCTTGTTTGGTGGCGGTCGCGTGGGCCAGCGACGGTGCCAAGGCTTTCGGACACCGCGGAGGTGGTACGTCACCGTGTCAGCGAGGAGGACGAGCACGTCCGTCGCTACATGGTTGCGTTGGAGGGTTGGTTCGAGAATACCTGGCAGGTTCTTCAGGGATCTCACTGGAGCTATGATCCTGTGATGGTTCCTTCCCTTTGGTTGTCCACCGCCCGCGCTGATACCCGCCGGGTGCTACGGTTCTAGCTGTACTGGCGATATGTATGATATATAGTATTCCACGTGTATTAGTGATAATATTCGATGTACGGACACATGGAGATGATGTAATTTTTCTTATAATTGAAGGCATCCTAATTTGAATACTACTTAATTTTGCGATTTGATTTTTCTTATTGAATGCTCAAATTGGAGAGCACTATGCAAGGCATATGCATATGATTAGTTGAATAATAATGATCTAATTTAGTCTTTGAATTATGAACGTATAGGTAATGTCATTATCGGACGACGAAAGTCTCCCGGGGGAGTGCGACTGGTGCCACGACGATCGAGGTGAGTGCGACGGGCTTCACCTGGACGATGGTCGGCGCTTCAGCATTAAGCTCGAGGAGACCTTCGAAGTTGAAATGGTACGCAACGACGACAAGTATTTTTTTCATAATTAAGCATGACTTCAACTATTTCAACGTGTAATTTTCATCTTTTACAATTCGAGTATAGTTTATCCCATGCCATGCAAGACGCTATGTCTTGGAGAGGATGGATTTTGAAGACCATGAAAATTTTGAAACAAAGAAAATTCACCTAAGGACCCATCATGATGTGGATTTTGAAGTAAAGTTGTATAATGCTGAGAGCATAACCCATTTTGGTTGCAAAAATTGGGAAGCATTTTGCAAATTGTATGGTTTTGATGAGGGTATGCTTGTCACCATGGATCTTGGTGATCCTGAAATCGAGCAAGACAATATGGACATTTGGGTCCTTGTTGATACTCCTCCAGTTCTACCGCTACGTGAGTTTCTCAAACATAGTTAATTATTAATAGAACTTATATTGTTCATTTCAAAATAGTTGACAGCTTATTTCCATTGACAGCTTATTTTGAAGTATCAAAGAATGTGCAGAAGATGGTAGATAGAACTTACTACACCGATGTCTCTGAGTTAACTTACAAGAAGAAAAACTCATCTGGTTGGATTTGTAATGATATTGAGAATTACAATATCTACAATCGAACTCCTCAACATTATGGTCAATACGTGCCACTAGTGCACGTGTTGAACTACCGTAACTACCATGGAGATACCCTGGTAAGTTTTTTTACTATTACGACATCCGTGCATCTTTTTGCATACTTCTAAAACTAGTACATCATTGCTAACTACGAAGTTATTACTATGTTTTTCAACAGAGAATCCCAGAGGATTGTGTGCCTCATTTGATGTATCAGAATGGCGGCAGTCTTCGTGTTTTGAACATATATCCAGGTCATCCTACGAATCTCAACTGTCCATACCGGATTTCTAAAACAAGTGGAGACATGACAATCAAAGGATGGAAAAAATGTATGGACAGTCGTAAGGAGCTTTTTGGAAGCAAAAGGAAGCGAGGCGCAAGAATTGGAGACAGGATTATCTCCATTCTTCATAATGGAGAGTCAGGGTCTATATTGTTTTATGCTATTTTACCTTAAGTGTGTTTAGGTCCGATCCTACCTGATACTGATGATCATGTGCTAAGAACAATTATGTAGGGTTGGGTTCGATGACTATGAGGATGATGATCGTATGACTTATTATTAAGAACGAGTAGAAGTTGTATGATGATGCTTGATTAATTAGTAGGACTTGTTATTATATATGATGATGTATGATGCGAGCATGCATGAGTTATTATATATATATCTGCGGGTGAAATGAACATAGCAGTAGCGTAGGTAAACCAAGGACTACATATAAGAGAGGACACTTCTCTCTATTAGCTAACTAATAACAACCTAAAAATAACCCCCTAAACCCCTAAAACAGCCACTTTTTTTTTAAAAAAAAGAAAAACCTGCTGCTGACGCGTGAAAGCCTTTTGGTCCCGGTTTATGTCATCAATCGGGACCAAAGGCCCCCCTGCATGGGCTGCCGGCAGCGGCCACGTGGAGGCCCATCTGTCCCGGTTCTGGTTTGAACCGGGACTAAAGAGTGAGGGTATTAGTAACGACCCTTTAGTCCCAGTTCAGGAACCGAGACTAAAGGCCCTTATGAACCGGGACAAAAGGTCGGTTTTCTACTAGTGCAGCAAGGTCATCCTCTATGTTTTGTACGTGATTAGTTATACTTTTTGGAGTAGTCTATGACTCCGATCATATGTATTTGCTACAGATGCAGATATGATTGAAGTGTGTTAGAAATCTGCAGAAAGTTACGACTACAACCTGAGCTCAGCCAACAAGTTAATCTGCTCCATATTGAAACTGCTTCCTGTATTATGGAACACCACACAGAGTAAATTGTAATCAAAAAAAGCTATCAGCAAGCAACGGCATCATGGATTTTCGCAAAATAACCAAGGCCGGCCCAGACAAGGACTGCGGGCGTGATTTCCATAAATGTTGAGGAGTTTTTGCAAAAACGCCAGTCCAAGCCAATCTGCCACGAAGCTGCCAGCAAGGCGCCAATTGTCCGCCTTTGATTGGCTGTGGACTAGGGTCTGTTTGGTTAGAAGCCTGGAAAGCTTGCCTGGTGAAAAGTGGCGCCTGGGCGAAGCCTGAGGACGGTGGACATTTTTGCCTGGCCAGGCTCGCCTGGTTTATGTGCGTTTGGTTTCTGCCTGGGCATCTATTTTGTCCTTTAGCGATTAAAGAAATATTCACAAGAGGACATTCTGCTCATCACTCGCCGTTAGACCCAGGCACATGGCCAGGCGCACAAGATGGGACGCCTGGCACAGGCTAAACACAATGCCTGGGCTGAACAGTTTCCTTTTTTTTCTTTTTTTAATTGGGCCAGGCTAATCACATGCCTAGAGGCTGCCAGGCCAGGCAAGCATTTACTATTTCAGGACACCATCCAAACACTAGCCAGGCAGATCTCAGGCACGGTCCAGGCCAGGCACCGAACGTCCAGGTCGTGTACCAAACTGGCCCTACTACTCCTATATGCAAGTATTAAATCATCCCCTGCATTTCAAGTTTGTGGATGAGTTAATTATCTTTTACAAGTTTATGGACTAAATCATCACATCCATAGTGAGTTTATGGGTCTCTAGTGCTCTTGCCTTTTTAAATATCATACCTTCATGCATAGCCAAAGATCCCAACACAAAGTAATATTTTGCACCATGTCCCGGTGCATATGCATGGCCATCCGCGGCTAGTCGCGATACCATGAACCGAACATGGCAGCATCCTTGCCCATGCTTGGCCCTTATCCGCGTCCATCCCGATCGATCCTCTTCCCATGCATTCCCTAGATGAGATGCATGCATGATACAGCCTATAAATGCTGATCGAACCTGCACATAAACGTACCAGCCAATTCTCACCATCTCGCTCGCCGATCTCTGCTCCAACACCTAGATCGCCAACACACCGAGCAAAGCAAGTCACCATGGGCAACAACAAGGCCGCGGTCTGCGTGCTGGCGCCCGTCCTGTGCGGCCTGCTCGCCACGGACGCGGCGGCGGCGGCGGGGTGCGACACGAGCGCGCTGAGCCCGTGCATGGGCGCCATCATGCTGGGCGGGGCGGTGACGCCAGGGTGCTGCGCGCGGCTGCCCGCCCAGCGAGCGTGCCTGTGCCAGTACGCGCGCGACCCATCGTACCGCGGCTACGTCAACAGCCCGAGGGCGCAGAGCGTCGTCGCCGCGTGCGGCCTCCCCAGGCCCAAGTGCTGATCGCCGTCGTTGCCGCGCGCGCTATATACATCGACTCCGCCCCATGTGGTTAATTGTACGGTCGACGACGCCATCGAGCTGGCACGTACGTGCCCGTGCGTGCGTGCGAGTACGGTTGAGTTGTGGACGTCTGTCGAAATAAATGTGGTTTGCTCCAAGCTGCGCAGGCATATATAAGTGCGTGCGTTGAGGCAGCTGGTTGTGTACGTTCTCATGTTTTACTATCGCCTATGAATAAAGTTTTCCCAGCATTAATTTCATCCTTCGTTTTGGTCTGTTTATATTTTTTTTGACTCACCTACACTTAATCTTCTTCTCGTATATCGACTTATTGCATTTTCACTGCTCTTGACGCTACAACACGGTAGAAATGAGGAAGCGGTAAAAAATGCCCTGGATTACTCCGAAAACACTTTGCAAAGGTATATCGAGGCGTTTGCAGAAAACGCTAAGGACTATCGCAAAAGGAAAGGCCTGCCTCGGCACATTTAGAAAAAGAGAAAAATATGTTTTTAGTCCCTCAAGTTCCCAGAAAGTATAGACTTGGTCCCTTGAAATTTTTTGGTATACATTTGGTCCACCAAGTTTCAAAACCCGATAAATTTGGTCCTAAACCAGATTTTGAGGGCGTTGACCGGGTCAAAACCGCTTGATCAACAGTACATTCAATTTTTAAAAAACTTCAAAATTTTCTGAATTTTTTTGCGGTTCAATATGCTTACATGCACAAGGTCTGACCAAATTTTCATGCTTCTTTTACACTCGAGGAGCTTGTGGCAAAAAAAACAAATATATCTTCCTGATGAATAGTAAATTCAAAAGAAAATAAAAAAATCTGAATTTGTTTTGGGTCTAATATGATTACATGCGAAAGGTGCGACCAAAATTTCATTGTCTTTCGACACCGGAGGAGCTCGTGACATAAAAAACAAATTTTACCTCGCAAAAAATAGCCAAATTTTGTTTTTTTAGAGACCGTTCGATGTCATTTCATGAAAAAAAATTGATCACACCTTCCACATGTAAGCATATTGGACCCCAAAAAAAATGCAGAATTTTTTGATTTTTTAAATTTACTATTCATTGGCAGATATTTTTGTTTTTTTGCCACGAGCTCCTCATGTGTCGAAAAAGATTCATATTTACTGTTCATCAGGCGGTTTTGACCTGGTCAACGCCCTGAAAATCTGGTTTAGGACCAAATTTATCGGTTTTGAAACTTGAGGGACCAAATGTATACCAATTTTTTTTTGAGGGACCAAGTCTATACTTTCTAGGAACTTGAGGGACCAAAAACATACTTTTCTCTTGGAAAAAAGTCAATTACACCAATGGTGCTAGAATTTGGTGTAAACGGTCACTTTAGTGATAGAACTTGCGGCATACATTGAACTAGTGCAAAAACTTAGCTCCGATGTGCAAATACGGTGCTAGTCGCATTTGTATACACCGGCGACGCTGACGAGTAATGCCAGCGTGGCATGAGGCCCGTTGTCAGTGACCCCATGGCGGAGTCAGGGCATGCGGCGTGCTCCTTTTGCGAAAACCCCTATGATTTTTTTTTTGCAAAAAGGCCCCTGTAGGTGTACACTAACTCCATGTGTGACATCGGGTGGATTCCACCTGTGAGCGAATATCGCATTTTTTTATCAAAATGAAAAAGAAAAACAGCCCTCCGAGAAGAAACCAACATAACATTTCGTGCCCTATCCGGCACAGGGGTTTCGAACTAGCGACCTGAGAGACACCAACATGAAGGACTACCAATACAACAAATGGTAACACGTAGCAAAACTGGATTGTTAGCTTCTATGTCCACGACAGATCGCCTACCGGACTAAACCATTCTGCAGTTAGGGCGGCCCATTTTAATCATGTTAGTTTTTTCTTTCTATTTTCCCAAATTTGTAGAAAATATGCAAATTATACTTAGAGTTATAATTGTAAATATGTATTCATTTGAGAATCAGTGGACTGCAGGCACACCAGGCTCATATTTTTTGCGTACATATGTTTATATTTATTTCAAATACATTTTTTTATAAAACACACAAACTTTATTGAAATGTATGAACACTTTTAAAAAACCATAAAAATTTAAAGCATGATCACTTTTATATACAACATGAATATTTATTATAAAATTTTTATTTTTCAAATTATATGATCATTTATAAAATATATCTTCTTAAATTATTTTAAATGCAAACACCTTTCAAAGTTGTACAAAAATTAATAGTTTAATTTGATGGATTTTCTAAATTAACTTTTGACCATTTTTAGTATCATCTATTCTATTTATGTACATATTTATATTATAATTTACGTTTCTTAAAAAATGAAAAACGAAAAAAAGTTAACAGAAATTTTAGCCCACGAGCACACGGTCGCTGGTTTGAAACCCCAAGGCCGTAACTTTTTCTCCGGATTGAAATTCTTGATTTATGTTATTTAATGTGAAAATATAAAAATAGCGTATGCTTGTATGTCATCAACTCAACTCTGGGCGGGTGGCTAACAACACGCGGGTGATAGACCAAGATCTCACAGGTTCAGATCCCTCTGCGCGACCTGGTTTTCATTCTAATAATATTTGTGATAGCTAGCTGACAGGTGGGACCCGCTTGATGCCAAACATGCAAAAGCGCTTCCATACCTGACAGGGGCCATTTTCATGAGAAAAAAATGAAAAATGAAAATACAGGAGGGTTTTTGCAAAAAAAAGACACACCACATGCCCATCTTCACCATGCAGTCACTGACAGCGGGCCCTGCGTCCAGGGGCGGAGCCGGGGGGGACGAGCAGGGGCCTGCCCCCCCCCCCCCCCACCAAACGATAGACAGTTTTAGACAATTTTAGTAGGAGCGACGAGTAATTATCAATGAGATTAGACCAATATACGTACTCGGCCTCCCCTATATTCGAATCCTGGCTCCGCCACTGCCTGCGTCATGCTGTCATGGCCCGTCACCATCGCGGATGTATACAAATGCGATTAGCACTGTGGTTGCACGGCTGAGCCAAGTTTTTGCACCAGTTCAATGTATGCCGCAAGTTCTAGCACTAAAGTGACCGTTTTTTTGAGCCGCACTAAAGTGACCGTTTACGTCAAGTTCTAGCACTAGCGGTGTAATTGACTTTTTGGAAAACGCCATAGATGCTCTTCATGGTGGCGAATTGAAAAAATACCTCGGAGAGTGACTCTGGGTGAATAGCAAATTATTATTCGATAACACCAACACAGACTTGTTTTTCTGAGAAATCTCGCGCACTTTATTGATCCAAAACAATGTTCATTGGTACAAAACTTTGATCATGGGAAATTCCCAGCTAAACATGATGACCTATATCTAAACTACACGCAAACTTAGTGAGATTATAAGCTTCAAATTAAAGTTCCTATGTTCAAATATGAAACTACAAAAATTAAAACTAGTCTTCCACTCTGTAAGGCTGGTCACAATGGGTAAGAACATAAGCTAGTAACTTACACATTTCCCTAGACTATGTTATTACCTCCATAATGAGTAGGAACATCTATGTAGTGTCATGCAACGATGTATTTATTAGGTTATAGACTCATTGTTTCTTGAAGTGTGTGATGTTCCGGTAACTTAGCTAATTACCACAAGCACCTCTCTCTTCATTAAATATGTGCCACATAAGTAAAGTTGTATTGAAGTGTGTGATGTTACTCCTAAGTTCCTCCCCATTGTGACCAGCCTAATTTCACCGAGGCGGCTTTCCATCGTGCCCATGAGAGCATTCCTGCATGCTAGCCCGCACGCAAATGTGCAACCAGGTTCGCCTCTCGGTGTCGTCCGGCCCCGCGGGACGTCTGATCTGCCCGAACAACCTGCACCCCGGGCGACTCGTCTCAGCGGTCCATGTCAGCTGGACCGCCTGTGCGTGTGAGCCACCGTGTAGTCGGGTCTGCCTCCCATGGGTGCGAGTACCCTCTGCGCCATCCGTTGCGCGTGGGGCTCTGCGGCTTGATCCCTGGTGATCTCCCGGTCGTCTGATCCGCACGGGCGGTCCGAACGGCATGACTTCCTTGGGGGTCCATGACGGGTGAGATGTGGGTGCGATCGAGGCCACGGTCATGTGGTATTTTTTTGTCGCCCCGCGTGTTGCCTCAGGCGCAATGACAAACGACGTTTCCCAGCGTCCTTGGCTCGCTCATGTCATCCTAGGTGAGGAGACGATCCATCATTTTTTTTCTTTGGTGGCTATAGTGGTGGCGTCAGAGGCAGGTGACGGGCGTTGGTGTCAAGTTTAGAGGATCCGTCGGTATTGATTGTATTTTTTCTTCTTGGTTGATATTTCTTTGTGCAAAGGCTAGTGTTCTTCTATCTTTTTAGTTTTATCATATTGGTATATACGTGATTTGTACTATGATCCTTATGATATAAATGAGACATATATTATCATAAAACAAAACTACGAGGTGAAATGCATGATAACAAAGTGGCGAGCAACGGCGTGTACCTCCGTCTATAGTAGAAACGTCAGAAGTAAGGGACGAAGATTTATCGACGGCGAGCAACGGCGCTTGATCCGGTGGCGATGCGCCACCAACGAACTGGAAACCACCGCCCCCAAGAAGATGGAAGTGGAAAGAGAGGGGACGAAGAGAAGTGGGACTGGTGGAAGGAACAATGATGCCCACGGCGCACCCTAGCTGGCTTCAAGATTCGTGCGCGCAAACCTGCGGTGATTAGAGCGTTTGCTGACATGTGTCAAATATCTTACGAAAAAAATGCACGGCGAGGCAAAGCTGTCACAAAAACCATCCTAAACTATCACGGATCATATGAGTGGGAATCATTGGTGTCTTCCCAAAACGGGAGAAACCATTAAGCATCGACAGAGCACGCCCATACCTGCGTGCTTAATCCAGTGGATGCGGTGCCCCATCGCTACGAAAAGATCGGTTGGGACAGTCACAAGATAATATTCTCTCTTCTATCTTTTCATTTGCGATTTGCGGCCTGATGCTTTTGGTTGGCGGTTGCCCCGTCCACATTTCACATGTCCCGTTCCTGTCGCTCTCGGACTAACCAGCAAACGTTTTCAAAGTGCTCAATCACTCCAATTGCCAAGATGCGTCCGTCAGGACGGCTACTCCTAGTACAAGATTACTCTAATCTCCACCCACTGCACTGCCGCCAAGTGAAGCACTGGACGAGCGAGAGGCGTACGCTCCCAAGCTCCTCTCGCACGCCATGGCCTCCGTAGGCGAGCACGCGCTGCCCCTGCTCGCCCGACTTCCAGCCGAGGTCTCGTCTCCCTCGCCTCTGCCTCCCCCATGTCAATTGTTTTCTCTCCTTTCGTTTGCATGGGATTTTAACCCATGGCATGGATGATGCCTCGCTATTAATTCTGGTGGGGATTGCCGTGGCAGGCGGCCGAAGCGTATACCACAGACGGGACCCTTGATTTCGACGGGAACCCGGCGCTCACCTGTTCTCGGTAGTAATCAATTTCTTTGCGTGTTGATGCAGGTACCGAGTTCTGCTACTGCCTGGCGTTCTACGGCATCTCCTACAACCTCGTCACCTACCTCACGACCGTCCTGGGCCAGAGCAACGTCGCCGCCGCGAGGAACGTGTCAACCTGGCAGGGCACCTGCTTCCTCTTGCCCCTCGGCGGCGCCATCGTGGCCGACTCTTACTGCGGAAGGTACCGGACCATGGTCGTCTCATGCTTCATCGGCGTCGCAGTACGTTGCTTAATCCTCCTCCCAACCACTCACTCTGCACCACAGTCTGCATTAACAATTTTCATCCTGGAGCACTTCACTCTGCAGTCTACATCCTGCCTGGTCCTGTTTGAGAATTCAGATAACATTCTGCAAGATCGTTACAATTTGGTCTCTGTTTTTGGGCAGGGCATGCTCATGACAGCATTCTCGGCGTACCTCCCGCTGCTCGTCGAGAACGGCGTGTCGTTCAGAGGCCTCACCTCGTCCAACATGGTGTCGGTTCAGGAATTCCTCTTGTTTCTCGGCCTCTACATGATTGCCATTGGGCTGGGCGGACTCCGGCCGTGCCTCATGTCCTTCGGTGCAGACCAGTTCGACGACGGCGATCCATCGGAGCGCGTCACGAAGGGCTCCTTCTTCAACTGGTACGTCTTCAACATGAGCTGCGCGTCGCTGATATCCAGCACCGGCGTGGTGTGGGTGCAGCCGTGCAGGATCGTTACGGCTGGGCGCTGGGCCTGACCGTCCCGGCGGTCGTCCTGGCCGTCGGGCTTTCTTGCCTGCTCGCGGCGTCACGGACGTACAGGTTTCAACGAACTGGCAGCAGGCCGCTCACCAGAGTGTGCCGACAGCTCTCTGCTCTACGACATGCCGGAAGACGACCTCGCCATGAAGGATCCAACACACAACTGATCTCCGGTCAGTTACTACAATTCTGCGAGGTTTCCTCGTAGTTGCTTGCTGCTTGCTTGGTCCTGTACACCAATCACTCAAGATGGATCTGTTGCTCGCTTGATCAGATTCTTCGATAAGGCCGCCATTGTCGTGGCTTCGGACAAGGATGTGGAGGCGGCAGCCGTGCCGGTGCCGCGCAGCCCGTGGAGGCTCTGCGTCGTGACGCAGGTCGACGAGTTCAAGATTCTCGTGCGGATGCTGCCGCTCTGGGCGACCGTCGTCTTCTTCTATGCCGTGTCGGTGCAGATCTCCTCGACATTCGTCGAGCAAGGCAGGGCGATGGACGCTACCGTGGGCTCCGTGCGCGTCCCGCCCGCGTCCATGTCCACCTTCGATATTGTTAGAAGGGAGAGACAGGTTGGTGGAATAATCCTTGTATTGCTTGAGCCTCGTGGGCATATATATAGGAGTACATGATCTACTTGGAGTACAAGGCAAGCCAGAATATTTCCTAGTCTAACTTATGTTTCCTAATACAATCACGTTACTCAACATCCCCCCGCAGTCACAACGGTAGCGACGCAGACGGTGAGAGTGGAGAAGAATCCGAAGGCAAGCCGACGGACACCCCCCCACAGTCGTAACGGTCGACGCATTGCGGAGTCGTGGCTGGAGTGGAAACCAACGAGGTTGCTCAAGCAGGCGGTAGCCCTTTGTGCCGTTTGTCGATGTAGCCGAGAGCGTGGGTGGTGGAGCCGTGGTCGAGGTAGCCGTGCGAAGAATGCCGTGGTCGATGTCGAGTCAGGGTAGCCGGTGTCGAGGAAGTCGCCGTGGAGCCGCGGGCGCAAGTAGGCGCCGAGTTAGCAGGGGCGCATTGTTGTCGAAGTAGTGGTGCGCCGGGAAGGAGATGTTTGTTGACGACGCGTCGCGGCGGGTTTGCCAATCCCGGGGACACATCATAGACGAAGGCACGCACCGGTGTTGCCAGCACCGGGCATGCATAGACGGACGAAGACGAAGTTGACGAAGCGCCGCACCAGGCTTGCCAGGCCCGGGGACGCGTCGTGGATGAAGGCACGCATCGGTGTTGCCAGCACCGGGCATGTGTAGACTGGGACCTGCACGAGCTGTACGCCATGCCGAAGAGGTCGGAGAGGCCAGCAGAGAAGGACTCGACGACTGTTGCGGCGCCAATCGGCGCGGGGCCAATGTCACCCGCGGTTGTCGGAGTAGATGAAGTGGTCAGGGTAGATGACGGCGACGCTGGCGACGAGCTGATGCTGAACGAAGACGAAGTGGGGTGGACGGGCGGCGGCGGCAGCTACGGAGGTAGCCGCGGCGGCGGCCAAAGAAGAGCGGCGGCGGCGGCCTGACGGCGGCGGCGGCGGCGGCTAGGTTAGGAGTGCGGCGGCGGTGCTCGAAGTAGGCGAAGAACCCTGACAGCGTGACGAAGACCGGCGCGGCCGGTGGCGTTCCCGCGCCAAGGAAGACGGCGCGGCGCATACCACGGGAGGTCGACGCGCGGTGACGGCGGAGTGGACTGCGTGCCGCGGCACTACGGCCCGAAGGGGCGACGCAGCTGAGGCTGGCGGGTCGGGGCGACGGTGGGAAGACCTCGGGGCGGCAGCGGGGACCGCGGGCCGCGACGCTGCGGTCCGAAGGGGCGACACAACGGCGGTTCGCGAGTCGGTGCAGCCGCGGGGACGGCCTCGGGACGGCGGCGTGGACCGCGTGCCACGCTCGCTACGACCCGACGGGGCGACGCAGCGGCGGCGCGAGGGTCGATGCAGCCACGGGACGGCCTAGAGAGGACGCTCTCGGGGCGGCGGGGACCGCGGGCCGCGGCACTACGGCCCGAAGGGGCGACGCAGCGGTGACGCGGGTCGGTGCAGCCGGGAGAAGAACCACGGGGCGGCGGCGCTGCGGCCCGATGGGGCAACACAGCGGCAGCCCGATGCTCGATCGGTGGAGAGGCGCGCTGAACTCGGGGACGATCTTCACGGGACCTGCGGAGGCGCGCGTAACCGACGGGCCAGGTCGGTCTCGCGGCGTAGATGAGTCGGATCGCGGCGGCGAGCGGGCGATCAAGCCGATCGCGCGCGAGGTCGGGGACGCCGCTCGGTTGAGGCGTGGTGGCGACGGAGTCCGAGATGAAGCCGACGGCGGCGGTCAGCAGGGCGGCTATGATTGGCCGCTGCATGACACGAGGCCGCCGGGTCGGGGTGATGCAGGAGTCCCGGTCGAAACAGGGCGGTGACGGCCGGCGCAGGGCGACGGGCGGGCCGGCGCGCGGACGACGGCCTTGAGGGGCCGCCTGTTACGCGAGGCCGCCGGATCGGTGATGTAGCCGGCCGGTCGCGCCGGTGTCGGAGTAGAGGCGCGGGATGTCGACGGCGGCGGCGGGCGACGCAAATCGATCACATAGATCGGAAAATCAAAAAGTAGATGCCGATCAAAGCGAGCGGCGAGAGAGAAAACCCGGATCAAAGGATCGGGAGGAAAAGACTCTCTAGGACAGCCGGCCAACTCGGCCGGCGGACGAACCCTAGGTACGGGCGCGCGGCCCCCGGCGGCGGTCATGGAGGCCGACCGCCCCGGGGACGGCGCGCGGGTGCGGAAGCGGCGGCGGCTAGGGTTTAGGATCGACTTGCGATAGATACCATGTTGGAAGGGAGAGAGTGGTTGGTGAAATAATCAGGAAGCGTGCGAAACCCCAGCAACCATTAATTCAAGAGAGCTGGAGAAACCCCAGCAACCAAGTCTTGTACATAATCAGGAAGCGGGTCAAGCCAAATTTGATAGCTTGCCTGCTCCAGACTCACACCATACGCAGCTAACACATGTGCTGATACATTACAGGCCCTTGGGCATACATCTATCTTACAACATTGAAAAGAGTATTGAATAATACGTTTCATTTCTTTAAATAGAGCGCCCAGTGTCGACTCATCATAATCATTGCTTGTGATCGCCTGTTTTAATACAACTGAGTCTGTCTCCAAGACGACCTTGCAGCAGCCCATTCTGGTTGCTTCCTGAATTGCACGTAGCATTGCAGTAGCTTCTGCATGGAGAGGATCAGCAATGAACTGAAGATTACCTGCTCCCGCCACCAGCGTCTCACCCTGTTCATTCTTGATGGTAAAACCCCATCCTCCCAAGTGAGTTGACTGTCTAAAAGCCCCATCAGAATTTATCTTCAGGAAATCAGTAGGGGGTGGGAGACCAAATCTGCTGCTTTATTTGCTTCGACGCTCTGCTTCGTTTCAAGTTCTCCTGACAATCAATTACATGAAGCTGATAAGAGTGATATATCTCCTTTGCTGATTTTTAAGTTGCTTCGTCGTGGGCAGAGATATTTTTGCAGCCCAGGTGCATGATGCCCAAGATAAAAGCACGATTCATCAGCAATATATAATGTAGCAACAAAAAACAAAAAAAAACTAGGACAAAAAAAGAAGTACCTCAAAAAAAGATCTGCCATAGTGAACAATTTCAAGAACGGTTTTACTAAATGGTGTGGCTAGGTCTCGGTCGATTGGGGTTAACCAAGTCTCTCGGTCGATTGGGACTTAACTAAGTCTAAATCAGCTAACATAACATCGACTGATCTCGACGCAAAACTAATTTTTTTGCATGAATATCGATGTAAGATCCCACGAGTAGTATCGACTAAGACTTGGTTGCATGTTTCACCGTTGGACTGAAGTTCCTTTAGGATTCACGCAAGAGCACGTGAGGGCTCGAGCAACTGAGATTTAGCAAAGTCTCGGTCGATGCCTTGGATGACTCCACTCCCAACCCCGGGTCCATCGCCCGCAGGGGAGAGACGCCAGCGACAGGGAGAACCTTGTCGGGCTGAGATCTGATGCGGAGAGCGGGCGGGGAGGGGAGAAAGAATGATGGCAGGGATGACAGGCGGGGCAGGGAGAAGTCCGCCGCCAGAGACGTGCCGGCGGAGAGTGGAGTGGCCGACGAAGGGCACAAAGGCCGGCGGGGAGGCTACAGTCGGACGAGGCGCCCCGCCGCCACCATCCTGGGAGCTAGTGCGGGCTTCGTCGGCCACTCCTCCAGTGGCAGCGAGGTGGTGGAGGGGCTGGGACCACCAGACTGTTCACCCCGTCATGTGCGGCCCCACCGAGATGTTCATTGACGGCTTCATCAGCTCTCATCACCAACCAGTAAATGCCACCTCCGACATTGCGATGTTCCATTGGTCCACGTAGCAGGAGCATGCGAGCTCATCCAGCATATCGCCTCTTTCATTTTACCACTTTATCACTATCTGCCCCAATTCCTTCTATCACAATATTTCTTTGCACTCATTTTTCTTCTCTCTCAACTAACTCAACAAGAAAATAATCGTTACATCCTTATAGCCTGCTTACATCGAGAGTGGATTTTGAAACTTGAGCTCTATGGGGCTTGTTTTTTGACAAATTCAAAATCACATTTTTAAGTTTAAAAAATTCTAAGAAATACGGATGAACATATAAATGTATACTATACTGTAGAATTTCGTGATGAAATTGGGTTTGGTGTGAGATGCACAGAAAAACAAATTTATGGACTTGTATAGAGAATAGTGCATGTGCTAGAAATATATGATTTTTTTGTGTAGCTCTCATCAAAACGTATTTCATCATGAAAAATTACAAAGATGCAGTATAAATCCCTAAGTTTCATGTGTATTTTCTCATATTTTTAGAAACTTTAAAATGTGATTTTAATATTTTTTTCAAAAATAGAGATCCATGTAGCTCGAGCTATAACAGTCATTTTCGACTTAGATACTACCTTATTTTACTTGCTCTCATCAAGTGAATTAAACAGCGGACCTCGAAATAAATAAAGCAAATTAAATACTACGAATTGATGGGCCCAATAGCACCCAGTTGCCAACATTTGGCCCGCCCGAAGCAGACAACACCACCGACCAACCCCTACATCTCCTCACCGCCGCCGCCACTCAGTCACACACACCTCGCTCCTCACTCGTCGCTCGCCTCTCCGCCCGAAACCCTAGCCGGCGGCCATGGACGCGGAGCATCTCCTGCCGTACATCTACACCTGCCTCCCCGAGCCGCCAGTCCCCCACACCGCCCGCCTGGCCGCCCGCCGTGTCGCCCCCTACCACGGCGTCGACCGCATCAGCAGCCTCTCCGACGCACTCCTTCACAACATCGTCTCCCGCCTCCCCTTCAACGATGCCGCGCGCACCGCCGTGCTCGCCACGCGCTGGCGCCGGGTCTGGCTCTCGGCGCCGCTCGTTGTCCTGGACACCCACCTCCTGGACCACTGGCCCCCGACCCGCGCCGACGCGCCGGCCATCACCGCCGCAGTGTCGCACGCCCTCGCCGCGCATCCCGGGCCCTTCCGCTGCGTTCACCTCCTCTGCACCCCCATGGACGCGTGCCACGCCAAGCTCAAGCGCTGGCTCTTTCTCCTCGCGGCCAAGGGCGTCCAGGAGCTCGTCCTCGTCAACCGCCCTTCCCGCGCGAGGTGCCGCTCCCCGGCACGCTCTTCCGCATCGCCACCCTCACCCGCCTCTACATCGGCCTCTGGAAGTTCCCGGACGCGGCCTGCCTCGGTGACGCCTCCTTCCCCAACCTCCTTGAGCTCGGCATCTTCAGCGTCGCCATGGAGAACGGGGACATCGAAGCAGTCGTCTCCAGGAGCCCCGTTCTGGAGATCCTCAACATTCAAGGGAACGTCAAGGGGTTGGGTCTCCACCTCATAAGCCAGAGCCTCCGGTGTGTGCAGATCTGCTATTCTGTGATGGAGAACATCGTCGTGGTGGACACCCAGCGTCTCGAGCGGCTCATCCTGTACAAAGTCCGGGGATCTCTCAACCCTGCCAGTGACCTGCGCACGGGGATCAAGATTGGCAATGCCCCCAAGCTGAAAGTGTTCGGGTACCTCGATCCAGGAAAGTACGTGCTTGAGGCCGGAGGCACCATCATCATGGTACATCGCCTGCCTAAATCTTCCATTTGTTCAATTGGCAAAAATTGTGCAATTCAATGTCTGATCTTTCTTTGTTGAATTGGGTGCATTCTCCATTCCAGCCTGGGATTAAGCCAAGCGCAAGCACTATGTTCACTAGCGTGACTAAGCTGAGCCTGAATGTGCGTTTTGGAGTCCACGATGATGCCAAGATGGTGGCCACTTCCTGAAGTGCTTTCCTAATGTGTCGAGTCTGCATATCAGGGTACTCATCTTCATCACCACCCAGTACTAGGCTCCTAGCATTACACATCATATTTTTACTGTTGCTGCTACAATGCATAATCCATCAGTAGTTGAACTATTCACTGAGTTAACCAATTTGCAGTGTGAACAATGCGATGAACCCACTGACAAGCTGGAACTTAAGTTCTGGGATGAGGTTGGTCCTATCGTGAGCATCATGTTGTGCATCGAGATTATGACTATCCGTGAATTCAGAGGGGAGGAAGGCGAGACTGCTTTTCTCAAGTACTTCTTGCAGAATGCAAGGATGCTGACGCATGCGGTGATCATCTTCCCCAATCCTGATTTATCTTCAATTTCAAGGGAGGAAGGGCGCTCCATAGCGAGGAATCTGTATTCTCAGAGATTGGGCAGTACTCAAGGCTGCCTATTCATGGCGTATGGGAGTTCAGATCCTGAAGGAGGCAGACCGTGGTGCTTCAAATCCGGAGCAGATTTGTCTTGTGACCCTTTTTGCTGGTGAAGTTCAAAGCACCAACATATTTCACCATCCAAGCTTAATGTGTGTGGAGTGGTTAGAGTTGTTATGCAACATCATACAAGGGATCGTTTTGGTTCATGTTTATGATGAAGACTGGGTGATGTTCTTGGTTCTAGCATGATCAGCTTGAAGGGTTGAGGTTAGTACTAGTGTGCTAATGTTGATGGGAAATCAGTACTCGCTATGCATATGTTTTGCTCAAGTAGATGGATGCTGCTTTAGCTTCTGCTGGGTTTATCTTGGTGGTGATGGTTGCCTGATAAGGCATGTATGTAAGAGATGCATGGTAAAACTGGATGTTGTTTGGCTTCAATGAGATGGAACATGGATGTTGAAACTAATCTCGTTGCCTACTAACTAATGCGTGCATGGCCTGATCGTACCTCGCTGTCTACTGGTTAAATAGCCTTGCTATGATCATGCAATTTTTTTTCGAGGGGTTGCTATGATCATGCATTGCCATAGCATCATGCATTGCCGGCAGATCGATGCATGCGGGTCTAGGTTAGCTACTTAAGTAGTTAAGTTAGTGGGCTTTGCTTCACACCCAATCATATGCGTGCTGATTGATATACGTACTTCCTCTGGTCGGGTTATTAAGTCTTTAATTTGACTAACATCACATGTGTAGTATGTCAAAAAAATCAATATGTTTGATACTTCAAGCTCATTTTGGTTTTGTAGCTAATCAGGGTGATGCATGCCGACTCTCTTCTGGGTTTGGATTCAGCGAGGGAAACTTACGCGTCCGTTGATTTCCGGGACACACTTACACAAAGAGCTCCTCCACAAATAAGCAAGATCCACCGTTAGTGATTCCATTCTACTCCCACCGTCCCATAATGTAAGATATTTTTTGACACTACCAATGTTAAAAAAACGTCTTACATTATAGGATGGGGAAATACGTCCTTTTGCCCCCGTGCCATAGCTTTACTCGGGCCCATCTCCAGTTTTCTCTTTCGGCATGGCGATGATCGGACTGAGCACCACTGTGATCCAACGTCGGCATTGTGCACTGGGCCTTGCGATAATGTGAGCAGGCACGGAAGATGTCATTGATGACATGAAAGAGGTGCACCTCCTCCTACACAGCACCCTCAAATTCATCGTCACCAACTACGCCTTCGTCTATAGGGTGTGGACATCGCCCTCATATGCTTCACGGCCAACTATGCCTCCATCTTTAGGGCATGGAGATCACCTGCAAATAGGTCATCGCCGACTACACCTTCTTCTACAGGGCGTGGAAATCGCCCTCAAATGCTTCATCACTGACTATAACCTGTCAACAGGGCATGAAATGCCATGGAGATGGCCAATCACGAGTGCAACATTAAGGGTGTCTTCTATGAGTTGGGGGATGGCCTCCAAGAGAGCATGGCAACATCGACTTCTGCTACATGTTCAAGCCTCCAAGAATGTGCGAACCATCACCAAGGAGATCCTGGCCCTACACTAGTGATCCCACGGTCTATGCCAAGAACGTCAAGGTGCAATTGCGCCTCAATGCTCATTGTGACTGGCAGCAGCCGGGACCTCTTCGTCATGGATGTGATTTCCCCACCTGGTACCACACCAGCCACTCCTCGGACTTTCGGCGGCAAACTTGTTAGGGCATCTCCAATAGAGTCCATGTCACCGGAAGATAGCAATGACACGTCAGACAAAATCCTATGTGAAAGATAATAATGAGGTGAGAGATTATTATTATTTTCAGATTTGCTATTTCACATGTAGATGTGAAATAGTTACCTCACATCTAACTTTCGAATCACATGATTTAGACATCAAGATTAGTATTCTTTGCTCCTTTTTATCGTTTGGTGTTGTTACACGTCACTCGCTTATCGGGGGACATCTTGAAGAGGAGGATACTTGCGTCGGCCGGTGCGTGTTACAGTGCCGGCGATATTTTCTCATCGGGATTTGGAACCAATATCGCCGATGCACTCAGTGCGCCCGTCGATGATTTCCGTGCCGGAGTTGGAATAAGTGTCGGCCATGGATTCGATGGCGGCGATGACCTCGATGGAGGTGGTACGGAGTGAAGAGCGACCAAGATGATAAGGAGATCAAGGACGTGGTCATCGCTTTTGCATGTCCTTTTGCATTTGTCCTACAAAACTATACTTCTATTTGCACGCGAACTATGTTTTATTGTTTGCATTTGAACTCATTTGTCGGAATCGCTGTCAAATTCGCTTATTAGGGGTTTTCAGTTTACGGATCGACGTGGCGGTGCCCGAGCAGACCCGGGGTAGCCGACTCGTAAAAGAGCATTTTTTGCGAATATCCTTTTATACGGGTCCGTTTGCGGGATCTAACTCTGCGGCCGCCTGCGCCGGCTCGCAAAGCCGTTTTTCCGCGAACTGTAAACGCGTTTTGCGGGTCGGCGTTATACAGGGTCTGCTAGAGATGCTCTTAGAACCATAGGGATGTAGTATAGTCAATGTGTTTTTTCATGCAGGCACGATCCTCTTCTCCCCTGCTATTTTGGTGCCCCTTAGGATGCCTCCGTTCTTGTCTGCGATGTGAGCTCCGACGGCTTGGTCCTGCTTGCTTCGTACGTGGTGGCGTTTTTGCCTATTTGCTGTGCTGCTTGTAGTCTTGCTCGTTCTATGTCTGTAATCTTTCAGTTTTCTCCAAGCTTTTGGGTTTGTAATCAGCACCATTGTCTCCTAACCGGTTGATGCTTCACTAGTTTGAAGTTGGGTTTTTATGCCTTTTATCTTATACTAGCTGAATGCCCGTACGTTGTCACGGGTCAAAAAACACATTATGATTAAATAATTTTTTGAATTAAAAAATGCATGTCGGATATAATTGGTTTCAATTCCTGGACAAATTGATTCTATCCCTCTTATTTCTTCCTACACAATCGCCGCATGTCTTTAAAAACACCTCCATTGCATCATTTTATTCTCCTCACCCTTCATTTCCCTTCACCTTTTTCCAAAGTGCCGTGTGGGCAAGCCCTATTCAAAATCTTGTATTTTCATTTATTATGTCATCAATTCAAAATATTATTTGATCTTCTTTTTGAATTGAAACTTACGAAGTACCTCTCACAACTAACTGAAAAGAAACATGAACTCTGATAAGTATAGAAACAAAGAACAAAATCGTATTTTCTCAACAAATAGACCCTCTCAAACAACATATACTACTCCCAAACCCAAAGAAAAATAAACCTACATGAGAGGTATGCTTAATGTAAAACATCTGACTTTTAGTTCACTCTCGTAAAAGGTTATTTCTGTATCAATCAAATGACTGGGAGGAGCATCTTGAGTTCAAGCAATTCTCTCGGAAGGGGTAGGTTGAGTTAAAGGCCGCCTCCTCCTCCTCAAGAGGAACTCCTGACCTCCTTGAGAATATAAAGAAGCTTAACAAACCAAGCTCTATGTGCTCCCTATCTTAACCATGGACAAAATACAAACTTTTGCCAAAAAAAATACAAACTAAAAATTCAAAGCCAGGATGGTAGAGATAGTTAGTTCAAACTCGTACAACCCAAAAAGCAATAGATAGTTTAAGCTCTTACAGCCCAAAAAGCATATGATTTGATCGCCTCCAAGTTTCAACATTACCTTGAGCTTTAGACATGCTTTTTGATTTTGTAGAGTTACAGATAAAAGCTTCAAGCATGACTAAAAATTGAGAATGATGTGATTGGTTAGGACTGACAGGAACATTCAGTAGGACAACCAACACGAAAACTACGACGATATACTACCATCACATGAAATATGTAAATGTGTGTGCATTATTTAGGTTCTCAACATCTATCTCTCGTGCTCTTCCGGTTTGTTTTCTCCTATCCATGCATCTCACTACCAATCTATCAAAAAAATAGCAGCTTCCCACATAGATGGGCCCTCGGTCAGCGACGCGATGGGAGCAGACATCAGCCTTCAGGAAGTACTCGTCAAGCTTGATATTGACCGATGACCACTTTGATTGATGACAGTAGCCCGTGAGAAGATGTCACACTCCGACTCACCGAAGAAGTAATTCTGCACACATGAAGGCTTAAAAAAGAATCAATGTCTTAAAAAAATTAAAAGCTACACATATAAAAGTGTAAAAACGCATAAGTGGGGACAAAATTGTGGAATAGCTATGAATGCATATAAGACTATGCGGCACTTTGATTATCAGAAAAGATTAAATGCTCGTAAATCATAATGTACCCTTCATGAGCATAATCCAATCCTGAGAAAAAAATTTTATCACCACAAGCCACATACAAGATGTCTACAAAGCAAATAGCAATGGTCATTTTGACAGGAATCAGAATATGACACATTATTCAGAAAAAGAATTATAAGTTCAATGTGCAGGCAACATGATACTAATTTATACACGCACAGTCGTCATGCGCACAGCAGGCGCCATTAGAAAACAGAGTACTCCCCCAGTCTGAAAATAAGTGTCTTTGATTTAGTATATTTTTATAGCATAAAACTGTACTAAATCAACGAAACTTATTTTGGGACAGAGGGAGTAATCATTATCGGTATACATACACAGTTCTTGGACAAACCGAAACCTACATGCAGCTGCAATCATGCATCAAACCTGCCAGTACAAAATACATCTTTTGAATGTTGAAATTTAACGGTTTGGTAGCCATCTGCAATCATGCATCAATTCTCAGAATCATATCATGATTGAAAATTTTGCAATTTGGTAGTCTGCAGATTAATATAACAAGCAACAATTTGAGAGTTGGGAGACATTACTAATATGATTCACTTTTTACAATGTAGTTTCACCATGATCGAAAATTTCCCAATTTGGTAGTCTGCACATCAACATCACAAGCAACAATTTTCCACTTTTTACAAAGCAGTTCATGTAGAAGATGGCAGAGAGGATGTGGGTTTGACACTACTGATCATCTGCAGATTTTCTATGATGCCTTTTAGACCTTGTGATTAAAAATAGATGTTGAGCCCATAATGTATATGTGATTAAAAATTCATATTTTCTACGTTTCAAAAAAATCTAAAAAAATACATATATACATGGACCCATGATGTATATGTGTGTAAATTTTCATGATGAAATACCTTGAAATGAGGGTTGTATAAAAAATCCGTGACCTTCCAGCACATGATATTGTTTTTTTGTCACAAGTCACAATTCAAGGTATTTCATCTTTAATTTTTACACACACATACATTTCATCTTTATATACATGCAGCTTTTTAATCCGAAAAGTTTGAATTTTGATTTATTTTTTTAAAACAATCGGCCTTCATGGAGCCCAGTCACCAAAACGCCCTACTCAAAATATTCTATAAATAATCTTACTGTTCAAAATCTCATTATTCTTGAAATGGTTCACTATTGCTGATCTTTTGTGAGTCATTTCTTGAAATGTTCACTATTGCTCTCTTTTTTTTAGGCATTTTTTGAAATGGTTCACTATTGCTGATCTTTCTTCAGGCATTTCTCTTTTGCTGATCAATCGTGCTTTTTTTTTCCTGGTCTCTTGGGCATCATGCACCGTGGGCTGAAAAAAAAAAATCTCTGCCCACGGTGAAGCAAAATCAGCAACCCTTCCTGGATTTGTACCTCCTGGCACAGCTCCCAAACGCTAGCAGATTGAGGCAACCAAGTCCGGCCATCATCCAAAAGAAGCGATCCAGGTGCCCCTCGTTCAGGTCGTCGGGGATCCACCCCGGCGCGCCGCCAGTCGCCGTCGCCCACTGCACGGCCGTCAGTAGAAACGAGCTCAGGTAGCCGCCGGCCGCTATCGCGAGGAGCCCGAGCGCCGTGCACACGGTCTTCATCGCAGCCGGCGCCTGGCCGTAGAAGAAGTCGAGCTGCCCGATGGTGGTGAGCACCTCGCCCACGCCCATCAGCGCGTACTGTGGCGCCTGCCAGAGCACGCTCGTCGAGTTTGGCGCAGCACGGAGGCGTGCCGTCTCTAGAAGCGCCGCAGAGGCCATCGCGAGCACGGGCATGGCGAGTCCGGCACCGATCCTCTGCAGTTCCGAGATGCCCTTCTCCCTCCCGGTGAGCCTCCTGGCAGCGGGAACGAAAGCCCGGTCGTAGAGCGGGACCAGGAGGATGATGGTGAGTATATCGAAGGTGGACATGGATGCCGGCGGGACGCGCACGGAGCCCACGGTGGCGTCCATCGCCATGCCTTGCTCGACGAAGGTCGACGTGACCTGCGCCGACACGGCATAGAAGAAGACGACGGTCGCCCAGAGCGGCAGCATCCGCACGAGAATCTTGAACTCCTCGACCTGCGTGACGACGCAGAGTCTCCACGGGCTGGTCCGCGCTGGCGCGGCTGCCGCCTCCACCTCCTTATCCGAAGCCACAAGAATGGCGGCCTTGTCGAAAAATCTGATCAAGCAAGCAGCATATCAGATCAGTCTAGTGGTAACCAAGCACGCGACGCGAGGTAAACTCGATCAGAGGATTGTAGTAACTGACCGGAGATCAGTGGTGTGCTCGATCCTCGGAACTCCGGCCGGCATGTCGTAGAGCAGAGAGCTATCGGCCGGCGTGTCGACGCTGAACTTCCTCACGGCAGCGACGACGACCTGGCACACTCTGCTGAGCGGGCTGCCACGGGTTCGCTGAAATCTGTACGTCCGCGACGCCGCAACCAGGCAAGAAAGCCCGACGGCCAGGACGACCGCCGGGACGGTCAGGCCCAGCGCCCAGCCGTAATGATCCTGCACCCACACGATGCCGGTGCTGGATATCAGCGACGCGCAGCTCATGTTGAACACGTACCAGTTGAAGAAGGAACCCTTCGTCAGGCGCTCCGATGGATCGCCGTCGTCGAACTGGTCGGCGCCGAAGGACATGAGGCACGGCCGGAGTCCGCCCAGCCCGACGGCAATCATGTAGAGGCCGAGAAACAAGACGAACTCCTGAACCGACACCATGTTGGACGAGATGAGGCCTCTGTTCTTGACGAGCAGCGGCAGGTACGCTGAGAGGGCTGTCATGAGCATGCCCTGCCCAAAAACAGAAAGGTCAAGGTCCAATAATCTTGCAGAATTCAATTCAAATCTGGATCAGGCAAAAACTTACTGCGACGCCGATGAAGCAGGAGACGACCATGGTCCGGTACCTTCCGCAGTAGGAGTCTGCGACGACGGCGCCGCCGAGAGGCATGAGGAAGCAGGTGGCCTGCCAGGTGGACACGTTCCTCGCCGCAGCGATGTTGCTCTGGCCCAGGACGCCGGTGAGGTAAGTGACGAGGTTGAAGGAGATGCCATGGAACGCCAGGCAGTAGCAGAACTCGGTGCCTGCGTGAACACCGTCGTTCAAACTATATTAACCATCACGCAGAGACACCATCGATCCAAGATTAAAACTGAATTAATCATCATCACGCAAAGAATTTTATTACTACCAAGTACAGGTGAAGAAGAAATAAATTACCGAGAACTGAGCGGCACGCGCGCCATCCACCTGTGCTATTCTTCAGCGCAGGTTCCCGTCGAAATCAAGGGACCCGTCGGTCGTGTATGCCTCGGCTGCCTGCGATGGCAATCCCCACCAAAATTAACAGCGAAACATCATCCATGTCAGCTCAGGCGGAAGGGAGAAAGAAAATGAAGGAGGCAGAGGCTAGGGGGACGAGACCTCGGCGGGAAGGCCGGCAAGCAGGGCCACGGTGTGCTCGCCAGTGGAGGCCATGCCGGGAGCTTGGGAGCGTACGCCTGTCGCTTGTCAAGTGCTGCAATTGGCCCGTGCAGGTGCAGCCTCGTCCTCTCAGTTGGCCCCATGTTGATGTTGGCATAAAGAAAATTTCCGCAGTCTATAATTAAACAGCCAAGAGCATCTCCAATGGGACAAAGGGAAGCATTTGTCTTCACTCTTATGGAGGAAATATTAAATATCATAAATAAAACAAGAAAATATCTAACGCCCTAGCTTTCAGCACTAGACGAGCAACTTCAACAGTTCCTGTAAAAAAATTCCCGTAAAGGTGAACCTCTTTTCGTAATTTTATTTCTATGTTTTGTTAAGCAAACCTACCCTAGCTAATGGCATAGGACCCGCATCTCATTGAGACGCGTGTGTGTGACAGTCTGCATAGTGCGGTGCAGGGCGGTGGCGCGGCGGCGCACCGGCGCGGAGGTGGCAGGAGCGCGTCGAGGCGGTGGCCCGTGCGTGGGGGCAGCGCGACGGCTACACGGGGTGGTCGCGCGAGGGGGGCAGTGGCGGTACCGCGGCGCGGCGGCCACCACGGGGCGACACAGTATGGGCGGCACGACTACGACCCAGGCCTTGCTGCGGCTGCGGCGGCAGAGAGACGACGCGACAAAGCAGGGAAGCGGAGGGGCGGTGGCGAAGCGACGGCACGGCAAGGCGGCGTCAGGCGACGTGCCGGAGTGGCGGCGCGCGACACTGATCATAAACTTTTAAGCGGTCTTTTACCCGTCAAATTATACGGGAAGGGCTATCTTCCCATAGACTTGCAGGACGGAAGAGGTGATTATACATGATTCCGTAATATTCTTCTGGGTTTACGAAAACCGGTGGAGGGTTTTTTCCCCAACTTTCCTTAAATGATAGTTCTTTAAGAGATGCGAGATCTATTGGAGTTGTTCACGACATACGCTAATTAAACAGACAAGCTGCCTTGTGCGGGAAAGGAAACGATATGTGAAGGGTAGTACTAGGCGCCGGTCGACCGGCCCAAGTTTGGGCCGGTCAACGCGCAGCCGCCCGATTCCCCCACATAAAGCCGTCGGATTCTGTCCTTCTCCCTCGTGTCGTCTTCTTCCTACATCACATGCAAGAGAAAAAAAGAGGAGAAATCCCCATGCTCCCCATGCACAGAGCAACCCCCCCCCCCCACCACCACCACCACCACGCCGCCTCCCTGGCGTCGTGGCCCTTCACCGCCGCTGACAGCTCACCGTCGTTTTTGGTTTCAGCTCCTAATCGTACAGGCATGAAGCAACAAACGTCAACACCGGAAGTAGCAAAAATAGACAATGGTTGCAGCAAAAACACACGTAGTCACGGGTCTCGGTAATCTCATTTAAAATGGATGTAACAATCGACAAAACGGTGGTAGCAAAATCCAAAACGGTTGTAGCATAAGTGGTGCAAATGGTTACAACCAAAAAGGACATGGCAGCAAAATTTTAGTTAGTTCCAGCAAAAATTGAAGACGGTTGTAGCAAATTCGCACACTGGTTCCAACAAAGAAAAAATCGTGGTAGCAAAAAATTGGTTGGTTTCAATAAAAGCTGAAAGACTCTGGTAGTAGCAAAATTTGAAGCTGGTTCCAGCAAAACAAAATACTCGCTGAATCTTGTCGCCGTTGGCTGGTTCCAGCAACACGCCTTGCCGCTTCCAGCATCTGGCCTGGTCGTAGCACAACCCCTTGCCGGTTCCAGCATCGCGCCTGGCTGGTTCCAGCACCATGCCTTGCCGCTTCCAGCATCTGGCCTTGGTCGCAGCACCGCCCCTTGCCTGTTCCATCACCGCGCTTGGCTGGTTCCAGCATATGGTTGTTGTGGATGCAACATCGCCCGTGAACCGTGATGGACCTAAACTGCCGTCCTACGACGCCATGGATGTAACTAAAGGATAAAGGCTTGGCGCGGGGGAGAAAAAAAGGGGAGGAAGAGGTCGCGGATCTAGTTCTCGGTGGGGATTTTTTGTTGCCCTGTGTGAGATCGAGGGGAGGGGAGCTTCATCCATGGCGGCATATGGACGTGAGGTAGTACAGAGAGAGGCAGAGGATGAGGATAAGGTAGTTGATAGGGGATAAGTGGTCGAGAGAGATCCGGAGTGCGTGGACCCACACGATGAGTGCGTTCGTGGGAAGAAACGTGGACGTTCGATACGAGCGCACCAGACGACGCAAGCGAGATCGGCCCAAACTTGTTGGGGAACGTAGTAATTTCAAAATTTTCCTACGCACACGCAAGATCATGGTGATGCATAGCAACGAGAGGGGAGAGTGTTGTCTACGTATCCTCGTAGACCGAAGCGGAAGCGTTGACGCAACGTAGAGGAAGTAGTCATACGTCTTCCCGATCCGACCGATCCAAGCGCCGTTACTCCGGCGCCTCCGAGTTATTAACACACGTATAGCTCGATGACGTTCCCCGGGCTCCGATCCAGCAAAGCTTCGGGGACGAGTTCCGTCAGCACGACGGCGTGGTGACGATCTTGATGTACTACCGACGCAGGGCTTCGCCTAAGCACTGCAACAATATGATCGAGGTGGAATATGATGGAGGGGGGCACCGCACATGGCTAAGGAACGATCACGATGATCAACTTGTGTGTCCTAGGGTGCCCCCTGCCCCCGTATATAAAGGAGCAAGGGGGGAGGCCGGCCGGCCCTTGTGGCGCGCGCCAGGAGGAGTAGGACTCCCCTCTTTCCTACTCCTACTAGGAGGGGGAAAGGAAGGGGGAGAGGGAGAGGGAAAGGGGGGCGCCTCCCCCCTCTCCTAGTCCAATCGGACCAGAGGGGGAGGGGGCACGCGGCCCACCCTGGCCGCCCCTCTCTCTCTCTCCACTAAGGCCCATGTGGCCCAATACCTCTCCCGGGGGGTTCCGGTAACCCCTCCGGCACTCCGGTTTTCTCCGAAACCACTCGGAACCATTCCGATGTCCGAATATAGTCGTCCAATATATCAATCTTTACATCTCGACCATTTCGAGACTCCTTGTCATGTCCGTGATCTCATCCGGGACTCCGAACTAACTTCGGTACATCAAAATGCATAAACTCATAATAACTGTCATCGTAACCTTAAGCGTGCGGACCCTACGGTTCGAGAACAGTGTAGACATGACTGAGACAAATCTCTGGTCAATAACCAACAGCGGGACCTGGATGCCCATATTGGCTCCTACACATTCTACGAAGATCTTTATCGGTCAGACCGCATAACAACATACGTTGTTCCCTTTGTCATCGGTATGTTACTTGCCCGAGATTCGATCGTCGGTATCCAATACCTAGTTCAATCTCGTTACTGGCAAGTCTCTTTACTCGTTCTGTAATACATCATCTCGCAACTAACTTTATTGGTTGCAATGCTTGCAAGGCTTATGTGATGTGCATTACCGAGAAGGCCTTGAGATACCCCTCCGACATTCGGAGTGACAAATCCTAATCTCGAAATACGCCAACCCAACAAATACTTTCGGAGACACCTGTAGAGCACCTTTATAATCACTCAGTTACGTTGTGACGTTTGGTAGCACACAAAGTGTTCCTAGGGTAAACGGGAGTGCATAATCTCATAGTCATAGGAACATGTATAAGTCATGAAGAAAGCAATAGCAACATACTAAACGATCGGGTGCTAAGCTAATGGAATGGGTCATGTCAATCAGATCATTCAACTAATGATGTGACCTTGTTAATCAAATGACAACTCCTTTGTCTATGGTTAGGAAACTTAACCATCTTTGATTAACAAGCTAGTCAAGTAGAGGCATACTAGTGACACTCTGTTTGTCTATGTATCCACACATGTATTATGTTTCCGGTAATACAATTCTAGCATGAATAATAAACATTTATCATGATATATAAGGAAATAAATAATAACTATATTATTGCCTCTAGGGCATATTTCCTTCAGTCTCCCACTTGCACTAGAGTCAATAATCTAGATTACACAGTAATGATTCTAACACCCATGGAGTCTTGGTGCTGATCATGTTTTGCTCGTGGAAGAGGCTTAGTTAACGGGTCTGCTACACTCAGATCCGTATGTATCTTGCAAATCTCTATGTCTCCCACCTGGACTAAATCCCGGATGGAATTGAAGCGTCTCTTGATGTGCTTGGTTCTCTTGTGAAATCTGGATTCCTTTGCTAAGGCAATTGCACCAGTATTGTCACAAAAGATTTTCATTGGACCCGATGCACTAGGTATGACACCTAGATCGGATATGAACTCCTTCATCCAGACTCCTTCATTCGCTGCTTCCGAAGCAGCTATGTACTCCGCTTCACATGTAGATCCTGCCACGACGCTTTGTTTAGAACTGCACCAACTTACAGCTCCACCGTTTAATGTAAATACGTATCCGGTTTGCGATTTAGAATCGTCCGGATCAGTGTCAAAGCTTGCATCAACGTAACCGTTTACGACGAGCTCTTTGTCACCTCCATACACGAGAAACATCTCCTTAGTCCTTTTCAGGTACTTCAGGATATTCTTGACCGCTGTCCAGTGATCCACTCCTGGATTACTTTGGTACCTCCCTGCCAAACTTATAGCAAGGCACACATCGGGTCTGGTACACAGCATTGCATACATGATAGAGCCTATGGCTGAAGCATAGGGAACATCTTTCATCTTCTCTCTATCTTCTGCAGTGGTCCGGCATTGAGTCTTACTCAACTTCACACCTTGTAACACAGGCAAGAACCCTTTCTTTGCTTGATCCATTTTGAACTTCTTCAAAACTTTGTCAAGGTATGTGCTTTGTGAAAGTCCAATTAAGCGTCTTGATCTATCTCTATAGATCTTAATGCCCAATATGTAAGCAGCTTCACCGAGGTCTTTCATTGAAAAACTTTTATTCAAGTATCCTTTTATGCTATCCAGAAATTCTATATCATTTCCAATCAGTAATATGTCATCTACATATAATATCAGAAATGCTACAGAGCTCCCACTCACTTTCTTGTAGATACAGGCTTCTCCAAAAGTCTGTGCAAACCCAAATGCTTTGATCACACTATCAAAGCGTTTATTCCAACTCCGAGAGGCTTGCACCAGTCCATAAATGGATCGCTGGAGCTTACACACTTTGTTAGCTCCCTTTGGATCGATAAAACCTTCTGGTTGCATCATATACAACTCTTCTTCCAGAAATCCATTCAGGAATGCAGTCTTTACATCCATTTGCCAAATTTCATAATCATAAAATGCGGCAATTGCTAACATGATTCGGACAGACTTAAGCATCGCTACGGGTGAGAAGGTCTCATCGTAGTCAATCCCTTGAACTTGTCGAAAACCTTTTGCAACAAGTCGAGCTTTGTAGACAGTAACATTACCATCAGCGTCAGTCTTCTTCTTGAAGATCCATTCATTCTCTATTGCTTGCCGACCATCGGGCAAGTCAACCAAAGTCCATACTTTGTTCTCATACATGGATCCCATCTCAGATTTCATGGCTTCAAGCCTTTTTGCGGAATCTGGGCTCACCATCGCTTCTTCATAGTTCGTAGGTTCACCATGATCTAGTAGCATGATTTCCAGAACAGGATTGCCGTACCACTCTGGCGCGGATCTTACTCTGGTTGATCTACGAGGTTCTGTAGTAACTTGATCTGAAGTTGCATGATCATCATCATTAACTTCCTCACTAATTGGTGTAGGTGCTTCAGAAATAGATTTCTGTGATGTGCTACTTTCCAATAAGGGAGCAGGTACAGTTACCTCATCAAGTTCTACTTTCCTCCCACTCACTTCTTTCGAGAGAAACTCCTTCTCTAGAAAGGATCCATTTTTAGCAACAAATGTCTTGCCTTCGGATCTGTGATAGAAGGTGTACCCAACAGTTTCTTTTGGGTATCCTATGAAGACACATTTCTCCGATTTGGGTTCGAGCTTATCAGGTTGAAGCTTTTTCACATAAGCATCGCAGCCCCAAACTTTAAGAAACGACAACTTTGGTTTCTTGCTAAACCATAGTTCATAAGGCGTCGTCTCAACGGATTTCGATGGTGTCCTATTTAATGTGAATGCGGCCGTCTCTAGAGCATAACCCCAAAATGATAGCGGTAAATCTGTAAGAGACATCATAGATCGCACCATATCAAGTAAAGTGCGATTACGACGTTCTGACACACCATTGCGCTGTGGTGTTCCGGGTGGCGTGAGTTGCGAAACTATTCCGCATTGTTTCAAATGTAGGCCAAACTCGTAACTCAAATATTCTCCTCCACGATCAGATTGTAGAAACTTTATTTTCTTGTTACGATGATTTTCAACTTCACTCTGAAATTCTTTGAACTTTTCAAATGTTTCAGACTTGTGTTTCATTAAGTAGATATACCCATATCTGCTTAAATCATCTGTGAAGGTGAGAAAATAACAATATCCGCCACGAGCCTCAACATTCATCGGACCACATACATCTGTATGTATGATTTCCAACAAATCTGTTGCTCTCTGCATAGTACCGGAGAACAGTGTTTTAGTCATCTTGCCCATGAGGCACGGTTCGCAAGTACCAAGTGATTCATAATCAAGTGGTTCCAAAAGTCCATCAGTATGGAGTTTCTTCATGCGCTTTATACCGATATGACCTAAACGACAGTGCCACAAATAAGTTGCACTATCATTATCAACTCTGCATCTTTTGGCTTCAATATTATGAATATGTGTATCACTACTATCGAGATTCATCAAAAATAGACCACTCTTCAAGGGTGCATGACCATAAAAGATATTACTCATATAAATAGAACAACCATTATTCTCTGAATTAAATGAATAACCGTCTCGCATCAAACAAGATCCAGATATAATGTTCATGCTCAACGCTGGCACTAAATAACAATTATTTAGGTCTAATACTAATCCCGAAGGTAGATGTAGAGGTAGCGTGCCGACTGCGATCACATCGACTTTGGAACCGTTTCCCACGCGCATCGTCACCTTGTCCTTTGCCAGTTCTTCGCTTAATCCGTAGTCCCTGTTTTGAGTTGCAAATATTAGCAACAGAGCCAGTATCAAATACCCAGGTACTACTGCGAGCTCTAGTAAGGTACACATCAATAACATGTATATCACATATACCTTTGTTCACCTTGCCATCCTTCTTGTCCGCCAAATACTTGGGGCAGTTCTGCTTCTAGTGACCAGTCTGCTTGCAGTAGAAGCACTCAGTTTCAGGCTTAGGTCCAGACTTGGGTTTCTTCTCTTGAGCAGCAACTTGTTTGCTGTTTTTCTTGAAGTTCCCCTTCTTCTTCCCTTTGCCCTTTTTCTTGAAACTAGTGGTTTTGTTAACCATCAACACTTGATGCTCCTTCTTGATTTCTACCTCCGCAGCCTTTAGCATTGCGAAGAGCTCGGGAATCGTCTTATCCATCCCTTGCATATTATAGTTCATCACGAAGCCTTTGTAGCTTGGTGGAAGTGATTGGAGAATTCTGTCAATGACGCAATCATCCGGAAGATTAACCCCCAGTTGAATCAAGTGATTATAATACCCAGACATTTTGAGTATATGCTCACTGATAGAACTATTCTCCTCCATCTTGCAGCTATAGAACTTATTGGAGACTTCATATCTCTCAATCCGGGCATTCTGTTGGAATATTAATTTCAACTCTTGGAATATCTCATATGCTCCATGATGTTCAAAACGTCGTTGAAGTCCCGGTTCTAAGCCGTAAAGCATGGCACACTAAACTATCGAGTAGTCATCAGCTTTGCTCTGCCAGACGTTCACAACATCTGGCGTTGCTCCAGCAGCAGGCCTGGCACCCAGCGGTGCTTCCAGGACGTAACTCTTCTGTGCAGCAATGAGGATAATCCTCAAGTTACGGACCCAGTTCGTGTAATTGCTACCATCATCTTTCAACTTTGCTTTCTCAAGGAACGCATTAAAATTCAACGGAACAACAGCACGAGCCATCTATCTACAATCAACATAAACAAGCAAGATACTACCAGGGACTAAGTTCATGATAAATTTAAGTTCAATTAATCATATTACTTAAGAACTCCCACTTAGATAGACATCCCTCTAATCTTCTAAGTGATCACGTGATCCAAATCAAACTAAACCATAACCGATCATCACGTGAAATGGATTAGTTTTCAATGGTGAACATCATTATGTTGATCATATCTACTATATGATTCACGCTCGACCTTTCGGTGTCCGTGTTCCGAGGCCATATCTGCATATGCTAGGCTCGTCAAGTATAACCCGAGTATTCTGCGTGTGCAAAACTGGCTTGCACCCGTTGTAGATGGACATAGAGCTTATCACACCCGATCATCACGTGGTGTCTGGGCACGACGAACTTTGGCAACAGTGCATACTCAGGGAGAACACTTCTTGATAATTTAGTGAGAGATCATCTTATAATGCTACCGTCAATCAAAGCAAGATAAGATGCATAAAAAGATAAACATCACATGTAATCAATATAAGTGATATGATATGGCCATCATCATCTTCGTGCTTGTGATCTCCATCTCTGAAGCACCGTCATGATCACCATCGTCACCGGCGCGACACCTTGATCTCCATCGTAGCATCGTTGTCGTCTCGCCAATCTTATGCTACTACGAGTATCGCTACCGCTTAGTGATAAAGTAAAGCATTACAGGGCGATTGCATTGCATACAATAAAGCGACAACCATACGGCTCCTGCCGGTTGCCGATAACTCGGTTACAAAACATGATCATCTCATACAATAAAATTTAGCATCATGTCTTGACCATATCACATCACAACATGCCCTGCAAAAACAAGTTAGACGTCCTCTACTTTGTTTGTTGCAAGTTTTAAGTGGCTGCTACGGGCTTAAGCAAGAACCAATCTCACCTACGCATCAAAACCACAACGATAGTTTGTCAAGTTGATGCCGTTTTAACCTTCGCAAGGACCGGGCGTAGCCACACTCGGTTCAACTAAAGTTGCAGAAACTGACACCCGCCAGCCACCTGTGTGCAAAGCACGGCGGTAGAACCAGTCTCGCGTAAGCGTACGTGTAATGTCGGTCCGGGCCACTTCATCCAACAATACCGCCGAACTAAAGTATGACATGCTGGTAGGCAGTATGACTTATATCGACCACAACTCACTTGTGTTCTACTCGTGCATAACATCAAACCATAAAAACCTAGGCTCGGATGCCACTGTTGGGGAACGTAGTAATTTCAAAATTTTCCTACGCACACGCAAGATCATGGTGATGCATAGCAACGAGAGGGGAGAGTGTTGTCTACGTACCCTCGTAGACCGAAGCGGAAGCGTTGACGCAACGTAGAGGAACTAGTCGTACGTCTTCCCAATCCGACCGATCCAAGCGCCGTTACTCCGGCGCCTCCGAGTTCTTAACACACTTACAGCTCAATGACGTTCCCCGGGCTCCGATCCAGCAAAGCTTCGGGGACGAGTTCCGTCAGCACGACGGCATGGTGACGATCTTGATGTACTACCGACGCAGGGCTTCGCCTAAGCACTGCAACAATATGACCGAGGTGGAATATGGTGGAGGGGGGCACCGCACACGGCTAAGGAACGATCACGATGATCAACTTGTGTGTCCTAGGATGCCCCCCTGCCCCCGTATATAAAGGAGCAAGGGGGGAGGCCGGCCGACCCTTGTGGCGCGCACTAGGAGGAGGAGTCCTCCTAGTAGGAGTAGGACTCCCCTCTTTCCTACTCCTACTAGGAGGGGGAAAGGAAGGGGGAGAGGGAGAGGGAAATGGGGGCGCCGCCCCCCTCTCCTAGTACAATTCGGACCAGAGGGGGAGGGGGCGCGCGGCCCACCCTGGCCGCCCCTCTCTCTCTCTCCACTAAGGCCCATGTGGCCCAATACTTCTCCCGGGGGGTTCCGGTAACCCCTCCGGCACTCCGGTTTTCTCCGAAACCACTCGGAACCATTTCGATGTCCGAATATAGTCGTCCAATATATCAATCTTTACGTCTCGACCATTTCGAGACTCCTCGTCATGTCCGTGATCTCATCCGGGACTCCGAACTAACTTCGGTACATCAAAATGCATAAACTCATAATAACTGTCATCGTAACCTTAAGCGTGCGGACCCTACGGTTCGAGAACAGTGTAGACATGACTGAGACAAATCTCTGGTCAATAACCAACAGCGGGACCTGGATGCCCATATTGGCTCCTACACATTCTACGAAGATCTTTATCGGTCAGACCGCATAACAACATACGTTGTTCCCTTTGTCATCGGTATGTTACTTGCCCGAGATTCGATCATCGGTATCCAATACCTAGTTCAATCTCGTTACTGGCAAGTCTCTTTACTCGTTATGTAATACATCATCTCGCAACTAACTTTATTGGTTGCAATGCTTGCAAGGCTTATGTGATGTGCATTACCGAGAAGGCCCTGAGATACCCCTCCGACATTCGGAGTGACAAATCCTAATCTCGAAATACGCAAACCCAACAAATACTTTCGGAGACACCTGTAGAGCACCTTTATAATCACCCAGTTACGTTGTGACGTTTGGTAGCACACAAAGTGTTCCTACGGTAAACGGGAGTTGCATAATCTCATAGTCATAGGAACATGTATAAGTCATGAAGAAAGCAATAGCAACATACTAAACGATCGGGTGCTATGCTAATGGAATGGGTCATGTCAATCAGATCATTCAACTAATGATGTGACCTTGTTAATCAAATGACAACTCCTTTGTCTATGGTTAGGAAACTTAACCATCTTTGATTAACAAGCTAGTCAAGTAGAGGCATACTAGTGACACTCTGTTTGTCTATGTATCCACACATGTATTATGTTTCCGGTAATACAATTCTAGCATGAATAATAAACATTTATCATGATATATAAGGAAATAAATAATAACTATATTATTGCCTCTAGGGCATATTTCCTTCAAAACTTGGGCCGGCGTTCCGTCGCGAAACGTTTACCATATGTGAATGTGGACGCTGCAACCGCCAAGGCATCAACGGAAAGTATTAGAGCAACACCACACCATTCATAAAACAGACATCGTTAAACGTCCACATACACATCACGACGTCCAATCTTATCCATCAAATACCCGTCATTTGGACAATGAAGAGAGGATAGAAGAGAAGAGCATAAAAATGTGGGGCAAATAGCTCCCATGCGACATCGTTGAGTTGAATTGTCTCTCATGCGACGTCGTTGGCTGTAATAGCTCTCATGCGACATATGCGTTGGAAAAAATAGCTCCCATGCGACACACCATTTACGCGGCTAGTTGGCTGTTAGTTAGGCTGAGGTTTGGTTAGGACACTGGAGGTTATGTGCTCTGACTTGTGGGGTCCACCTATGGCCACGTAGTCAAGAGTCAACCGTCCACGACTCGACCGGTGACTGTGTGACCGTGCTCGACTCGCCCGTGCTGGACTGGGCGAGAGGCGCCGCCGTAAGCATCTTCTCGGGCAGCGGTTTCTTCTCCGCGGTGGTGGAGCGCATTTCTCGGCAGCAGCAGAGCTATTGCGAGGTGAGCCCGAAACCCTAGTCCCACTCCCCAGAATTTTGGGGGATCTGTGGCCTCATGCTGCCCTCTGTTTCTTGGCGATTTAGAATCGGGCTCCATTGGATCCGGGGGTTGTTTCTTCTCCGTGGCCCGGTGGTGGAGCGCCTTTCTCTGCAGCGGCTATTGCGAGTGAGTATTTTCCAAACACTACTCCCATTCCACTGAATTTTGGATAAATCTGTGGCCGTGGCCTCATGCTGCCCCTGTTTCTTGGCGTTTTAGAATCTCGATTGGATAAGAGATGGAGCGAGGGCTGGATGAGATGGAGCAAGGAGACAGTGCTTCAAATCGGTAATGCCACCCTCTTTTCTTGGCGATTTAGAATCGAACTCGATTTGGTAGTGACTGCCGTCGCTGCCTGCCATTGACAAAACAGGGGAGGTTCAGGTTCTGCCAACACATTCGCAATTATAGTGGAATTTTTTCCCTGTAAAGCCAAGCTCAGTGATGGAGTGTCCAAGACATTGATAGAGATACCACCATGAGGTTGGATGTCGAATTTGCAGATGTTGATCCCCAGGAATTGGAGAGCATGAAGGAGAAGGCCGTGGGCAATTTGGTGGAGAGAATTGGGGAGAGTATTGTTTGGGGTCTAGAACAAGAGGTATCTCTGCAACGTTTCGATAACTATAATGGCGAATATGTTAGAATTGAAGATGAAGAATCCATGGTTGCTGAAATTGATCAGAAAGAAGGGTGGGCAAGCAAACAAGTAACATTTTATACAGAGCTAATTGATCTGCAAACTCATTCCAGAGTTGGTTATGTGCCATCAAAGATGGCTGCACAGATGGAAGATGATGAGTGGGTTTCACAAAAGAAGATGTTGGCATTGTTGACTGAACCGACTGTAGTAGCTGAAGATACAGGGATTGATGCAGATGGATAGGAGGGAACCCATGGTGCTAGGAAGATTGTTGTTGACTGGAATGTAGTAGAGTTGAATGAAAAAACAGATTTGGTCATTACACCAATATCTGACATTGATATGGCCGAAATGTTTGGCATTCATGTTGATGACAAAGATAAGGAGAAGGATGACAGTTCTTTGCCTGCTGAAGGTAACACAGGCCCTAGAAATGCAAATGAGGATGAAGAACAACTGATGAGAGAGGCTGCAGATGATGTGGATGATGCAGATGATAATGAGCTGGTTTGTTTGTATGACAAAGAGAACCTAGTTATTGAGGTGGGAAAGTTGTAGCCAAGCATGAAGGAGTTTAGGATGTCTTTCAGGACCTATGCAGTGAAAAAAGAGTTTGATGCCAAGACTATGTGGACTGATCGAAAGAAATTTTATGCTCGGTGCAAAGGTTATGATGGTGGTGGCAATCCTTGCAAATGGTACTTGTCTGCCAGACTACAACCTGATGGAAGTAGAGTAAGGGTAAATCAAATACCACACCAGCATACATGTATGACCACTTCACAGAGAGTTTCAAAGATGACATCACAACTTTGGGTTACAGAGAAGATTACTCCTATTTTAGCCAAGACTCCAAACACTACTGCAAAGAGGCTTAAAGTTGACTTGGAGAAGTTGTACCCCATCCAGCTGCAATATACCACAGTGTGGAAAGCAAAACAAAGGGCCATGAAATCATTGTATGGTGACTGGGCAAATACATTTAGGATGTTGTATTAAAGAAGAGGTGGAGAAGAGGTCACCTGGGAGTGTGGTGGAGATATATACACAGGTAACAGAGGATGGCAAGGTTTTATTCAGCAAGTTTTTTATGTGTTTGAAGCCTTGCATAGATGGATTCAAAGCAGGTTGTCGTCCATATTTGAGCATAGACTCATCTTTTTTGACTGGAAAGTGAAATGGTCAGTTGGATGCATGCAATGCTCTAGATGGACACAACTGGATGTTCCCAATTGCAATAGGAATGTTTCAATCAGAGACAGAGGCATCATGGATATGGTTCATGATGCAATTGAAAAGATGCATAGGGCCAGTTTCTCCTTTGGCCATCCACACAGATGCATGTAAAGGGTTGGAAAATGTAGTAAAAAATGTTTTCCCCCATGTTGAGCAGAGGGAGTGCTTTGGACATATGTGGATGAATCTGATAAAAAAATTCAGAGGAGATGAATTTGGGCGCATGTGGCCAGCAGCAAGATCGTACACCAGACAGACACATTCCTATCACCTTGGTAAGATATTGGCATCATGTAGTGATAATGAATTTGCTTCATGGTTGAACACCCACCATTCTCTGTTGTGGTATAAATCAGGTTTTAATACTGCCATAAAATGTGATCATATCAATTACAACTTGGCAGAAAGTTTTAACAACAAAGTGAAGGATTTGAAAGACTTGCCTGTGCATGACATGGTGGACCAAATAAGGATCATGATCATGCGTTTGTGGGAGTTGAGAGGAAAAATTGCTAATATTTTGGAAGGGGACAAGCTTCCAACAGTGGTACAACAGGTGGTCAACAGGAGTAGAAATCTTTCACATCTATCTGTTGAGAAATCATCCTTGTGGGGTGCTGAAGTTAGAGATACAAAGAGTGGCAAGAGGCATGTGGTAAATACTGAGTTGCATGAGTGCACTTGCCAAGAGTGGCAACACACTGGAAAACCATGTGAGCATTCCATACTTTTTTTGGCATCTAAACCCAGGTTAAATATGCACCCATATTTGCATGAGTATTATTCAGTACAAAAATTCAAAGCTGCATATGCAAGTCCAATTCCTGCACTGACTGACCAATCTCAGTGGCCTGAGGTGGAAATAGAATTTACCTTGTGTCCCCCTGTCACTAGAAGAAAGGCTGGGAGGCCTAAACAGAGCAGATTCAAAGCTTGGTTTGAGAAAGGTGGTTGTAGTAAGAAGGGGAAAAAGGAAAAGGAAAAGAATGATAAGCCCAAAAGGGCTCAAAAAGGTAACAAAAATAGGTGCAAGTTGTGTGAGGTACTTGGGCACAGAATTGGTTCATCCAAGTGCATCTACACTCCTCAGAGGCCAAAGTATGTTTATGTTACTGTTTTTGCAAGTTTTTGATTTTGCTACTTGTTCTAGTATCTAACCAAGTCAAATGCTTTATTTTTTAGGAGGAAGCGTGCAGAAAAAGCCCCAGCTCTTGTTGTTGAACAATGCTGGCCAGTGAAAAAAGCAAGACTCAATGACTATAGAAGGAAGAGCACTAAGCAGATAATGTTTGGTGACAAAGATATGGAGCTAACTGAAACTGTTACTGCTGAACATGAGCTAAGTGTTTTTGTTTTGGACGATGTGATGCATACTGAATCTGTTTTGCAGACGCTAGGGCAATCTGAAACTGTTGCAGATGAAGCAACTGTTGTGCTGCCATGCGAATCTGCTTTGACAACTGTGTTGCCATGTTTGGAGGTTGTGCTGCCAAGTGTTGAGTTGCAAACTGAAGTAGTTGAACAATGTGTGCCATCTACTCAATCTGCAGAAGTGCAAACTGAAGAAGTGGGACATGGTCAGGTGCAAAAGTTGAGGGGGCCTAGTGGAGTTTGCAAGGGGCCAAAAAGCAAGAGCATCAGCATCAACAAACTATGCGTCGTGGAACCAAACGGTGGAAAAAAGCAGAAGAAATCGAGTGGTAGAAAGAAGCAAAAGAAATAGAGTCGAAATCATTCAAATTTGATGTGAAAATTTAAGTTTGTTGTCATTTGATGTGAAAACTTATGTTCTTTCAGGTGAAAACTTATGTGCTATGATGTTGATTTGACTTGAAATAAAATTCAAATTTGAACCGACATTCAAATTTGAACCTATCTCCAATATTCTTTGAGTTCATTTGTTTGTTCTGTGATGTTGCATCGTTTTATGTACTACTATGCACTTTAGTTCATAAATCCAACCCTTTTTGTGAAGTCCAACTCATAGTCACTGAAAATGTTGTCCAAACAGGCTCAAAAGTAAGGGAAAACAGACCCATTTCTAAGCAAGTTTTTTTTGACCTTCTCAAAATCACCCAAAAAAGATTTTCTTAGCTTATATTATACATATATAGGATCAATACGAAGTCTCGCCTTTTTTTGAATAAGTATTGATATTATTTAATTTATTTTTGAAAAAACACCCTTTAATACAAAGTCAGCAATAAAACAAGTTTAAAAATTTAAAATGCAAAAATAACTTAAGATCCTCCTTAGTAACTCTAAAATGAAGCTAAGGTGATGTTTTTGATTTTTTTGCATTTTCAAAACCTCAAACCCTCTTCTCACTCCTTTGAACTCTATGCAACCTCAGTCGAGATAGTCCAATTTGTGAAGGTTTTTTCATGCAAAGATCATTAGATCAAGTTTATCATTTTATATCATAACTATGTAACATAAAAAGGCTATATGCGCAGGTTTTTCATTTTTTAGATTTTTTTGAATTAGTTATACACATTTGAATGTTCGGTCAAACCTTTCAAAACCCCGTTGACTGCCTCCAAAACCCACATAACCCTAGCGCCAAACGTCCACCGTCGATCTAACCCTAATGCCAAACTGCGACCGTCAGATAGGCCTTCTAGAACGATTCCGCGGGGGCGATCCGTGGGAGCCCTGATTCTCCAATCTGATTAGCCACCATTTTTTCTCTCTGGTGAACAGATAACGTTGAGCGGGGGAGCATCTAAGTGACCGTTGGGCCGAGCGGATCGGGCCCGACAGAGCCTGGCGTGCGTGCGCACGGCCGTCGAGAGGGGGGACGGGCTGCATGCGAGAGGGTCAATGACATGTGGGCCATCCCTGTCCCATGCATGCCATGCAACGTCGCAGTCTAGCTATTCTATGCTCGTGAACGCTTAGCCATTTGCATGTGGGCTTGCATGCACGCATCGACGCAGTAAAGCACGGCAGCAGCGCAGCGTATAGGTACGTCGCATCTAAGCTATTTTAACAAATGCATGTTTGAACGAGACGGACGCGTCGGTGGTGTAGCTCCTTTTTCAGTGTCACGCGCGGATGAACGGGCTTGTTTCCCACGCGGCGTCACCGCCGATGCAAGTGCACGAAACGATGCATCTCGCCTGTGCCGCCCGTGCCTCTTTGGATGCTCTGCCCGCCGTTTTTTGAATTAATGTCCGCAATTACTTATGCCAGTGCGAACGAAGAAGAGAAAACGATCGAGAAGGCACCGTGTACACATTGACCACGGCTGCAACGCGGCTATAAAAGGGCACCATTTCCTCATCCTCTCACACTCATCTCTCAAGCCTCCTCCCCTTCTTCTTTTCGAGCCGAATCCACCACTCGAGCCACCATGCAGTTCAACGGCCCTACCTACCGTCGCCCTCGCACCGTGCCGGAGAGGCAGTGAAGGAAATATGCCCTAGAGGCAATAATAAAGTTATTATTTATTTCCTTATTTCATGATAAATGTTTATTATTCATGCTAGAATTGTATTAACCGGAAACATAATACATGTGTGAATACATAGACAAACAGAGTGTCACTAGTATGCCTCTACTTGACTAGCTCGTTGATCAAAGATGGTTAATTTTCCTAGCCATAGACATGAGTTGTCATTTGATTAACATGATCACATCATTAGGAGAATGATGTGATTGACATGACCCATTCCGTTAGCTTAGCACTCGATCGTTTAAGTATGTTGCTATTGCTTTCTTCATGACTTATACATGTTCCTATGACTATGAGATTATGCAACTCCCGTTTACCGGAGGAACACTTTGTGTGCTACCAAACGTCACAACGTAACTGGGTGATTATAAAGGTGCTCTACAGGTGTCTCCGAAGGTACTTGTTGGGTTGGCGTATTTCGAGATTAGGATTTGTCACTCCGAATGTCGGAGAGGTATCTCTGGGCCCTCTCGGTAATGCACATCACATAAGCCTTGCAAGCATTGCAACTAATGAGTTAGTTGCGGGATGATGTATTACAGAACGAGTAAAGAGACTTGCCGGTAACGAGATTGAACTAGGTATTGAGATACCGACGATCAAATCTCGGGCAAGTAACATACCGATGACAAAGGGAACAACGTATGTTGTTATGCGTTCTGACCGATAAAGATCTTCGTAGAATATGTGGGAGCCAATATGAGCATCCAGGTTCCGCTATTGGTTATTGACCGGAGACTTGTCTCGGTCATGTCTACATTGTTCTCGAACCCGTAGGGTCCGCACGCTTAAGGTTTCGATGAGAGTTATATTATGAGTTTATGAGTTTTGATGTACCGAAGGAGTTCGGAGTCCCGGATGAGATCAGGACATGACGAGGAGTCTCGAAATGGTCGAGACGTAAAGATCGATATATTGGACAACTATATTCGGACATCGGAAAGGTTCTGAGTGATTCGGGTATTTTCGGGAGTACCGAGGAGTTACGGAAATACGGGGGAAGAAGTATATGGGCCTTATTGGGCTTTAGGGGAGAGGGAGAGGCAGGCCGCGCCCCCCCCGATTGACTAGTCCGAATTGGACTAGGGGGAGGGGCGGCGCCCCCTCCTTCCTTCTCTTCCCTCCTCCCCTTCCTTGTCTCCTACTCCTAATACTTGGAAGGACTCCTAGTTGGACTAGGAAAAGGAGAATCCTACTCCCGGTGGGAGTAGGACTCCCCTAGGGTGTGCCATAGAGAGGGCCGGCCCTCCCCTCCTCCCCTCCTTTTTATACGGGGGCAGGGGGCACCCCATAGACACACAAGTTGATCTTCGTGATCGTTCCTTAGCCGTGTGCGGTGCCCCCCTCCACGATATTACACCTCGGTCATATTGTAGCGGTGCTTAGGTGAAACCCTTCGACGGTTGAACATCAAGATCGTCACCACGCCGTCGTGCTGACAAAACTCCTCCCCAAAGCTTTGCTGGATCGGAGCCCGGGGTGTGTCATCGAGCTGTACGTGTGTCAAGAACTCGGAGGTGCCGGAGTAACGGTGCTTGGATCGGTTGAACCGGGAAGATGTACGACTACTTCCTCTACGTTGCGTCAACGCTTCCGCTTCGGTCTACGAGGGTACGTAGACAACACTCTCCCCTCTCGTTGCTATGCATCACCATGATCTTGCGTGTGCGTAGGAATTTTTTTGAAATTACTACGTTCCCCAACAGTGGTATCAGAGCCTAGGTTTTATGTGTTGATGTTATATGCACGAGTAGAACACAAGTGAGTTGTGGGCGATATAAGTCATACTGCTTACCAGCATGTCATACTTTGGTTCGGCGGTATTGTTCGATGAAGCGACCCGGACCGACATTACGCGTACGCTTACGCGAGACTGGTTCTACCGACGTGCTTTGCACACAGGTGGCTGGCGGGTGTCAGTTTCTTCAACTTTAGTTGAACCGAGTGTGGCTACGCCCGGTCCTTGCGAAGGTTAAAACAGCACCAACTTGACAAACTATCGTTGTGGTTTTGATGCGTAGGTAAGAACGGTTCTTGCTAAGCCCAGTAGCAGCCACGTAAAACTTGCAACAACAAAGTAGAGGACGTCTAACTTGTTTTTGCAGGGCATGTTGTGATGTGATATGGTCAAGACGTGATGAGATATAAGTTCTTGTATAATATGATCATGTTTTGTCGAGGTTATCGGCAACTGGCAGAAGCCTTATGGTTGTCTCTTTATTGCATAAGATGCAAGCGCCAAATAATTGCTTTACTTTATCGCTATGCGATAGCAATAGTTGTAAGAGCAATGTTGGCGAGACAACCATGTAACGGCACATTGATATAGATCAAGATGATGGAGATCATGGTGTCATGCCGATGATAATGGAGATCATGACGATGCTTTGGAGATGGAGATCAAAGGCGCAAGATGATCATGGCCATATCATGTCACATATTTTTGATTGCATGTGATGTTTATCTTTTATACATCTTATTTTGCTTAGTTCGACGGTAGCTTTATAAGATGATCTCTCACTAATTATCAAGGTACAAGTGTTATCCCTGAGTATGCACCATTGCGAAAGTTCTTCGTGCTGAGACACCACGTGATGATCGGGTGTGATAGGCTCTACGTTCAAATACAACGGGTGCAAAACAGTTGCACACATGGAATACTCAGGTTAAACTTGACGAGCCTAGCATATAACAGATATGGTCTCGGAACACGGAGACCGAAAGGTCGAGCGTGAATCATATAGTAGATATGATCAACATAGTGATGTTCACCGTTGAAACTACTCCATCTCACGTGATGATCGGACATGGTTTAGTTGATATGGATCACGTGATCACTTAGAGGATTAGAGGGATGTCTATCTAAGTGGGAGTTCTTAAGTAATATGATTAATTGAACTTTAAATTTATCATGAACTTAGTCCTGGTAGTATTAGCATATCTATGTTGTAGATCAATAGCTCGCGATGTTGCTCCCTGTTTAATTTTGATATGTTCCTAGAGAAAACTATGTTGAAAGATGTTAGTAGCAATGATGCGGATTGGATCCGTGATCTGAGGTTTATCCTCATTGCTGCACAGAAGAATTATGTCCTTGATGCACCGCTAGGTGACAGACCTATTGCAGGAGCAGATACAGACGTTATGAACGTCTGGCTAGCTCAATATGATGACTACTTGATAGTTTAGTGCACCATGCTTAACGGTTTAGAATCGAGACTTCAAAGACGTTTTGAACGTCATGGACCATATGAGATTTTCCAGGAGTTGAAGTTAATATTTCAAGCAAATACCCGAGTTAAAGAGATATGTAGTCTCCAACAAGTTCTATAGCTAAAAGATGGAGGAGAATCGCTCAACTAGTGAGCATGTGCTCAGATTGTCTGGGTACTACAATCGCTTGAATCAAGTGGGAGTTAATCTTCCAGATAAAATAGTGATTGACAGAATTCTCTAGTTACCATAACCAAGTTAGTAGAACTTCGTGATGAACTATAATATGCAAGGGATAACGGAAACAATTCCCAAGCTCTTCGTGATGCTGAAATCGACGAAGGTAGAAATCAAGAAAAACATCAAGTGTTGATGGTTGACGAGACCACTAGTTTCAAGAAAAGGGCAAAGGGAGGAAGAGGAACTTCAAGAAGAACGGCAAGTGAGTTGCTGCTCAAGTGAAGAAGCTCAAGTCTGGTCCTAAGCCTGAGACTAAGTGCTTCTACTGCAAAGGGACTAGTCACTGGAAGCGGAACTACCCAAGTATTTGGTAGATAAGAAAGGATGGCAAAGTAAACAAAGGTATATTTGATATACATGTTATTGATGTGTACTTTACTAGTGTTCATAGCAACCCCTCAGTATTTGGTACTAGTTCAGTTGCTAAGATTAGTAACTTGAATCAGGAGTTGCAGAATGAACAGAGACTAGTTAAGGGTGAAGTGATGATGTGTGTTGGAAATGGTTCCAAGATTGATATGATCATCATCGCACACTCCCTATACTTTCGGGATTAGTGTTGAACCTAAATAATTGTTATTTGGTGTTTGCGTAGAGCATGAATATGATTTGATCATGTTTATTGTAATACGGTTATTCATTTAAGTAAGAGAATAAATTGTTGTTCTATTTACATGAATAAAACCTTATATGGTTACACACCCAATGAAAATGGTTCATTGGATCTCGATCGTAGTGACACATATTCATAATATTGAAACCAAAAGATGCAAAGTTAATAATGATAGTGCAACTCATTTGTGGCACTGCCGTTTAGGTCATATTGGTGTAAAGCACATGAAGAAACTTCATGCTGATGGGATTTTGGAATCACTTGATTATGAATCACTTGATGCTTGCGAACCATGCCTTATGGGCAAGATGACTAAAACTCCGTTCTCCGGAACAATGGAGCAAGCAACTGACTTATTGGAAATAATACATACTGATGTATGCGGTCCTATGAGTGTTAAGGCTCGCGGCGGGTATCGTTATTTTCTAACTTCACAGATGATTTGAGCATATATGGGTATATGTACTTGATAAAACATAAGTCTGAAACATTTGAAAACTTCAAAGAATTTCAGAGTGAAGTGGAAAATCATCGTGACAAGAAAATAAAGTTTCTACGATCTGATCACGGAGACGAATATTTGAGTTACGAGTTTGGTCTTCAATTAAAACAATGTGAGATAGTTTCACTACTCACGCCACCAGAAACACCACAGTGTAATGGTGTGTCCGAACATCGTAACCGTACTTTATTAGATATGGTGCAATCTATGATGTTTCTTACCGATTTACCACTATCGTTTTGGGGTTATGCATTAAAGATAGCTGCATTCACGTTAAAAAAGGGCACCATCTAAGTCCGTTGAGACGACACAATCTGAACTGTGGTTTGGCAAGAAACCAAAGTTGTCGTTTCTTAAAGTTTGTGGTTGCGATGCTTATGTGAAAAAGTTTCATCCTGATAAGCTCAAACCCAAATCGGAGAAGTGTGTCTTCATAGGATACCCAAAATGTTGGGTACACCTTCTATCACAGATCCAAAGGCAAGACATTCGTTGCCAAGAATGGATCCTTTCTAGAGAAGGGAGTTTCTCTCGAAAGAAGTGAGTGGGAGGAAAGTAGAAAACTTGATAAGGTAATTGTACCATCTCCCTTATTGGAAAGTAGTTCATCACAGAAATCTGTTCTTGTGACTACTACACCAATCAGTGAGGAAGATAATGAGTATGATCATGTAACTTCGGATCAAGTTACTACCGAACCTGGTAGGTCAACAAGAGTGAGATCCGCACCAGAGTGGTACGGTAATCCTATTCTGGAGGTCATGTTACTTGACCATGACGAACCTACGAACTATGAGGAAGCGATGATGAGCCCAGATTCCGCGAAATGGTTTGAGGCCATGAAATCTGAGATGAGATCCATGTATGAGAACAAAGTATGGACTTTGATTGACTTGTCCAATGATCGGCGAGCCATTGAGATTAAATGGATCTTCAAGAGGAAGACGGACGTTGATAGTAGTGTTACTATCTACAAAGCTAGAATTGTCGCAAAAGGTTTTCGACAAGTTCCAGGTGTTGACTACGACGAGAGTTTCTCACTCGTATCTATGCTTAAGTCTGTCCGAATCATGTTAGCAATTGCCGCATTTTATGAAATCTGGCAAATGGATAAACAAAACTGCATTCCTTAATGGATTTATTAAAGAAGAATTGTATATGATGCAACCAGAAGGTTTTGTCAATCCTAAAGGTGCTAACAAAATATGAAAGCTCCAGCGATCCATCTATGGACTGGTGCAAGCATCTCAGAGTTGGAATATACGCTTTGATAAGTTGATCAAAGCATATAGTTTTATACAGACTTGCGGTGAAGCCTGTATTTACAAGAAAGTGAGTGGGAGCACTACATCATTTCTGATAAGTATATGTGAATGACATATTGTTGATTGGAAATAATGTAGAATTATTCTGCAAAGCATAAAGGAGTGTTTGAAAGGAGTTTTTCAAAGAAAAACCTCGATGTAGCTGCTTACATATTGAGCATCAAGATCTATAGAGATAGATCAAGACGCTTGATAAGTTTTTTCAATGAATACATACCTTGACAAGATTTTGAAGTAGTTCAAATTGGAACAGTCAAAAAGAGTTCTTGCCTGTGTTAAAAGGTGTGAAATTGAGTAAGACTCAAAACTCGACCACGGCAGAAGATAGAAAGAGAATGAAAGTCATTCCCTATGCCTTGGCCATAGGTTCTATAAAGTATGCCATGCTGTGTACCAGATCTATTGTATACCCTACACTGATTTTGGCAAGGGAGTACAATAGTGATCTAGGAGTAGATCACTGGATAGCGGTTAAAATTATCCATAGTGGAATAAGGATATGTTTCTCGATAATGGAGGTGACAAAAGGATCATCGTAAAGGGTTACGTTGATGCAAGTTTTGACACTGATCTAGATGACTCTAAGTCTCAATCTGGATACATATTGAAAGTGGGAGCAATTACCTAGAGTAGCTCCGTGCAAAGCATTGTTGACATAGAAATTTGCAAAATACATACAGATCTGAATGTGGCAGACCCGTTGACTAAACTTCTCTCAGATACGAAACATGATCACACCTTAGTACTCCTTGGGTGTTAATCACATAGCGATGTGAACTAGATTATTGACTCTAGTAGACCCTTTTGGGTGTTGGTCACATGGTGATGTGAACTATTGGTGTTAAATCGCATGGCGATGTGAACTAGATTATTGACTCTAGTGCAAGTGGGAGACTGAAGGAAATATGCCCTAGAGGCAATAATAAAGTTATTATTTATTTCCTTATTTCATGGTAAATGTTTATTATTCATGCTAGAATTGTATTAACCGGAAACATAATACATGTGTGAATACATAGACAAACAGAGTGTCACTAGTATGCCTCTACTTGACTAGCTCGTTGATCAAAGATGGTTAAGTTTCCTTGCCATAGACATGAGTTGCCATTTGATTAACGGGATCACATCATTAGGAGAATGATGTGATTGACATGACCCATTCCGTTAGCTTAGCACTCGATCCTTTAAGTATGTTGCTATTGCTTTCTTCATGACTTATACATGTTCCTATGACTATGAGATTATGCAACTCACGTTTACCGGAGGAACACTTTGTGTGATACCAAACGTCACAACATAACTGGGTGATTATAAAGGTGCTCTACAGGTGTCTCCGAAGTTACTTGTTGGGTTGGCGTATTTCGAGATTAGGATTTGTCACTCCGAATGTCGGAGAGGTATCTCTGGGCCCTCTCGGTAATGCACATAACTTAAGCCTTGCAAGCATTGCAACTAATGAGTTAATTGCGGGATGATGTATTACAGAACGAGTAAATAGACTTGCCGGTAACGAGATTGAACTAGGTATTGAGATACCGACGATCGAATCTCGGGCAAGTAACATACCGATGACAAAGGGAACAACGTATGTTGTTATGCGGTCTGACCGATAAAAATCTTCGTAGAATATGTGGGAGCCAATATGAGCATCCAGGTTCCGCTATTGGTTATTGACCGGAGACGTGTCTCGGTCATGTCTACATTGTTCTCGAACCCGTAGGGTCCGCACGCTTAAGGTTTCGATGACAGTTATATTATGAGTTTATGAGTTTTGATGTACCGAAGGAGTTCGGAGTCCCGTATGAGATCGGGGACATGACGAGGAGTCTCGAAATGGTCGAGACGTGAAGATCAATATATTGGACGCCTATATTCGGACATCGGAAAGGTTCTGAGTGATTCGGGTATTTTCGGGAGTACGGGGGAGTTACGGGAATACGGGGGAAGAAGTATATGGGCCTTATTGGGCTTTAGGGGAGAGGGAGAGGCAGGCCGCGCGCCCCCCCATTGACTAGTCCGAATTGGACTAGGGGGAGGGGCGGCGCCCCCTCCTTCCTTCTCTTCCCTCTTCCCCTTCCTTGTCTCCTACTCCTAATACTTGGAAGGACTCCTAGTTGGACTAGGAAAAGGGGAATCCTACTCCCGGTGGGAGTAGGACTCCCCTAGGGCACGCCATAGAGAGGGCCGGCCCTCCCCTCCTCCACTCCTTTATATACGGGGGCAGGGGGCACCCCATAGACACACAAGTTGATCTTCGTGATCGTTCCTTAGCCGTGTGCGGTGCCCCCCTCCACGATATTACACCTCGGTCATATTGTAGCGGTGCTTAGGCGAAGCCCTGCGACGGTTGAACATCAAGGTCGTCACCACGCCGTCGTGCTGACAAAACTCCTCCCCGAAGCTTTTCTGGACCGGAGCCCGGGGTGCGTCATCGAGTTGTACGTGTGTCAAGAACTCGAAGGTGTCGGAGTAACGGTGCTTGGACCGGTTGGACCGGGAAGACGTATGACTACTTCCTCTACGTTGCGTCAACGCTTCCGCTTCGGTCTACGAGGGTACGTAGACAACACTCTCCCCTCTCGTTGCTATGCATCACCATGATCTTGCGTGTGCGTAGGAATTTTTTTGAAATTACTACGTTCCCCAACAGGCAGTACCCGTCTGGAGTCGTCGTCGAGAATAGCCTGAGGGTGTGGGCCATCTCTAGGTGGAGGGGCCCTAGAGAGTTGGCTCGCTTCTTCCTCCAAGCCGGCTACCGCCACCTCCCTCCGGGCACTCCGCCCATGTTCCACCTCCACGAGCAGTACGATGGCAACGCCAACGGCTTCGTCATCGGCCTCTACGACACCTTCACCAACCCCTACGACGCTCACCACCTCCTCGGGGAGGTGTTTTGGTGTGGATGCGAGTTTATCGCATTCACGACCTACAACATCTTCACCAACTTGTGCGTGCATGACTGGATTGGTCGGATTCTTTTCACACTTGGTTCACCTGGATTGAGTCCATGCTGCCATCTGCCAACTCTAAATAGTACTCTCTCCATCTCACAATATAGTGCGCTTGTGCTTTTCGAAATCTAAGTTTGACCATAAATCTAAAAAACGAGACTGACTATGGCGGGAGCAAAAATTATAGCACTGAATTCGTATTTCGATTCATGTGTTTGAAAGTTGTTAAATCTGGTTTTAGAGGGAGTTGTGATGTGGCCAAATATCTCGTCATGTGTTTGAAAGTTGTCAAATCTGGTCATCCATTGGGTGTTTGATTGTACCCTGTTGTTCATATATAGTGGTGAACTCAATCAGTCCTGTAAATTCAATGAGCTAGGTCTCTGAATTCTGTGAACTTGTTAACTAAAATTGTTGTAGTTCTTACATTGTTAGAACTGAATGATTAAGTGAATGTGCTGCACTTTTAACTGCATGTACTAATTGTGAACTAAGTTTTTGCTAAATGAGTTCTCTGAATTTTATGCACACTAAATCTTCTGAACTTTTCTCACTGTCATAAATGAGGCTTCTAAACTTTTGAAACTGTCATAACTTAATATTCCGAATCCTGTTGCCGGACCGATGAACGGTGAACTGTACACGCAAGTTTTTGGACCAAAGATCTGTATTTTGTAACTTTGTGACTAATTTGAGAATTCCACGCAAGTTTATGTACTTGTAGCGTAGTTACCTCGAAAGGAAATAAATAAGAAAGTCCAAATCAGCACCTGTGCATGTTACCCCGCCCACCGGCACCATCGTGATCAGGGCCTGATCGTGATCCACGGACGAGTTCACCCAATCCCCGTCCAGAGCTCGCTAGCGGCAGCCGTACCCAATCCGCGCCCCACCACTGTTGTTTCCTCATCGAGGTCGCCCACACCGGCCCCGAGCAACACCGCCCCAGTTCCACCATTGGGTGCACCCGGCATGCGCTTCCCCGTGTCCATGCCCACGTCGAGCTTGCGTGCTCTAGAACAGACCACTGTCGCCCCTCCCCAAGCTCCAGCGATGACTGGTGTGAGGAGCCGGAGCCGGAGGCTACGACGTGACGACGCAAGGAGAGAAGAATAGGCCGGTGGAAGGCAGAGCAATAGAGATGTTGGGGCGGTGGCCGGAACCCTAGTGTGGCAAGGGCGCTGGATGAGGAGGAGAGAGAGACATCGGGAGGGTTGTTGCGGTATGGGGCTCGTTTGGGGATGGAAGTTGGCACGCGGTGGCAGCACAAGTCAACAACTTACGGGTGGGACCAAGCGGTAACAACAGCCCAAATGCACCAGGAAGCATTATTTTTTGGGCGCTTAGAGTTTTAAGAGATACCAATACCTACCTACTGATAAAGTCATTAGTTCTTCCGTCGTTAATTTTACAGAAAAGTTTCAATGGTTTTGAATATTCAACACGCAGTCCATTTTAAAGAAAACGTTTGGTTCTTTAAAAAACCTGTATTTGGGAGCATTCAACTTGCGATCCTTTTTTTAGGTGGCTAATATGAGAACGTTTCATTTTTGCAGGGCAGCCATGGCGGGAGGCGGCGCTGCACTTGGGTCAAACCTGCTTGTGCTCGTGGTGTGCACATGGGCAGGAGAGGTCCTGGTGTTGGTGGCGAAAGCTGCTGAAGACCGAAGGAGGCAGGAGGTGCACAGGAGGTGGAGGCGAACGGCGGGACATGGCGGAGCTGCTTCTCCGGCCGACGTCGGAGCTGCCAGGCGCAGCAGCGGTACCCGCGAGCGGAGGCAGAGACGAGCGGGAGGGAGAGCGCACACCGAATCGATCTCGGGCCTTGGATGGGAGGCATGAGAAGTGGAGCCGAAGTAGAGGCGCGGTGTCGGTGTGAAAACCGGCAGACCTCGGGGTAGGGGTCCCTAGCTATGGATCTCGGATCGAGGTAACAGGAACGAAGAAGATGGTGTTTACCTAGGTTCGGGCCCTCTTGATGGAGGTAAAACCCTACGTCTTGCTTATATTGAAGTGGATGTATCAAGTATATAGTTGATCTACCTCGAGATCGTAATGTGTGGTCTAACTCTAAGGCTAGGTGAATGACTTTGTGTTGATCTTCCCTCTACGGGCTAAACCCTATGGCTTATTGTAAGTGCATCTACTGCCACCCCTAGTTGGTTTTGGAGTACTGACGACAAACGTGGTTGAGGGTCTAATGTGTTTGTGAGATTCACAGGAGAACACAGGTAAAAGTCCTTATTGATTCGGTTTATCCATCGAAGATGACCCCTAAAAATGTATGAAGGCATTGAAGACATTGGTGGTTCACGAAGACATTCGCGTTGAAGATAATGACGCATGAAGACATTCGCTTGAAGACAATGGAGTGTGAAGACATAGTTCTTTTCGTAGTTTCATTTTCTTCTTTCTTGAGTCATAGGAACCGCCGAACTATCAAGTGGGGTCCAAGTGAACAAAGTCAGAAAACTGACGTGATGCTCAACCCAAATCCTATGTCTTGGAGTGAAGACAATGTGAAAATCTTATCCTGGGTTAGATAAGTCAGCTTTGCTTGTAGGCCAAGTCAAGCTGTTGCGTATGTTTGAAATCTGACCGTTAGACACATGTTGGTTCCCCAGTGATCAAGGGTCATTTCAAAGAAATCATGTCGGGTTGCCCTGGCTATAAATAGCCAGCCATTTCCACCATAAATTGGTGGCTGCTCAGGGTTGGTGCACAGCTTTTGTCGTTTGAGAGCAACCGACCTCTGAAGCCTTTGAGAGAGAATTCTTGCGAGGACAAAGCCCAAAACACCCAAAGCCCAAAGAGTGTTTGGCATCATTGAAGTCTTTCTGCCTGTGTGATCTGAAGACTTATTACACTTGAAGATTGTGATCTTCCAGTCGGTTAGGCATAGTGTTGTGAGGATCCAAGAGTCATTGTGGATCGTCGGTGAATGAAGTCTGTGAAGGTTTGGAAGTATACCTTGAAGACTTACCTGAGTGATTGGGAGAGGACTAAAGTGACCTTAGCTCAAGGGGAATAAGGTGAAGATGTGGTCTTATGAGTTCAATCTCGGCCTCTCTTACCAGACGTATAGTTGTCACAACAACTGGAATTGGTCTACCAAGTCCTTGTCTTCGTCAATCAACTGGTTCGATCACTTTACTCCTTACTTATTATTTAGCTTCGTGAAGTCATTGATTGCCTGCTCTTATTGTATTCATTGCATGAAGAAATTCATTCCTGATTGCATATTTGGCTTCATACTGTCTTCCTATTCTGATTTGTTCTGCCTAGCTGTACTTGTCTTCGTGCTTTATTTATACTGTACCTTGACTATTGCATGGCTAGTGTAGTTTATCTTCCATTATGTTCTGTTTAGTTGATGTTTTTAACTGCCTGTCTTCGAAGACATTGCCTGTCTCGAAGACTTTCATAAAAATCGCCTATTCACCCCCCTCTAGTCGATAACTAGCACTTTTAATTAATATCAGAGCAAGGTGCTTACTTGTTCTCTGTGATTCAGTTTAACCACCTGGAGTTTTAGGTATGTCGACTGTAGGGATAATCAAGGTCTCCGCTGCGTGCCCCATATTCGATGTCACTGATTACACCTACTAGAAGAATAAGATGCGCATGCATCTTGAGGCCATTGACAACGACATCTGGTATGTCGTCAAGACTGGTGTTCCCAAAGTTAGTGAAGGTGTCACCGTTGCTGATGTCAAGAGGTTCATGCAATTGGACTCAACGACCAAGAACATCATTTCTGGTCATATGACCAAAGGGCAATATGGCCGTGTGAGTGCATTGGAATCTGCAAAGCTAGTCTGGGACCAGCTGTCCAAGGTCAACGAAGGCGTCTCAACTCAGAGATACTCAAGAATCGATGTGCTTCACAATATCCTCAACCGCTTTAAGAGGCTTGACAATGAGAATGTCTATCTCACTTACGACCATCTTACTGATATCACAAATGAGCTTCGTGCACTTGGCGCCATTGAGATCACTAAGCATGAAGTCGTGAAGAAGCTATTGAGATCACTTGACATCTCATTTAACACCCTATCGCTGATGATCCAAGAACTTCCTGACTTCAAGGATCTTGACCTGTCTAACATACTTGAGAGGCTCCATACACATGATTTCTAGCTATTTGAGAAGAGAGATATCTATGGTCCTAACTATGGTCAATCTCGTGCTTTGAAGGAAAAGTTTGTTTTCTCATCTAAAGACTCTGACTATAGTTTTGGTGATCCTGAAGATCTCGGCAATAAGCTACGGTCCGGCCGGCCTCCTCCGTTCATATATGCATTTTTTTCATATATGTTGATGATGATATGATGATATTTTTTCATATATGTATTAAGTTTCTTATTTAAGTTGTTAGTAGATATCGATTTTAGGTTAGTGCATTTTAGGTTAGTTGATTTAGTGCATTTTAGGTTTGTTGTACTGTTAGTGCATTTTAGGTTAGTACATTTTAGGTTAGTACATTTTAGGTTAGTGGAGAGGAAAAGTAAAATAAGGAAAAGGAATAAAAGAGGAAGAAGGAAGAAGAAGAAAAAGAAGGAGAGGAAAAAGGAAAATAAGAAGAGGAAGAAGGAGAAGAATAAGGAGAAGAAGAGGAGAGGAAGAAGAGGAGAAATAAATAAGAAGAGGAAGAAGAAGAAGAAAAAAAATAGGAGAAGAAGAAGGAATAGAGGAGAAGAAGAATTAATTTTTATCGAGAACGAGGGTGTCGAGAATTGCCGAGGAGTCGAGGGTCGGGAACTAGGGTAGAGGGTCGAGGGTTGATACGTCTCCGTCGTATCTACTTTTCCAAACACTTGTTTTGGACTCTAACTTGTATGATTTGAATGGAACTAACCCGGACTAACGCTGTTTTCAGCAGAATTTCCATGGTGTTGTTTTATGTGCAGAAAGAAAATATTCTCAGGAAGTCCTGAAACTCCACGGAACACCTTAGAAAAAACAATTAAAAATCCTCGCCAAAGATGAAGACCAGGGGGGCCACACCCTGTCCACGAGGGTGGGGGGCGCGCCCCCCTCTAGGGCGCCCCCCCTACCTCGTGGGACCCCTGGATGTCCTCCGACGCCAACTCCAACTCTATATATTAGCTTTTGGGGAGAAAAATTTCAAAGAGAAGAAATTATCGCGTTTTACGATACGGAGCCACCGCCAAGCCCTAAAACCTCTCGGGAGGGCTGATCTGGAGTCCGTTCGGGGCTCCGGAGAGGGGGATTCGTCGCCGTCGTCATCATCAACCATCCTCCATCACCAATTTCATGATGCTCACCGCCGTGCGTGAGTAATTCCATTGTAGGCTTGCTGGACGGTGATGGGTTGGATGAGATTTATCATGTAATCGAGTTAGTTTTGTTAGGGTTTGATCCCTAGTATCCACTATGTTCTGAGATTGATGTTGCTATGACTTTGCTATGCTTAATGCTTGTCACTAGGGCCCGAGTGCCATGATTTCAGATCTGAACTCATTATGTTTTCATGAATATATGTGAGTTCTTGATCCTATCTTGCAAGTCTATAGTCACCTACTATGTGTTATAATCCGGCAACCCCGAAGTGACAATAATCGGGACCACTCCCGGTGATGACCATAGTTTGAGGAGTTATGTATTCACTATGTGCTAATGCTTTGTTCCGGTTTTCTATTAAAAGGAGGCCTTAATATCCCTTAGTTTCCAATAGGACCCCGCTGCCACGGGAGGGTAGGACAAAAGATGCCATGCAAGTTCTTTTCCATAAGCACGTATGACTATATACGGAATACATGCCTACATTACATTGATGAATTGGAGCTAGTTCTGTGTCACCCTATGTTATGACTGATACATGATGAACCGCATCTGACATAATTATCCATCACTGATCCGGTGCCTACGAGTTTTCCATATACTGGTTTATGCTTATTTACTTTCCCGCTGCTACTGTTACAATCACTACAAAATACCAAAAATATTACTTTTACTGTCTTTACTTTTGTTGCCATTACCACCACTATCATATTACTTTGCTACTAAACACTTTACTGCAGATACTAAGTTTCCAGGTGTGGTTGAATTGACAACTCAGTTGCTAATACTTGAGAATATTCTTTGGCTCCCCTTGTGTCGAATCAATAAATTTGGGTTAAATACTCTACCCTCGAAAACTGTTGCGATCCCCTATACTTGTGGGTTATCAAGACCTTTTTCTGGCGCCGTTGCCGGGGAGCGTATCTCTATTCTTTGAGTCACTTGGGATTTATATCTGCTGGACACTATGAAGAACTTGAAAGACGCTAAGACAACAATTTATCCCTCAACTACGAGGGAGGTAAGGAACTGCCATCTAGCCTTGCACTTGATTCACCTTCTGTTATGAGTAAGCTAGCGACACCTAAACCTGCTTCTGCTATTCGTTCCGATATGTCGCATGTTATGGATGATGCCACTTCTGCTATGCATGATACTTATAATGAAACTGCTTCTATGCCTGATACTACTGTGCCCCTTAGTGAATTTCTTGAAGAACAAATTGCTAGGGCTAGGGAAAGAGAAATTGATGAATCTGAATACGATGAGGAAAGTGATGATGAAAATATGCCTGTTATTCCTGAGGGTTATCTTTTCGATAAAGATTCTTCTTTAGCTATTTTAGCCTCCAAAGATAGATATGAGCTTAAGAGGTTATTGATTAAATGGAACAAAGAATCACTTAGAGATAAAATGAAACCTGATCCTGCTCTTGCAACTTCACCTATTTGTGTTCCTGATAAGGATTATGAATTCTATGTTGATCCAGATATAATTACTTTGGTTGAATCCGATCCCTTTTATGGCTATGAATCTGAAACTGTTGTGACACATCTTACTAAGTTAAATGATATAGCTGCCCTGTTCACTAATGATGAGAGATCGCGTTACTTCTATATACTAAAAATATTTCCGTTCTCATTAAAGGGTGACGCTAAGATATGGTTTAATTCTCTTGATCCTGGTTGTGTGCGTAGTCCCCAGGATATGATTTATTACTTCTCTGCTAAATATTTCCCTGCTCATAAGAAACAAGCTGCTTTGAGGGAAATATACAACTTTGTGCAAATTAAAGAAGAGAGTCTCCCACAAGCTTGGGGGAGGCTTCTCAAGTTACTTAATGCTTTGCCTGATCATCCTCTTAAGAAACCTGAAATGCTTGATATCTTTTATAATGGACTAACCGATGCTTCCATAGATTACCTGGATAGTTGTGCTGGTTCTCTTTTTAGGGAAAGAACACCGGATGAAGCTGAAATTCTATTGAATAGTATGTTGAAAAATGAAAATAATTGGGCACCTCCTGAGCCAGCTCCTGCTCCAATTACTGAGCCTATTCCTAAACCAACTCCGAAGAAGAGAGGTGTTCTATTTCTCAGTCCTGAAGTATTGCAAGAGGGAAAGAAATCTATGAAAGAAAAAGGTATTAAAGCTGAAGGTGTTAAGAATTTACCTCCTATTGAAGAAATACATGGTCTTAATCTACCGCCTGTCGAAGAAACATATGAACTTGATCACTTATTTACTGAAGAACCCCCTGATCCCGATCTCCCGACACAGGTAGTAAAGGTAAATTCTCTCTATAGATATGATAAAGCTGAAGTTCCTCCTACTAAAATTGCTAGTCAGTGCTTGGATGAGTTTGATAACTTTATGTTTAAGCAAGACGACTTCAATGCTTATTTTGGTAGACAATTAAAAGAAAATGCTTATAAGATTAGACGCTTGGGTGATTATATGGCTAATATTAGAGGTGAACTTAAACTTGTTAGCAAACATGCTTCTATGGTTACCACTCAAGTTGAACAAGTACTTAAAGCTCAAAAAGAATTGCTTCATGAAATGAATAGTAAGAAAAATGATTATGCTATTAGAGTGGCCACTAGAAGTGGTAGAATGACTCAGGAACCTTTGTATCCTAAAGGCCACCCTAAGAGAATCGAGCAAGATTCTCAAAGAAATAATATTGATGCACCTAGTTCTTCTAAAAAGAAGAAAAGGAATAATGATAGAACTGTGCAAACTTCTAGTGAACCTATTGCTAAACCACATGATAATCCAAATGATATATCTATGTCTGATGCTGAAACACAATCTGGTAATGAACATGAACCCAATGAAAATATTAATGATGATGTTCATGATGATGCTCAACCTAGTAATGATAATGATGTAGAAACTGAACCTGCTGTTGATCTTGATTACCCACAATCAAAGAATCAACGTTATGATAAAAGAGACTTTGTTGCTAGGAAACACGGTAAAGAAAGAGAACCATGGGTCCAGAAACCCATGCCCTTTCCTCCCAAACCATCCAAGAAAAAGGATGATGAGGATTTTGAGCGCTTTGCTGAAATGATTAGGCCTATCTTTTTACGTATGCGATTAACTGATGTGCTCAAAACAAATCCTTATGCTAAATATATGAAGGATATCATTATAATAAAAGAAAGATACCGGAAGCTGAAATTTCCACCATGCTTGCTAATTACACCTTTAAGGGTGGAATACCAAAGAAACTTGGAGATCCCGGAGTACCTACTATACCTTGCTCCATTAAAAGAAATTATATTAAAGCTGCTTTATGTGATCTCGGAGCCAGTGTTAGTGTTATGCCTCTCTCTTTATATCGTAGACTTGACTTGAATAAGTTGACACCTACTGAAATATCTTTGCAAATGGCTGATAAATCAACTGCTATACTTGTCGGCATTTGTGAGGATGTGCCTGTTGTGGTTGCAAATGTTACTATTTTAACGGACTTTGTTATTCTTGATATTCCCGAGGATGATAGTATGTCTATTATTCTTGGAAGACCTTTTCTTAATACTGCAGGGGCTGTTATTGATTGCAACAAAGGCAATGTCACTTTTCATGTTAATGGAAATGAGCATACGGTACACTTTCCGAGGAAACAACCTCAAGTTCATAGTATCAACTCCATTGGAAAAATCCCATCGATTAAATTTGGAGGTTTTGAATTTCCTCTTCCTACTGTCAAAAACAAATATGATATACTTATTATAGGGGATGTGCATATCCCCGTTGAGGTAACTTAGTGTCATTCGAAATTTCTCCGGTTTCATGATCAACCTTGTTAGTGGATTCTTTTTGATGAGCATGAGATGGATGAAACTAGAAGCACAAACTTCTGTACCCTCTCTTTACTTTCTGTTAATTAGTAGAAATAAAGTAAAAATAGTATTTCTCTGTCTGTTTCCTGACTTATCAGTGCAATATAAAAATATCCTGAAAATAAAAGTCCTCAGAATGACATGCCGATTTAATATGATTTTTTCGGGAATATTTGAGGATTTACTGTGCAAAAATTACCATGGGAGGAGCTGCCACCTGGCCACGAGGGTGGTGGGCGCCCCCCTATAGGGCGCGCCCCCTGCCTCGTGGGCCCACGGTGGCCCTCCTCCACTTATCCCAGCACCCATCTCCTTCCTCTGTCTCACACAAACCCAAAAAACCAACTCAAGCACGAGTTCCAGCCACTTTTGTTGTGATTTTCGATCTCCTTGCTCAAAGCACCTCTCGCAAAACTGCTTGGGGAGATTGTTCCTTGGTATGTGACTCCTCCATTGGTCCAATTAGTTTTTGTTCTAGCGCTTTATTCTTTGCAAATTTGTGCTGCATAGGTGACCATGTTCTTGAGCTTGCATGTCAAATTTATATGGTTCCAAGTAGTTCTAATGCTTGATATAGGCTCTAGGCACTTGTAGGAGTAGTTGCTATCAGTTTTATTGAAGTTGGTTCAATTTTGTTTGAAGTTACTAAAAATTTCAGATTATTTCAGAAATAATGAGGAGACTTTTGAGGGGTTCATCAAGCCGAAGCTCAAAGGATAAACAAGATGAAGAAGCTCAGAGGCCCAAATATAATTTGCTTCATACCGCGGAAATCCGGCCGTGTGAATGGCCTTCTGATAATTTCTTGAGAGAGGCCGAGATTTATGAGGATTTCTATTTATTGATTGAAAATGTTGGCCTCACCGACTTCGTCCGTGACCAACGTCCACAGTATCTCTTACTCACAAATACTTTTGTGCAAAACTTCTACTTTTCCCTAAAGAATCACCTCCATTAGTAGAGTTTCATTTATATGACGTTGTGAAGAAAATGCCATTGTCTGAATTTTGCGCGGTTTGCAACATACCCTCTGAGGGCACTTTAGAGGAACCACCCATTAAGGAGTTGGAACCATTTATTAAACTTATCTCTGTGGGAGAAACCAGGAAGGTTTCTGATGCAAGGATCACTAGCATACATTTTCCTGTGTTACGCTATTTTGCTTTATTTGCTAGTCGGTGCTTGATAGGTCGTGGGAACTGTGAGAACTTTAGCGTTCCAGATATTATCATTTTGTTCCATGGTTTATACCACGACAATACTGTTAGTATGGGCGGAATTATTGCTAGGCGGTTGAGTCTGAACCGTAGTAAAGGCCCCATCTTTGGAGGCATTTATGCTTCTCGCCTTGCTGCACACTTTAACATAGCTATTAGGCATTATGAGAAAGAAGAAAAATTGATGCCTAGTGCTTATCTAGACTATAAGAGCATGATAGCCCATGATTTTCTTGTTAAGGACAGGAATGGAGAGCTCAAATACAAGCTATACTTTGATAAACATTATCCTGAAACTATTACGTTGCCTGCTCCTTCTTTGTTTAATTTTGCAGGTCCCTATCTCATTACGTGGGCTGCTGTCCAAGCCTACAAAAATCCTGCACCAGCCCCGAAACTGGAACCACAAGATGAGCCTCCACGACAATCTGTTTATTCTTGGGATCCAGAGACGGCTGTCAGCCAGTGGCAGTCAGAGCCCTCTTCGTAATCACAGTATGACCCCAACTATTCCTCGTCGCAGTATGACCCCAGCTACACCTACGGGTATCCGCCAGGCTATTCCTGGCAATAGACCAACTTAGGCCAAAAGCCTAAGCTTGGGGGAGTACGTATTTCTCACCAACATTACATTTATGTTCACACACACTCATTGCTAGATGTCGGTTCTCATACTCTTTCACTGTAATATCCATGCTAGTTTATTTTTATTTTTTCTTGCTTTCTTCTTGTGTGTTTGATAAACCTTAAGAAAACCAAAAAAATTAGTAGTAGTTTATTTTTCTGCTATAGTAGTAGTAATTAAAAAGAAAACCCAAAAATATTTCCCGTTCTTCTTTTGCTTGTTGGGAGCTTTCCCGTGTAAATAGTTTTATTTTCTTTTCTTTGGGGGTCGGTAGGAGAAGACCATGATTAAATTGTTGTAGTGGCTCTTATATGCTTTAATGTTGATTTAACTCAGAGCCCATATTGCCTTGTCTTCTCCTGTTTCTTGAATGCTCGCAGATTCCAGCTTAGTCCAATGCACGTGCACTCTTATTATTATTCACACCGTTCGATCGTGCAAGTGAAAGGAAATTATGATGATATATGATGGACTGACTGAGATGGGAAAAGCTGGTATGAACTCAACCTCTTCTGTTTTTGTAAATATGATGAGCCCATCATTCTTGATTCAGCTTATTGTGAATAAACATGTTTGCAATGACAATTAGAGATCATAGTTGCTTGTGCCATGCTGTTGGGGAACGTAGTAATTTCAAAAAATTTCCTACGCACACGCAAGATCATGGTGATGCATAGCAACGAGAGGGGAGAGTTTTGTCTACGTACCCTCGTAGACCGAAGCGGAAGCGTTGACGCAACGTAGAGGAATTAGTCGTACGTCTTCCCGATCCGACCGATCGAAGCACCGAAACTACGGTGCCTCCGAGTTCTAGCACACGATCAGCTCGATGACGATCCCTGGGCTCCGATCCAGCAAAGCGTCGGGGAAGAGTTCCGTCAGCACGACGGCGTGTTGACCATCTTGATGTTCTACCGTCGCAAGGCTTCGCCTAAGCACCGCTACGATATGACCGAGGTGGAATATGGTGGAGGGGGCACCGCACACGGCTAAGGAACGATCACGAAGATCAACTTGTGTGTCTATGGGGTGCCCCTGCCCCCGTATATAAAGGAGTGGAGGAGGGGAGGGCCGGCCCTCTCTATGGCGAGCCCTAGGGGAGTCCTACTCCCACCGGGAGTAGGATTCCCCCTTTCCTAGTACAACTAGGAGTCCTTCCAAGTAGTAGGAGTAGGAGACAAGGAAGGGGAAGAGGGGAGAGAAGGAAGGAGGGGGCGCCGCCCCTCCCCCTAGTCCAATTCGGACTAGTCAATGGGGGGGGGCGCGGCCTGCCTCTCCTCTCCCCTAGAGCCCAATAAGGCCCATATACTTCTTCCCCCGTATTCCTGTAACTCCCCGGTACTCCGAAAAATACCCGAACCATTCGGAACCTTTCCGATATCCGAATATAGTCGTCCAATATATCGATCTTTACGTATCGACCATTTCGAGACTCCTCGTCATGTCCCCGATCTCATCCGGGATTCCGAACTCCTTCGGTACATCAAAACTCATAAACTCATAATATAACTGTCATCGAAACCTTAAGCGTGCGCACCCTACGGGTTCGAGAACAATGTAGACATGACCGAGACACGTCTCCGGTCAATAACCAATAGCGGAACCTGGATGCTCATATTGGCTCCTACATATTCTACGAAGATCTTTATCGGTCAGACCGCATAACAACATACGGTGTTCCCTTTGTCATCGGTATGTTACTTGCCCGAGATTCGATCGTCGGTATCTCAATACCTAGTTCAATATCGTTACCGGCAAGTCTCTTTACTCGTTCCGTAATACATCATCTTGCAACTAACTCATTAGTTGCATTGCTTGCAAGGCTTAAGTGATGTGCATTACCGAGAGGGCCTAGAGATACCTTTCTGACAATCAGAGTGACAAATCCTAATCTCGAAATACGCCAACCCAACATGTACCTTTGGAGACACCTGTAGAGCACCTTTATAATCATCCAGTTACGTTGTGACGTTTGGTAGCACACAAAGTGTTCCTTCGGTAAACGGGAGTTGCATAATCTCATACTCATAGGAACATGTATAAGTCAGGAAGAAAGCAATAGCAACATACTAAACGATCAAGTGCTAAGCTATCGGAATGGGTCATGTCAATCACATCATTCTCCTAATGATGTGATCCCATTAATCAAATAACATCTCATGTCTATGGCTAGGAAACTTAACCATCTTTGATCAACGAGCTAGTCAAGTAGAGGCATACTAGTGACATACTGTTTGTCTATGTATTCACACATGTATTATGTTTCCAGTTAATACAATCTAGCATGAATAATAAACATTTATCATGATATAAGGAAATAAATAATAACTTTATTATTGCCTCTAGGGCATATTTCCTTCAGTCTCCCACTTGCACTAGAGTCAATAATCTAGTTCACATCGCCATGTGATTTAACAGCAATAGTTCACATCACCATGTGATTAACACCCATAGTTCACATCGATATGTGATTAACACCCAAAGGGTTTACTAGTGTCAGTAATCTAGTTCACAACGCTATGTGATTAACACCCAAAGAGTACTAAGGTGTGATCATGTTTTGCTTGTGAGATAATTTTAGTCAACGGGTCTGTCACATTTCAGATCCGTAAGTATTTTGCGAATTTCTATGTCAACAATGCTCTGCAAGGAGCTACTCTAGCTAATTGCTCCCACTTTTCAATATGTATCTGGATCGAGACTTAGAGTCATCCAGATCAGTGTCAAAACTTGCATCGACGTAACCCTTTACGGCGAACCTTTTTGTCACCTCCATAATCGAGAAACATATCCTTATTCCACTAAGGATAATTTTGACCGCTGTCCAGTGATCTACTCCTAGATTACTATTGTACTCCCTTGCCAAAATCAGTGTAGGGTATACAATAGATTTGGTACACAGCATGGCATACTTTATAGAACCTATGGCTGAGGCATAGGGGATGTCTTTCATTCTCTTTCTATCTTCTACCATGGTCGGGTTTTGAGTCTTACTCAATTTCACACCTTGTAATATAGACAAGAATTCTTTCTTTGACTGTTCCATTTTGAACTACTTCAAAATCTTGTCAAGGTATGTACTCATTGAAAAAACTTATCAAGCGTCTTGATCTATCTCTATAGATCTTGATGCTCAATATGTAAGTAGCTTCACCGAGGTCTTTCTTTAAAAAACTCCTTTCAAACACTCCTTTATGCTTTGCAGAATAATCCTACATTATTTCTGATCAACAATATGTCATTCACATATACTTATCAGAAATGTTGTAGTGCTCCCACTCACTTTCTTGTAAATACAGGCTTCACCGCAAGTCTGTATAAAACTATATGCTTTGATCAACTTATCAAAGCGTATATTCCAACTCCGAGATGCTTGCACCAGTCCATAGATGGATTGCTGGAGCTTGCATATTTTGTTAACACCTTTAGGATCGACAAAACCTTCTAGTTGCATCGTATACAACTCTTCTTTAATAAATCCATTAAGGAATGCAGTTTTGTTTATCCATTTGCCAGATTTCATAAAATGCGGCAATTGCTAACATGATTCGGACAGACTTAAGCATAGATACGAGTGAGAAACTCTCATCGTAGTCAAAACCTTGAACTTGTCGAAAACCTTTTGCGACAATTCTAGCTTTGTAGATAGTAACACTACTATCAGCGTCCGTCTTCCTCTTGAAGATCCATTTATTTTCTATGGTTTGCCGATCATCGGGCAAATCCATCAAAGTCCATACTTTGTTCTCATACATGGATCATATCTCAGATTTCATGGCCTCAAACCATTTCGCGGAATCTGGGCTCATCATCGCTTCCTCATGGTTCGCAAGTTCGTCATGGTCTAGTAACATGACTTCCAGAACAGGATTACCGTACCACTCTGGTGCGGATCTCACTCTGGTTTACCTACGAGATTCGGTAGTAACTTGATCTGAAGTTACATGATCATCATCATTAGCTTCCTCACTAACTAGTGTAGTAGTCACAGGAACAAATTTCTGTGATGAACTACTTTCCAATAAGGGAGAAGGTACAATTACCTAATCAAGTTCTACTTTCTTCCCACTCACTTCTTTCGAGAGAAACTCCTTCTCTAGAAAGGATCCATTCTTAGCAACGAATGTCTTGCCTTCGGATCTGTGATAGAAGGTGTACCCAACAGTCTCCTTTGGGTATCCTATGAAGACATAGTTCTCTGATTTGGGTTTGAGCTTATCAGGATGAAACTTTTTCATATAAGCATCACAACCCCAAACTTTAAGAAACGACAACTTTGGTTTCTTGCCGAACCACAGTTCAGATTGTGTCGTCTCAACGGATTTAGGTGGTGCCCCTTTTTATCGTGAATGCAGTTGTCTTTAATGCATGACCCCAAAATGATAGTGGTAAATCGGTAAGAGACATCATAGATTGCACTATAGCCAATAAAGTACGGTTATGACATTCGGACACACCATTATGCTGTGGTGTTCCAGGTGGCACGAATTTGTGAAACTATTCCACATTGTTTTTAATTGAAGACCAAACTCGTTACTCAAATATTCGTCTCCGCGATCAGATCGTAGAAACCTTATTTTCTTGTCACGATGATTTTCCACTTCACTCTGAAATTCTTTGAACTGTTCAAATGCTTCAGACTTATGTTTCATCAAGTAGATATACCCATATCTGCTCAAATCATCTGTGAAGGTCAGAAAATAACGACACCCGCCGCGAGCCTCAAACACTCATCGGATCGCATACATCCGTATGTATTATTTCCAACAAGTCAGTTGCTCGCTCCATTGTTCCGGAGAACGGAGTCTTAGTCATCTTGCCCATGAGGCATGGTTCGCAAGCATCAAGTGATTCATAATCACGTGATTCCAAAAGCCCATCAGCATGGAGTTTCTTCATGCGCTTTACACCAATATGACCTAACCGGTAGTGCCACAAATAAGTTGCACTATCATTATTAACTTTGCATCTTTTGGTTTCAATATTATGAATGTGTGTATCACTACGATCGAGATCCAACGAACCATTTTCATTGGGTGTGTAACCATAGAAGGTTTTATTCATGTAAACAGAATAACAATTTATTCTCTTACTTAAATGAATAACCGTATTGCAATAATCATGATCAAATCATATTCATGCTCAACGCAAACACCAAATGACACTTATTTAGGTTCAACACTAATCCCGAAAGTATAGGGAGTGTGCGATGATGATCATATCAATCTTGGAACTACTTCCAACACACATCGTCACTTCACCCATAACTAGTTTCTGTTCATTCTGCAACTCCCGTTTCGAGTTACTAATTTTTTAGCAACTGAACAAGTATCAAATACCCAGGGGCTACTATAAACACTAGTAAGGTACACATCAATAACATGTATATCAAATATAGCTTGTTCACTTTGCCATCCTTCTTATCCGCCAAATACTTGGGGTGGTTCCACTTCTAGTGCCAGTCCCTTTGAAGTAGAAGCACTTAGTGTCAGGCTTAGGTCCAGACTTGGGCTTCTTCCCTTGAGCAGCAACTTGCTTGCCGTTCTTCTTGAAGTTCCCCTTCTTCCCTTTGCCCTTTCTCTTGAAACTAGTGGTCTTGTCAACCATCAACACTTGATGTTTTTCTTGATTTCTACCTTCGCCGATTTTAGCATCGCGAAGAGCTTGGGAATTGTTTTCGTCATCCCTTGCATATTATAGTTCATCACGAAGTTCTACTAACTTGGTGGTGGTGACTAGAGAATTCTATCAATCACTATCTTATCTGGAAGATTAACTCCCACTTTATTCAAGCGATTGTAGTACCCAGACAATTTGAGTACATGCTCACTAGTTGAGCTATTCTCCTCCATCTTTTAGCTATAGAACTTGTTGGAGACTTCATATCTCTCAACTCGGGTATTTGCTTGAAATATTAACTTCAACTCCTGGAACATCTCATATGGTCCATGACGTTCAAAACGTCTTTGAAGTCCCGATTCTAAGCCGTTAAGCATGGTGCACTAAACTATCAAGTAGTCATCATATTGAGCTAGCCAAACGTTCATAACGTCTGCATCTGCTCCTGCAATAGGTCTGTCACCTAGCGGTGCATCAAGGACATAATTCTTCTGTGCAGCAATGAGGATAAACCTCAGATCACGGATCCAATCCGCATCATTGCTACTAACATTTTTCAACACAATTTTCTCTAGGAACATATCAAAATAAACATATGAAAGCAACAACGCGACCTATTGATCTACAACATAGATATGCTAATACTACTAGGACTAAGCTCATGATAAATTAAAGTTCAATTAATCATATTACTTAAGAACTCCCACTTAGATAGACATCCCTCTAATCCTCTAAGTGATCACGTGATCCAAATCAACTAAACCATAACCGATCATCACGTGAAAGGAGTAGCTTTCAATGGTGAACATCACTATGTTGATCATATCTACTATATGATTCACGCTCGACCTTTCGGTCTCAGTGTTCCGATGCCATATCTGCATATGCTAGGCTCGTCAAGTTTAACCTGAGTATTCTGTGTGTGCAAAACTGGCTTGCACCTGTTGTAGAGCTTATCACACCCGATCATCACGTGGTGTCTGGGCACGACGAACTTTGGCAACGGTGCATACTCAGGGAGAACACTTTTATCTTGAAATTTAGTGAGAGATCATCTTATAATGCTACCGTCAAACTATGCAAAATATGATGTATAAAAGATAAACATCACATGCAATCAAAATATGTGACATGATATGGCCATCATCGTCTTGTGCCTTTGATCTCCATCTCCAAAGCATCGTCATGATTTCCATCGTCACTGGCATGACACCATGATCTCCATCATCTTGATCTATATCAATGTGTCGTCACATGGTCGTCTCGCCAACTATTGCTCTTGCAACTATTGCTATCGCATAGCGATAAAGTAAAGCAATTATTTGGCGCTTGCATCTTATGCAATAGAGAGACAACCATAAGGCTTTTGCCAGTTGCCGATAACTTCAACAAAACATGATCATCTTATACAAAAACTTATATCTCATCACATCTTGACCATATCACATCACAACATGCCCTGCAAAAACAAGTTAGACGTCCTCTACTTTTTTTTGCAAGTTTTACGTGGCTGCTACGGGCTGAGAAAGAACCGTTCTTACCTACGCATCAAAACCACAACGATAGTTTGTCAAGTTGGTGTTGTTTTAACCTTCTCAAGGACCAGGCATAGCCACACTCGGTTCAACTAAAGTTGGAGAAACTGACACCCGCTAGTCACCTGTGTGCAAAGCACGGCGGTAAAACCAGTCTCGCGTAAGCGTACGCGTAATGTCGGTCCGGGCCGCTTCATCAAACAATACCGCCGAACCAAAGTATGACATGCTGGTAAGCAGTATGACTTATATCGCCCACAACTCACTTGTGTTCTACTCGTGCATATAACATCAACGCATAAAACCTAGTCTCGGATGCCACTGTTGGGGAACGTAGTAATTTCAAAAAAATTCCTACGCACACGCAAGATCATGGTGATGCATAGCAACGAGAGGGGAGAGTGTTGTCTACGTACCCTCGTAGACCGAAGCGGAAGCGTTGACGCAACATAGAGGAAGTAGTCGTATGTCTTCCCGATCCGACCGATCCAAGCACCGAAACTACGGTGCCTCCGAGTTCTAGCACACGTTCAGCTCGATGACGATCCCCGGGCTCCGATCCAGCAAAGCATCGGGGAAGAGTTCCGTCAGCACGACGGCGTGGTGACGATCTTGATGTTCTACCGTCACAGGGCTTCGCCTAAGCACCGCTACGATATGACCAAGGTGGAATATGGTGGAGGGGGGCACCGCACACGGCTAAGCAACGATCATGAAGATCAACTTGTGTGTCTATGGGGTGCCACCTGCCCCCGTATATAAAGGAGTGGAGGAGGGGAGGGCCGGCCCTCTCTATGGCGCGCCCTAGGGGAGTCCTACTCCCACCGGGAGTAGGATTCCCCCTTTCCTAGTACAACTAGGAGTCCTTCCAAGTAGTAGGAGTAGGAGACAAGGAAGGGGAAGAGGGGAGAGAAGGAAGGAGGGGGCGCCGCCCCTCCCCCTAGTCCAATTCGGACTAGTCAATGGGGGGGGGCTGCCTCTCCTCTCCCCTAAAGCCCAATAAGGCCCATATACTTCTTCCCCCGTATTCTCGTAACTCCCCGGTACTCCGATAAATACCCGAACCATTCAGAACCTTTCCGATATCCTAATATAGTCGTCCAATATATTGATATTTACGTCTCGACCATTTCGAGAATCCTCGTCATGTCCCCGATCTCATCCGGGACTCCAAACTCCTTTGGTACATCAAAACTCATAAACTCATAATATAACTGTCATCGAAACCTTAAGCGTGCGGACCCTACGGGTTCGAGAACAATGTAGACATGACCGAGACACGTCTCCGGTCAATAACCAATAGCGGAACCTGGATGCTCATATTGGATCCTACATATTCTACGAAGATCTTTATCGGTCAGACCGCATAACAACATACGGTGTTCCCTTTGTCATCGGTATGTTACTTGCCCGAGATTCGATCGTCGGTATCTCAATACCTAGTTCAATCTCGTTACCGGCAAGTCTCTTTACTCGTTCCGTAATACATCATCTTGCAACTAACTCATTAGTTGCATTGCTTGCAAGGCTTAAGTGATGTGCATTACCGAGAGGGACCAGAGATACCTCTCTGACAATCGGAGTGACAAATCCTAATCTCGAAATTAGCCAACCCAACATGTACATTTGGAGACACCTGTAGAGCACCTTTATAATCACCCAGTTACGTTGTGACGTTTGGTAGCACACAAAGTGTTCCTCCGGTAAACGGGAGTTGCATAATCTCATAGTCATAGGAACATGTATAAGTCATGAAGAAAGCAATAGCAACATACTAAACGATCAAGTGCTAAGCTAACGGAATGGGTCATGTCAATCACATCATTCTCCTAATGATGTGATCCCATTAATCAAATGACAACTCATGTCTATGGCTAGGAAACTTAACCATCTTTGATCAAGGAGCTAGTCAAGTAGAGGCATACTAGTGACATACTGTTTGTCTATGTATTCACACATGTATTATGTTTCCGGTTAATACAATTCTAGCATGAATAATAAACATTTATCATGATATAAGGAAATAAATAATAACTTTATTATTGCCTCTAGGGCATATTTCCTTCACATGCTTGATTAGCTATGAGTTATAATGGTTTACCTTGCGTGCCAACATGCTATTGAGATGGTTGTGATGTGGTATGATGGGGTGGTATCCTCCTTTGAATGATTTAAGTGACTTGACTTGGCACATGTTCACGCATGTAGTTGAAACAAATCAACATAGCCTTCACGATATTTATGTTCATGGTGGATTATATCCTATTCATGCTTGCATCCAATGTTTATTAATTTTAATGCATGTACATGGCTGTTGTCGCTCTCTAGTTGGTCGCTTCCCAGTCTTTTGCTAGCCTTCACTTGTACTAAGCGGGAATACTGCTTGTGCATCCAAGCCCTTAAACCCCAAAGTTATTCCAGAGAGTCCACTATACCTTCCTATATGCGGTATCTACCTGCCGTTCCAAGTAAATTTGTATGTGCCAAACTCTAAACCTTCAAATAAATATTCTGTTTTGTATGCTTGAATAGCTCATGTATCAACCAAGGCTGTCCTTATCTTCCGTGTTAGGCTGGTTATTCTCAAGAGGAGTGGACTCCGCTCCTCACTCACGAGAACATGGCTGGTCACCGGGATGCCCAGACCCATGCTTTATGCAAACTAAATCAAAATTAATTGCAAACAAAACTCCCCCTGGGACCTGATGTATGTTGGACACACTCGTTGTTTCGAGCAAGTCATGGATCGATGCTTGTTGGTGGAGGGGGAGTATAAACTTTACCATTCTGTTTGAGAACCTTTTATAATTTGTTTAGCATGGAAGATATCGCCATATCTTAGTTGTTACGTTGACAATGAAAGTATACCGCTCAAAATGCAATTTATCTCTATTTCAAATCCGAGCTCTGGCACCTCTACAAATCCCTGCTTCCCTCTGCGAAGGGCCTATCCATTTAATTTTATGTTGAGTCATCACCCTCTTATTAAAAAGCACTAGCTGGAGAGCACATCTGTCATTTGCATTCATCATTATTAATCTATGTTGGGTGTGACTATGATTGGATCTCTTTTACTATGAATTACAATTTCTAGTCAGTCCTTGATCTTTAAAGGTGCTCTGCATTTATGTTTTACGGTCTCAGAAAGGGCTAGCGAGATACCATCATTTATATCATATTATGATTGTTTTGAGAAAGTGTTGTCATCTGAGATTTATTATTATGGCTTGCTAGTTGATTATGCTACCGATATGAGTAATTATGAGACCTGAGAATTATTGCAAATATGGTTAGTTATGATATATGCTGAAAACTTGAATGCTGGCTTGACATAGTTACAACAACAAGAGCAAACAGAGTTTGTAAAAGTTTTTCTTTCTTTCTTTCAGTTTGTCAACTGAATTGCTTGAGGACAAGTTTAAGCTTGGGGGAGTTGATACGTCTCCGTCGTATCTACTTTTCCAAACACTTTTGCCCTTGTTTTGGACTCTAACTTGTATGATTTGAATGGAACTAACCCGGACTGACACTGTTTTCAGCACAATTGCCATGGTGTTGTTTTATGTGCAGAAAGAAAATATTCTCGGAAAGTCCTGAAACTCCACGGAACACCTTAGAAAAAACAATAAAAAATCCTCGCCAAAGATGAAGACCAGGGGCCCACACCCTGTCCACGAGGGTGGGGGGCGCGCCCCCCCTCTTGGGCGCGCCCCTACCTGGTGGGACCCCTGGATGTCCTCCGACGCCAACTCCAACTCTATATATTGGCTTTCGGGGAGAAAAAAATCATAGAGAAGAAATCATCGCGTTTTACGATACGGAGCCGTCGCCAAGCCCTAAAACCTCTCGGGAGGGCTGATCTGGAGCTCGTTCGGGGCTCCGGAGAGGGGGATTCGTCGCCGTCGTCATCATCAACCATCCTCCATCACCAATTTCATGATGCTCACCGCCGTGCGTGAGTAATTCCATTGTAGGCTTGCTGGACGGTGATGGGTTGGATGAGATTTATCATGTAATCGAGTTAGTTTTGTTAGGGTTTGATCCCTAGTATCCACTATGTTCTGAGATTGATGCTGCTATGACTTTGCTATGCTTAATGCTTGTCACTAGGGCCCGAGTGCCATGATTTCAGATCTGAACCTATTATGTTTTCATGAATATATGTGAGTTCTTGATCCTATCTTGCAAGTCTACAGTCACCTACTATGTGTTATGATCCGGCAACCCCGAAGTGACAATAATCGGGACCACTCCCGGTGATGACCATAGTTTGAGGAGTTCATGTATTCACTATGTGCTAATGCTTTGTTCCGGTTCTCTATTAAAAGGAGGCCTTAATATCCCTTAGTTTCCAGTAGGACCTCGCTGCCACGGGAGGGTAGGACAAAAGGTGTCATGCAAGTTCTTTTCCATAAGCACGTATGACTATATACGGAATACATGCCTACATTACATTGATGAATTGGAGCTAGTTCTGTGTCACCCTATGTTATGACTGATACATGATGAACCGCATCCGGCATAATTATCCATCACTGATCCGGTGCCTAGGAGTTTTCCATATACTGGTTTATGCTTATTTACTTTCCCGCAGCTACTGTTACAATCACTACAAAATACCAAAAAAATTACATTTACTGTCTTTACTTTTGTTGCCGTTACCACCACTATCATATTACTTTGCTACTAAACACTTTGCTGCAGATACTAAGTTTCCATGTGTGGTTGAATTGACAACTCAGCTGCTAATACTTGAGAATATTCTTTGGCTCCCCTTGTGTCGAATCAATAAATTTGGGTTAAATACTCTACCCTCGAAAACTGTTGCGATCCCCTATACTTGTGGGTTATCAAGGGTCACCGAGGGGGCGAGGGTCGTCGAGGGTTCGAGGGTCATCGAGGGGCCAAGGGTTCGAGGGTCGTCGAGGGGCCGAGGATTCGAGGGTCGAGGGGTCGAGGGTCGAGGGTTCGAGGGTCGTCGAGGGGCCGAGGGTTCGAGGGTCGTCGAGGGGCCGAGGGTTCGAGGGTCGAGGGTCATCGAGGGGTCGAGGGTTGAGGGTTCAAGGGTGGTCGAGGGGCTGAGGGTTCGAGGGTCGAGGGTCATCGAGGGGTCGAGGGTCGAGGATCGTCGAGGGGTCGAGAGCTTGCCTTGTGTCAAAGTATTGAAGAAATTCATGGCTTCATCATTAGCCGAAAGTAACCGGGGCATGATGGTACGAAGTTCTGCAAAGTTGTTCTGGAACGGAGTCCCGAATAGGATAATTCGCCTTTTGGTACGAATTTCAGCAAAGGCCTTCCATATAGCGATATTCGGAAGGCTCTTGCTGAACTTTGTACCAAAAAGTGAATTATCCTATCTGGGACTCCGTTCCAAAACAACTTTGGAGAGCTTCGTACCATCATGCGCCTGTTACTTTCGCCTAATGATGAAGACATGGTTTTGTTGAATCCTTTGACACTAGACAAACGTGACATGAGGGGGTCGGGGGTCGGGAACTAGGGTAGAGGGTCGTGGATCACCGAGCGGTCGAGGGTCGTGAACTAGTGTAGAGGGCCGAGGCTCGTCAAGGGGTCGAAGGTCGAGGGTCATCCAGGGGTCGAGGGTCAAGATTTATCAAGAATGCCCCAATTTTTTCCTGATCTCATATATATATTCTTCTATATGTCACGTTGTCTGTCAAAGTATTTAAGAAATCCATGGCTTCATCATTAGCTAGAAGTAACAGACGAATGATGCTACGAAGCTCTTCAAAGTTGTTTTGGAACAGAGTTCCTGATAGAATAATTCACCTTTTGGTACAAATTTCAGCAAAGGCCTTCCAAATAGCGATATTCGGAAGGCTCTTGCTGAACTTTGTACCAAAAAGAGAATTATTCTATCGGGAACTCCATTCCAAAACAACTTTGAAGAGCTTCGTACCATTATACGCCTGTCATTTCCGGCTAATGATGAAGTCATGGTTTTCTTGAATTCTTTGACACTAGACAACATGACATATAGAAGGGTATATGAGATCAGGAAAAATATGAATCATTTTCTGCACATCCAGAATGGCGCCATTTTGTTAAATCCTTTGTCGGTCCGGACGTCGGACAATCATGAGAGAGGCGGTCCGGCCCAAACCCTAGAAGCGTTGCCGAGGCCACCCAAATTTACCAAGTTAAAAGAGCGTTGCCGTCAAGGCCACCCCAAACCCTAGAAGCGTTGCCGAGGCCACCCCAAACCGTAGAAGCGTCGAGGCCACTAATATGATTCCTTGTTGTGATTAGCTAGCTAGGTCTACGTTTGCCACTAATATATACATCTGTCATGTTTGTATATTAATTGCCATGTTGTAATATTTGCACAAACTATGGAGCACCGAGACTTGGAATCAGAACAGGTGTTGGGGGACATAATCCTCGGTAGAGGTGATGTCTTGTAATATCTCAACGACACCGATGGTCTGGAAGGAGAGGGTGAAGCAGGCTACGGTGATCGAACAATGAAGGAGGAAGGACATGATTATGATGGCTTCGGTGACCGAATGCCGGTGGAAGAAGGAGACCGTGATGACGGCTCCGGTGACCGAAGGGAGTCCGGCCAGGTATATATATTAATTAAGACTGTGCTGACTAGCTAATTGATGCATTAATTGTTTTGGTATGTACACATATTAGCTCTCTTCTTTCTTCTTTTCTAGCCCTCCGGATCGATCCAAACTTCGGTAACGAGACGAGGCCCGAAGAAAAGGTTGCGCCAGGATGAAAGGTTCAGGATCACAACAATCATGCGCGATGGCCAACCGATTGAACCCATCCAGACCAAGGAAGCATTTTCTGCTCAGTGCGGGGTCCTTGTTAGGGACATGATCCCGATCAGCATCCACCAATGGTATAAGCCTAAGAACGAAGACCCTCAGCTGTCTTATGTCGACGATAGGCAAAAAGATGATCTTTGGACCGCGCTGAAGGAAAATTTCACCCCACCGCCAGAGGAGGATCCGGAGAAGCCACTTATAGAGCCATTGGTCAAGGCTCATGCTCTTAAGAAGATGGCAGATCTATTCAGGAGGTGGAAGAATGAGTTTAAAACAACGTTTGTCGACAAAGACAATACTCTAGAATTCACTGGCCGATTTGAGAAGATAAGAGATCACTGGGATGCATTTGTGGCCCACAAGACATCAGACAAGAGTAAGAAGATGTCAGCGACAAACAAGAAAAATGCTGCAAAGAAGGAGCTTCACCATCGCACAGGCTCAGGTGGCTACCTCAAAGCCCGGCCGTTGTGGGACAAGGCTGATAATGACCTGCTTGAGAAAGGGGTCGAACCAGAGACATTGCACTGGCCAGACCGTTCAAGGACTTGGTTCTTCGGGGTTGGGGGAACGTTGCACCCTGAAACAGGGAAGTGCGTTTGGACAAACCAGCAACTGCAAATACCCGTCACGAAGCTTCAACAGTATATCGCCGCAGCACAGCAAGGGACGTTGGTTCCCGCAGAGAGAAGGACGAGGTCACACGGGCCCTCGGCAATCCTGAGCACCCAAGACGAACACGAGGCACAACAGGCTCCGTTGTGTGGAAGGTTGGGTTTCCCAACGCAGGCGGTTACAAAACCCAGGAGAGGAGGAGGAAAGTGGAGTTGACCGAACTCCAGAACTTGAATGCAAGGATACGAGCGCTAGAGGAACAACAAGCACTAGTTCAGGGCCAGCGACCTGCCGGAGCTACCCCAGAAGCTACCCCGCCATCTCAGCGGAGAAGCAGCATGGCTTCCACCGAGCTCCTTCAGCAGCCTGACTTCACGGCTCCCTGCTACCCCATGGATGCTATCACGGAGGCTCAAGATTGCCACCTTATGGCGCAATGGGGGCACCTTAAAGTCAAGGCGGTTGTCGGCTCTGTTGCACCTCGTGAACCCGGTGCAGCTTTTCACTGCCTTCTGATTCCACAAGGCTATGATGTTGTGATGGTCGATGAAATAACGGAGGGATTTGAGCAGCTCGAGCTTGACCATCCTACCGGTGAAGGGGAGACTACCTGGGTCATGCTCTGAAGACTCCATGTCTATGGCGGAAGGAGCTCATCAACCTTCCGAACTGGACGCCTCCGCCTCCTCCTCCTCCTCCTCCGGCGAGTTAGGGCACTCTGCCTCCTCCTCCGCCTCCTCCTCCGGCGAGTGATCAGGGCACTTCGCCTCCTTCTCCGGCTGCTCTGGCATGTGGCGGCACTCCGCCTCCTTCTCCGCCTGCGCCGGTGCGTCCGAGCAGGCTGCCTCCTCCTCTGCCTCGTCAGCAACAGGGGAAGACAGCCACCGCCGCTCCGGCTGCTCCGGCGCGTCGTAGCACTCCGCCTCCTTCTTCTCTGCCTCGTAAGCAACGAAAGAATAGAGCCGCAGCCGCTCCGGCTGCTCCGGCGTCTAGCAGTACAGCCAGAGGCGGGAGGCAATACAAATTCGGTCCATCTCTCAAGCCTCTAGAGAAGTTACCATACAAGATGACCGAGGAGGAAAACGCAAAGATCTGTAAAGCCCACGTGAAGGACTTCTTTGAAACGCAAAGAGCTAAGAAACATCCACCTCCGGAGGAGAAGATAGATAAGGTGAAAGTTCAGTGCACTTTGGATGCCCTGAAGCGACCACCATCATCTCCGCTGCAAAGCAACTATGATCGCATTATTGAAAGGTCATATAAGGAAGCGTCCCGGTCGGGAAGTACTTGAAGTGATCAAAGGTTAGCATAACGAAGAAGTGGGAAAAAAATTCCGCAGCTCGGCGAACAAGCGAACTAATCGTGCCCCCCCCTCGCTCAAGGTGTCTAGCGATATCGTCGCTAATCATCCGTGGATGTTGCCCGGTACCAATCCTGGAGATTACCTGCCCGATGATACACATTGTGATACAATGGAGGTCGACGAATTCAAATACCGGCATGGGAAGCCTCTCGTCAAACCTGGTCATCCTCCTCTAACAACGATGATGAGAAGATTCCATGATTGGTACATGGACACCTGCAGCAAGTCTGGGAAGGATACTTTGACACTGAGATTTAAAGAGCAGGATGACCTCGTTGGAATTGATCTGTTGTCTGTTCCATTTGAGGAGTTCTTCCAGCTTTTCAATCAAAAGGCCCTCGATAAAATAATCATCACTTGCTACTGTCTATAAGTACTACTTCTGTAATTAAGTCTCTATATATAGCTCAGCTCTTTCATTGCATGTATATACAATTATCCTCACTATATTATGCAGATTGAAGATCGCCAAATGCAAGAAAAGACAAATCGGTGAGATTGGGTCCATTAACACAAATCTCATAGATGAATGGACGGATAAATATGATGCCAAACAAACCGAGGCCAACTTGTTACGATCGTTGCTTCAAAATGAAAAAAAGATAAATACTCTTTCCTTACAACTTCAAGTGAGTGTTACTGTCTTGTGCATATTTAGTTTCCCTTATTATTTGAGGTTATAGTAATGTAATTGATGAGTTATGCATGCGTGCGCAGCTTCCACTTTATTCTGCTAGAGATTAAGCTTGAGCAGGGACTAGTAACCGTCATAAACTCGAGACGAAAAGATCCCGAGGAGTATGCGGCCATGACTAAAATGCTCGAGAAGTAAGTTCAATCGACCATTATCGCACCATATCAGCAACTTTGTTCATCTCCTGATATCAAATAATTGTTTTCTTTGTCTGGCAGGGTTTGCAAAAAGTTCAGCCCACAAGCTCCGGGACTGCCGGGGGAGCTGCGATTTACGCACCCGAAAGTAAGTACTACTAGCTAGTTCCGCACATCTCCCATTGATTCTAGCTAGTTTCATCAATACCATTTAGCATGCTTGCTTATCAGTTTGATTGACCTCTATTTCTTGTAAAGTGGTTATGGCAGGAACCCGGGAATAATTACTATGGATACTACGTTTGTGAGTTCATCCGCCACACGACCTGTGAGTGGGGCTACTCTAAAAAACAATATGAAGTGCGTAAGCAATAATATTCACAATTTTATTTTATTACCATCATTTGTGTTGAGTTTCATACATATATATGTATTGACCCCCTTCTTCAAATAAGATGTTTCAGATGCGGGATGAACTCCTACCACCAGATCGCATACGAGCAATTCAAGAGGAATTGGCGGGATTCTTTCTTGACCACGTCATCAATAAAGACAGAGAATACCATGTGGAACTTGAGTTTAGATGTTAGGGGATTGTAAGAGATCTTATATTGTATATATGTAGCCAGTAGCGTCGGATAGATATATGAGAACTTGTTGTTCGACCAATCTCTCGGAGAAGGAGAGGTCGATCACTTCTCTCTGTATATGTTCATGACAATCTTCTGTACTTAATGGTTTCCTTTATTTGCTTACTAGCTAGCATGTCAAGTCCTCTCTATACGTATAGTACGTAGCGTCGACCAAGCACGGAGATGAAAGAGGACACTTCTCTCTATTAGCTAGCTAACACAATAGTATATGAAACCCCTACATTAACCCTACAAAACCCCCGACCCCCGCCCCTTCAAAAACAAACAAAAAACCCCTAGCCTTGAACTGCTGACGCGTGGATGCCTTTTAGTCCCGATTGATGCTAGACAAAAGGCCCTCCTGCCTGGGCAAGCCACAACGACCACGTGGAGCCCCATCTGTCCCGGTTCGTATAAGAACCGGGACTAAAGGTATTGGGCTTTAGTACCGACCCTTTAGTCCCGGTTCCTGAACCGAAACAAATGTGTCTTATAAACCGGGACAAATGGGCATTTTTCTACTAGTGAACGGTGAAACATGCAACCAAGTCTTAGTCGATGCTTTTGAGGACTTCATCGCATGGCATCCTGATCGTAAGGGGCTGTTTACAGTACGCTTTGCATATAAAATTCAATGGCAACGATCTTTCCAAGGATACACAAATAGGATTGGACGACCAACGAGCTCTCAAACTCGAGAGATATGGAGAAAACTATGGAAGCTGATGATTCCACGCAAAGTTTCAATATTCTGTTGGCGAGCCTTGCATTGTATAATTCCTTTAAAATCAATCCTGGTGAACCGTCATGTAGGGTCTGACGGCGGATGCCCAATATACCAGGAGGCGGCTGAGGATATAAAGCATCTCCTCTTTGGATGCGCTCATGCCAGGGAGTTGTGGAGTAGCCTGGGGATCCTTGAAATTGTCGAAGAGGCCATTGGGGTGGATCGATCTGGTTCAGCCGTGCTTGAATACTTACTACTGATGAATGGTCGTCCGGTTCCATTAAAGCTAAGCCTAGATGTCAAACAAATTCTGGCTGTAGGGGGCTGGTACCTATGGTGGATCCGTCGTGAATTCACTCACAATGGATCCCCACCACAGTCCTCGAGATGGCCCATGGCAGTTCTGGCTATTGCATACAACTTCCATCAAGCAAATCAAAGGAGTCGAGATACCCATGAAAAAAGGTGGTTGAAACCCAATCCGAGATTTGTGAAGTTGAATATGGATGCCTCATTCCATTTAGATGAAGGTACTGGAGCAACGGCAGCAGTCATTCGAGATGAGAAAGGTAACTTTTAGCAGCCCAATGCAAATACTTAACACATGTATCAGATGTGGTCACCTCTGAAGCGCTGGCAATGAGAAACGGTCTCGCTTTTGCAAACTCTCTTGGTTTCGCTAGAGTAGAAGCAGAATCAGATTCGTCAACAGTTATTGAATACTGCTCAGGCCAAACCAGATGGTGGGATGCTCCTGCTGCCATTTTCGCCGAGTGTGTGGACGTGTCGTCGCTTATTGGGAAGGTTACTTTTAAGCATTGTGGTCGTTCGTCGAACCAAGCAACTCATGTGCTAGCTAGTCATAGTTTCTGTAATAAGATCAATAATAGTTGGGTTAATGAGCCTCCGGCTTGTCTTATTCCCAAACTTTTGGATGATGTAATTCCTAGTTAAAGTTTCAATAAAGCTAGCCATGATGGCCTTCCCTAAAAAAAAAGTCTTAGGGGGTGTTTGGTTCAGGGACTTTTTAGTCCCAGAGACTAGAAAAAGTCCCTAAAAAGTCCCTAGGAACCAAACGGGAGGGACTTTTTCTACAGGATTAGAAAAAGACTCTACTAGAGAGTCTTTTTTGATTAGTCCCTGGGACTAGAAAAAGTCCCAGGACTTCTGAACCAAACACCCCCTTAGTCGATGCTATATTTATGGGATCTTACATTAAGATCCGTGCAAAATTTTCTTTTTGGTTTTACATTGAGATGAGTCGATATTATGCTATTTAATTTAAACTTGGTTAAATCCCTATCGACTAAGACCTAGCCAACCCATTTAGTAAAACCGTTCTTGAAATGGTTCACTATGGCATTGAGGCATTTGTCTATAGCTGATGAATCGTGCTTTTATCTTGGGATCATGCACCATGGGCTGTAAAAATATCTCTGCCCACGGAGAAGCAACTTAAAAATCAGCAACCCTTCCTGGATTTGTACCTCGTGGCGCAGCTCCCGAACGCTATCAGATTGAGACAACCAAGTCCGGCCATCATCCAGAAGAAGCGATCCAGATGACCCTCGTTCAGGTCGTCGGGGATCCAGCCCGGCGCGCCGCCAGTCGTCGTCGCCCACTGCACGGCTGTCAGTAGGACTGAGCTCAGGTAGCCGCCGGCCGCTACCGCGAGAAGCGCGAGCGCCGTGCACACGGTCTTCATCGCGGCCGGCGCCTGGCCGTAGAAGAAATCGAGCTGGCCGATGGTGGTGAGCACCTCGCCCACGCCCACCAGCACGTACTGCGGCGCCTGCCACAGCACGCTCGTCGAGCATGGCGCCAGGGGCGCCGCCTTCGCCGCGCGGAGGCGCGCCGTCTCGAGAAGCGCCGCTGCGGCCATGGCGAGCACGGGCATGGCGAGGCCGGCGCCGATCCTCTGCAGCTCCGAGATGCCCTTCTCCCTCCCGGTGAGCCTTCTCGCCGCCGGAACGAAGACCCGGTCGTAGAGAGGGACCAGGAGGATGATGGTGAGTATATCGAAGGTGGACATGGACGCGGGCGGGACGTGCACGGAGCCGACGGTAGCGTTCATCGCCCTGCCTTGCTCGACGAATGTCGACGAGATCTGCACCGACACGGCATAGAAGAACACGACGCTCGCCCAGAGCGGCAGCATCCGCACGAGAATCTTGAGCTCCTCGACCTGCGTCACGACGCAGAGCCTCCACGGGCTGCGCGGCACCGGCACGGCTGCCGCCTCCACATCCTTGTCCGAAGCCACGATAATGGCGGCCTTATCGAAGAAACTGATCAACGAAGCAACAGATCCATCTTGAGTGAGTGGTGAATTGAACCAAGCTAGCTGCAAGCAGCTACGAGGAGAATTGTAGTAACTGACCGGAGATCAGTGGTGTGTGCGATCCTCTCAACACCCTTCATTGCGAGGTCGTCCTCCGGCATGTCGTAGAGCAGAGAGCTGTCGGCCGGCAGCTCGACGCCGCACTTTCTCACGGCAGCAACCACGACCTGGCACACTCTGGTGAGCGGGCTGCCGCGAGTTCGTTGAAACCTGTACGTCCGTGACGCCGCGACCAGGCAAGAAAGCCCGACGGCCAGGACGACCGCCGGGACGGTCAGGCCCAGCGCCCAGCCGTAATGATCCTGCACCCACACGATGCCGGTGCTGGATATCAGCGACGCGCAGCTCATGTTGAACACGTACCAGTTGAAGAAGGAACCCTTCGTCAGGCGCTCCGATGGATCGCCGTCGTCGAACTGGTCGGCGCCGAAGGACATGAGGCACGGCCGGAGTCCGCCCAGCCCGACGGCAATCATGTAGAGGCCGAGAAACAAGACGAACTCCTGAACCGACACCATGTTGGACGAGGTGAGGCCTCTGAACGACACGCCGTTCTCGACGAGCAGCGGGAGGTACGCCGAGAATGCTGTCATGAGCATGCCCTGCCCAAAAAACAGAGAGACCAAATTCTAACGATCTTCCATAATGCTGTCTGAATTTTCTCAATTAATTGAAGTGCTCCAGGCATGATGTAGAGTGCAGAGTATCGTAATTAATTGAAGTGCTATTCTTGATTGCTCCACTGGGACATGACATAGAGATGCAGACTGTGCGCAGAGTGATTATTGATTGCAGTGCACTGCAGAGTGGCCGGGAGGAGGATTTGGTAACGTACCGCGACGCCGATGAAGCAGGAGACGACCATGGTGCGGTACCTTCCGCAGTAGGAGTCGGCGACGAGGGCGCCGCCGAGGGGCATGAGGAAGCAGGTGGCCTGCCAGGTGGACACGTTCCTCGCCGCGGCGACGTTGCTCTGGCCCAGGACGCCGGTGAGGTACGTGACGAGGTTGTAGGAGATGCCGTAGAACGCCAGGCAGTAGCAGAACTCGGTTCCTGCATGAAGGAAAACCGTCGTTCCAAGGTGCAGCCGGTCGAGTAAAACTAAATTAATCGGCCGGTCGAGTAGTACTCCCAAGAACAGATGAAGAAGAAATAAATTACCGAGAACTGCGCGGCACGCGCGCCATCTGCCCGTGCGATTCTTGAGCGCCGGGTTCCCGTCGAAGTCAAGGGACCCGTCGGTGGTGTACGCCTCCGCCGCCTGCGACGGCAATCCCCACCAGGATTAATAGCGAGACATCATCATCCATGCCATTGGTTAAAATCCTATGCAGAGAAACCAATTGAACCAGCAGAGAGAAAAGGATTTTTCACGGGGGCGGCAGAGGCGAAGGAGACGAGACGGACCCCGGCTGGAAGTCGGGCGAGCAGGGGCACCGTGTGCTCGTCGGCGGAGGCCATGGCGTGCGAGAGGAGCTTGGGAGCGTACGCCTCTCCCTCGTCCAATGCTTCACTTGGCGGGGTGGAGATTAGGGTAATCTTGTAGCCGTCCTGACGGACGCATCCTGGCAATTGGAGTGGCTGCAGATGCGAGGTTGCAAGGCTGCCTTAGCCGAAGCGACAGTGATTGAGCCCTTTGCTGAGACTGAGAGGCGAGAGCGACAGGAACGGGACATGTGAAATGTGGACGGGGCAACCGCCATGCGCCAACCAAATGCATCAGGCCGCAAAATCGCAAACGAAAAGATAGAAGAGAGAATATTATCTTGTGACCGATTTTTTCGTAGCGATGGGACACCGGATCCACTGGAGAGGATTCAGCACGCATGTATGGGCGTGCTCTGTCGATGCTTAATGGTTTCTCCCTTTTTGGGACGACAACAATGATTCGCACTGATGATCCGTGCTAGTTTAGGATGGTTTTTGTGACAGCTTCGACTCGCCGTGCATTTTTTTTCGTAAGATATGTCAGCGAACGCTGTAATCACCGTAGTTTTGCGCGCACGAATCTTGAAGCTAGGTAGGGTGCATCGTGGGCTTCATCGTTCCTTCCACCAGTCCCACTTCTCTTCATCCCCCTTTCTCCCCGCTTCCATCTTCTGGAGCGCGGTGGTATCCAGTTGGTTGGTGGCACATCATCGTCACCGGATCAAGCGCCGCTGCTCGCCGTCGACAAGTCTTCGTCCCTTACATCCGACATTGCTGCTATCGACGAAGGTACGCGTCGTTGCTCGCCGCTTTGTTGTTGTGTGTTTCGCGCTCTTGTTGGCATGTAAACTTCTCGTGCTCGGCTGGGCAAAGGGCCCGAGCAAATGCTCCTGAACCGGACAGCCGCGTGCAACGAGAGGACGTACACACTCGTCGGTTTCTACTTCAACCACAATTGTCGCGATGCTCGACCTTTACGACTGTGTGGGAAGGGGAAATGTCCGTCGGCTTACAACCTTCAGATTCTTCTCCAGTCTCATCCAGTGGCGGAGCTATGACTGGGCCAACCCATGCCCTGGCCCGCCCATCACATGCAAATTTCTGTGATGTATACCTACTATTAGCGGCCATGGAATAACATTCCAATAGTAATTTCCTTCAGCTTGGCCCTGCTGGCCCGCCCAGCAATTTGGGTGAAGCTCCGCCACTGGTCTCACTGTCTGCATCGCTACCATTCTGACTGCGGGGGCGTTGAGTATGTTTAGGAAATATAGGATAGCGTAGAACTTATTCTCCCATCTTGTATTTCAGGAAGGTCGTGTACTCTTTATATATGCGCTCACAAGGATGAGGAATAAACACCAATAACAATTATCCCTCTCTGCAAATGGGTTTCTTCTTTTTTGGGGTGACACTACCAATGATTAGCACTAATGATCTGTGATAATTTGCGATGGTTTTTCTGACGGCTTGACTCGGGGTACGTGCGCTTCTTCACTCTTTCGAGTCTTTTCTAATTTGAAACGAGTATTATAATGTTTTTTTTCTCGAATGCCCGGAGAAGCTCACCGAGGACAAGCTTACGGCAAGTCCCGACACCAAGGACCAACACAACGATCATGATGATAAGTGAAGTTTGCAGATGTCAATTGGGCGGGAATGCAGTGTCATTCCTTTTTTGTTTTGTTTCATATGTTGGTTGGCCCTTTCTTTTGTGTCAGCTATTTGAACTTTGCTCTGTTTCTTGTGAACTTATGAGGTGGCCCGTTTATGTTAGTTTTATCGTCAGCGCTGGGTCTCTGTCTGAGAACTTATTATCTATCTGCCTGTATGAACCCAGTGACAGTTATCTTCTCTGTTATGCAGTGGAGTTGTTTGATTACCCCTTTGAGTTTCTTTATGGATAATCCGCGTTTTCGTAATTGGAAAGTACTGTGCTGGAATGTGCTTGGTTTAAACTCTGAGAAACGCCAACGAGATGTCCGTGCTAAGATTGAGGAAATTAACTGCTCCATTTTCTGCTTGCAAGAAACAAAATGTGAATCTTTTGACCTTAAGTTCATCCGACAATTTTGCCCGCGCAGATTTGATAATTTTGCGTTCGCTCCCTCGCATGGGGCCTCTGGGGGTATTTTAGTTGTTTGGAATTCAGCTATCTTCACTGGTTGTCTCCTAGAAATCTAGCGTTTTGCTGTAGTGGTTTCTTTTACTTCAGTTCATAATTCTGAAGTGTGGAATCTGGTCTCTGTGTATGGCCCATGTGATGGCCCTTTGCGTGATGACTTTGTTCATTGGTTATATCACCTACAAATACCCGTGGATACTAACTGGATGTTACTGGGTGATTTTAATTTCATCAGATCTTTGGACAACAGGAATCTCCCTGGTGGTAATGTGAATGATATCTTTTTGTTCAATGAGATTATTGGTCATCTTGGTTTACTGGAATTGCCGTTGAAGGGTAGGGCCTATACCTGGTCTAATATGCAGCAACAGCCTCTCCTTGAACAATTGGATTGGTTCTTCACATCTAGTTCTTGGATCTCATTATACCCTAACACAGTAGTCCACCCGCTTGCTCGTACGGGTTCTGATCATATCCCGTGCTTGGTATCTATTGATACCACCATCCCTAAAGCAAAAGTTTTTCTGTTTGAAAACTACTGGGTGGATCTACCTGGATTTATGGACTGTGTCACGGCCTCATGGAATGCTCCTTTAGCTTGTGTGGGCTCGGCAGCTGCGGTTATTTCAAAGAAATTCAAGCGCCTTAGGAGTGATCTAAAGAGATGGCATGTCAACCTTTCCTCCATAAAGAAAGTTATTCTAAAATGCTCTAAAGTCATTCTCTGTCTGGATACTCTGGAGGAGTGCAGGCCTCTCACAGTCCCTGAGTTCAATTTCAGGAAGATTGTTAAGCTTCATCATGAGAATTTGCTTCGGTTGCAGTATATTTACTGGAAACAGTGCTGTACTATTCGCTACATCAAAGTTGGTGAGGAAAACTCCAAATTTTTCCATGCTATGGCGTCTGAGAGGATGCGCAAAAACAACATTGCTAGTCTGGTATCTGATGATGGAGTTACTGTTCATGATCATGACCAAATGGCGGGAGTCCTTTGGCACTCTTTCAAATCTAGGATAGGCCAGTCCAGGGGGATACGGATGGGCTTCTGTTTGGCTGACCTAATCCAGCCCATTGATGGCTTGCATGATCTGTCAAGGCCCTTTTCACAAGCTGAAATTGATAAGGTCCTGAAGGAACTGCCTACGGACAGGGCCCCTAGGCCTGATGGGTTTAATGGATTTTTTGTTAAGAAATGCTGGCCTGTTATTCAGAGTGATTTTTTGAAGCTGATTGAACAATTTGCTGCTGGCTCCCTGAGCTTGGAGGGCATTAATGGCTCCCTAATAACACTCATTCCTAAAATGATTGATCCTCAGGGCCTAGGGGATTTTAGGCCCATCTCCTTGACCAACACATGTCTCAAGTTTTTAACTAAGTTGCTTGCTAATAGGCTTCAGTTGGTGATCCTTAACTGTATCCACAAAAGTCAGTACGGATTTCTGAAGTACAGGTCCATTCAAGACTGCTTGGCATGGGCCTTTGAGTACATCCACCAGTGCAAGCGATCCAAGAGACCTATTTTGATTTTGAAGCTGGATTTTGCCAAGGCTTTTGATACGATAGAGCATGAAGCAATTTTGTTAATCCTGCAGCAGAAGGGTTTTGATGTCAAATGTCTAGCTTGGGTTAGGGAAATCCTATCTTCTGGCTCTTCTTCGGTTTTGCTAAATGGAGTGCCAGGCAAGCAATTCCAGTGCAAATGTGGTGTTAGGCAAGGGGACCCTTTATTCCCTCTGTTGTTTGTAATTGCTGCTGATCTTCTGCAATCAGTTGTCAACAAAATGCTGGCTGGTGGCATCCTCAACCTGCCAATTCCCTCCCATGATCCACATTTTCCAATCATCCAATATGCTGACGATACTATTTTAATTGTGCCCGCAGTGGACTCCCAGCTTATTGCTCTCAAGGAAATGTTGGATGTTTTCTATGCTTCAACTGGCCTCAAAGTGAATTTTCAGAAATCCACAATGGTGCCTCTTAATGTTGACAATGAGGAGGCCGTTAGGCTTGCGGCTGTGTTTGGCTGCTCTTTGGGAACACTTCCTTTCACTTACTTAGGTCTTCCCATGGGAACTACTAAGCCAAGGATTATTGATCTTATGCCTTTGGTTGATAGGATGGAAAGAAGGCTTACTGCTAGTTCTGCCATGCTGAATCAAGGCTCCAGGATCCAATTGCTGACCTCCGTGCTGTCCTCTATGCCTATATATTTTCTCTGTACTTTGGACATCCCAATAGGCATAATTAAGCAACTGGAATGAATTCAACGGCAATGTCTCTGGCGTGGCAACTCAGACACACCCAAACAATCCCTTGCAGCATGGGAGTTGGTCTGTCGGCCCAAGGATAAGGGTGGTCTTGGCATTATTAACTTACATCTCCAGAACCAAGCCTTGCTCATAAAGCATCTTCATAAGTTTTTCAATAAGGCAGATATCCCTTGGGTCTCTCTTATCTGGAACTCTTACTATGATGGTGTTGTTCCTCAGGCCACGGTGTTGTGTGGCTCTTTCTGGTGGAGGGACGTTTTCAAGTTGGCTGATTCTTATAGAGCAATCTCTTCGGCCACTGTGAATCAGGGTGATTCCATCTTGTTCTGGTCTGACAGCTGGATCGTTCACAACTCTAACAGACCTCTTAGGGACCGACTGCCTCACCTTTTCTCCTTTGTAAAGGATGATAAGATCTCGGCCATGGATTTCTTGGATACTGAGGATGTGGCATCAATGTTTCATTTGCCAATCTCTAGCAATGCAGCTTCTGAACTTGAGCACCTTCTTCATTGGGTCACTATGCTGCACAGAGATGCTACTATTCCCGATGTGTGGTCTTGGCCGTCGAAGGCTGGTTACTCTGCTAAGAGCTTCTACACCATAATGCGCACGCACCTTCCGACAGTTACACCCTGTGTTTGGCTTTGGAGAAGCTCATGCACGATGAAGGTCAAGGTTTTTGGCTGGTTGCTCTTTTTTGATCGTCTGAACACTTGTGACATGCTTCTCCGGCGACACTGGAGGTCTGATCAAGAGGATAATAACTGTGTACTTTGTCCTGCCAGACTCCATGAGGATAGGTTCCATCTCTTCTTCAATTGCAGTTTTAGTCAACGAGTCTGGTCTTATCTTCAGATTGATTGGATCGGAGGTCAGGATGTAACCGCCTGCCTGTTGCACGCTAAGAAGAATTTTCATCAACCTTTTTTCTTTGAGGTCATGCTCACGGCGGCTTGGTGCATTTGGACTACTAGGAATGGCAAGATCTTCAGATCCGAGAGGGCCTCTTTTGGGGTGTGGAGGGGGAAATTTCTACATGATATCAACTTGTTGTATCATAGAGTGAGGGAGAGTGTTAAGCCTGCCTTCTTAGCTTGGGTTAATAATCTTCCCTAGTTTTTGTATATAGCCATAGGTAAGTAGGTAAGTTTCTTCTCTGCCTTTACTTTTAGTTTGTATATAGGTGGACATCTCTTCTTTTACTTTTGAATAAAAGACTGTGGAGCTATTGCTTCACAGTAAATAGTCAAAAAAAGATAGAGAGGGGGTAAAGAGGCCCTAAACAGCGTGATACAACGTTATGGGCAACCTCGCCCAATCCACCTTAGTTACAATAACGGATTACTCGTGATCTACCCACCGCGACAAACTACCAAAGAATTCCCCCATTTCTCCTTTAAGAAGACCGGCTGCAGCCCACGTCCTGCTCTCCTCCAAGATCCTTGCTCCGGTGCGTGTGATTGAGGGCAACTCACCATCAAACACAATACCATTCCTGTGCTTCCAAAGTTCCCAAAGGACGAGCACCAAGATCGTGCGGTAGTCTCGCAACCATCCTTACGGGGTGTGCTTGTTTAGACACCAATCCACCAGGGTGTCAACTGTGGTGGGCACCCACTTCGGCCTACCAATGGCCGTGCAAACCACATGCCACACTGTCCTAGCAAAAACACACCCAGCAAGATATTGTTGATAGACTCCTCACACTGATTGCAAAACGGGCAAGTGTCTTGGTGCGGGAGTCCTCTCCGAGCCAACTTGTCGGAGGTCCAACATCTGTTACGCAAAGCCAACCAGGAGAAGAAGCGGCAACGCTGAGGTGCCCTCGATCTCCACGTAAAATCCGCAGTGGGGCTGATAATCCTCCCTGCGAACATGGCCGCATAAGTCGATCTAACAGAGAAAGCGCCATTGCTCTCCCAAGCCCATGATAGTCTGTCAGGCGAATCAGGTTGTAGTTGAATGATGGCCACCCAATGCCAGAGTTTCATGTACTCATGCAGCTCGTCCAAGTCAAGATTAGGATTAATATCCCGAGGCCATGAGCCCTGCTGGATAGCCGTTTGCACGGACAGACCGTGCCGCTTCCGGGGCGGCACCTTAGCATATACCCTCGGGGCGATGTCCTGAATCCTTGATCCCTCCAGCCAGCGGTCCTCCCAGAAGATGGTATTGGAGCCGTCACCAAGGGTTGAGTGTGTTCCCGAGCGAAAGAGCTGAATAGAATATGTCGGAACTTGGATGTCAAACTCACTCCAGGGTCTTGAAGAATCAGCGTGGCGCAGCCAAGGCCACCTAGCCTGCATGGCTACTTTGAGCCATCTCAAATTTGGAACCCGCAGACCACCTGCCCATTTGGGTGTGCACACAACATCCCGTGCAACCGAACACTGTCCTCCGTTGGCCTCTGCCTTAGCACACCATAGAAAGCCTCTGATAATCTTGTTCATCAATGTTATTATCTTGGCCGGCAGGTCCAAACCCATCATGGCGTGAATGGGGATGGCACAAAGTACAACTTGCAGTAGCAGGAGTCTGCCACTCTTGGGCATGGCGGAACCGCGCCAAGTGGGAAGGCGACGCGGTGCACGGGCTCCAAGGTCCACCCACCAAAGGATGCCGCCGAGGGCAGAGCGGAGGCAGTACGTGCCCGAGAACCTGCGTTGACCACCCGCGACCACGAAAGCCCAGCACGAACGGCACCAGGCGGTGAGGGTGGCAGCACGGAGGCCAGGCGAACTGCATGGGCGGGCGGCGGACCAGGCGGAGGGGGCGGAAGGACCAAGCGAGGACCTGAGGTGGCCAGCAGGCCAGCCGGCGGACAGGCCCGGAGCACCGGCGGAGGGCGCGGGGGCTGCGAGACCGGCGACGGACTCCGAGGCCGCGTGCAGCCGCGGGAGGTGTGGTTGTCTCCACCACAACAAACACATCGAGTAGGATTACTGCACTCCATGGAGATGTGGCCCTCCAAGCCGCAGTTGTAGCAGCACCCGAACAGCACGGCCGGGAGGCACAAATCGGGTCGCGGACGGGCAGCCGGCAAGGCCCTGGAGCACCGAGGAGGGACAGGGCGCCGACGGGCTTCCCGGGACCGGGGACCACCGAAGCGACGATTCTGCCGCGTCAGCCAGGCCACAGGCGCCGGAGGGGGCAGATGGGAAGGCCCCGCCACCGCATCGCCGCCCTGCACGATTGGCCCATGCGCCGCCCCCAGAACCGTGTTGGGGAACGTTGCAGAAAATTAAAATTTTTCCTACGGTTTCACCAAGATCCATCTATGAGTTCATCTAGCAACGAGTCATGGGAGAGAGAGATTGCATCTACATACCACTTTGTAGATCGCGAGCGTAAGCGTTCAATGAACGGGGATGAAGTAGTCGTACACACCGTGATCCAAATCACCGGAGATCCTAGCACCGAAAGCACGGCACCTCCGCGTTCAACACACGTACGGTCAGCGTAACGTCTCCTTATTCTTGATCCAGCAAGGCAAAGGAGAGGTTGGGGAAGAAGACTCCAGCAGCAGCACGACGGCGTGGTGATGGTGGAGCCGCAGTACTCCGACAGGGCTTCGCCAAGCTCAACGGAGGAGGAGGAGGTGTTGGAGAGGGAGAGGGAGGCGCCAGGGCAAAGGGTGCGCAGCCCCCCCTCCCCTCCCCCCTTTATATAGGCCTCTGGGGGGGCGCCGGCCCTGGGAGATCTGATCTCCCAAGGGGGCGGCGGCCAGGGAGGTTTCCCTCCCCCCAAGCCATCTAGGAGGTGCCTTCCACCACTAGGACTCCTCCCTTTTGGAACCCTAGGCGCATGGGCCCTTTGGGGCTGGTTCCCCTTGGCCCATGCAGGCCAAGGCGCACCCCCTAAGGCCCATGTGGCCCACCGAGGCAGGTGGCCCCACCTGGTGGACCCCCGGGACCCCTCCGGTGGTCCCGGTACAATACCGATAACCCCGAAATTTGTCCCGATGGCCGAAACAGCACTTCCTATATATAATTCTTTACCTCCGGACTATTCCGGAACTCCTCGTGACGTCCGGGATCTCATCCGGGACTCCGAACAACATTCGGGTTACTGCATATACATATCTTCACAACCCTTGCGTTACCGAACCTTAAGTGTGTAGACCCTACGGGTTCGGGAGACATGCAGACATGACCGAGACGGCTCTCGGGCAATAACCAACAGCGGGATCTGGATACCCATGTTGGCTCCCACATGCTCCATGATGATCTCATCGGATGAACCACGATGTCAAGGATTCAATTAATCCCGTATACGATTCCCTTTGTCAATCGGTATTTTACTTGCCCGAGATTCGATCGTCGGTACCCCAATACCTCGTTCAATCTCGTTACCGGCAAGTCACTTTTCTCGTACCGTAATGCATGATCCTGTGATCAAACACTTTGATCACATTGAGCTCATTATGATGATGCATTACCGAGAGGGCCCGGTGATACCTCTCCGTCAAGCGGAGTGACAAATCCCAGTCTCGATCCATGTCAACCCAACAGACACTTTCAGAGATACCCGTAGTATACCTTTATAGTCACCCAGTTACGTTGTGACGTTTGGTATACCCAAAGCACTCCTACGGTATCCGGGAGTTACACGATCTCATGGTCTAAGGAAAGGATACTTGACATTGGAAAACTCTAGCAAACGAACTATGCGATCTTATGCTATGTTTAGGATTGGGTCTTGTCCATCACATCATTCTCCTAATGATGTGATCTCGTTATCATTGACATCTGATGCCCATAGTCAGGAAACCATGACTATCTGTTGATCAACGAGCTAGTCAACTAGAGGCTTACTAGGGACACGTTGTTGTCTGTTATTCACACATGTATTACGATTTCCGGATAACACAATTATAGCACGAATAAAGACAATTATCATGAATAAGGAAATATAATAATAATGCTTTTATTATTGCCTCTAGGGCATATTTCCAACAGTCTCCCACTTGCACTAGAGTCAATAATCTAGTTACATTGTGATGAATCGAACACCCATAGAGTTCTGGTGCTGATCATGTTTTGCCTTAGGGAGAGGTTTAGTCAACGGATCAGCGACATTCAGATCCGTGTGCACTTTACAAATTTCTATGTCTCCATCTTGAACATTTTCATGAATGGAGTTGAAGCGACGCTTGATGTGCCTGGTCTTCTTGTGAAACCTGGGCTCTTTTGCAAGTGCAATAGCTCCAGTGTTGTCACAGAAGAACCTGATTGGCCCCGACGCATTGGGTATGACTCCGAGGTCGGTGATGAACTCCTTCACCCAAATTGCTTCATGTGCTGCCTCCGAGGCTGCCATGTACTCCGCTTCACATGTAGATCCCGCCACGACGCTTTGCTTGCAACTGCACCAGCTTACTGCCCCACCATTCAAAATATACACGTATCCGGTTTGTGACTTAGAGTCATCCAGATCTGTGTCGAAGCTAGCGTCGACGTAACCTTTTACGACGAGCTCTTCGTCACCTCCATAAACGAGAAAGATTTCCTTGGTCCTTTTCAGGTACTTCAGGATATTCTTGACCGCTGTCCAGTGTTCCTTGCCGGGATTGCTTTGGTACCTTCCTACCAAACTTACGGCAAGGTTTACATCAGGTCTGGTACACAGCATGGCATACATAATAGAACCTATGGCTGAGGCATAGGGGATGACGCTCATCTCTTCTATATCTTCTGCCTTGGTCGGACATTGAGCTGAGCTCAATTTCACACCTTGTAACACAGGTAAGAACCCTTTCTTAGATTGATCCATATTGAACTTCTTCAATATTTTATCAAGGTATGTGCTTTGTGAAAGACCTATGAGGCGTCTCGATCTATCTCTATAGATCTTGATGCCTAATATATAAGCAGCTTCTCCAAGGTCCTTCATTGAAAAACTCTTATTCAAGTAGGCCTTAATGCTGTCCAAGAGTTCTATATCATTTCCCATCAAAAGTATGTCGTCTACATATAATATGAGAAATGCTACAGAGCTCCCACTCACTTTCTTGTAAACACAGGCTTCTCCATAAGTCTGTGTAAACCCAAACGCTTTGATCATCTCATCAAAGTGAATGTTCCAACTCCGAGATGCTTGCACCAGCCCATAAATCGAGCGTTGGAGCTTGCACACCTTGTCAGCATTCTTAGGATCGACAAAACCTTCCGGCTGCATCATATACAATTCTTCCTTAAGGAAACCATTAAGGAATGCCGTTTTGACGTCCATTTGCCATATTTCATAATCGTAGAATGCGGCAATTGCTAACATGATTCGGACGGACTTCAGCTTCGCTACCGGTGAGAAAGTCTCATCATAGTCAACCCCTTGAAATTGTCGATAACCCTTAGCGACAAGCTGAGCTTTATAGATAGTCACATTACCATCCGCGTCTGTCTTCTTCTTAAAGATCCATTTATTTTCTATGGCTCGCCGTTCAACGGGCAAGTCAGTCAAAGTCCATACTTTGTTTTCATACATGGATCCTATCTCGGATTTCATGGCTTCCAGCCATTTGTCGGAATCCGGGCCCGCCATTGCTTCCTCATAGTTCGAAGGTTCACCGTTGTCTAACAACATGATTTCCAAGACAGGGTTCCTGTACCACTCTGGTGCGGAACGTGTCCTTGTGGACCTTCGAATTTCAGTAGGAGCTTGATCTTGATCATCATCATTAATTTCCTCTCTAGTCGGTGCAGGCAACTCAGAAACGTTTTCTTGAGTTTCGCCATTTTCCGGTTCAAGAGGTAACACTTCATCAAGTTCTACTTTCCTCCCACTTACTTCTTTCGAGAGAATCTCTTTCTCTAGAAAGGATCCATTCTTGGCAACAAAGATCTTGCCTTCGGATCTGAGGTAGAAGGTATACCCAACAGTTTCTTTAGGGTATCCTATGAAGACGCATTTTTCCGACTTGGGTTCGAGCTTTTCAGGTTGAAGTTTCTTGACATAAGCATCGCAACCCCAAACTTTTAGAAACGACAGCTTAGGTTTCTTCCCAAACCATAATTCATACGGTGTCGTCTCAACGTATTTCGACGGAGCCCTATTTAAAGTGAATGCGGCAGTCTCTAAAGCATAGCCCCAAAAAGATAGTGGTAAGTCGGTAAGAGACATCATAGATCGCACCATATCTAATAGAGTGCGATTACGATGTTAGGACACACCATTACGCTGAGGTGTTCCAGGCGGCGTGAGTTGTGAAACTATTCCACATTTTCTTAAGTGTGTGCCAAATTCGTGACTCAAGTATTCTCCTCCACGATCTGATCGTAGAAACTTGATCCTTTTATCACGTTGATTTTCAACCTCACTCTGAAATTCTTTGAACTTTTCAAAGGTCTCAGATTTGTGTTTCATTAAGTAGACATACCCATATCTACTCAAGTCATCAGTGAGGGTGAGAACATAACGATAGCCACCGCGAGCCTCAACACTCATTGGACCGCACACATCGGTATGTATGATTTCCAATAAGTTGGTTGCTCGCTCCATTGTTCCTGAGAACGGAGTCTTGGTCATTTTACCCATGAGGCATGGTTCGCACATGTCAAATGATTCATAATCAAGAGACTCTAAAAGTCCATCTGCATGGAGCTTCTTCATGCGTTTGACACCTATGTGACCAAGGCGGCAGTGCCACAAATATGTGGGACTATTGTTATCAACTTTAACTCTTTTGGTATTCACACTATGAATATGTGTATCATCACGTACGAGATTCATCAAGAATAAACCATTAACCATCGGAGCATGACCATAAAACATATCTCTCATATAAATGGAACAACCATTATTCTCGGATTTAAATGAGTAGCCATCTCAAATTAAACGAGATCCAGACACAATGTTCATGCTCAAACTTGGCACTAAATAACAATTATTGAGGTTTAAAACTAATCCCATAGGTAAATGTAGAGGCAGCGTGCCGACGGCGATCACATCGACCTTGGAACCATTCCCGACGCGCATCGTCACCTCGTCCTTCGCCAGTCTCCGTTTATTCCGCAACTCCTGCTTTGAGTTACAAATGTGAGCAACTGCACCGGTATCAAATACCCAAGAGCTACTACGAGTACTGGTAAGGTACACATCAATTACATGTATATCACATATACCTTTTGTTTTGCCGGCCTTCTTGTCCGCTAAGTATTTGGGGCAGTTCCGCTTCCAGTGACCACTTCCCTTGCAATAAAAACACTCAGTCTCGGGCTTGGGTCCATGCTTTGGCTTCTTCCCGGCAACTTGCTTACCGGGCGCGACAACTTCCTTGCCGTCCTTCTTGAAGTTCTTTTTACCCTTGCCCTTCTTGAACTTAATGGTTTTATTCACCATCAACACTTGATGCTCCTTCTTGATTTCTACCTCTGCTGATTTCAGCATAGCATATACCTCAGGAATGGTCTTTACCATCCCCTGCATATTGTAGTTCATCACAAAGCTCTTGTAGCTAGGTGGAAGCGACTGGAGGATTCTGTCAATGACCACTTCATCCGGGAGATTAACTTCCAGTTGAGTCAAGCGGTTGTGCAACCCAGACATTTTGAGTATGTGCTCACTGACAGAGCTATTTTCCTCCATTTTACAGCTAAAGAATTTGTTGGAGACTTCATATCTCTCGACCCGGGCATGAGCTTGGAAAACCATTTTCAGCTCTTCGAACATCTCATATGCTCCATGTCTCTCAAAACGCTTTTGGAGCCCCGGCTCTAAGCTGTAAAGCATGCCGCACTGAACGAGGGAGTAATCATCGCAGCGTGACTGCCAAGCGTTCATAACGTCTTGTTCTGCAGGGAGAATAGGTGCGTCACCCAGCGGTGCTCGTAGGACATAATCTTTCTTGGCAGCTATGAGGATGATCCTCAGGTTCCGGACCCAGTCCGTATAGTTGCTACCATCGTCTTTCAGCTTGGTTTTCTCTAGGAACGCGTTGAAGTTGAGGATTACGTTGGCCATTTGATCTACAAGACATATTGTAAAATTTTAGACTAAGTTCATGATAATAAAGTTCATTTAATCAGATTATTTAATGAACTCCCACTTAGATAGACATCCCTCTTCTAGTCATCTAAGTATTACATGATCCGAGTCAACTAGGCCGTGTCCGATCATCACGTGAGACGGACTAGTCAACATCGGTGAACATCTTCATGTTGATCGTATCTTCTATACGACTCATGCTCGACCTTTCGGTCTTATGTGTTCCGAGGCCATGTCTGTACATGCTAGGCTCGTCAAGTCAACCTAAGTGTTTTGCGTGTGTAAATCTGTCTTACACCCGTTGTATGTGAGCGTTAGAATCTATCACACCCGATCATCACGTGGTGCTTCGAAACAACGAACTGTCGCAATGGTGCACAGTTAGGGTGAACACTTTCTTGAAATTATTATGAGGGATCATCTTATTTACTACCGTCGTTCTAAGTAAACAAGATGCAAAACATGATAAACATCACATGCAATCAAATAATAAACGTGACATGATATGGCCAATATCACATAGCTCCTTTGATCTCCATCTTGGGGCTCCATGATCATCTTGTCACCGGCTTGACACCATGATCTTCATCATCATGATCTCCATCATCGTGTCTCCATGAAGTTGCTCGCCAACTATTACTTCTACTACTATGGCTAACGCGTTTAGCAATAAAGTAAAGTAATTTACATGGCGTTTCTCAATGACACGCAGGTCATACAAAAACTAAAGACAACTCCTATGGCTCCTGCCGGTTGTCATACTCATCGACATGCAAGTCGTGATTCCTATTACAATAGCATGAACATCTCATACATCACATATAGATCATTCATCATTCATCACAACTTTGGCCATATCATATCACAAAGCACTTGCTGCAAAAACAAGTTAGACGTCCTCTAATTGTTGTTGCAAGTTTTACGTGGCTGAATTAGGGTTCTAGCAAGAACGTTTTCTTACCTACGTGAAAACCACAACGTGATTTGTCAACTTCTATTTACCCTTCATAAGGACCCTTTTCATCGAATCCGCTCCAACTAAAGTGGGAGAGACAGACACCCGCCAGCCACCTTATGCAACTAGTGCATGTTAGTCGGTGGAACCGGTCTCACGTAAGCGTACGTGTAAGGTTGGTCCGGGCCGCTTCATCCCACAATACCGCTGAAGCAAGATAAGACTAGTAGCGGCAAGAAAAGTTGACAACATCTACGCCCACAACAAATTGTGTTCTACTCGTGCAATATAGAACTACGCATAGACCTAGCTCATGATGCCACTGTTGGGGAACGTTGCAGAAAATTAAAATTTTTCCTACGGTTTCACCAAGATCCATCTATGAGTTCATCTAGCAACGAGTCATGGGAGAGAGAGATTGCATCTACATACCACTTTGTAGATCGCGAGCGGAAGCGTTCAATGAACGGGGATGAAGTAGTCGTACACACCGTGATCCAAATCACCGGAGATCCTAGCACCGAAAGCACGACACCTCCGCGTTCAACACACGTACGGTCAGCGTAACGTCTCCTTCTTCTTGATCCAGCAAGCCAAAGGAGAGGTTGGGGAAGAAGACTCCAGCAGCAGCACGACGGCGTGGTGATGGTGGAGCCGCAGTACTCCGACAGGGCTTCGCCGAGCTCAACGGAGGAGGAGGAGGTGTTGGAGAGGGAGAGGGAGGCGCCAGGGCAAAGGGTGCGCAGCCCCCCTCCCCTCCCCCCTTTATATAGGCCTCTGGGGGGGGGGGGCGCCGGCCCTGGGAGATCTGATCTCCCAAGGGGGCGGCGGCCAGGGAGGTTTCCCTCCCCCCAAGCCATCTAGGAGGTGCCTTCCACCACTAGGACTCCTCCCTTTTGGAACCCTAGGCGCATGGGCCCTTTGGGGCTGGTTCCCCTTGGCCCATGCAGGACAAGGCACACCCCCTAAGGCCCATGTGGCCCACCGGGGCAGGTGGCCCCACCTGGTGGACCCCCGGGACCCCTCCGGTGGTCCCGGTACAATACCGATAACCCCGAAATTTGTCCCGATGGCCGAAACAGCACTTCCTATATATAATTCTTTACCTCCGGACTATTCCGGAACTCCTCGTGATGTCCGGGATCTCATCCGGGACTCCGAACAACATTCGGGTTACTGCATATACATATCTTCACAACCCTAGCGTTACCGAACCTTAAGTGTGTAGACCCTACGGGTTCAGGAGACATGCAGACATGACCGAGACGGCTCTCGGGCAATAACCAACAGAGGGATATGGATACCCATGTTGGCTCCCACATGCTCCACGATGATCTCATCGGATGAACCACGATGTCAAGGATTCAATTAATCCCGTATACGATTCCCTTTGTCAATCGGTATTTTACTTGCCCGAGATTCGATCGTCGGTATCCCAATACCTCGTTCAATCTCGTTACCGGCAAGTCACTTTTCTCGTACCGTAATGCATGATCCTGTGATCAAACACTTTGATCACATTGAGCTCATTATGATGATGCATTACCGAGAGGGCCCGGTGATACCTCTCCGTCAAGCGGAGTGACAAATCCCAGTCTCGATCCATGTCAACCCAACAGACACTTTCAGAGATACCCGTAGTATACCTTTATAGTCACCCAGTTATGTTGTGACGTTTGGTATACCCAAAGCACTCCTACGGTATCCGGGAGTTACACGATCTCATGGTCTAAGGAAAGGATACTTGACATTGGAAAACTCTAGCAAACGAACTATGCGATCTTATGCTATGTTTAGGATTGGGTCTTGTCCATCACATCATTCTCCTAATGATGTGATCTCGTTATCATTGACATCTGATGCCCATAGTCAGGAAACCATGACTATCTGTTGATCAACGAGCTAGTCAACTAGAGGCTTACTAGGGACACGTTGTTGTCTGTTATTCACACATGTATTACGATTTCCGGATAACACAATTATAGCACGAATAAAGAAAATTATCATGAATAAGGAAATATAATAATAATGCTTTTATTATTGCCTCTAGGGCATATTTCCAACAAACCGGAGGAACAACCACGAAGCGAAGCAGCGGCCGGGGTGGCGGAACCGGGGACGGGGAGTGGAGGAGAACGACCCAGAGAGAGAAACCTGGGAAGCCATGCGCGCACGAGGGAGGGAGGACGCCACCTTCGGAGTGGAGGGCGACCGGAGAGGTGTCCGCCAAGGCCGGGTGGCCACCGGCGCGGCGCGGCGGGGAGGGGGAGCGGAGCGGGGGAGCGGGGGAGCTCTCAAAGGGAGCATTTTTCTTGGTTTCTTCTGGGGTCTAGTGTTAATGACCATGTTTTGTTCTAAAGCAGGCAGCTCCAAGCATATCTCCACGTATAACAGCTCCATGCATGTCTCCATGTATAACGAACACATCTTGCATGCTCATAACGTAGATCGACATTTGATTCGAGGCATTTTTTATGCAGCTGGTCTCAGGATCGGACTGCAATTAGCTTCAACATGGAAGGGGGGCCTAGTTTAGGAATGCGCATGCGTGGGATACGATCAGAACGGAACTACTCGGCGCCCGACACTCTATTCTCAGAGCAATGCTACCAGACCCCGCAAAAAGCTCCGACTCGTAAAATAACCATCAAAATGCGGGTTGGCGTGAAAAATCCCGCCCGAACAAACCCCGCAAACGCGGCCAGCCCGTAAATTTTTTTGAGGGGCGCGATAAAATCTCGGCCCCAACCCACGAATACGCAGGTTTCCGCCCCGCACCTACAGTGCCCCGTATCGCAGTGAAGCGGTTGGTGGGAGGGACATTTCAGCACGCGCCCTTTCCCCACCCCCTTTCGCCGCCGCCCACCATTGGTTCCGCCCGTCTGCCGTCGGCGATTCCGGCCAAATATGCGGGCGGAATCGCGCCGCGGGGTTGTTTCCCGCCCTCCACCATCGATACGCTGCACCGCCCCCCGGGTCCAGCGAGAAGAGCCTCCCCTCGTCACTATCGCCGCCGGGGATCGACCATCCTCGAGCCGCCCCTCGTCACCGCCCGGGATCACCCGCCCCACGAGCCGCCGGTTAGTGTTTGCTTGTGCTCTGTGCCGACCGCTACGCATAGTTGGTTGACGCGGCGTGCGATTTTTGTTCATGTAGATGGAATTGAGCCCGTGCGAGAAGTTTTTGCTCAATGATTCGGACGACTCGGATGTTGAGACGCTGCTTGCAAACTTTCAGCAACAGACGTTGGTGATGGCTCTTGCCGTCAAGGAGCACGAAGACGAGAACTGAAAGAGGCGGCGAGGATCGACCGTCGGGCGTCTTTGCATTCCTCGGAATCGCCATCTCGGAAAAGAGATGTTGATGCAAGACTACTTCGCGGAGAATCCAACATATCCACCGCACCTCTTTCGGAGAAGGTACCGAATGGGTCGATCCCTCTTTGTGAAAATTGTTCAAGCTTCTCAGGCAAATTATTGGTATTTTACTCATGGAAGAAATGTTGCGGGCTTGAAGGGATTTAGTGCATATCAAAAAATCTCGGCAGCTATGCGGGTGATTGCATATAGCGTTCCGGCTGACTATGCCGATGAGTACCTCGCATTGGTGAAGATACCACAATTGAGTTAGTGCGTAGATTTGCCAAAGTGATCATCCGTGTCTTTGGTCCTGAAAATCTTCGGGCACCCAACGAGGATGACACAAAGAAATTGATGGCATCTAATGAGAGGATAGGTTGGCCTGGCATGCTAGGTAGCACTGATTGTATTAAAGCTTTCTTCAGACATACAAGGAGATTGAAAATGGCAAACACCCACTTTCAGCTTCAGGAGGATCTCATTGAGCACCATTGGCAAAGGGCTGGACAGTAACAAACTCATTTTTCTATTCATTTTTATTTAATTCATGTGTTATTTGTATTCGGGAACAGTTTTGTATTGCATTATTTAATTTGCTTCGGTGATTTGAATAATTATTTGTAATGTGGATGATTGTTGTATTGTGTTGGTATTGATATTTTGTAGTGTGGATGATTGTTTTTTTTGTGGTGTGGTTGTCAGGACACCGATCCTAAGTCACACCGATCTAGCATGTAACACATCATATCACTTTGCAGCCTCATGCATGGTATTCCCACGGGTGCCACCTTAACACATCATATCGATAGGAACACATCAGTCGGGTCAAAGAAAATACCTTCAAGCATGACGAACAACTTCTTAGCATGGCTTCCCAGATAATTCTCCAGATCGTTCCTCCTGCGAGCAATGCCTTCCATCTTCTCATTCAGATTGTCCTTGTCCTTCTTCAGGCGAGTTGCTTCCTTATTGGCTTCGTCAAGGGCAGCTTTTAGCTTGGCGTTTTCTTCCTCCAGTTTGCCGACTAAAGCCAACTTCTGTTCAGCGAGTGCGGTTCTCTCATCAGCTGTTTTCTGCGCGGCCGCCAGATCTTGATCCTTTTTCGCCAGAGCTTAGTTCAGTTTCTCTACAAGAAACAATGCTTGATTCAGAAAAAGCGGAATGAAATCCGGTTCAGAGATAAATCAGTCGACAAGTCTTTCTTACCAGCGGCTTCGTCCTTGGCTTTCTGCAGAGTTGTCTTGGCCAGCTCCAGATCGAGGTTGAGTTGAATCTGCTGCTTCTCCAGCTCAACAAAACGAGCTCCAAGATCACAAGATTTCTGCAACCAAAGAACAATCAGTCAACAGATGAAAAGACTGGTTATTTTGGAGAGTAAAGCATTAAAGTCAACAAATTCTAAGACTAGTGCCGAATCAAACATCCAACAGTAGTCTCGGGGACTACACCCAGTGGGTGCACTTAGCGTGCCCCCACTGGTCCAGTTTACACTCGACATGGTGTGTCCAGCACGAGTGCAAAAAAAGAGAGAGTCTTCAGACCATAGTCGACTGCCCGCAGTCGACCACGGTCTCTGGGACTACACCCAGTGGGTGCACTTAGCGTGCCCCTACTTGTTCAAGTTCCACTCGACATGGTCCGACCAGACCGAGTGAGGAAATTCAGATTCTAAGACTACAATCGACTTCCCGCAGTCCACTATAGTCTCGGGGACTACACCCAGTGGGTGCACTCAGCGTGCCCCCACTGGTTCAAAGATCCAATCGACACGACCTAGCCGAATCAAGATTCAAATTTGTTCAGTAGCAAGTTAAAACACCCAGTGGGTGTACGAATGTGAAACCCAGACATATGCAAAGATTCCTCAAGGAAATGTTTTCAGGTAGCATATCCTAACAGAACAAGCAACAAGCCGAAAGAGCCAGTCGACAATCTGCTAACCTGGACGTTGCTCTGAAGAGCGGAGCTGGCGTCATAGGCGGCTTGGCTGGTTTCCCGGACCGTCTTCATCTGCTCCATCATGATGCCCGCCTGGCGTATGGCTTCTCTGGCAGCACCCACTTGGTCCTCTGGGATGTGATGTGCGGCAAAAAGTGAAGGTGGATCGGCTGAAGTCTGCGCGGCTGACGCAGAAGGCTGAGCACTCGACAGTGGGATAGCGAAGGTGACAGAGGTCCGATTGGCGTCACTAGCCTCCTGAATTACCGGTTCCACCACCGGCGTCGACTGAGGCGTCTTGCCAATAGGCGTTTTCTTGCTTCGCCTTCCCAAGGGTCTCGGTGGCTCGTCCTCTTTGTCGTCTGGGAGGTCAATGATGTTGGGAGGAGCTGCAAAGAGATCAGTCGCTAAAAATTCATTCTCATTGGTTATACCGTAGTTCGACTGACAAAACAAAGACAAGATCACGAAGGTTATACTCGTGTTGGAGGTGACCACATCTTCCATGTCCTCATCCTCGTTTTTGTAAGCAGAGGTCCCAGAGGTAGCAACACTGCTAGTTTCAAGATTCATTCGGTCAAACCAAGGAAAAATAGACAACACAAAACTTCGGGTAAAATGAAGACAGGACACTCACGCAGAGGCAACAGGGATGTCAATTTTGATTCTGGGCAGCGCTTTCCGGGTCTTATGCACTACAACCTTGGACTACTTTGGGGCCTTTTCAGTCGGCGCCGGAGACGACGTCCGAGGACGCTTTGACGACTGCCCGGTCTGAACGGTCGCCTTGTCGTGGGCGCTTGCCGGATCGTGGGTGAGCTTGGATCGCCTTTCCCTGCAGGGAGGTGAGTCGACCTCCTCTTCATCACTCGGGTCGTCTCTCTCCTCGTCCCCTTCGCCGTCAGAATGCCACTCGCCGCTTTCACCTCTGCTTGCCTCCCCCTCTGGGTCCTGCTCCTGTTCTCCGTTGGGCATCGAATACATCTCAGTAAGGTCCTAGAGGAAAACAAACAAGGCAAACTCAGTCGGTTGACTAAAAGCAGTAGCATGATAAATCAAGATAACACTCGGTAATTCAGAGTCGGACCTTGTCTGCTTCATAGGATTGGTCGAGTGGAGGGATTCTCCTGGCCCCCTAGGTTTATCTTTGTTGCCAGTGATACCCCTCAACCACTTCTCCACCGTATCCTCGTCGACTTCTTCTGGATGAACTCAAGTGGAATCTTCAATGCCCGAGTACATCCACATCGGATGGTCACGGGCCTGAAGTGGCTGAATGCGTCGTCTGAGGAAGACTTCCAGTAGATCCATACCATTCATGCCCTCACGAATGAGGTGGACCACTCGCTCAACCAGCACCTTCACCTCCGCTTTCTCCCTCGGGGTCACTTTCAAGGCAGAGGGCTTCTCTACGCGAGCCATGGAAAAGGGAGGAAGTCCAATCGATTGACTTGGAGTCGGCTGGTCTTTGCAGTAAAACCAGGTCGACTGCCACCCTCGGACTGACTCAGGAAGGATTATGGACGAAAAAGAGCTCTTACCCCTCATTTGAATCCCAAGACCCCCACACATCTGGATCACTTTCATCCTCTCATCACTCAGATTAGCTTTTTTGACCGACTGGGAGCGACACGTGAAAATGTGCTTGAAGAGGCCCCAGTGTGGTCGACAACCCAAGAAATTCTCGCACAGAGACACGAAAGCGGCAAGATACACGATGGTGCGGGGGTCTTGGGATGGAAAAATGATGAAGTTGTGCTCCAGAGAAGTTCAAGAAAGCTCGGAAAAAGGGTGCGGAGGCAAAGAAAACCCGCGGTCGATGTGGGTGGTGAGGAGGACGCACTCACCCTCCTGCGGTCGAGGCTCAGTCTCATCCTCCGGGAGTCACGCGGATCCGTGGGGAATTAGTCCCTCCTCTGCCAGATCGTCGATGTCGTCCTAGCGGATCGTCAACCGGATCTAGTCGCCCTGGATCCAGCCGCGCGGCAGGCCGGACCTTGACGAGGATCCGCCCCGGCTGGACTTCTTCCCCTTCGCCTTCACCGTCGCCTTCTTCGCGTGCTCCAGAGCCACCGTCTTCTCTTTCCCCATCGCAGCGGACAGAGCTTGAACGGAGCGGCGGCGCTGGGGCAGGAGCGGACGCAGTGGGGAAAACTAAGAGGAAAGAAGAAGAATGAGGGTGCACTGTTCAAAAAACCCCGGCCCAGCGCCTTATATGGGGTTGCTTCCGAGTGACTGACCTATAGGCCCGGGCGATCTTATCAAATCCCGCAACAGTCACGCGCGCGATACGTGGCAAAAAGGGTGGCACGGAAATCAAGGCGGCCCTGCCTTATCCAGCCCGATTACTGTGGCCTCCCCCGCCCCGCGTGCTTCCCAAAATTCGAATCCCGCGAGATCCGCGGACAGCAGAACAACCTGTCAGACGGAAGATGTTCTCCATATTAGCACTCGAAGCTCTTCCATCATAAGTTCACTCGACAAAACCAGGAATGGACCAAGGCGACTGAAAAAGAAGTTGGTGTCATCACGCTGGTTCGTCGATCCAAACAAGACACATCCGAAGCGCGAAAAGTGAGCCGGAAGTATTTTTAACTCTTTCTCCACTCAAACCCTGATCCATTCAGGGGCTAATGATGAAGCTATGTACCTAGGGTAGGGTCATAGGCCTGACCTAGATACCCTCCCCAAGGACATCACCCTGAAGTCAGAAGCGTTCAACGGATACCATGATCCACTCGACCAAAGACTTTCCACTCGGAAGGATCAAAGCCACTCGACCGAAACAGAAACCACTCGACGCACAGAAGACCTAAAGTCACTCTACACAGCAATGGTCGGGCATTTACACTTAGACTTAATAGTCATTTATAGCACTTTACTACGGACGTTACTTGTCACGCTCCTTCTTTATGAACATTGAACACTGTGTAACGGAGGGGAGCTGGGGTCCTGGCACACTCTATATAAGCCACCCCCTCCTCTAGGACAAGGGTTCGCACCCCCTGTAACACATACACGCATAATCCAGTCGACCGCCTCTAGGCTCCGAGACGTAGGGCTGTTACTTCTTCTGAGAAGGGCCTGAACTCGTAAAACTCATGTGTACAACTTCGCCATAGCTAGGATCTTGCCTCCTCATACTTACCCCCCATTCTACTGTCAGTCTTAGATCCACGAAAGTAGCAGCTGGGCTAACAGGACTCCGAGAACCCAGGATGTAGCAGGCTAGCAGGACTCAGGAAGTCACCGCGTGACATTTCCCCGAAGGGACAGACACAAGAACGAGGTGAGACACATGCCAACCAGTCTAGGTGTTCCGGAGCAGTAGTAACTAGGCTAGCAGGACTCCGGTAAACCGGGCTGTAGCAGACTACCATGGCTTAGTGGAAGCACCAGACTACATTTCCCCATAAGAGAGGCTACCAAGGATAGACAACTTGGTTGTCGGATCCCACACATACCAAACATTTCAATCATACACACAATATGCTCGATATGTGTAAATACAACATGGCATCACAGCAAAACTCTACGACTCAAAGTATTTATTCATTAAGCTCCGAGGAACCAAGTATTACAAACATGGTTCTCATGACCCAACATACAGAGCATACAAGCAACAAGCACAAGCGGAAACTTAACTTGTCTGAGTACAAACAACTACAAATGAAAAGGCTGAGCAGCCTGTCGGGGGTTGGGTGCGACATATGCCAAGGGATGGCTTATCATGGTGGGAGCGAGTAGAACGTCGCCGGTGCCTGGAAACGGGATGAGGCAAAGACATGCACGCCGGCGAATCTTACCCAGCTTCAGGGCTCTCCGAGGAGATAACACCCCTACTGCTGCTCTGCGGGGTCTCCGCATGATCACTATGGCAAAGTGTATACACGGTTGCTCCTTGAGCTGTTTTCTGGAGGTAGGAGAAGGACAGGCTAGCTCTCTCCTTCCTATATGATCTGGTCTAGTGCTAATGGATTCGAACCCTTTGCATGGGTGCCCTGGGGGTTTATATAGGCCTACCCCCCGGGGGTACAATGGTAATCTGGCTGGGCGCGGGTCCCAGCCGTCTGTCTCTCAGGCCGCCGTCTTCTCCGCCGACTGCCGGGGCCCACCGTCTGGTGGGCCCCACCGACAGGTCTGGTACGGAGCCGTCAGGCCGTGTACGCCGCGGGCGGGTCTTGCCGGCTGCGGATTACTGTAGCCGTGCTTCTAATGACGCTGGCTCGGTCGTGGAGTCATGGCAACAGTGCCGCCGCCTAGCGGGTGATCACTGTTGCCATTCCCCGTCTTGTCTGGTTAATGGCGTGCGGGGCCCGTGGGAGGGGCCAGCCGACTCCTGGAGGCCGACTCCCACGGGATCCGACTGGTGGCACTCTTGCCGTCTTCTGGACCCCTGCTGACTGGTGGGACCCGCCGTCTCTAGGTCGCACAGACAGGCCGTCGTGGGCACAGGGTTCCGCCCGCCAGGGTTGACGTCAAGGCTGGCATGGCAACAGTGCCGCGCCGGACGGAGATCTCCAATGGTACGGCGTACTATGGCCATGCCTGCCTTCGGTAAGGGGCGGGCGTGGACCCCACTGAGGCCACGCCCCGTCCCGTCCCTCTTTATGATAGCTTGAGGTGGTTGGAGTCGCGGGCCGACTCCTAGAGACAGCTTCTTTGGAAGCCGCTAGCTAGGAGTCGGCTCATATCAAGGTCGCCCCTGGGACTCGGCCGTGAGTGGGTAGTCGGCTGTGCTGCTGCCGACTCCCAGAGACGGCTCTCCGTCCTGGGGTGTTGAGGGGTGCGGCCTGCCCCGATGTATTGAAAGGTTCTGGGTCCCGGGTTAGCCTACCCGTGGCCCATTACTCCGACAGTAGTCCCCGAAGCTGGTGAGGCGCCGAGGGAGGCATGTCGAGGAGCGTCAACAGTTTCTTCCTTCCGCTGGTTGGATTTGGGCTTGGCTCGCCATCTTCCTTCGGGCAGACTAGCTGGAGCCGGATTCGCAGAAGGCCGTCTTGCCCTCAGAGAGTTTGAAAGTCGTAGCGGTGTCCAGGCAGCGTGCCTGATAAGCTTCCGGGATGCCGCCCGTTGCAGATCCGTCGCGTGGCGCCACGTGGCCGGGCCAATATGCCCACCCACGCGCGCGACGGGACAGGCCTACAGGCGGGGCCCACCACTACCATGCCTCGGTATGCGAACAGATCCGTTGTGGCTGCACGGGCGGTTGGGTTTCCCGTGTAGTAACTGCGGCAGTAACTTCGTGTGGTGAATCGTGGGGGTCGTGGGGTTCTGGGCACAGTTAATCCCACGATTACCCCCTCGTCTTCTAAGCCCATGGGCCTATAAGTAGGCGGGAGGAGGGGGCGGCAGAGCACGCGCGCCCATCTTCCCTACTCCCTCTTGCTCCCTCTTGCTTCTTCTTCCTCTCGTCACCGCTGCGCCGAACTACGCCACGCCCGCAGCGATGAGCTCTTCTTCCGCCGCCACGCCTAATGCCGTGCGCTCCGGCGTGTGGGACGGCTCCGAGGTCGACGGCGACCACATTGATTTCCTTCGCAAGACGCGTCGCCTCCCTGGCCCGGACCTAGTGCGAGCCTGCGCCGCGCCGGCGGGGGAGGTATCACCGGCGCCGGTGGAGGGCGAGCGGGTCGTATTCCGCTCGCACCTCATGCGCGACCTAGGGCTGCCGGCGAGCAATTTCTTCCGCTCCTTCTTGGAGTTTTACGGGCTCCAGCCGCACCACCTCACACCGAACACGATGGTGCTGCTGGCTGCCTTTGCCACCTTGTGCGAAGGCTTCCTCGGTGTTCTCCCCACCATCGAACCGTGGGGGGAATTCTTCCAGTCCAAGCTCGGCACACACGTCGCCGGCGTGCCAGCTCAGTGCGGTGCGTTCATCGCAACATGGAGAACGGGGGCCGACAACCCGTTCCCCACCATTGCACTGATTAAATCAGGGAAGATGTGGCAGCGATCTTATTTTTACGTGAAGAACTCGCCCCAGACGGCGACTGGGTCAACCTGCCGGCTTACGACGCCGGCGTGCTCGCGGGAAGGCTCCCCAACTGGTCCCACCGGGCCAAGACGCTGTCTCCCGCCGGTGCCGCCGCCGTTCCGCGACTCCGAGTGCTGACGCAGTCGGAGGGCCTGATCGGGGCCGACCTGCTGGCCGCCTTCGTGGCGCGCTGAGTCCTCCCGCTCCAAGGCCGACCTCATCTGATCTGCCAGATGAGCGGCCATCGGGACCCGAGTCGGATGTGCACCAAGGACATGCCCCACACGGAGGTGGCGGACACGGTGAACTACATCGCGAACTACGGCCTCTCGGGGGATTGGCGGTTCGGCAAGGAGCCGTACTCTCGCGCCAACCCCCCGCCCATTGTAAGTCGTCTCTCTTCTTCTTCTGCTTTCTTTTGCAGCCGAATCCGACTTCTAATCTTTTTTAGTCTTTGAATCAGAACCCTCTCGTCCAGCCTTCGGCCGGCACCACGGGACCGGCCCGCCAGTTCGTCCCCGACCGAGCGGAGATCGACGTCGACGACCCCGACTTGGGGGCGGCAGCGATGGAGGCCGACACCGAAGGAGGAGGAGGTGGAGAAGGTGGCTTCAGGCCTTCGGCCACCTTTGCCGACTACCCTGATGACGATGCCGAGGGGGAAGTCGCCCGCGCCACCAGCAAAAGGCCGGCCAGCCTGACGCGAGCTCCTCCGCCGTCTTGGACGGTCAAGGCGGTGCGAGGAAGCGCCGGTCCGGGCCGAGTACGCTTGTCGGCCGGTCGAAGAAGTTCAAGGGGGCGGCCGCCGCGACCAAGCGCGAGGAGGCGATCGCGAAAGCCAACCGCTTCCGTAGGGAAGTGAAGAAGCCGCCGCTGATCTCTGCGTAAGTGCCTCCGCCCTTTGTCTTATTTTCTGCTTGTTGATTTCGTCTAAGTCTTTTTCATGCTTCCCCCCACTCCAGGGCTCCCCTCACTCTTGAGAGGGTCGCCGCCGCCTCCATCATGGGATCGCCAGAGACGTCCGCCACCACTCGGCGGATTGACCCCGCTGCCGACCTTTGGGAGGCGACGGAACGGAACACGCAGGAGAAGCGCGACGAGGAAGAAGCCGCCCGCCTGGAGAAGGCGGAGGCCGAGAAGGCGGCCGCCTCTACCGAGAAGAAACTGTATGAGGCCGAGGCCGCCGTCGCGGCAAGGTGGCAGTCTGAGGAAGCTGCGCGCCGCCAGTCGGCAGTGTTTGTCATCCCGCTGAACTCAGCGCGGCCGCCTCCGGAGTTCACGGCGCAGTCGGAGGAAGCCGGCGGCGAGTTCCCAATCATCGAGAGGGGAGGCGGCGATGCCTCCATGACGGGCACGGTCACGCCGCCGCCACCACCTCCGCCACCATCTGGAGGCGCACATGATAAACAGCCGGCGGACCCGCCGGTGCCGCCGACTAAGGACGAAGCCGTGGCGAAGATACTCCTTCAGGTCGGTTCGCCAGCGCGCCGCCGTCTTGATAAGGCAACTTCGGCGCCACGCCCCTTGGAGACCGGCGCCGCCAGCTCGACGATCCCAGACGCCGAGGCGACAGCGCCGCGCGCATTGGGTGGGTGCGAGGAGGTGGCACAGGCCCGCTGAACCAGGTGCTCCTGGACGTCCAGGCTAAGTTGCGAGTCGAGGGCGACGCCATCCAGAGATGCACCAAGGCGCACCTGGCGTCGCGGGTTGCCATCCGGGTAAGTGTTTTTTCTCTAGTCTCCGTCTTCTTGCTCTTCTCTGTGGGGGCCCGCCAGCGCACCCACTGGGTGTAGTCCCCGAGTTCCGGGCCGGCTGCTGAGCAGGCGGCTCGGAACTCCATTTGGCGAGTTCCAAGTACTTATTTTGTCTGAAATACTTATCACAGGATTATCATAACCTCCGGGCAACCGCCTTCAACCGTAATGTTGAGGAGCTGGGCAAGCGGACTGCCGACTTGTTGGAGAGCCGGAGTGAGTTCTCTTTTTTCTTCGTGGGGGCGCGCTGGTGCACCCGCGGGCTATAGTCCCCGAGATTCGGGCAGACTGCTGAGCAGTCGGGCCTGATCTTCTTGGCGACCTTATGCGTTGATGACTTAACGTCCTCTTTTTCCTTTTCCTTCAGAGGCCAACGCCATTCTTCAGCAGCAGCTGGGCAAAGCCAACACCGCCTTGCGTGCCAAGGGGGAGGAGTGCAGCAAGCTCGCCGCAGAGCACGACCTGCTGGCTGCACAGCTGGCGGAGCAGAAGGAGCTGCTTAAGAAGGCGCAGGAGGAGGCGGACGAGAAGGAGACTGCTCTCCTGGCCGAGTTCGCAAGCGAGCGCTCCTCCTGGACTGACAAGGAGGCATTGCTGGCCTCCGGCTTCCACGAGATCGAGGACATCATCGACGATAAGCTTCTTTACTTTTTTTTCTTTGAGTTGCCGACTATAGGTCGGGCCGACTCCTGGTTTTTTGACTTGTTCTTCCTTCTTTTCGCCTCAGTAGACTTCTTCCCCGGCTACTCGCAAGCCGCAAATGAAGCCATCGAGGCCGATCGCGAGAGGTGTAGGGCGGAAGGCGCGGAGGTCACCGCCGATGCCCCCTAAACCCTTGACGGAAAGATTCTGAGCGTTGAGGCTCGCCTGCGGCCTGCCCACCGGATGCTGCGCCGGCTTCAGCGTGCCGGCGCCCAGGCGATCTCTGCCCTGTGGCCAGACATGCAGGCACTGTGCACCCCCAGTCGGACTGCCGACTGGCTGGAGGTCGCAGCTGGCCATCTTGGGTCTTGGAAGGGTTCCTCGGCCCGGGCCGGAGCGTGCCAGGCCTTGGAATTTGTCAAGGCGTGGTATCCGGGGCTGGACCTGGACCGGCTAGCTACGCTCCGGTCGGAGGCCCAGCCGGAGCTGGCAGCCGCGGAAGACGCCCTCGTCAAGCGTCCCACGGCGATCGTTGAGTACACCGACACCAGCGTCTTCGTCCCGAAGTGGGCTGAAGACGGCGAGGAGGCACCGCCAAAGTGGTTTGGGATGAACCCAGACTACGACGAAGACTCGGCGGAGGTGATCGGCTCCAGCGTCGAGGAGGAAGGCGAGGCAGAGAATGGAGGCGAGACGGAGGCGCCAGAAGGCGGAGCGGGCGGCCAGCCTCAGCTCGACCGCGCCTCCAGCAACGAGCTGCGCCCAACAGGGCCGGCTGCCGCCGGAGGTGATCAAGCCGAGACTGCCCAGCCGGCCGCCCCAACGTCTGACACCGCCATCTCCTCTGACCCTCCGAACCCGTCTGCCGCTTCTTAGGCTGCTGCCTTGTCTTTATCTGTTTTAGTAGTCTTTGAGGAACTTGTTAATTCACACAATTCCACCCGCGGGGTGTATTTTGAACCTCTGCTCAAAGATTCGGCCAAGGGCCTATGTTATGTAAATATTCATCTGAGTTCTATCTTTTCTTGCTCGTTGCTCCTTTGGTTTTTTCCTTTGCCGCCTTCCCTTAGTTGCCGTCTTGTCAGCCGGACAGCCGCTCTGCGGACTGCCGTTGGATCAAGTGATTGGATACTTTTGGGAAGACAAGTACTTAGCCGTTTTAGAGTTTCTTAGCAAGTTGAATAGAAGGCGGCGAGCCGACTGCTTAAGAGTCAGTTTTGCGAAGAAAGGCTGGAAGCCGGCTTAAGCTATGTTTATGGTTTGAGTCCTTAGCCATTTTTCATGTGAGCGTCCATTCTTCCTTACTCCTGCCCGCCAAACAGTCACTCTGCGAGCTGCAGCTTCTGACAGGAGACGGCTTGGGCACCACACACTACTTGTCCGACTGCAGGATGCATTTCATAGCGTAAGGCGGCGAGTCCCCGGGCCGATTAGTCGAACCCGGTGCCGAGCGGCATAACAAAGAGTGGCATACTCGAAGGCATAATTCTTATCATATAGATAAAAAGGGCAGTCCCCGAGCTCGTCTTGGGGGGGACAAAGTCTTGGTACTTAAATACGAAAGGTAGCATGGTACATACTGCATCAACTGTAAAATCTTCGGAGGTGATTTGCATTCCATGGCCGCTCCGTCTCTTTGCCGGAGTCGTCCCTCTTGCGTGCTCGGGGCTTCTGAGCGTCGATCAGGTAGTAGGAGTCGTTGCCTAGTACTTTGCTGATGAAGAAAGGGCCTTCCCAAGGCGCCGACAACTTGTGCTGGCCGGCTGTTCGCTGGATCAGTCGGAGCACAAGGTGACCCTCTTGGAAAGATCTCGGCTTGACTTTCCTGTTGTAGTATCGGCGTAGGCTCTGCTGGTAGATGCTGGACCGGTTGAGTGCCAACAGCCGGCCCTCTTCCAGCAGATCGACGCCGTCTTGACGTGCTTCTTCCGCTTCCTCCTTGGTGTACATGGTGACTCGCGGGGAGTCAAACTCTATGTCCGTTGGGATGACGGCTTCGGCACCATAGATGAGGAAGAAGGGCGTGAAGCGGGTCGACTTGTTTGGAGTCATGCGCAGACTCCAGAGGACGGGTGGCAACTCGTCAAGCCAATAGCCGGCCGAATGCTCCAGTGGTTTGACCAGTCGAGGCTTGATGCCGGACAGGATGAGGCCGTTTGCTCGCTCCACTTGGCCGTTTGACTGCGGATGGGCAACGGGCGCTAAGTCCAGTCGGATGCCCTGTGTCGCGCAGAAACGGGCCAAGGCACCTTTGGCAAAGTTTGTGCCGTTGTCAGTGATGATGTTGTGTGGTATGCCGTACCGAATTGTGATGTCGGTGATGAAAGTCACGGCAGTCGGACCATTCAACTTCTTGATGGGCTTTGCTTCTATCCACTTGGTGAACTTGTCCACCGCGACAAGTAAGTGAGTTAGGCCGCCTCGCGCCATCTTGAATGGTCCCACCATGTCCAGGCCCCAAACTGCAAAGGGCCAGCGATGGGGATAGTCTTGAGTGCGGAAGCCGGCTGAAGCGGCTTGGAGCGGAACTTCTGGCACCCTTTACATTTTTGAACCAGTTCCTTGGCCTCTTCTAGGTCGGTTGGCCAGAAGAAACCGTGTCGAAAGGCTTTGGCGACGAGTGCTCTTGAGGCCGCATGGTGACCACACTCGCCTTGATGGATGTCTTTGAGGATTGCTTGGCCTTGCTCTGGCTCGACGCAGCGCTGGTAGACGCCCGTGACGCTGCGCCTGACCAGCTCTCTGTTGATTATGGTGTAGGCTGCTGCTCGGCGTTGTACTTGCCGAGCTAAGATCTCATCTGTTGGCAGCTCTTTGCTCACCAGAAATTTGAGGATGGGCTGGGCCCATGAGGGTGCTGCTATTTCTTCGACCAGAACTGCGAGTTGGACGAGGGCGGCTGGGCTGGGAGCGGCGGGCTGGAGTCCGCGGCCGCTTGCTGGATCGATGAAGTCCCCAGGCCGACTGGTGCAGTCCACGCGCCGAGTTCTGGAGTCTTGGGGCTGGTCGCCGCAGTCCCCGGGCCGGGTTCTGAAGTCCCCGGGCCAGCTTCGACTGCGACGTTCTTGGAGCCATCTGTAGGAACTCTCGTGCCATCTGCTGGGGCTCTTGAGTCAGATCCGACTTCCTCGGGGGGAGCCGACACGAAGATGGAGTCTGATTCTGGTGAAGGCTTGACAGACGGCTTGAGGAGGCGCTAAAGGGCGATGCCGGATGGTATTGCTTGGCGGGTCGAGCCGATTCGTGCCAGGGTATCTGCTTGGTTGTTGTCATTTCTTGGCACGTGAAGGAACTCGCACCCCTCGAAATATCCGCTGAGTTGCTGTACGAGGAAGCGGTAGCTTGCCATGTTTGCGTCTTTGGCGTCCCAGTCGCCAGATGACTGCTGGACCACCAAGTCAGAGTCGCCATAACACAGGATCCGGCGAATGCCAAGTTCTTTGGCAAGCCGGAGCCCGTGAACGAGCGCCTCGTATTTGGCGACGTTGTTGGAGGCGGCGAAGTGGATTTGCAACGCATATTTGAGCTGGTCGCCTTTGGGAGAAGTGAGGACAACGCCGGCTCCCAAGCCGATGCGCATCTTGGAGCCATCGAAATGCATCCGCCAATGGGTGGAGTCGGGCGCTGGCGGCAGGTACTGAGTCTCGGCCCAGTCGACGAGGAAGTCGGCCAATGCTTGCGACTTGATGGCGGTGTGGGGCTGATAGTAGATGGTGTAGGGGGGCAGCTCTATGGCCCATTTGGCCACTCGGCTAGAAGCATCTCTACTTCCAATGATCTCGGCTAGTGGGGCTGTGCAGACCACAGTGATTGGATGCTCTTGAAAGTAAGGCTTCAACTTCTTGGTGGCAAAATGCACGCCATAGCACATCTTCTGGTAGTGGGGGTAGTTCTGCTTGGAGGCCAACAACACTTCGCTTAGGTATTATACCGGTCTCTGGACAGGTAGTGCTTTGCCTTCCTCCTTGCGTTCAACTACAATGACTGTGCTAACTACCCGGCTGGTGGCGGCAATGTATAGGAGCATGGGCTCTTTAGGAGTCGGAGCCGCCAGCACAGGGGGAGTAGTCAACATCTTCTTCAACTGAAGAAAAGCTTCGTCCGCCTTGTGGTTCCACTCGAAAAAAGTGGTCTTCTTCATGAGCTGGTACAAGGGGAGAGCTTTCTCACCCAGCCGACTGATGAATCGGCTGATGGACGCCAGGCAGCCAGTGAACTTTTGCACATCAAGCAGGCGGCTGGGTACCTCCATTCTCTCAATGGCCTTGATCTTTACAGGGTTGCACTCTATGCCGCGTTCGGAGACCAGGAAGCCAAGGAGCTGGCCGGCTGGTACTCCGAAGACGCACTTCTCAGGGTTGAGCTTGATCTGGAATCGACACAGGTTCTCAAAGGTCTTCTAGCAGTGTTCCACGCTTTTCTGTCTTCACCACCACATCATCCACGTAGACGTGGGCGTTTCTGCTGAGTTGCTTGAGGAGGCACTTCTGCATGCAACACTGAAAGGTGGCGTCGACATTCCTCAAGCCGAACGTCATGGTCAGGTAGGAGAAGGCTCCAAACGGCGTGATGAAGGCGGTCTTCAGCTTGATCTGGTGATATCTTGAATATGCATCTAAGAAGGTCAACAGCTCGCATCCGGCTGTGGACTCTATCACCTGGTCAATTATCGGCAGAGCAAACGGGTCCTTGGGGCAAGCTTTGTTGAGGCTGGTGTAGTCGATACACATTCTCCACTGCTTGTTCTTCTTCAGCACCAAGACCGGGTTGGCTAGCCATTCTGGAAAGAACACTTCCATAATGAAGCTGGCTGCAAGGAGCCGGGCAATCTCCTCTCCAACAACTCTTCTTTTTTTTCTGACAGGCGGCACAAGGGCTGCCTGACTGGCTTGGCATCAGCTCGGACGTGTAACTTGTGCTCGGCGTATTCCGTCGGTACACCTGGCATGTCTTTAGGGAACCATGCGAAGATGTCCCGATTCTCACGGAGGAAATCGACGAGCTCGCCTTCCTATTTGCTATCGAGGCTCGCACCTATGACAGCGTACCTCTCTGGGTGCTCTTGGTCCAAGGGTATCTTCTTCGTATCTTTGGCCGGCTTGAACGAACCCTCAGCTTCCGACTCCCTAGGGTTGGGCGACATCTCCGGCCGCTTGTCGGCCATCGCCACAGCCTGATCGAGGAGCCGCTTCTCAGCTGCGATCACCAGGGACTCGGCTAGTCGACTGCTTTCAGCCGCATAGGCGGACGACTTTCCGTAGTCGCCGGCTATGGTCAGAATCCCCTTGGAACTCAGCATCTTCATCTTGAGGTAGGTGTAGTGGGGAACCGCCATGAACTTGGCCAAAGCGGGTCGGCCAAGCAAGGCATGGTATGGGCTCTCAAGGTCCACCACTTCAAACCAAACTGACTCTCGGCGGAAATGATCTTTGTCTCCAAAGAGAACGTCTATCAGGATCTTGCCGATTGGTGAGCAGGAAAGGCCCGGGACAATGCCGTGGAACACAGTCCGACTGTTCTGAAGCTGTCTTTGCTTGATCCCTAACTTCTCCATCGTGTCCTTGTACAGGATGTTGATGCTGCTACCTCTGTCTATCAGCACTCGCGAGAAGCGAGCGACTCTCTTATCCGTGGCAAAGGTGGCCTCCAAGACCAGGGCGTAGGAGCATGGACTCGGCATCACCTCTGGGTGATCAGCCCTGCTCCAGCTGATAGGCTTCTCGGACCAGTGCATGAACTCTGGTGTCTCTGATGCTACTGCGTTCACCTCTTGCTGCTGCAGCCGCCTGCTGCGTCGATTGTCAGCCACGCTGGTGAACACCACATAGGCTCCATGCTCTTCTGGGTACTCGTCTTGTACTGCGCCGACTGGCTTGATAGCTGGCTGCTGGGGCGGAGGCGGCTGCCCAGCAGGCGGGGGAGGCAGGAGGCCGTCTCCCTTGGCGATCCTGGTGAGCCAGTGGCACTTCCGAGTGGTGTTGTTAGACGGCTTCACGCCGCTATGGAACTTGCAAGGGCCATCAAGAGTTTGCTCGTAAGAGAAAGCCGGCAACTAGTTGGACTTGCCACCTTTCTGTCGCTTGGGCGGAGGGTGTCCCTCCGGCTGCTGATCCTCGACCGTCGCCACCTGCCGGCTACTGGAAGCCGGCTGTGGAGCTTTGCGCTTGTGGTCGTTCTGCTGTTGCCGCCGACTGGCGTCTCTAGCCGGAGTTCTGGGGGCTTGAGGGGCCACTTTGCCAGTCGCACTAACTTGAATATCCGCCTTCATGAAGGAGTCGGCTGTGGCATACTTCTCTGCTATGATCAGTAGCTCGTTGAGGGTCTCTGGCTCGTCGCATAGGAGCTTGTGCTTGAGGAGGGTGCCTTCTCTGCACCCGGCGGTGAAGTACTCGATAGACCGCACCTCGTGCATGCCCTCGCAGGAGTTCTGAAGCTCGGCCCAGCGTGTGAGGTAGTCGCGAGTTGACTCGCTGGGGCCTTGCATGCACAAGGAAAGCTGGCGAGGCTTGGGAGGTCGCTTGTACGTGCTTGTGAAGTTGCGGACGAAGGCGTCGGTGAAGTCGACCCAGCTGTTGATACTACGGGGCTTTAGGCTGTTCAACCATGTCCGGGCTATGCCCTGGAGCATGAGTGGAACATACTTCACGGCAACTCGCTTGTTGCCGTTCGTTATGCTGACGTCCGTGGAGTAGTCAACCAGCCAGTCTTCCGGCTTCACAGAGCCGGTGTACTTGGGCATATCTCTGGGGAGTGTGAACCCTCTGGGAAAGGGCTCATCTCAGATGCGGGGACCGAAACACGGCGGACCCAACTCGTCTTCTTCTTCTAGCGCCAGGGATCGGTGGAGTCGGTCGATCCGGTGGTGTGCGTCGTTTTCTCCGACTCCCTCTCGGCGGCCAAGGCGGTCGCTGAGAGTCGGATGTTCGACAGGTGGCGGGGAAACTCGCCTTTCCCTGCGAGGGGGAGGAGGCGGACAGTCGTCCCGCCGTTCCACTGCTCTTGGGCGGCCGTCTTGGTCGCGCTCGATGGTGACGCGAGTCCGACTGTGGCTGACAGCCGGATCCTTATCTTTTCTTCCGCGTACGCCGCCAGTCGGCGTCCGTGACGGTGCGCCTTGATCTCGGCGGGGAGGCGGGTTGTTACTCTGCCGTCGCGGTGCATCCGTGCGGCAGCCGGCCTCGTTTTGCTCGGTGGCTGCGTCGAGGAGCCGCTGGACGCGCTCCGCCGTCAGGCGACGCTCTTCGCCCTCGAAATTTTCCAGCTCGTCAGCCGCCACCTGGGTGGCTCGGATGTTCTCCGCAGGCGTGGTGTATACGGGGCGATTTGCCTCGAACAGGTTGGCGATGGCAACGCCGCGCTGCTGGACCGCGCCAAGGCGGCTAGGCCCGGCCGGAGCCGGCGAGCCGCCCACAGCGCGATCCATCTCACGCTGGTAGGCCTCTGACAAGCACCTCATGCTGGCCAGCTTCTTCGCGCCTTCGACGAGCTGGAGGCGGCATGCCTCCAGTGTCTCGGCGTCAGCGTCTTCGGGGATAGGCGTGGTTAGGTCTTGTAGCGCTGCGTCGAGCGGGTCATGAGCTCCTCCGCCAGAATGCTCACCATGATCGATGACGAGCACCTCTGTGACGGTGCTTCCGCCGCTCTCCGCGCGAGGGAGCGGTTCATCGTAGACCACCACGTTGGTGGGAAACGCGTCGAGCGACGCGGTGTCGGAGTCGACCAGCATCGGGTCGGTGGAGCCTACGGACTCCAAGTCCACGGCAGGTTCGCCGGCGATGTGGAGTTGGTCAAGGAGGCCTGCGAGGAGGCTGTCGGGGCCGCCCGTGCCTACGTCGGATGCAGGCTCGTCGGTGAGGCGGACCTCGCCGACAAGTTCGGCGAGGCAGCTGGCCGCGCAAGCGATCTCGGCGCCGTGCAACGCGTCGGCGCAGACTCCGTATGGCATGGCGGGCTGGCTGTGCTCGCCAGGGAGGAAAAGGGTTCCCGTCCAGAGCAGGTCTCCGGACGACCGTGCACCTCGCCCCACGGTGGGCGCCAAATGTCGGGGGTTGGGTGCGACATATGCCAAGGGATGGCTTATCATGGTGGGAGCGAGTAGAACGTCGCCGGTGCCTGAAAACGGGATGAGGCGAAGACATGCACGCCGGCGAATCTTACCCAGCTTCAGGGCTCTTCGAGGAGATAACACCTCTACTGCTGCTCTACGGGGTCTCCGCATGATCACTATGGCAAAGAGTATACACGGTTGCTCCTTGAGCTGTTTTCTGGAGGTAGGAGAAGGCAAGGCTAGCTCTCTCCTTCCTATATGATCTGGTCTAGTGCTAATGGATTCGAACCCTTTGCATGGGTGCCCTGGGGGTTTATATAGGCCTACCCCCCGGGGTACAATGGTAATCCGGCTGGGCACGGGTCCCAGCCGTCTGTCTCTCAGGCCGCCGTCTTCTCCGCCGACTGCCGGGGCCCACCGTCTGGTGGGCCCCGCCGACAGGTCTGGTACGGAGCCATCATGCCGTGTCCGCCGCGGGCGGGTCTTGCCGGCTGCGGATTACTGTAGCCGTGCTTCTATTGACGTTGGCTCGGTCGTGGGGTCATGGCAACAGTGCCGCCGCCTAGCGGGCGATCACTGTTGCCATTCCCCGTCTTGTCTGGTTAATGGCATGCGGGGCCCGTGGGAGGGGCCATCCGACTCCTGGAGGCCGACTCCCACGGGATCCGACTGGTGGCACTCTTGCCGTCTTCTGGACCCCCGCTGACTGGTGGGACCCGCCGTCTCTAGGTCGCACAGACAGGCTGTCGTGGGCATAGGGTTCCACCCGCCAGGGCTGACGTCAAGGCTGGCATGGCAACAGTGCCGCGCCGGACGGAGATATCCGATGGTACGACGCACTGTGGCCATGCCTGCCTTCGGTAAGGGGCTGTCATGGACCTCACTGAGGCCACGCCCTGTCCCGTCCCTCTTTACGATAGCTTGAGGTGGTTGGAGTCGCGGGCTGACTCCCAGAGACGGCTTCTCTAGAAGCCGCTAGCTAGGAGTCGGCTCATCTCAAGGTCGCCCCTGGGACTCAGCCGTGAGTGGGTAGTCGGCCGCGCTGCTGCCGACTCCTAGAGGCGGCTCTCCGTCCTGGGGTCTTGAGGGGCGCGGCCTGCCCCGATGTCTTGAAAGGTTCTGGGTCCCGGGTTAGCCTACCCGTGGCCCATTACTCCGACAAAGCCTGACTAGCTACAATACCCTGCCAAGGGCACAAGATCGTAGCTGAGGTAACAAGCTAAACGTCGAAGTCTGTGCGGAACTACTAGTGAGACTGAAGTCTCTCTGCAAAAACATAAATTAAGCAAACGTGAGTACAAATGTACCCAGCAAGACTTACATCAGAGCTAACTACATATGCATCAGTATCAACAAAGGGTGTGGTGGATTTTAACTGCAGCAAGCCAGCTTTGACTTAGTGGCTAACCTGAACTACTACTTCCAGTAACTCTTTTGAGGTGGCACACACGAGTCCACATATTCACCAATCAATACACCACTATGGATCCGCTCCCGTCTCCCTACGAGAACGCCATCCATAGCACTCACGCTTATCTTGTGCATTTTAGAGTATTCACTTTCACTTGTCTATGAACTGTATAGGCAACCCAGAGGTCCTTTACCGCCGACGCGGCTATTCGAATAGATGGTGTTAACCCTGCAGGGGTGTACTTCTTCACACACGCTCTCACCACTTACTGCCGTTTACAAGACATGTACTCGGCAACCTTCAAGCGGAAGCCCAATGAGAGTGTCGGCCACAGCCTACCTAAACACTCAAGTCTCTAGTCCAGGTTTATCGCCTATTCAGGTTCCATCCGCAGGGAGTCCGGCCGAGGTTTCCACATACGGCCCCGAACGATGTGTACAGGGTTCTGCGACACCAAACGGGCGCCCGGCATACCCGGCCACATGCCTACCGCATCACAGCCCACCCCTCGGGTCAGCGCTGCGCACGGCCTCCAGCATACTACAAACACCAGAAACTACTTGCAACTCCTGGACAAAGGACAAGGGTGGTTAAGAAGCCGAGAGGGTCCATTGGTTTCGGGCCCAATGCATGGTAGTAGCTGTTCATGGATCACAAACATAGATCTCAGTTCCTGAGGACGGATTCAATGAGACAACCCATCATGTACTCCTACATGGCCTCTCACCGCTATCTTTACCAAATCGTGTTCACACGCAGTAGGACATGTTCATCACCATTCCAATTCATCCCCGATGAATCAGACCTGACTCAACTCTAAGCAGTAGCAGACATGACAAACAAGCATGACAAACAAGCATGAATGAGTAGGCACATCAGGGCTCAAACAACTCCTACTCATGCTAGTGGGTTTCATATATTTACTGTGGCAATGACAGGTCATGCAGAGGAAAAGGGTTCAACTACCGCAACATGTAACAGTTGAATCATTGTTGTCGTAATGCAGTAAAATAGAGCAGGAGCGAGAGACTGGGATTGTATCAGAATGAACAAGGGGTTTTTTCTTGCCTGGCACTTCTGAAGATAGTAATAGCTCTTCATCGGTGTCATCGATCTCTCGTCGGAACCACATCTACTGAGAGGGGACAAATATCGACAAACAAGGAAGAACACAATCAATGCAATGCAACAATATGATGCATCATCATGACATGGCAATATGAGTGTGTTGGGCTAATGCAACTACAACCAGATGGGTTTGAGCCATTTTGAACCAAAGGTTCAACCCCAAACTCATTTGTGATCTTAAATAGTGCTTTGTCATGTTTTGCACTAAACAGCAAGTTAACTTGTTTAAACATGCATGAAACCAGTATAGATGGGTAGATTGTATTTTTCTTATCATTTTTCATATATAACTCTTTGCATTTGGATTTACAAATTAATTTCTATGATTTTTAGAAGTTAGCACTATTTCCTGGAATTTCCTGAATAAGAATAAATCGAGAAAAGGCATTACTGCATCAGCATTGCATCAACACTGCATCAGCAGGTCAACTGGGCTGCCCCTTGTCAAACCTGACCAGTGGGGTCCATGCTACCTCTTGAGCACTGCGTTGGATTTCCTTGAAGAGGAAAGGATGATGCAGCAAAGTAGCGTAAGTATTTCCCTCAGTTTTTGAAAAACCAAGGTATCAATCTAGGAGGATGTTACGCGCGAGTCCCTCGTACCTGCACAAAGCAAATAACTCCTCGCAACCAACGCGATAAGGGGTTGTCAATCCCTTCACGGTCACTTACGAGAGTGAGATCTGATAGATAATATTTTTGGTATTTTTTTGATAAAGATGCAAAGTAAAATAAAAGCAAAGTAAAAAAGCAAAGGCAATAATAAAGTGATGGAAAATTAATATGATAAAGATAGACCCGGGGGCCATAGGTTTCACTAGTGGCTTCTCTCAAGAGCATTTGTATTTTACGGCGGGTGAACGAATTACTGTTGAGCAATTGACAGAATTGAGCATAGTTATGAGAGTATCTAGGTATGATCATGTATATAGGCATCACGTCCGAGACAAGTAGACCGACTCCTGCTTGCATCTACTACTATTACTCCACTCATCGACCACTATCCAACATGCATCTAGAGTATTAAGTTCAAGAAAATAGAGTAACGCCTTAAGCAAGATGACATGATGTAGAGGGATAAATTCATGCAATATGATAAAAACCCCATCTTGTTATCCTCGATGGCAACAATACAATACGTGCCTTGCTGCCCCTATTGTCACTGGTAAAGGACACCGCAAGATTGAACCCAAAGCTAAGCACTTCTCCCATTGTAAGAAAAACCAATCTAGTAGGCCAAACAAAACTGATAATTCGAGGAGACTTGCAAAGATAACCACTCATACATAAAAGAATTCAGAGAAGAATCAAATATTGTTCATAGATAATCTTGATCATAAACCCACAATTCATCGGTCTCAACAAACACTCCGCAAAAAGAAGATTACATCGAATAGATCTCCACGAGAGAGGGGGAGAACATTGTATTGAGATCCAAAAAGAGAGAAGAAGCTATCTATCTACTAACTATGGACCCGAAGGTCTGAGGTAAACTACTCACACTTCATCGGAGGGGCTATGATTATGTAGAAGCCCTCCGTGGTGGATGCCCCCTCCGGCGGAGCTCCGGAACAGGCCCCAAGATGGGATCTCGTGGGTACAGAAGGTTGCGGCGGTGGAATTAGGTTTTTGGCTCCGTATCTGATCGTTTGGGGGTACGTAGGTATATATAGGAGGAAGAAGTACGTTGGTGGAGCAACATGGGGCCCACGAGGGTGGAGGGCGCGCCCCCTACCTCGTTGCCACCTCCTTTCTTTCTTGACGTAGGGTCTAAGTCTCCTGGATCATATTCGATGAGAAAATCACGTCCCCGAAGGTTTCATTCCGTTTGGACTCCATTTGATATTCCGTTTCCATGAATTGGAATTTGATAGAACACTCTATGTGCTTCACTTATATCTTTTGAGCTATATAGTTTTGCTCTAGTGCTTCACTTATATCTTTTAGAGCACGGTGGTGGATTTGTTTTACAGAAACTATTGATCTCTCATGCTTCACTTAGATTATTTTGAGAGTCTTAAATAGCATGGTAATTTCCTTAAAAATCTTAATATGCTTGGTTTTCAAGATTTGTAAAGCTTTCTTTTGAGTGCGTTGAATACTAAGAAAAGTTTGATGCTTGATAATTGTTTTGAGATATGAAGATGGTGATATTCGAGCCATGCTAGTTGAGTAGTTGTGAATTTGAGAAATACTTGTGTTAAAGTTTGTGATTCCCGTAGCATGCACGTATGGTGAACCGTTATGTGATGAAGTCGGAGCATGATTTATTTATTGATTGTCTTCCTTATGAGTGGCGGTCGGGGACGAGCGATGGTCTTTTCCTACCAATCTATCCCCCTAGGAGCATGCGCGTAATACTTTGCTTTGATAACTTGTAGATTTTTGCAATAAGTATATGAGTTCTTTATGACTAATGTTGAGTCCATGGATTATACGCACTTTTCCCTTCCACCATTGCTAGCCTCTCTAATACTGCGCACTTTTCGCCGGTATCATACAACCAACATATACCTTCCTCAAAACAGCCACCATACCTACCTATCATGGCATTTCCATAGCCATTCCGAGATATATTGCCCTGCAACTCTCCACCGTTCCGTTTATTATGACACGATCCATCATTGCCATATTGCTTTGCATGATCATGTAGTTGGCATTGTATTTGTGGCAAAGCCACCATTCATAATTCTTTCATACATGTCACTCTTGATTCATTGCATATCCCGGTACACTGCCGGAGGCATTCACATAGAGTCATATTTTGTTCTAAGTATCGAGTCGTAGTTGTTGAGTTGTAAGAAAAATAAAAGTGTGATGATCATCATTTTTAGAGCATTGTCCCAAGTGAGGAAAGGATGATGGAGACTATGATTCCCCCACAAGTCGGGATGAGACTCCGGACGAAATAAAAAAATAGAGAAAAGAGGCCATAAAAAAAGAGAAAAGGCCCAAACAAAAAAAAATAAAAGAGAGAAAAAGAGAGAAGGGACAATGTTACTATCCTTTTACCACGCTTGTGCTTCAAAGTAGCACCATGATCTTCATGATAGAGAGTCTCCCATTTTGTCACTTTCATATACTAGTGGGAATTTTTCATTATAGAACTTGGCTTGTATATTCCAATGACGGGCTTCCTCAAAATGCCCTAGGTCTTCGTGAGCAAGCGAGTTGGATGCACACCCACTTAGTTTATTTTGTTGAGCTTTCATATACTTATAGCTCTAGTGCATCCGTTGCATGGCAATCCCTACTCACTCACATTGATATCCATTGATGGGCATCTCCATAGACCGTTGATACGCCTAGTTGATGTGAGACTATCTTCCCCTCTTTTTGTCTTCTCCACAACCACCATTCTATTTCACATACAGTGCTATATCCATGGCTTACGCTCATGTATTGTGTGAAGATTGAAAAAGTTTTGAGAATGTCAAAAGTATGAAACAATTGCTTGGCTTGTCATCGGGGTTGTGCATGATTTAAATACTTTGTGTGGTGAAGATAGAGCATAGCCAGACTATATGATTTTGTAGAGATAACTTTCTTTGGCCATATTATTTTGAGAAGACATAATTGCTTTGTTAGTATGCTTGAAGTATTATTATTTCTATGTTAATATAAACTTTTATCTTGAGTCTTGCTGATCTAAATGTTCATACCATAATTAAGAAGAATTACATTGAAATTATGCCAAGTAGCACTCCACATCAAAAATTCCTTTTTATCATTTACCTACTCGAGGATGAGCAGGAATTAAGCTTGGGGATGCCTGATACGTCTCCAACGTATCTATTTGATTGCTCCATGCTATATTGTCTACTATTTTGGACCATATTGGGCTTTATTTTCCACTTTTATATTACTTTTGGGACTAACCAATTAACCGGAGGCCTAGCCCAAAATTGCTGTTTTTTGCCTATTTCAGTGTTTTGAAGAAATGGAATATCAAACGGAGTCCAAACAGAATGAAACCTTTGGGAACGTGATTTTCTCACCGAATATGATCCAGGAGACTTGGACCCCACGTCAAGAAACAAAGGAGGCGGACACGAGGGTGGAGGGTGCCCCCCTAGGGCACGCCCCTGCCTCGTGGGCCCCCCTTTGCTCCACCGATGTACTCCTTCCTCCTATATATATATATATATATATATATATATATATATATATATATATATATACCTACGTACCCCCAAACGATCAGAACAGGAGCCAAAAACCTAATTCCACCGCCGCAACCTTTTGTACCCACGAGATCCCATCTTGGGGCCTGTTCCGGAGCTCTGCCGGAGGGGGCATCTACCACGGAGGGCTTCTACATTATCATAGCCCCTCTGATGAAGTGTGAGTAGTTTACCTCAGACCTTTGGGTCCATAGTTAGTAGCTAGATGGCTTCTTCTCTCTTTTTGGATCTCAATACAATGTTCTCCCCCTCTCTCGTGGAGATCTATTCGTTGTAATCTTCTTTTTGCGGTGTGTTTGTTGAGACCGATGAATTGTGGGTTTATGATCAAGTCTATCTATGAATAATATTTGAATCTTCTCTGAATTCTTTTATGTATGATTGGTTATCTTTGCAAGTCTCTTCGAATTATCAGTTTGGTTTGGCCTACTAGATTGGTTCTTCTTGCAATGGGAGAAGTGCTTGGCTTTGGGTTCAATCTTCTTTTATCATGTACATGGATGGATATTAGCATTAAAAAATTGATGCATGGATTGATTGATCGTACGTTGATGCTTCGCCCGCCCAGGCATGAACCAAACGCCTCAGCACCACACAAGCCTGGCCAGGCAGAAATATTTTACATCTCACGTCCACACCAGGCAGTACCGGCCATCAAGGCATGAGGGTCAGGTCACGAACTAAACTGACCAATAAAGTTTGAGAGAGATTGAGGAGCCCCAATAAGGCTGAGTGGTGTGTCAGATAGCTGAGAGGGGGAAAGAGATATTCCATCCGCTCGATAATGTAGTGCATGTAATTTTTTTAGAAGTCGAACTTTGGAAACATTGATCAGGTTTACGCAAATGTTATTTATATCTAAAATACCAAAGATACATCATACAAAACTACATCTCATGGTGAATCTAATGGTATATGTTTGCCGTACTAGATGTATTTCTTTTTCTCCACGTACATGGTCAAACTTTGTGATGTTTGACTTTTCAATAAATCTATATGCTATGGACCAAGGAGAGTGCCTCAGTCGAGACAGATCAAGTGTGTGTGAAGGAGAATGAGTAAGTGTGCAAAAATAGTATGTGTGTGAAAGAGAAAGTGACAACAAACGATAAATTAGAGAGAGTGTGTGTTTTTTCGTTTCTTATGCGGACATATCACGCATGCATCTCCGAGATGGAAAAGCGAGGCGAGGAGATACACGAAGATAACTAGTGTGTGATTGTTTGCAATGGAGAGAGACACCCCTGTAGCACATGTCCAATAGAGGTCTGGCCAACAAGGAACAAAGGTCGAGAGGGACACATGGATGGCACGGACGCATGGGGAGGGAGAGAGGGTGTGTTTGTGATAGAGAGATCCCATCGAGATCGTGAGGGGACTATACGGGTGGGTGATCGAGGGAGTGCGTGCACGATAGAAAGATGCCCCGAGAGAAATTGAGATAGACTATGCACATGTTTGTGATGGAGACTAAGATTATCTAGTCATATACATATAGGGGGGACTGCGTGTGCCTACAATTGAGTGAGAGACCATCATACTTGGCTAGCTGGGCATGAGATTGTGTGTGTGCACGTGTGAGATGGAGAGAGAACGAGGGGGAGAGATAGAGTTTTAGATGGGCCTATCGAGTGTGAGTGAGATATGCATGTGTATGTGTAACCCAGGTGGATGGAGAGTTTGAGAGAGGGGGGAAGAGCTCCGCGACGACATAGTGGTGCGTGAGAGAGTTACAGGAAAAGAGCCAAGGAATTTGTGTGCGTACGATGAGTGCACCCAAGATATCTAGCTTGGACTAGCTAGAGTATCATACATAGTGTGAGAGAGAGACCTATAGATGGTGTATATATGCATGCGAACTAGAAAGACCCCCCCACACACACAAAGAGAGAGAGAGAGAGAGAGAGAGAGAGAGATGGAGAGAAAGGGAGAGGGACCAACAAGGTTTTTGTGTCGGATGCGTGCGAGAGAATTGAAGATTGTCGGCAAGAGAGAGAGAGAGAAGAGGAGTCCGGGAGAGGGGGAGGTCGTGTTTTATGCATCAAAGACTGATATAAACCATGTTTCGGTATAAACTTGCATTCAAATATTTAAATTGGAGAACATGTTGTATGCAATCCACACATGAACGGATATATGCGTATATCAAACAAGTTCATTAACTTGACTTTCAACATGTTCATGGAGTACTATAATACTGTACAACATGCTACTCGATTGAGGTGTTCAATTTGGATTTAGTTCACTATTTTGACCTACTCAACGAGCTATTTCATTGAATCGAGATATTTCATTTTGGGTTTGATTCGCTCTTTTGAGTGGGTCAACTATTTGTCATATAGTAAATCACTAGCAACGAGCATGTAAAAACACATTACTCCCGAGCATCATCTCTCCATCTAAAAAAGAAGTGGCAAGCTAATATTTCAAAATTTGATCCGAATCGACTTGGTAAGGTAGACGTGGATGCTCGTTCTCCCAAAATTCGAACGAACCGTTAGACATCCTCTCTGCTCGGTGGAATGCGCCCGAGCAAATAAATGGGAGACGTGAAATTACCGTCCTATGTGGGACACGCATCAATTGGCCCGTTGTACATCGAGGGTAGGTTCGTAACTTCATCCAAGCGCGCCTTCTCCTCGGCCAAAATGGCATGTGCCAAATAATTCATAAACCATGGTCGGCAAAACACGCTCTCCTCTCCCGAAATACCTCGCGCCCACTATTTCAAAACACGCTCTCCTCGCCCGAAATCGCTCGCGCCCACTATAGTTCAAAACATGCCCTCCTCGCCCGAAATCGCTCCCGCCCACTATTTGGGGAGAAGCAAAGTTACTCTGCTATCCCCGACCCTCAGTACACATACCCAAGCCGAGAAGCCTATAGGAAAGGGTAGAACTGTAACTCCCCCTCACATTTCAGACAAATGCGTCCATAAGACATGGTTCCACTCCACTCCCCTCCGAATCCCCCCCGCCCCCCATTCATACCTCGTGGGCGCCAAATCACCTTCTCCTTGGGAAGCTCCATTCTCCCGAGCCGCGAAACCTCAACCCCACCTCCATGGCGCCCCCACCGCACCAATTTCACAGCCGCCCTCCTCCCTAATGCCGAAGACGCTGTCCATTTGCCGTCGTGCACTGGGTCGTGTGCCTCTTACTCCGTGCTGCTGGTGCTGCCTCGACGACGACTGCGTGAACCATACCGGAGCCGATTCACCCCCGCCATTGTTCACGGCGCCGGAGCGGCTCCAACTTCGGATCCGTCCAGAGTCCTGGCGCTGCTTCCGCGTAGCCGTCGACCGTCGCGACATCGCTCTTTCCCTGCCGCCGGTCGCCACTGCAACCGCGCCGGCCTCACCGACTTGGCAGATGGACTTGCCTACTTCACCATGCCGCCAGATAGGTCGGACCCTCATCTCAAATCACTTTATTTAGGCGTCAGTTGTCTGAATTTTTATTCTGGGCCAATCGATTCCCAATGGGAAGTAGCACCCCTCGAGGCGGCGGAGCTCCAAGGCTGCCGGTTGGCTGGTGTCTAACGTAAGGGTGCGAGGCCGCAAGTTTGCCGCAGAAGTAGCGCTTAGATGGCTATCTTTTAGAGTTGCGTGGGTTGAAGGTACTGCCGCCGCCGGATTTGGATGACGGGGAGTCTTTGTGGATTGGCCCGGGGGCGGCGCAACCACGGCAGTGTGGTGGGGCGGGGAGCGGGGTTTTGGCCAAGGCCATGGACTGCGGAGGCAGGCTGCTCTGCCGTTGGTCGCTGGCTCTTCGGGGAAAATTCCAAACAATGTCAGCCAGGAGGCACAAGATGGCCAGCCATCCGGCGTAGATCGGACAGTACCAAAATAAAATAAAATCGTGTGACCCCAATTTAGTCTTTAGTAAACAGACGTGTGACCACTCTCGTACCGTGTTGTTGATCTCTTAGTGTATTTCTTCAGATCAAAGAGATATGTCGTTCTTAACATTATGAATTATCTGCATCTTCAGACACACCGTCTTCCGACTCACCGCAGCTGCTCCAACAAGGGAAGCATGCACCAAAAGGGAGCTATAGTCCCCACTCAACAGTTCCCTGCATCGAATGCGCGTGCCCGACATGGACATCACAACAAGTGCAGGGCCATCGACAAGTCAGCACATGATGCTCACTCCTATGGATGGCAGCCAGATAGGTTGGACCCTCATCTTACTTGTGTGCAACATTTATGGCTTTGTTATTCATCTAAGCATGGAAAATAGATCATCACATTTCACTGTATATTCATGCTGATCTCTTACGGGTCTTGTTCAGGAGTTAACGCTATTCCATAGTTCATCTAAGATACTTGTTCTTTAGGTAACTCTGTTCCATAGTTATCATCCATCAGCCAATGTTATCCCACAGGATGGTGATTATAGTATTATACCACTTCTAGTATTACCTATATTGTTCTTTAATACTTTTGTGTGCCATCTAGTTAATCTTGTGTACAAACGATACATATTCTGTAGCTTTCATCTGTGTTCTCCCTTTAGTTTATGAGACCTGTTGCTGCTAGATAACCCCAGTGCTACTATTTATTTCGTCTCCTACAGGCACTCATTACATAAATCTAACTACTAGTTGTCTTCCATGCATGTCAGATATAATTGCACACACTGATATATCCACAAGAACCTCACGGAGCAATGTAAAGGCCAATAAACTTGATGTCAATGATACCCAATATATATGATGGAACATGTAAAGGCAGTTCTTCAGAAGAGTTACAGAAAGATGATGAATCCTCTTCACCCCACAAGGTCCTTTCTATAACTTGGCCTGTGATATGGGTACAACATGAATATAATGTCCTGAAGTGTATCTACTCTATTGCAATGCCATGTGCTTAGCATGCTGATCATGCATGTAAATATGTCATGCCTTCCTGTTTTTCAGTACGTATTCCATTCATGATAACATGTTTTCAAATTCAAGTACTGTCATTCTACTCTATTGCAATGCCATCTGCTTAATTTGGACATCATGCTTCTGAATATCTTATGCATTGTTATTCATCACTATGTACTTCATCTGTCTACCATACCATGTTTTTTTACATTGAAGTGTTGTTCTAGTGCTCTGTTGCAATGCCATCTTATTTTCCCAATCATACACGTGTATGTTGCCTTAGTTATTTATGTACGTATTCCGCTAGCATACAGTTTTACATTCAACTAGTGTTTTTTTGCTGTGTTGTCATGTCGTATCCCTAGCTCTTACACCATACTCCCTCCGTCCGGATTACATGTTGCCGAAATGGATAAAAAGGATGTATCTAGAACTGAAATACGCCTAGACCCATCCATTTTTTTCTATTCTTCAGTACCTATTCCATCTCTATTCTTCAGTACCTATTCCATCTCTCTGCTGTCGCATGTTTTATAATTAAAGCACCATTCTTCTATACAAGACATTCAAGGGGAAGACGACTATGTTAGAATCTGAAGGGTTACAAACAAGGCCTTTGCAAAAGATCCAAATGCCAGGAGATAATAAACCAACTCCAGTTTTTATAGATACTGCTCCAGCACAGAGAAACCCAACTCCTACTGATAATAAGCAGATTCCACTTGCCAAAGAACTAGTCCGCTCCAGTGCAGGAAAAACATGTCAACTCAATTCTAAGAAGCGTGTGCGTATCCTTGCATCATGAAATTTTATAGCATGCTGATCATATTTTCTACATGTTTCTTACCCATCAATCTTTTAGAAAATAAGCTTAACAGATAGAAGAATTTCTGCAATGGTATCGTTTATGTGGAAAGATTCTTGCAGGAATTCTCTGTGCTCCAATGTAGATGTAAGTACCTATTGTATATCACTATATTTTTACATCAGCATGTATTTTGTTAATCGGCGTGAATCCAACCATTATCTGGTCTAAATTTAGTTGTAGCAAAGTGTATGATTAAAGGCCACAATGTTGATTTTTACAAGGAAAACTTCATGGTAGTTTTGCATCCTGAGCTGCATGAGTGTAGTATCTCATATCAGTGGGTTTGAATACTTTGGTTCTGCAGTGGGTTTTTTAGTGTTTTTTACTATGTTGTCCTGTCGTATCCCTAGCTCTTACATCATACTCCCTCCGTCCGGATTAAATGTTGCAGAAATGGATAAAATTGGATGTATCTAGAACTGAAATACGCCTAGACCCATCCATTTATTTCCGGATGGAGGGAATACATGTCAATATGTCATGTCTTTCTATTCTTTAGTACCTATTGCATCTCTGTTGTAGCATGTTTTATAACTGAATTACCATTCTTGTATATAAGGCATGCAAGGGGAAGACGGCTATGTTAGAATCTGAAGGGTTACAAACCAGGTCTTTGCAAAAGATCCAAATGCTAGGAGATAATAAACCAACTCCATTTTTCATAGATACTGCTCCAGCACAGAGAAACCTAACTCCCACTGATAATAAGCAGATTCCAGTGGCCAAAGAACTAGTCCGCTCCAGTCCAGCAAACGAATGTCAACTCCATTCTAAGAAGCGTGTGCGTATCCTCGCGTCATGAAATTTTATGGCATTCTGATCATATTTTCTACATGTTTCTTACCCATCTCTCTTTTAGAAAATAAGGTTAAACGATACAAGACTTCCTCCATTGGGATCCTATTCGAGGAAAATATCTTGCGGGAATTCTCTGTGCTCCAATGTTGATGTAAGTACCTTTTGTATATCACTATATTTTTACATCAGCATGTATTTTGTTAAACGGCGTGAATCTAACCTTTATCTGATCTAAAATTAGTTGTCGCAAATTGTTAAAGGCGCCAATGTTGATTTTTGTAAGGAAAACTGCCTGGTAGTTTTGCATACTGAGCTGCATGAATGTACTATCTCATATCACGCACATTAGTGAATTGTAGTGCTTCTCTGGTTGCCCATTCATTCATTGTGTCAATGTTGCTTTTGTATTACCTTACCTGGCTGATGATAGCTGTGCCATATTTTGTTAATTTGGTGTAGGCTAGTTTCCCAAACGTTTGTTGTGTCAATGTTGCTTTCCTATTATCTGACTTGGCCAATGATAGCAATGCTAGTGTGTTAATTTTGTGCAGGCTGCTGAAGATAAGAAGACAAACTCTGAAAACAGCAAGGCAACCCCATTGTTTCTTTCCAGTAAATCTAGGCCAGGTAATATGACAATAACTCATGATTAATCTATTTGGTTCCCATCCTAATTTATGTTATGATGCAGTGGTCGAGACACTCTCCATTATCAATAATACAAGCTTGCCAAAATCGCCATCTGAATCTGTTCAGTATCCTCTGTCTCGAATGAAATGGAATAAATGTATGTTTGTGAACCAATTAATGGCTGAAGCAATGATGGAAATGGTGGATGAATCAAAGGTGCAGAGTCGTGTGACACAACAACTGATCAATGTTTTCGGAGACAGTGTAGCAAAGCAGGAAGAACTTGCCCACATGCTTACGGGCGTCATCTGTGCTGAGGTTGCAGATTGTGACGTTGTAGATGGTTAGGTTCTGCTCATTTATTTGCACTGGCATCAATCTTTGAATGCCCAGTGGATGTAATTTCCTATAATATATGCTGGATGTGCAACATTATTCCCTGTATGCCGTACCTTTGCTTGATCGGTTTTGGTCCTGTGCATAATTGCTCGTCGTAATGGGCTCAAATTATCTAATTTGGCCTAAAGACATGTACGGACTTTAGTGGGCCCATTAAGTTAATGGGCCGTTACTAGGCCGAAAGTTAATGGTCGGCCCTCTTACCTCCCGGGTCGTTAACAGGCCGACATCGAAGCGGGCAACAGGTGGCCCCAATTTATTTCACGGGCCGTTAACAAGCCCTTACTAAGTTTGGGCTAGATATGGCCCAACTATACTGTAGGCCTTTAGCAGGCCGAAAGAGACAACGGGCTTGTACTGGACCATGAAGAGCATGGGCCGCTAAGAGGCTGAAAGTCAGGTCGTATTGTAAACGGCCCAACTGTGTTGTGGGCCTTTAGCAGGCCGAAAGAGAAACTGGGCTGGTATTGGACAATGAAGGGCATGGGCCGTTAAAAGGACAAAACTAAGGTCCGACTACAAATGGCCCAACTCATTTATGGTCCGTTAACAGGCCGAAAGGCAAACATGGCCGGGAATTGGCCCAACACTTAAATGGGTCACTAAAAGGCCAAAACTCAGGTCCGACTACAAAATGGCCCAACTGATTTATGGGTCGTCAACAGGCTGAAAGTGACACCGGGCCAGAAATTGGCCCAACACTTAAATGGGCCGCTAAAAGGCTAAAACTCAGGTCCGACTACAAATGGCCCATCATATTTATGGGTCGTCAACAGGCTGAAAGACACACCAGGCCGGAAATTAGCCCAACATTTAAATGGGTCGCTAAAAGGCCGAAAGATGTACATCCTGAAAATTGGCTCAAGGACTATGGCATCAATCTGAAACAAGTACCTCTCTTCTGCGACAATGAAAGCGCCATCAAGATTGCCAACAACCCAGTCCAGCACTCGAAGACAAAGCACATTGAAATTCGTCATCACTTTCTTAGAGATCATGTCATGAAGAAAGATATTGATATCATTCACGTCAACACTGAAGAGCAACTGGCAGATATGTTCACAAAGCCCTTGGATGAGAAAAGGTTTTGCAAGTTATGGTGTGAGCTAAATATCTTGGAATCCTCAAATGTCCTGTGATCAGGCACACATCCTAACACTTATGCATGTTGATGACTTAGATGTGCAACACACAAAGTAAAGTATATCTTCAATCAATGAAGACTTACATTCTGAGTGTGAATACATTAATGTGGAGTTTGACTTCGGAGCGCCACGATAGTTGTGCGCCGTGTCTGGGTCTAATACTTCCTATAAGGTGGGTAACGCCACCACCAAACTTTTCTGTTTGAAGTGTTTCACTCATGGCGTTACATTTGTTATGTCTTCACATTTGGTTTGTCTTCAATTTCAACTTGTCTTCATGAATACCTTCACATGTTGATTTGATTGTTTTTTGATATATATGTATATTAGTGTTCTGTCCTCTACAACATTCACTTATAGCTATGGTTTTCTAGTTGAATCTTTTGAACTAAGTGAATGTGATCGGGCCCTAATCTCTCTATGCTATCTATCTCAAATTCTATCTGTCCAAATCATATGCATTCTATTGAAACTGTCGAATGTCTTTTCTGCATCCTTGTCAGTAGAAGATACAGAGACAAACATTAATTCTGTTTTAAATGATCTATTCTTATTGCCTGAAATCCGGAGAAGCCGGAACGACCATCCGACAAACCTGGTGGGCGTGGGAACGTGGGACACCTCTGAGTATGGTGCATGCTTGCCACGTGCCCCTCAGATGTGAACCGCTAGGGGCACCTGCATAATTGCGCTGTGCCGCACACTTCCTTATAAATACATGTCCCCTGCGGTAAAGAAAACCTTCTTCCACCTCTCCACCTCGTCAAAACCCTAGTGCCAACGCTAGCTCTCGACGACGCCGGCGATGAAGCGCTTAGCTGCCGCGACTTCACCGACGCCATCCTCACGCCGGCTGCGGACATCGTCCTCTCCGCCGCCGCCGTAGGTGTCCTCCGTCGCCAAGTTAGGGCACGGTGGATTGAACTGCTCGATCTCCTACTCTTCCCATCTAGTAGTTCTTCGTGTGGTAAATACAACTCTATTTTTACCGTCTTTTTGATCCTCAAAGATTCATCCAGTTTACCAAAATAGGTTTCTGCCTATGCAATGTTAGATCTATCATGTCTGCATCTCATACTGCCTAGTATATTCACTTAAGCTTCATATCTAGTTAGATTCCTCACTTGTACTTATTCGCAGATTCGTACAAATCTGGAACCAACTCTCAACATATAAGTGAATGTCTTCGCATCATGAGGTCAATATCTTCCGACTGATTTATCTTCAAAATCTTCTGAGAATGCATATGACCTCTTCCCCTTCCCTCGCATCTCTAATGCTGTCATAGGTACATGTCCGTGGGAGAATCCCTTGGTTCTCATAGTCTGCATTCATTTGCAGAATTCTTACAACATCATATTAACTCTCCCGAAGCCAGTTCCTGTCTGTCCAGCAAGCGAAAGCCTCTGAAGCCTTTGAACATGTTGAAGCCATTCAGTTTGAAGTTCATGGCTGCAGAAAAATCAGTAAGGAAGGGTGGCAGACAGCGTCGTGGGGGAACGTCAAGAGATCTGCGTGATGACCTCTCTGAGCTTTACAAGACAGATCCAGAAGAGGATTATAATCAGCGCAAGACCCGAATCCAATGGATTCGAAGATATTGGGCAGAACAGTGGTATAAGTACCGGTTTGTGACCCAGGAATATGCAGAGAAAAATGCCATCAAGCGACCATGGGGAGATATTTTGTACAAAAATCTTCTACCCAGGTCCAGAGCTAAAGCCATTGAGCAAGGCTTCTATCCCTGTATGGTCCGTGGGCCACAACCAGTTGATGCCGATCCATCATCTTTACTGTGGTGTCGTGAAGACAATCTCTTCAAGTGCAACTATCAGTTTGCAAAAGCCTCAACAAAGAAGAACAAAGATTCTTTGGGATTAGACTTCAATCCTGGTCCTCCTGCTCCCTGTGCTGATGGCACACGCGATGCAGAACCGAATATCATCGGACCCTTCTACAACCTTGATGGCCTCATCACCCACATCTCTGTTCAAGGTGCCAAAGTGGATCACTCTGATGATGATGCTGACACGGATGAAGCCCCTGCTCTAAAACCCCTGAAACAGAAGAAGTCTAAAGCTTCAAGACCAGCTGCTCCTCCAAAAGCTTCACGTGTGAAGCCACTGGCCACTGCACCTCCTGAAGATAGTGTGCAGTCTGAAGATCTATCACGTATCTCCAAGAAGTCTGAGAAGAAAAAGAAAATCGTCAAGAATACTGATCAGACATTGACTCCTACTACCATTCTGCGAGAAGAGCACATTGATTTGTTCAGCGATGAAGATCTTGCAGATGACGCTCTTGAGGAACTGATCAAGAGCAAGGAAGAAGAAGAGATCTTCAATGATTTTCCTCTCTTTGATGTGGCAATCATCCATAACTTCATTGATGAATGGTTTGACACCCCAAATCTCAGCTTTGAAGATCTGCAACTTCCCATTGGTCTCAGCGTCTCCTTTAATGGCGCCATTGCCTCTGAGCTAGCTCTTGCTCAGCGTATTGTTGAACTGAAGCACAAGATCGACTATGAGAAAGCTCAGTTCAAGAAGCATGTGGCAAAGCTCAGCGTGCAAGATGTCAAAAACTTCAAGATCATGCTGCACGAGCTCAAGGAAGCCTTTTTCAAGAAACACGAAGAAGCTAAAGGTTCTCGTGAGCGCATGAAGAGCCTGGCAGACAAGTGTGTGCAAGGCTACAATGAGGCTGAGAAGCGCAAGGCTCTTGGTCGCCCTGGCATCGACCTAAGAATGGCTGCAAAGAAGAAGAAGCCATCGACTGACCAATCTGCACCTTCAAGGCGGGAAGAGCCACGCATAGTCTTCCCAAGCAGCATGACTGGCTCGAAGCCAAAGGTCAAGTCAACAGCTTCAGAACTGAAAAAGACAAGGGCTGCCGAGGCTGAAGCTAGAAAAAGGAAATTTCCTGATGCTTCTGATGCAGCTCCCTCCAAGAAGAAACGCAGAACCAAGAAGGATCGGGCTGCTCCCACAGAGCCCTTAGTTGTTGAACCTATCTCAATGGTTTGCCCTGCGTCTGAACACCAAGAACGACGGATGATTCTTCATGAGCTTGCTTCCACAGAGGATCATGAAGCTGAAGACATTCCAGCAGTTGACCCCACCGCTGCTGAAGACATTGGTCACCATGACAATGTTGAAGATGATGAAGTTCTTCCTCAGATCGAACACAACTTGGTATCATCGCCTGTTCTCACGAACAGCGAACTCATCAGCATTGGTCGTCCTCTGACGCCAATTGCTCAGGATGCTTCATGGGCTGATCACCCACAACAACAAGACTCCCCAAGTACTCCCCAACAGCAAGCTACCCCATCTGTACAAGAAGACGATGATGACTTTGAGGTCCAGCCAACTCCATCTCCAATGGCGTCGCCAGCGTTACGCAGGCTTCGCAAAGGACCAAGGCCTCAGGTCCCTCTTCCGAGCGTTCCAGAAGGAGAAGTGCCTCACCAATCTGTTGCACGTCAAGTGTTTCCAGATGCCACTCCCACTGTGAATGTCTCCAATTCTGAAGCCAAAGGTGCTGAAGACATTCCGGCTGCATCAGCCGATGACAAACAAGAAGATGAACGTGACTCTACTCCCTCCATTACCGAAGAAGTTGCTCCTCCTGTGAATGTGTCTGTGTCCGGCCCTCTAGCTCATCAAGTGGAGGTTGAGAATCTTGAGGCTGCCACCACCAACACCAATGAAGCCAGTGACGTAGTCATGGCTGAAGCAAATGTGGAGCCTGCACAAACAAATGTGCCAGAAGCCAATGATGCAACTGCACCTGAAGCCTCTGTTGTGCAGCCTGACGCCACTGTTGATGCCACTGGTCCTATTCCGCCACCAAGGCCACACACTATCCAACAAGCATTCAACTATGGCCAGCTTGTCAAATGGCTCGTTCTGGTTCCTCCGCCTAATTCCTCTGGTCCCCAATTTGACTATCACATCGAGCATAGGCCTCAGGTTCAGAAGCCAATGCCAAGGTTGCCCAGGTTTTCAGGTACTGCATCAGCACCCGGATCTTTTAATATCAATGGCTTCAAGGCACACAACACCTTCTTCAATAGCGCCAAGAACCCCTACTCAAAGCCAAGAATATCTTCTGATCGGTTCTGGAGCTATCAGCAGCGCAATTATTACTCATGCATTCTATACAACCAAGGTCGCATTTTCCCACATATGCGTCTAGATACTGAAGCCATAACTAGTCTGCCCTGTTTGGAAGAAGCTCTGGACTACTTCAGAGAGTCTGGCTTGCTGTAGTTTGTCACAGACAAGGAGCACTGGAATGAAGAATTACTGCTCCAATTCTATGCCACTCTGCATATTCGTGGCTACAACAGGGATTCGAAGACTAGGGTCCTTGAGTGGATGACAGGCAATGTTCATCATGAAGCCAAAGCCTTTGATGTCATTGAGCTTACTGGCCTGCCCACTCCAGGTGATCTCTATGAACCTGGTTGTCAGCTTCACAATGATGCTATGGAGAGCATCTTCCACAAGCCTGAGCCCAATATGAGTCAGATGCTTAGCATGATGAAGCCTTTGCCTCCAGATGCTGAATACCCCAAGGAGTTCTTTGTCGAAGACCTTGAGTATCTGCCTCGCACCATCTATCACGTTATCAGGTGAACTCTCTGCCCCATCAAAGGACATTCTCCACATGCCAAGCTGGAAGGCGCAATGAAGACTTTGGTCTTTTATATTCTTCATGGCAAAAGCTTCAATGCACAAGACTTCTTTATCCGCCAGCTTGCTGCATCAGGGTCTGACATATTTGGTCTGAAGTTCTATGCTCCCTGGATCATGCGTCTGATCAAGCTCCACTCTGCCTTCAACTATCAACCCTCTGCACGCAATCATATCATCTTTTTGCCAGAAGTTGATTTGTCTGTTGAAGCCATAAACCCAGAGCCTGCAAAGGAGCCCCTTTGTCTTCAGAATGCTGACCATCAAAGCTTCACGCAAAACATTGAAGGATTTCAAGCTGTTGCTCGCGTCTATCCACTGGCTGGGATTACTCGCTTGCCTCAGCGTGCGCAAACTGAAGCTACTAAGAGCACAATTGCCCAAAGGCCTAAGAAGCGCTCCCGCGTTCTCAATGACCGAGAGCTTCTAGTTGCCCTTCATCAGAAACAAGATAAGCATCATGACTGGCTGAAGCGCCAAAATGCACAACCTCTTGGTGGACGTCAATCGCATTCATAATCTTGCCACCAAGAATGCTTTTGTCACTCATGAGACCTGTCGGCGATCATGGAAGAGTTTGACCCTGCTCAGTGCTGAAGCAGATCTTCAAGACAATGGCTTCACTAAAAGACTCAAGTTTGACTCCACTCCTCCACGGAATGCTGTCCTACGTCAAACTCCATCCCTTGAAGACTCTGACTATTCTTCCTCCGCGGCAACTGTGAATGCCAAAGTGATCGATGATGAAGACGACGCTACTTCACCGCCCCCTACTTCTGCATGCATCGACACTGCACCAAGTTCGTCTGCACCGCCAAACAACAACGACAACCCTGCTGCTTCACCTACTCCTCATGGGAACGAGTAGATGCTCTATGTCTTCAAACCTTTTTGGTCCTTACTGACAAAAGGGGGAGAAGCATATTAGTTTGATAGTCTTCAAGCGGGTTCATATGGGTGGCTGCTTTATATTTTGCTTAGTGTTTACAACTCTCGTATTTGATACATTTGGTTCTTTGAGTTGTAACACTTAAACTTGATGGTCGTCTGCTACTTATTTGCTATTCCGCATATGCGATGATAACTTCCGCACTTAGGCCATCTTGCAGACGTCCATTTTCCATTATGCATGTCATTATCTTCATTATATCATATCATGCATGATGAATTGTCGTCATAAGTTGAAGAGGATCTCCACAAGTACAACCTTCCATGTGCATTTGCATTCCAGAAGAAAATTACTTATATGCACATCTTCAGGGGGAGACTTTGTAACTTATGAAGACAATACCCTATCCTTTACAATTTCACATACTTTATCCCCGTTGAAAACTTCAACCAGTTTGTCATCAATCACCAAAAAGGGGGAGATTGTAAGTGCATCTAGTGCCACCCCTAGTTGGTTTTGGAGTATTGATGACAAATTTGGTTGAGGGACTAATGTGTTTGTGAGAATTGCAGGATAACACAGGTAGTGTCCCTCATTTATTCGGTTTACCTACCGGAGATGACCCCTAAAAATGTATGAAGACATTGACGACAATGGTGGTATGTGAAGATACTCATATTGAAGACTATGACAGGAGAAGACATTAAGTGAAGACTATGGAGCACGAAGACTTACTTGTTTCGTTGTTTCCTTTTCTTCTTTGCTGAGTCATAGGAACCACCCTACTGTTAAGTGGGGTCCAAGTGAACAAAGTCAGAGTGACTGAAGTGATGCTCAACCCAAATCCTATGTCTTCGAGCGAAGACAATGACAGCAAATCTTATCCAGAGCTGGATGAGTCAGCTTTGCTTGTAGCCCAAGTAAAGTTGTTGTGTGAGTTTGAATTCTGACCGTTGGAACACGTGTCAGTTCCTTAGTGACCCAGGGTCATTTCGGACATATCAGGTCGGGTTGCCTAGTGGCTATAAATAGCCCACCCCTGCACCATAAATTGGTGGCTGCTCAGAGTTAGTGCACGACTTTTGTCGTTTGAGAGCAACCCACCTCGAAGCCTTTGAGAGAGTTAAATCCTTGTGAGGACAAAGCCCAAAACACCCAGAGCCAAAGAGTGTTAGGCATCACTGAAGTCTTTCTGTCTGTGTGACCTGAAGACTTATTACACTTGAGGATTGTGTATCCTCCAGCCGGTTTGGCGTCACGTTCTGAGCATCCAAGTCATTGTGGATCGCCGGTGAACGAAGTCTGTGAAGGTTTGGAAGTCTACCTTGAAGACTTACCAGAGTGATTGGGCGAGGACTGTGTGTCCTTAGCTCAAGGGGAATAAGGTGAAGACGAGGTCTTCTGAGTTGAATCTCAGCCTCCCTAACCAGACGTACAGTTGTCACAGCAACTGGAACTGGTCCAACAAATCCTGTGTCTTCAACAAGTGACTGGTTCTATCCTCTCCCTCCCTTTACTTAGAGCTTATCTTCGTGAAGTCACTGCCTGTTCATTGTATCTGTTTGACTTCATTGCTTGACTGCTATTGCTGTTTGGCTTCATACTATCTTCCATCCTGATCCTTACTACCTAGCTGCTATCAGTCTTCGTACACTCACGTTATTGCACACTTGACTATGGCTTGCTTAGTGTAGTTTATCTTCCGCTGCATTACAATAGGTTCATTTCTATAATTTGTCTTTGAAACTTCCATGTTTTGAAGACTTTCATAAAAATCGCCTATTCACCCCCCCTCTAGTCGATAACTAGCACTTTCACCACCTATAATGGCGGGGAGCAGGTGGAGAGCTTTCCCAGCCCCTCTAAGGGAGAGCGGGTATGCCTTGTCCCGTTTTTGTTAAGGGAACTCGGATTTCCAATCCATCTGTTCCTCCGCGGGCTCCTGGAGTTCTACGGCCTCCAGCTGCATAACCTCACGCCTGGTCCTATGCTGCATATTGCGGGTTACGTAGCCCTTTGCGAGCTGTTCTTGCGCTGCGAAGCTCATTTCACATTGTGGAAGAAGTTGTTCTGCCTTGTGCCCCGTTAACAGAGGGGGTTAATATATCAAGTGGGTGGCGCCGAAGTATGGTGCATCGCCGGGACCGGAGACCTATCCGGAACCCCGAAGAAGGCGTTCAAAGACTGGCCTTCAGAATGGTTTTACATAGAGGACGTCCCCCTTCCGGATCCTATTCGGATCGGCCTTCCCAATTTCGACAATGCTCCTTTGAAGAAGCGCCTGAGCTGGCGACCAAGGAGCCCTCAGGAGGGAGATAATAGAGACGTTCTTTACCTGATGGGCCGGATAAAGGCATTAGCTCAATCAGGACTGACCATAATCGAGGTTATGGCAGTATGCATTATGCGGGGGGTGCAGCCGCTTCAATATCGAGGCCACCCCATGTGGGATTTCAACGGGGAAGATGACGCCACCCGCTGCTGTTGCAAGGGGCCGGATTCAACCGCTGCCCTAGCGAGAATCTTGTCCGATTTGTACAAGGGAGAAGAGGAGGAATTCCTTTGCGTCAATCCACAGGGTGGGTTTTCTATGTACAATCCTCCGAGCTGGGTAAGTCAATACTTTTTGTGCCCATCTGACCCATATTCCCACAGTTGAATATTTTACCCTGCGAATTCAATGCAGGAGCTGCGCAAGGCTGTAAGGGAGATCAACAACCCACCTCCACAACCAGAGGACCCTGAGCGGCCCCTTGACCCGGCCCTCAAAGAGGATCCGGACATATCCATGGAGCTGATCAATAGGGTATTCTACCAATTAAGCAGCGACGAGGCCTTGGTGGCCATTACGGTCGACTACCCTGGGCTACTCCCAGCTTCGCAGGTGAATGAGACCAAAGTCCCAACCTTTTGATAAGGATTCGCCTTTACATATTAAACTTACCGCATACCAATGATGTTTTTATAGGGAAGGCCCTTGGGACGCCATGCCGAGCCCGCGGCGACTAGCCAACAAGGGGCTCCGAGGCCGGGCAGGCTAAAAAGTAAAGCGGTTCGGACTGAGACGCCGGCGCAGAGGTATGATGCAACACCTCAATCCATGGTATCGTCTTTAAAGACATAATAACTCCCGTGCTTTCTAGGAAGAAGAACGCTCGCCGAATTATATCCGGAGAGGTCGCCAATCACGCCTCAACCAGTCGGGCTCCAGGGCCGAATATGGAAGCGGAAGCGAACACGGGGCGCACGCTGGAGGCTCCTCTGATAGAGGATGCGGATAGGATGTCCGCCACAAATTCCGAGGTGGAGAGTGCCATGAACCACAGGCGTCGCCGAGCCGTTCTCCGTGACGCTTGTTTCTCCCAAGAGGCATTTGACGCCTTCAACTCAGGAGACACGTACCTCCGTGCTGCTCCAAATGGTCTAGCCAGAGCCACGGACCAGTATGTAAAGGATATACGGGTGAGAAAATTTAATGATTATATATAGTAGTAGCCCTTGAGACTTGAAACAGTTAGAATAACTGGTTTAAGGATCATTTGTTATGCAGGTTCTTACAGAAAATAATACCCAATTGTCCCATGAGCTTGAAGAGTGCAAAGCCCAACTTCAGGCCGCACTAGCCGCAGAAGAGGAGTCCAAGAAGACCCCCTCTAGTAATACGTGTTTCAAATGATAGTTACCATGTAGAGTGCGGCATATATGCAAATCTAACAAGAAAATTGCAGATGACGCCGGAGTAAATCCGGATGAGCAACATCTTCTACGCCGGCTAAAGTCTGGCGAGAGCGTGCTTACGAGGGTTCGGCGGGAGAAAAATAATCTCCAGGATGCCAACACCCAGCTGAGCGTAGAACTAAAGGATGTTCGCGCCCAACTGTCAGATTCTGTGAAGGAGAATCAGCGGCTTCGACGCGGCATTTTTAGTAAGTGCTTGAACGAACTTTTAAGAAGAGTTCGGCGAAGAAGCCAACTAACAAAGTTATGTCTGCAGGTATGCTAACAGGTCATCCCGCGGATGAAATGCCAGGGTCTGCGGGTGATCTTTTACCCGAGCTCTCCCAACTGCACGAACGAGCTCGACAGGTGATGCAAGGTATTGCCCAGGCCTTATGGCCATCCGTCTCCGTGCCCGGAGGCTTTAGGGAGCTTGCGGAGAAGATGAAGGGAGCACGGCGGCGCATCCGATTATGGAAGATATCGTCCTGCCGACAAGGTGCTAGGGAAGCTTGGGCTATGGTGAAGACGCGGTATACCAATGCTGACCCAAACCACATGGCCGAGGTTGGACCTGTGGGGCCCGATGGGAAAGAGATCCCTGTTAGCCTAGTGTACGGGCAAGTAGAATTGGCCGCAAAGTATTCCCAATAGGATTGTAGGCTAGACATCCTGTTGGATGGTATAGAAGAGGAATTTAGTCAGTCAAAGTGACTATGTAATTGTAATGACATGTGTAATGCCTTCTAGCCGGAATGTAGATCAATTGTCATGGCGGACCTTTTCGCTTCAGCCTCCGGACCCAATAGTCCGGAGTGTATCCGAATACCCTCTCGATTATGTAAGAACCGGGGCATGCGTGGAAACCAGGCGTAGGGGTTATTAGTGCTTGAACAGACAAGTGCCCAAATAGTTATGTTATATTACATGGTTAGTAAGAAACATCTTCCAGGGAGAATAGTTCCGTTAGGGGTTCCTTTCCCTCGGTATGCATGCCCTAAAGTGCATGTCCGGGCTGCGAAAAAAGTCGCAGGAAAAAACATCTGGGGGCACATATGGAAAATAAATAAATAAGAAATCATCTTTTGTTCATCGACCGAATATTCCCTTAAGAACGCTAGCTTTCGGCTTCACCCTGTCTGAGGTACACATCCGGCTGACCCAACAGTAACAATCGCAGAGGTGCTCCCCTTATGCCCTAGCCGAATTAACGGGAACGTATGGCATAAATGCAAGAGCCAGGCAACCCATCTTGGCCAAAAGTTAAGTCATATCGATGCATGTAATGGTGAAGAAAAGGTACATGCGGAAGCAGGACACATGTGCTGGGCACGAAGCCCGGATAAATAATTAAGCTTCTGTGTAAGAAGCCCCCAGGTATAGTGAGCGCATCTAGCGCGTCAATGGTGTGCCGGCAAGGCACGAGTTAGCCCTTGAAGTCATCATAAAAAATAAAAGAAGAAGGAGAGAAAGGACAAATAATGCATATGCGAAAAATGAACAGAGGAAGGAGACGAACACATAGTCCGGCGCTAGGCGTAGAATCTTCGGAGTCTTGCTATGTTCCATGGGTTCGGCTCAAGTCGGTTATCCGATGCATCCCGCAGACGGTACGCTCTGCCGGTCAGAACTTGGTCAATGATGAAGGGACCCTCCCATTTGGGCTCTAGTTTGGTCTTTTTCTTCTCTGGCAGGCGTAGAACTAGTTCACCAACGTTATAAGTTTTGGCCCGTACTTCTCTGCTTTGGTATCTTCGAGCCTATTGCTGATAGAATGCGGAACAGGCTTTTGCCACGTCGCGCTCCTCCTCCAGGGTGTCTAGATTGTCCTGCCGATCGAGCTTGGCTTCTCTTTCTTCATACATGCGCACTCGAGGTGAGTCATGAATTATGTCGCAGGGCAGAACCGCCTCTGCGCCGTACACCATAAAAAGGGGGTGTATCCGGTAGTACGATTCGGCGTGGTCCGCAGCCCCCAGAGTACGGAGTCGAGCTCCTCTACCCAGTGCGTGTTAGATCCCTTTAGGGACCGCACTAATCTGGGTTTGATGCCGCTCATGATAAGAACATTTGCTCGCTCGACTTGACCGTTAGTTTGTGGGTGATAGACGGAAGCATAATCGAGCTTAATGCCCATGTTTTTGCACCAGAGTTTTACCTCGTTGGCAGTGAAGTTCGTGTCGTTATTAGTGATGATGCTGTGGGGGACGCCATAGCGGTGTACGACCCCGGATATGAAGTCTATCACCGGTCCGGATTCGGCCGTTTTAATAGGTTTGGCTTCTATCCATTTGGTGAATTTATCCACCATGACCAGCAAGTATTTTTTCTTGTGGGTTCCTCCTTTAAGAGGTCCAACCATGTCAAGCCCCCAGACTGGGAAGGGCCAAGTATTGGGGATTGTGTGGAGGGCGGTGGGTGGCATATGACTTTAGTTTGCACAGAGCTAACAACCGACACAACGTTGGACCAAGTCCTGTGCATCTGCCCGGGATGTTGGCCAGTAAAAACCTGTACGGAAGGCCTTGCTTACTAGTGCCCGGGCTGCGGCGTGGTGGCCGTCGAGTCCGGCATGAATTTCTGCCAGAAGCTTCCGCCCTTCCTCTCCGGAGATACACCTTTGAAGGAATCTGGTGGTGCTTTTCTTATAAAGCTCTCCCTCATGGACCCTATAGGCTTTAGATCGCCACACTATGCAGCGTGCCTCATTTTGGTCCTCGGGGAGTTTCTGCCTAGTTAAGTAGGCCAGGAATGGTTCTGTCCACGGGGCGATGATGGCCATAATTACGTGGGCTGAAGGTGTTATTTCGGTGGCAGAGCCTCCGATTATGTCAGAGTGTTCGGTGTCGGGCGTTGTGGCCGGGTCCGGACTATTGTTACCGGTGTCTCCTTCCCATACCACGGATGGCTTAAACAGCCTTTCCAAAAAGATGTTAGGGGGGACCGCATCGCGTTTTGCCCCGATGCGTGCGAGGACGTCTGCCGCCTGATTGTTTTCCCGAGCCACATGGTGGAATTCGAGCCCCTCAAACCGAGCTGACATTTTGAGGACGCCATTTTCGGATCCTTGGCATCAAAGTCTCCATTTATTTGGGATATTGCGAGGTTCGAATGCCCCCGCACCCCCAGGCATAGAATGCCCATGGATACTGCCATCCGGAGACCATGTAAAAGGGCCTCGTATTCGGCTGCATTGTTGGAGTCTGTATACATTATCTGGAGTACGTATTGGACTGTATCTCCGGTTGGGGACGTCAGAACGACGCCAGCCCCTAGCCCAGCCAGCATTTTGGAGCCGTCGATGTGCATGATCCAGTTAGAATATGCGCCGTACTCTTTAGGGAGTTCGGCTTCCGTCCATTCGGCGACGAAGTCGGCCAATACTTGCGACTTAATGGCTCGCCGTGGCTTGTAAGTTATGTCGAACGGGAGGTGCTTAATGGCCCATTTGGCGATCCGGCCACTGGCGTCGCGGTTGTTTATGATATCATTAAGTGGTACTTCCGAGGCTACTGCTACTGAACACTCTTGAAAGTAATATCGCAGTTTCCTGGATGCCATGAATACCGCGTATGCTATCTTTTGATAATGCGGATACCGTGACTTGCATGGAGTAAGGACAGTGGATACATAATAGACCGGCTTTTGCAAGGGGAATTTATGTCCGTCCGTTTCTCGTTCGACGACGAGGACTGCGCTCACAACTTGATGGGTTGCCGCAATGTATAACAACATGGGTTCGCCAATGTTTGGTGCTGCCAGGATTGGGTTGGTTGCCAAGATGGCCTTTATTTCTTCCAATCCGTTTGTGGCGGCATCCGTCCACTCGAAGTGTTCGGTGTGCCGTAGGAGGCGATAAAGGGGTAATGCCTTTTCTCCCAAGCGGGAAATAAAGCGGCTTAGAGCCGCCACACATCCGGTTAGTTTCTGGATTTGTTTGAGGTCCGTTGGAATATCCAACTATGAAAAAGCTTGGATCTTGGCCGGATTTGCTTCAATTCCTCTGTTGGATACAATCAAGCCCAGGAGCTTTCCGGCTGGGACACCAAAAACACATTTTTCTGGGTTCAGCTTAATGTCGTATGTTCGAAGGTTGTCGAATGTGAGCCTCAAGTCGTCTATTAAAGAGTCGACATGTTTGGTTTTGACGACCACATCATCTACGTATGCCTCCACTGTTTTGCCGATCTGGTTTGCCAGACATGTCTGAATCATGTGCTGATATGTTGCACCGGCGTTTTTGAGCCCAAAAGGCATTGAGTTGAAGCAGAAGGGGCCGTATGGTGTGATGAATGCCGTTGCGGCTTGGTCGGGCTCCGCCATCTTAATTTGGTGGTAGTCGGAGTATGCGTTGAGGAAACACAATGAGTCGTGTCCTGCGGTAGCATCGATAATTTGATCAATGCGGGGGAGGGGGAAGGGATCCTTTGGGCAAGCCTTGTTGAGGTCCTTGAAGTCGAAGCATGGGCGCCAGGATTTATCCTTATTTGGTACCATCACCAGGTTTGCTAGCCAGTCCGGGTGTTTTATTTCTCTAATGAATCCGGCCTCCAATAACTTGGCTAGTTCCTCCCCCATAGCTTGCCTCTTAGGTTCGGAGAAACGCCGAAGAGCCCGCTTGACAGGCTTGAATCCCTTTAGAATATTGAGGCTATGCTCGGCCAGCCTGCGTGGGATTACTGGCATATCTGAAGGATGCCAGGCAAAAATGTCCCAGTTTTCACGCAGGAACTCTGATAGTGCAGCGTCTACGGCGGGGTTTAACTGTGCCCTGATGGAGGCTGCTTTTGTAGGGTCCGTTGGATGGACTTGGAATTTGACTATTTCGTCTGCTGGTTTAAAGGAGGTGGACTTGGATCTCTTATCGAGTATCACATCGTCCCTGTTCACCGTGGGGTGCAGCGCAGTCAGTTCCTCGGCCGCTAGGGCTTCGGATAATGCCTCGAGGGCCAGTGCGGCTGTCTTGTTTTCGGCGCGGAGTGCTGTGTCCGGATCACTAGCAAGAGTGATGATTCCGTTGGGCCCGGGCATTTTTAGCTTCATGTACCCGTAATGGGGTATGGCTTGGAAGATCGTGAATGCTTCCCGCCCTAGAAGGGCGTGATATCCACTACTGAACGGGGCCACTTGGAACGTAATCTCTTCGGACCTGTAATTCTCCGGCGTGCCGAACACCACATCTAGTGTGATTTTGCCTGTACAACGCGCTTCTCGACTGGGGATTGTTCCTCTAAAGGTTGTGCTGCTTCGCTCGATGCGGTTCCAGTCTATTTCCATTTTTTGAAGGGTTTCCTCATAGATGAGGTTTAATCCGCTGCCGCCGTCCATGAGTACCTTGGTGAGTCGAAATCTGTCCACAATTGGACTGAGGACCAATGCAGCTGGTGCTCGGGCTGTTCAGAATTTAGGTTCATCACTGGCATTGAAACTAATAGCCGTGTCACTCCATGAATTTATTGTTGCCACATGGTGGATTTCGGCAAGGCTGCAGAGTGTTCTCTTTCACATATTATTTGATGCGAAGGTCTCAAAGACTGTTAATACCGTATTGTTATCCCTGGGATGGTGCTCTATGGCTTCTGGAATGAGAAGATCCTCGCCACTTTTGGCTACCTGTCGGAGTATCCAACATGCTCTAAGGCTGTGTGCTGGTATGGTGCCCTCTGTACTATGAATTTTACAGGGTCCATTGCGCCATCCCTCCAGTACGGTTCCGTGCCCTGTAGAGGGTTTTTGCTTTTTGGTAGTGAACCCGGGTGTCTTGTGATAATGCACCCTTTTATTCTGGACTGGGTTCGAATTCATGGCCGGATTGTCCCAAAATTTTATTTTGGTTTTCCAGGCACTTTCCATCGCATAGTACTTTCGTACTATGGACGCCAAGTCGGCAAAGCGTGTAATTTCACGGCGACTTATGGCGTTAAGGATACCCTTGTCCGTGCAATTATTGTAGAAGAATGAGATTGCGTCTTCCTCGCGACAGTCCTTAACCTTGTTCATTACAAGGAGGAATCTGGTTCAATAATGACGTACTGTTTCTTGGGGCTCTTGCCTGATGTGGGAAAGATCACTTATGTTTGGGTGGGTGGGTGGAATTGAATCCGAAACCTCACCCGATCTGAGACCCAGGGGCCGAGGAGTTTCCAATCTTGGAAGTTCGGGCTCTGGGACGTTGCCCGATAAGTCTGGCCCGCTGCCTGACTCTAGGTTCACGGCTTGGGTGGTGTCCTCCCGTAAACGGGTATCCAGCTCGGAGGATTCAGGAATCCGGACATATCTAGTCCTCAAGATAGAGGAAGGGTCGCCACATTGCTCCTCCACCACCACAACGTGATGGGTGACCGGGGGAGAGTTAATTTCTCTCTGATCGGGTTTAAGCCCAATCTGATCATAGTCCATAGCGACTCCCAGGGCGGCGATGCGATCCAAGAGCTCGTTCAGGGAGGAGTGCTCCATTGGATCCAACTGCTCGGCGAGTTCCGAGTTGACGTGGAGACTGCTTTCGATGACCCGAGAGGTCATCGTCAGGGCAGTAACCGAACAGGCGGTCATGATGAAACCACCTAGCCAGAGAGTTTGGCCGACAGCCAAAGCTCCCTCAGGGGCAGTGCCATCTTTAAAGACGAGACGAGATATCCTTCCTTATGGTGATGGCACAGAGGAACTCTCAATGAAAGCACCAATGTCGGTGTCAAAACCGGCGGATCTCGGGTAGGGGGTCCCGAACTGTGCGTCTAGGCGGATGGTAACAGGAGACAAGGGACACGATGTTTTTACCCAGGTTCAGGCCCTCTCGATGGAGGTAAAACCCTACTCCTGCTTGATTAATATTGATGATATGGGTAGTACAAGAGTGGATCTACCACGAGATCAGAGAGGCTAAACCCTAGAAGCTAGCCTATGGTATGATTGTTGTTGTTGTGTCCTACGGACTAAACCCTCCGGTTTATATAGACATCGGAGCGGGCTAGGGTTACACAGAGTCGGTTACAAGGAAGGAGATCTACATATATGTACTGCCAAGCTTTGCCTTCCACGCCAAGGAAAGTCCCATCCGGACATGGGACGAAGTCTTCAATCTTGTATCTTCATAGTCCAACAGTCCGACCAAAGGTTATAGTCCGGCCGTCTGGATACCCCCTAATCCAGGACTCCCTCGGGCGGGCCGGGCGGCGTCGGGGCAGTGTCGGCGTCGGGGCGAGAAGGGGCGGGCCGGGCGGCGTCAGGGCAGGTATGGTGGGGCAGCCTGACGGCATCGGCGACGACGTGGTGGAGCACGGCTCGGCGGCAACGGCGATGAGGTGCAGCGCTGGGGCGTCGGGCGAAGAAGAAGTGATCTGCATAAACTCCTAAGTCTTTTCTATATATACACGAAGCATTGGTCCCGGTTCGTAGCACAAACCGGGACCAATGCCCCCTTTAGTCCTGGTTGGTGCCACCAACCGGGACCAAAGGTCTCTTTTCAGCAGCCCAAAGGGCGGGAAATAGAGACCTTTGGTCTCGGTTGGTGGCACCAACCGGGACTAAAGGGGGGCATTGGTCCCGGTTGGTGCTACGAACCGGGACTAAAGGGGGGCATTGGTCCCAGTTCATGGCACCAACCTGGACCAATGGCCTTGCACAGTGGCGTGGTGGGAGTTTAGTCCCACCTCGCTAATTGAGAGAGTGCCGCACATGTTTATAAGGCGCGGTGCGCGTGAGCCTTCGAGCTCCTCTCCAAAGCAGGCTTACGGGCCTAACCACTCTGTATCTGCATGTGGGCCTACTGGGCCTTCAGCGGGCCTGAATCCTGGCCCAACAGGCTGGTTGGGTCTCTAGTCGTATTCAGGCCGTGGTGGCCTAGTAGGCGGCATTTTTTCTTAATTTTTTCAAGTATTTTTGTTTTTTGCATTATTTATTTTCTTTTGTTTTTCGCTTTTAGGTCAGAAAAATTATAAAATTTCTGTTAGTGCCATTACTTTTCAAATTTGAATAGTTTAAATTTGAATTCTTTGAAATTTGTGTAAATCACTAGTATGTGATTAACTTCACTATAAAAATAGATTTTGGGGTGATTCTTTTTCCTGCTATTTAATATTACAGTGTTTTATCATTATATTCAAAAACAGATTTATTTTAGTTTCTAACAAAAAAATCTTTATGATAATTCTTTTGCTATTGAAGTTTCTAAAAAAAAGTTCTTTATGAAAATTCTTTTTGCTTTTAATGTTTTGAACAGAAAATACATTGATAATTTTAGTTGCATAAATTTTATATAATTTTAGTTTCAATAATACTAGAGGTTTATAAAAGATTTTTAGTTGATTCCTTTTGCTATGAGAATTTCATTAAAGTTTTCTAGTTCATTTTTTTTCTATTAGAGTTTCATTAAAGTTTTCTAGTTCATTCTTTTAGTTTATTAATTTTTTGCTATTAGAGTCTCATAAAAGTTTTCTAGTTCATTCTTTGAGCTAAATAACCCTGAAATTGAAAAGCACTTCAGATGAACTATTAAGAGGTTAAAAATTGGCATGGTATCATCATTTCACCCACATAGCATGTGCTAAAAAGTTGAGGGGGTTACGACAAAAATTGGATGCACTTCGTGTACAAAATGAACAATCTCTTTCGAAGTATCAGGGCTTCGGACGAAAACTCATCTGTTACAAAGGGATTTCATTTTTTTGAACTTGTTTGAACTCCAGACTTTTTGTGTGTTCAAAATGAACCATTGAAAGCCACATCATCAATTTTCAACCCTTTTTGTCCTCATCTGTTATTTTTCATGCATTTACTAATTTTTTCGAGCTAAATTACCCTGAAATTGAAAAGCACTTCAAATGAACTCTGAAGAGGTTTAAAACTGGCATGGTATCATCATTTCACCCACATAGCATATGTTAAAAATTGAGAGGGTTACGGCAAAAACTGGATGCACTTCGTGTACAAAATGGACACTCTCTTTCGAAGTATCAGGGTTTCATACGAAAACTCATCTGTTACAAAAAGCATTTCATTTCTTCACATGTAACTACAGTGATATTCTAGATCATCATAGTCTTCACTTTTTCTTCGCTTGTGTCCTTTGCTTATTGCGCCGTAACCATGGATATTCTTCATCTCTTAACAGGGTGCTTGGGTCGGGCTTGACTTTGAAGGGAGGAATTTTATGAGACTTTTCATAATCTTCAGACATGTCTGTCTTGCCCTCCAATCCCATGATATCTCTTTTTCCTGAAAGAACTATGTGGCGCTTAGGCTCATCGTATGATGTATTCGCTTCCTTATCTTTTCTTTTTCTCGATTTGGTAGACATGTCCTTCACATAAAAAACCTGTGCCACATGATTAGCTTGGACGAATGGTTCGTCTATGTACCCAAGATTGTTCAGATCCACTGTTGTCATTCCGTAATGTGGGTCTATGTGTACCCCGTCTCCTGACAGATTGACCCATTTGCACTTAAACAACGGGACCTTAAAATCATGTCTGTAGTCAAGTTCCCATATGTCCACTATGTAACCATAATATGTGTCCTTTCCCCTCTTGGTTGCTGCATCAAAGAGGACACCCTGTTTTGGTTGGTGCTCTTTTGATCTTGGGAGATCGTGTAAAATGTATTCCCATTTACCTTGAATCCTTTGTAAGTCAATATAGTCGAAGATGGTCCCCTTGACAACGAGTATAGCTCATCAAAAACATTGTTGTCACCTTTGAGACGTGTTTACAACCAACTGTCGAAAGTCCTGATGTGTTCACATGTAATCCAGTCGTCACACTGCTCCAGGTGTTTGGAGCGCAGACTGTTCTTGTATTCATCGACATACGGGGTCACCAAAGTATAGTTCTGTAGAACTATGTAGTGTGCTTGAGACCAAGAATGCCCGTCCCTACATATTATTGAGTCCCCTCCAAGCGTGCCTTTTCCAGTCAGTCTCCCCTCATACCGCGATTGAGGGAGACCGATCTTCTTAAGGCCAGGAATGAAGTCAACACAAAACCCAATGACGTACTCTGTTTGATGGCCCATGGAGATGCTTCCTTCTGGCCTAGCGCAGTTACAGACATATTTATTTAGGATTCCGATGAACCTCTCAAAGGGGAACATATTATGTAGAAATACGGGCCCTAGAATGACAATCTCGTCGATTAGACGAACTAGGACGTGCGTCATGATATTGAAGAAGGATTGTGGGAACAGCAGCTTGAAACTGACAAGACATTGCGCCACATCACTCCTTAGCCTTGGTATGATTTCTGGATCGATCACCTTCTGAGAGATTGCATTGAGGAATGCACATATATAGCTTCACAATGGCTGTCGGTGGAAACGACACCTATGGGATCACAAGAATCCCTACTACCGTTGCGGGGCGCGGGGTTGTGAAAAGAGCAGATCAAACAGATAGCACGTGATTCCTTTACCCAGGTTCGGGCCGCAGGGATGCGTAAAACCCTACTCCTGCTTTTGTGGATTGTATATCTGTGTTCCTGAGCTAGCTATGGGGCGTTGAGAGCTCCAAAAAGCCGAATCCTCTTCCTGGTCGCCTGGGGCCTCCCTTTATAGGGAAAGGGGTTGCCACAGTGGCACACAAGAGGTGGAAAGGGTACAGTGATGCAAGGTTATCCCTCGGATTACATGACAAGGTGCATTTAATGCGCCTTGCTTAGGTGTCTTTGCTTTATCGGGGGCGAGGGAGAGCCCCGTCCTGTCCGTCGCCGCTCCCTCCTGCGTCGACACGCGCCCTGGCCAGCAGTGCCCGCGATTCCATGTAGGCAGGCAGGCAGCTGAGGTGGCACGGCGGTGGGTCTCCACGAGGATTTGCATGCCGCCACGCAGGTGCCTGCTGTAATCCCCGGCAAGGCTCTTGCCGGGGGCCTTGTGGTCCTCCTTGGCTGGGATCCCGCCAAGGATCATCGTCTTCCAAAGTGTGCATCTGATATTGAATGTCTTCACAAAGATCTGCAATCCACCACGGGGATGCCTCCTGAATCCTTGCCCCATGGGGGTAGTGGACTCAAGGGTGACCCGCTCCGTAGGCGTGGGGTGAGCTGCCACGACAAGGGTCTTGTCGGGTTTGTAAAAACCTCCTCCCGGCAATGATCTTGCCGGGGGGGGGGGGTGCTTCGTCCCCTTTGCTCTTTGTAGTCTTGGTCTTGGCATCGTTCTATTTCTCCTTAGCTTCGGCCTTACCTTGGCTTACCTCCCTTGCCGTGCTCAGTGTGGCAGCGCCCGTGGCTCAGACTGCCCGTGCACAGTAATAGGGGTACGAAAAGTGTACCCCCCCTTTTTCTACACCAACAGGAGCCCTCGGGCCTGGGCCACATATAAGCGCAACGTGTTGTTGGGCTAGGCCCAGAAAAAATGTTGCGCGGGCAGGCGGGGCGGTTTTTACCGCGGTAAGTTCCTTTGCGCGCTGGCGCGGCGTGGGGAGGCGTGCGTGACGTGGGTGGCATGCGTGGGGCTGAGCTCTGCGCGCATGCGTCACGTCGTAGTAAAGGGGGCGGTTCGCGCCTTCCCCATAAACGGAGGGAGGCGTGGAGGCGCGGCCCAATTGCTGAACGGGGCCGAGGCGGGGTCTTCAAGGCGTCCACTCCCCACGATCACGGGGTGGGGAGGGGTCGCCTCACCCGTCGCCTCGGTTCTGCACGCCCGCCACGCGGCTTTCATGCACTTGGGGTGGCGAACGGTGGAGGCGGGAAACCGGGCCGCCGCGGGCCGAGGCGGCGGGTCGGTCCCAGTTCCCTGCGCCTCCCGCGTCTTGATTGGTTGAGTGGGGCGGCCGAGCCCCCACCCCGTTCCTTTATAAGGAGCGGGAGGGGGGATGGCGTCCCGCATTCTTTCATCTCCTCCTTCCTTCAGCTTCTGCTTCCCCTTCCATCCGCCATGGAGCGAGGGAATCCTGGTCCTTCGAAAGTGGCGACGAGGGTCGCCACTCGACAACGCGTCCCTCCTCCTCCTGCACCTGCGATGGCAGAGCCAGCCGCGAGGGAAAGGGGGAGAGGGCGAGGCCGTGGGCGAGGCCGCGGTGCTCGGGGAAGAGGAGGACGGGGTAGCGCACCGGCTTCGTCTCCGCCAGCAGTTCCCCTCCCCATGGAGGGCCACGTCGGAGATGACCCATGCGAGTTCTTCGTTAGGCTGCGCCGGCCGCCTCGCCGTCGCCTTCGTCTCCCGACTCCATTTGCGCGGGAGATGGAGTTGGATCCGCCGGAATCGCTGCGGCTGCACATGAGGGGCTGCGGGATCAGCGGCACGCGGGTTCGCGTTGACTTCCCAGCCCCTCACGTGATGTATCTTCGTCGGGGATGGAAGTCGTTTGCTCGTATCCACCGCTTGGCGGAGGGGCTCACTCTCCTTTTCAAGCTGATGGAGGGTGGCCTCCTCTCCGTCAAGGTCTTTGGATGCTTTGGGACCCGCGCAAGGTGCTGCGTGGAGAGCTCTTCTGATAGCGAAGACTCCTCCTCAAGCAGGAGTGACGAGGAGGACAGCTGCAGCGACGACGAGGGTAGCAGGCGGCAGGATGACGGGTCCGACTAGGTGTCGGGCGCCGCCTCGTGCGGCACCGGCGACCCCATCATCCGTGTCGCCGGCTCCCTGAACTTCTCGGGGTCGTCTCCTTGGGCGGCTGGCGTTGGGAGGCTGCGGAAGAGGAAGAGGGCGGGCGGCAAGGCCGTCAACTTGGAGTACGCGGGCGCCGACGCCTTCGACACGTGCTGACGTCCTGCCGCCTCGTCTTCGAGCTCTGCCTCCAGCGCTGCCATCACCATCCAGCCTTCGGACGACCACCGAGATGTTCTCTTGGTGTCTTCTGCCACCCGTAGCTCGTCTAGGCGCCCCTTTTGCCCTTTTCGCCTCCTTGACCTGCCTCCTGAGGAGAGGGAAAAGAAAGGGATTACGGGCACCTCATCTCTTTTTAGTTTGTAAGCCTTCGGGCCTTAGCTGAATTTAAAGCTTGTAATCCCATCATTCATGTTTTCCATTCTCTATGAACTGTACCTGAGTGGAATGTTTTTAAAAAAAGGGATGCTTGCCGGGTCATTTGTTTGCAGGTAGAACCCACATCAAGGAGTAAATCCTTGGTATATTTAAGATAAACGTTTCCTTGCCCGGCAGCAGGCCTTTCCGTCTTCCCACGTCGCTCGACCTTGCTCACGCTTTCGGCGGAGGCAGGGATGAGGCGGGTTCAGGCTCCTCGTTTCATCCTTTCGCTGCCGCGACTACAACCAAACCTGGCCGCAGGGACGAGCCTTGGGGCCTAGAGTTAGGGGAGCACGGTGGCTTTAGGAAGAAACGAGGTTTCACATACCTCAGTCCATAAAAGAATGTATGATAAGGGATGAAGAACTTATCTGAAGTTGTAGCCCCCGGCAACTCTGGTTCGCCGTGGGTGAATCTTTGTACTTGCAGCCTCCGGCAATACTGGCTTGCCGGGGTCTAGATGCTGGTCCGTCCCTTTTCTCTTATTTTTTTTCATCCTCAAGTGATCCGGCAAGGATATCTACGTGCCCTGCGAACCAAAGGAGACAAGGGAACGACAAAGAGACGCACACTCGACCTCTAAGCTAGGGGTTAGCCGCCGCTAAGCACTATCAACCCTAACCAAGGACGAGTCTCGACCTAGCATGCATGCTATTACTTGGGGCGCCAGCGCTTCATTTATTTATGCTCAGGGTCTGCGCCTGGCTTTGTACAAAGGGTTACATGCATCATCGGCAATGCTTGTACAAAAGGTGGCTTGCCGGGGGGCCCGGCAAGCCGCGCCTTACGGGTAAAACTCGCGAAGATGCTCACTGTTCCAGGAGTTACTCAACGGAATGGCATCTTCAGTCTCCAGGCGAACTGCGCTGGGCCTGGTGACTCGTATTACTCGATAAGGGCCTTCCCACTTTGGCGTCAACTTGTTGGAATTCTTGGCCGATTGAACGCGCCGAAGAACAAGGTCGCCTTCCTCAAGGCTTCGGGCATGGACCTTGCAGCTATGGTAGCGGCGCAAGGCTTGCTGGTAGCGTGCTGCTCTCACAGCCGCCCGAAGACGATCTTCCTCAAGGAGTATTGCGTCATCTTGCCGCAGTTGCTCTTGCTCAAGCTCATCATAAGCAAGCACTCGAGGTGACCCGTATATGAGTTCAGTGGGGAGAACTGCTTCTGCCCCGTATACCAGGGCAAAGGGTGTCTGGCCGGTGGCTCGATTTGGCGTCGTCCTGATCGACCAAAGAACCGTCGGCAACTCATCAATCCAGCGCCTTCTGCTCTTGTGCAGCCTGTCAAAGGTCTTGGTCCATAGTCCTTGCAGTACTTCCGCATTTGCCCTCTCAGCTTGACCATTGCTCCGCGAGTGAGCAACAGAAGCGAAACAGACTTTGCTGTCGAGGTCTTGGATATATTGCATGAAGGTGCGGCTTGTGAACTGTGTGCCGTTGTCGGTGATGACCCTGTTGGGCACGCCAAAACGGCACACTAGTCCCTTGAAGAATTTGACGGCTGACTGAGCTGTGACCTTCCTCACTGCCTCCACCTCCGGCCACTTTGTGAACTTGTCGATTGCAACGTACAAGTACTCAAAGCCCCCGACAGCGCGGGGGAAAGGGCCCAGTATGTCGATCCCCCAAACCGAGAAGGGCCAGGAGAGAGGAATGGTTTGAAGAGCTTGAGCTGGCTAATGAAGCTCCTTCGAATGGAACTGACACGCTTCACACTTGGTGACTAGTGTCATTGCATCCTGGAGGGCGGTGGGCCAGAAGAAGCCTTGCCGAAATGCCTTGCCGGCAAGGGCCCTCGACCAAATGTGGGATCCACATATGCCTCCGTGTAATTCCGCCAACAGCTCCAGTCCTTCCTCTCGAGGGATACACTTCAATTTCACACCATTCGGCCTTTTCCTGTACAGGACGTCATCGACGAACTGGTACATGGCAGAGCGACGGGCTACTTTTTCCGCTTCTCCCTGTTCCTCAGGAAGTTCCCCTGTTTGGAGGAATCGGACGGTATGTTGCACCCACGCTGGAGCCTGGGGCTCGACGGAGAGGACTAAAGGCATTTCCTCCGCCGGAGGAGCGGCTGTCTCAACGTCAAGAGCTTGACGCTCCGCCGGAGCCAGCCATCCCGTGGCGGGCTCAGTGTTCCCGGCAACATCCTTGCCGGCGGCTCCGGGGAGGTCAGCGGAAAAGTACTTGACGGGCCCTGATTTCCTCCTCTTGTTCTGCTCTGTTGATGGATCAATGGATGGCTGAGTTAGCTAAAGCACAAAGGTACCTGGTTCCACAGGTAGCTTGAGGGCAGCGCACTTTGACAGGAAATCGGCGATGTCGTTCTCCGCTCGGGGAACGTGTTCAGCATGTATACCGTCGAAGCGCTCTTCCAGCTTTCTCACTTCATCAACATAGGCCTTCATCAACGGGCTCTGGTAATCCTTATTGAATTGCTTGACGACAAGCTGCGAGTCACCCCTGACGATGAGTTTCCTGATTCCGAGGTCTGTCGCGATCCTGAGACCGGCAAGCAGCCCCTCGTACTCTGCTATGTTGTTGGTCAACGCCTCCCTGGGGAAGTGCGTCTGGACCACGTACTTGAGGTGCTCTACGGTGGGCGCGACTAGCAGTACGCCAGCCCCGGCACGTTGTAAGGAGAAAGCTCCATCAAAGTACATGATCCAATCGCAATTTGCCTCCTTGCCGGGGAGAGAAGTCTCTTGGGCTCCTTCGTCAGGCGTTGCGGTCCACTCTGCAATGAACTCCGCCAGGACTTGGCTCTAAATCGTCGAAGTGCTTTCAAACTTGAGGCCAAAGCTGGACAGCTCCAGTGCCCATTCCACAATCGTTCCCATTGCATCCAGATTGTGCAATATCCGTTGCAAAGGGAGGCGAGTGACGACAGTGATATCGTGTGCCTGGAAGTAATGACACAGCTTCCTCGAGGCCATAAGAAGGCCGAAGAGCAGTTTCTGCACGCCGGAGTACCTTGATCTAACCCCCTGCAGGATGGAACTAACAAAGTAGACCGGGTGCGGCATCATTTTCTTCCTCGGCAACACTTCAACTGGCCGTGTCATCTCTGCATTAGTGGTGTCCGGTTCTATCACTGCCATTACCTCATCGTCAACCTCTCTCTATGCCACTAGTGCGGCGCTGACCACCTGGTTCGTCGCCGCCAGGTATAGCAGCAACAACTCCTCGGGCCTAGGCGCAACTAGTGTTGGCGCGGAGGAGAGGTACTCCTTCAAATCTTGCAGTGCTGCTTCGGCTTCTGGCATCCACTCCACCGGGCCCGCCTTTTTCAGGATCTTGAAAAAGGGTAGGGCGCGCTCGACAGACTTGGAAATGAACCTGCCCATGGCGGCGACACAACCAGCAAGTCGAGGCACATCCTTGATTCGCTTGGGTGCTTCAATCTGCTCTATAGCTTTGATCTTGTCCGGATTGGCCTCTATCCCACGCTGTGACACAAAGAACCCGAGAAGCTTGCCGGACGGGACGCCGAAGACGCACTTCTCAGGGTTCAGCTTGAGGTTGATATTGCGCAGGTTTGCAAATGTTTCTTGCAAATCTGTGATGAGGGTTGCCCTGTCCTTGGTTTTGACCACTATGTCATCCATATAAGCTTCCATATTTCTATGGAGCTGGGGTTCAAAACCAATCTGGACCGCCCTTGCAAATGTCGGCCCAACACTCTTCAACCCGAAAGGCATCCGTATGAAACAATACGTACCACATGGGGTGATGAATGCTATTTTCTCTTCGTCTTCTCTTGCCATGAAGATCTGGTGGTAGTCGGAGTAGGCATCAAGGAATGACAACAGATCACACCCAGCCGTGGAGTCAACAATCTGGTCGATGCGCGGCAACGGGAAGGGGTCCTTAGGACAAGCCTTATTGATATATGTGTAATCAATACACAGCCTCCACTTCCCATTTGCCTTGTGCACTACGACCGGATTGGCCAACCACGTTGGATGGAGCACTCCTCTTACCGAACCTGCTGCCTCCAGTTTTCGGATTTCTTCTGTGATAAACTCTTGTCGTTCCAAAGCTTGCTTTCTGACCTTCTACTTGACGGGCCGCGCATGAGGACATACAGCAAGGTGGTGCTCAATCACCTCCCTGGGAAGGCCGGGGACGTCGGAAGCTTGCCACGCAAACACATCGACATTCGCCCGCAGGAAGGTGACGAGCGCATCTTCCTATTTGTCGTCGAGGGTGGATCTTATGGTGAAAGCTCCTCCCGTGCCGTCTTCATTGACAGAAACCTTCTTGGTTCCCGGCGGAATGGCCCTGGGCTTCTTGTTCCTGCTGGTGGAGCTCTCTGGCACGTCCTCGACGGCAGCGCTACACTCCGAAGAGGAGCGCTTGCCGGAGTGGGCGTCCGAGGTCTCACCGGCCTTCTTCTTCTTCTTCCCTCCCGGGATCCCAGCGGCAGGAGCAAGTGCCCTAGTGGCGGCAGCTGCTACAACTGCTTGCTGGCATAGCTGATCAACGCAAATCAGCGCATCTTTCTTATCGGAGGGGATGGTGATGATCGTCACAGGGCCTGGCATCTTCAGGGTGTTGTAGGCATAGTGTGACGCCGCCATGAACTTGGCCAGCGCTGGGCGGCCAAGGATCCCGTTGTAGGGCAAGGGGATCTTGGCAACGTCAAACACGATCCTCTCCGTCCTGTAGTTCAGGTCGCTTCCAAAGGTCACGGGCAGCGTGACCTTTCCTTTGGGTTGGCTTCTTCCCGGGTTAACCCCCTGAAACGTGCCCGTCTCTTCGAGGTCTCCATCAGGAATCTGCAGTTTCTCGATCACGGCAAGCGAAATCAAGTTCAGACCGGCCCCGCCATCGACTAGCATCTTCGTCACCTTGAGGTTGCGTATTGTTGGGGAAACCAACAACGGCAAGCACCCGACCGCAGTAATGCGATCAGGGTGATCCTCAGTGTCAAAAATGATAGGTGTGCTCGACCACTTCAGCGGCCTTTGGGCATCAAACGACGGCTCTGCCGCTGTAATCTCTCGCGCCCACTGTTTAAGCCGGCGGTGAGAAGTATGCAGCAAGGCGCCACCGTTGATGCACATGGCCTCTGTAGCTTTCTGAAACTCTTGATCGCCGGACTCTTCGTCCTCTTCGTGATCGTCGTCTTCTGGCTTTCTGTCACAGCCCCGGGCGGGCCTCTCCTGTTGCTTATCCTTACCGCGACAGCCCGCCTGGCCGTCGCGCTTCTTGCCGGACCCTTCAGCACCGTCTTGGCCCTTCTCCTTGTCCCGCCTCTCATATTCAGCCCTCTGCTTCTCAGCGAGGAGCTCAACCTATCGGCAGTCTTGGAGAGCGTGGCCTTTGGTGTGATGGATCTTGCAGTATTGCTTGTCGGAGTTTCCTGACTTCTCGGCAGCCGCCAAGGCCCGGCAAGCGACACATCCGGCAATTTCCTTGTCGGGGTCGTCTGCCTTGGTTTTCTTGATGGAGCCGATGTCATCAGATCCCTCGACGGCAAGCACTGCTTTCCCTTTGTGCTTCCTGTTGCGGCGCCGGGCTTTCTTCGCCGGGGCGGCAGTATCCTCATCTGAGGAGTCGGTTTCCACGCCGGCATCTTCGCCGGGGTACTTCCTCCCCTCTTCATCTCGGGCACACCTGTCAGCAAGAACATAGAGTTCTGCCACATCTTTCACCTTGTTCATTGCCAGCTCTTCGCGCATCTTGCGGTTACGCACGTTCTGATGGAACGCGCTGATGATGGCGGCAGGATGAACATCAGGGATGTTGTACTGTATCCGGCTGAACCTCTGAATATACTTGCACAGACTTTCGCCTCCCTTCTGGGGAATGACGTGCAGATCGCTCGCTTGGCCATGAGCTTGGTGACCGCCAGTGAAGGCGCCCACGAACTCATGGCACAAATCCGACCAGGAGGAAATGGAGTCTACCAGCAAGTGCATCAACCACGACATGGCGTTGGGTTTAAGAGCCAACGGAAAGTAATTCGCAAGCACCTTATTGTCGCGGGCTCCGGCAGCCTGCATCGCGATGGTGTAGATGCTGAGGAACTCGGACGGGTGGTTCTTGCCGCCGTACTTCTCGCCCACGTCAGGTTTGAAGGTGCGGTGAGTGGGCCACTGGAACTGCCGCAGCTCACAGGTAAAAGCCGGACAGCCTACCTCGTAAGGCAGGCCTCCAGGGCTCTCCGGTGTCGGGTGGTTCATAGCAGGCCCTGCTTGCCTGTCAGACTGGTGGCGCGCTTCGCGCCGGCGCTCGATAGTGGTTCGAGTGTCTTCATGTTCCCGATCCCGAAGGACCTGGCGCTGGTCACAGTGGGTCCGCGAGTCGGACGACGCTATGGATATTTCGTCGCCCGTCACGTCGCGACGGGCACGCATCCGTGGTACCGGGCGAGGAGGAGGAGGCGAGTGCATCGTGGTCGCGGCGTCGCCGGCTTTCCAGCCACTGGTACACGGGACTCCGTCGGAGCGTCGACCCGGGGGCTCCGCCGGAGTTGGTTCATCTTTGTTGTCCACCGCAAGAAGGCTTCGGATGGTGGCTCTCCATTCGTCGAGTTTCCCCGTAGTGGGAGGAAAATCGAGGAGCAACTGCGCACGCGCCAGGGCTTCTGCTGGCGTCAGTGGCAGCGAAACCTGCACGGATCGCGACGCGCTTCGACTTCTGACCATGTCAGAAGGAGCTCTATCACGACCGCGCGGTCGCATGCCATCTTCACCAGCGCCTCGGCGAGCGGGCAGGTCTTCTACATCCCGGGAGTGGCGCTCGGGGCTCTTCCCGCGGCTACGCCCGGGGTCTTCGGGGTGATTACGCCGTTCGTCGCGCGCCGCTTGAGAGGAGCGCGCCGTCGGCGCCGGCATGGGAGTCTTGGAGGCCCTCGCGCCGCCTTTGGGCGGGGCGGCAATGATCCTGGAAGGCCCCGCGCCACCCGCGGAGGGCCCGGCTCCGTCTTTGGATTTGGCGGCGCGCGGCCCGTTACCAGGCGCACGAACATCGCCGCCTCCCAAACTCTGGCTACTGGGATGGTGTTGGTGCTCGCGAACAGCGCCCCGGGTCCTATCTGCGACCGGTCCGCTGCTCGCCCGCGTCGGGACGGGATGCCCGACGTCCGACGGGCCAACCACCACCGTCATCTTCTTCTTGGGCGCCATGATGATGAAGAAGCGTCGAACTAACTGCTAAAGCCGATTCTCACAACTGAGCCCCCCTACCTGGCGCGCCAAAGATGTCGGTGGAAACGACACCTATGGATTCACAAGAATCCCTACTACGGTTATGGGGCGCGGGGTTGTGAGAAGAGCGGATCAAACAGATAGCACATGATTCCTTTACCCAGGTTCGGGCCGCAGGGATGCGTAAAACCCTACTCCTGCTTTTGTGGATTGTATATCTGTGTTCTTGAGCTAGCTATGGGGCGTTGAGAGCTCCAAAAAGCCGAATCCTCTTCCTGGTCGCCTGGGGCCTCCTTTTATAGGGAAAGGGGTTGCCACAGTGGCACACAGGAGGTGGAAAGGGTACAGTGATGCGAGGTTATCCCTCGCATTACATGACAAGGTGCATTTAATGCGCCTTGCTTAGGTGTCTTTGCTTTATTGGGGGCGAGGGACAGCCCCGTCCTGTCCGTCGCCGCTCCCTCCTGCGTCGACACGCGCCCTGGCCAGCAGTGCCCGCGATGCCATGTAGGCAGACAGGCAGCTGAGGTGGCGCAGCGGTGGGTCTCCACGAGGATTTGCATGCCGCCACACAGGTGCCTGCCCAGCTGGTCGGGTCGGCAGTTGTATGTGAACGGTGGCGGAGGTGCGACTGGCGTGGGCCTGATGGTGGCCCCACGGGTGTTCATGGCAAGGGCCTTGCCGGGGTCCCGACAAGGGTCTTGCCGCGGCGCCTGCTGTCATCCCCGGCAAGGCTGTTGCCGGGGGCCTTGTGGTCCTCCTTTGCTGGGATCCCGCCAAGGATCATCGTCTTCCAAAGTGTGCATCTGATCTTGAATGTCTTCACAAAGATCTGCATTCCACCATGGGGATGCCTCCTGAATCCTTGCCCCATGGGGGTAGTGGACTCAAGGGTGACCCGCTCCGTAGGCGTGGGGTGAGCTGCCACGACAAGGGTCTTGCCGGGTTTGTAAAAACCGCCTCCCGGCAAGGATCTTGCCGGGGGGGGGGGGCGCTTCGTCCCCTTTGCTCTTTGTGGTCTTGGTCTTGGCATCATTCTGTTTCTCCTTAGCTTCGGCCTTACCTTGGCTTACCTCCCTTGCCGTGCTCAGTGTGGCAGCGCCCGTGGCTCAGACTGCCGTGCACAGTTATAGGGGTACGAAAAGTGTACCCCCGCTTTTTGTACACCGACAATGGCTAATCGAACGTTTTCCGGTAGAAGCTCCCTCAATGCAACCGGAAGCAGTTGCGTCATAATCACGTGGCAGTCATGAGACTTTAGGTTCTAGAACTTTTTCTCTGGCATATTTATTATTCCCTTTATATTCGATGAGAAGCCAGACGGGACCTTCATACTGAGCAGGCATTCAAAGAAGATTTCCTTCTCTTCTTTGGTAAGAGGGTAGCTGGTAGGACCTTCATACTGCTTTGGAGGCATGCCGTCTTTTTCGTGCAAACGTTGCAGGTCCTCCCATGCCTCTGGTATATTTTTTGTCTTCCCATACACGCCCAAAAAGCCTAGCAGGTTCACGCAAAGGTTCTTCGTCATGTGCATCACGTCGATTGAAGAGCGGAACTCTAGGTCTTTCCAGTAAGGTAGGTCCCAAAATATAGATTCCTTCTTCCACATGGGTGCGCGTCCCTCAACGTCATTCGGAACATATAGTCCGCCGGGACCCTTTCCAAATATTACGTGTAAATCATTGACCATAGCAAGTACGTGATCACCGGAACGCATGGCGGGCTTCTTCCGGTGATCTGTCTCGCCTTTGAAATGCTTGCCATTCTTTCGACATTGATGGTTGGTCGGAAGAAATCGACGATGCCCAAGGTACACATTCTTCCTGCATTTGTCCAGGTATATACTTTCGGTGTCAGCTAAACAGTGCGTGCATGCATGGTATCGCTTGTTTGTCTGTCCTGAAAGGTTACTGAGAGCAGGTCAATCATTGATGGTTACAAATAGCAACGCATGCAGGTCAAATTTCTCCTATCTCTGCTCAACCCACACACGTACACCGTTTCCAACGAGCAAGGTTATAGATACATAGAGTCATGGGCCAGTTGATGTGATTGCTGCTCTGCTCCCCAAAAGGATTAATGCCATTCATGCTTAAACCAAACCATACATTCCTTGCGTCACCTGCAAACTCCTCCCAGTAATTTCTCTCGATTTTTCTCCACTGCGACCCGTCAACGCGTGCTCTCAACTTCCCGTCTTTCTGAAGGTCCTCTCTGTGCCATCGCATCAACTTGGCATGCTCTTTGTTTCTGAACATGCGTTTCAACCATGGTATTATAGGAGCATACCACATCACCTTGGCAGGAACCCTCTTCTTGGGGGGCTCGTTGTCAACATCACCAGGGTCATCTCGTCTAATCATATACCGCAATGCACTGCATACCGGGCATGCGTTCAAATCCTCATACGCACCGCGGTAGAGGATGCAGTCATTAGGGCATGTATGTATCTTCTGCACCTCCAATCCTAGAGGGCATACGACCTTCTTTGTTGCGTACGTACTGTCGGGAAATTCGTTATCCTTTGGAAGCTTCTTCTTCAATATTTTCAGTAGCTTCTCAAATCCTTTGTCAGGAACACCATTCTCTGCCTTCCACTACAACAGTTCTAGTACGGTACCGAGCTTTGTGTTGCCATCTTCGCAATTGGGGTACAGCCCTTTTTTGTGATCCTCTAACATGCGATCGAACTTCAGCTTCTCCTTTTCACTTCCGCACTGTCTCCTTGCATCAACAATGACCCGGCGGAGATCATCATCGGGCACATCGTCTGGTTCCTCTTGTTGTTCAGTTTACCCGTTGCAGCATCACCGTATTCAGAGGGCACATAGTTTTCATCATCCTCTTCTTCTTCGCTATCTTCCATCATAACCCCTATTTCTCCGTGCTTGGTCCAAACATTATAGTGTGGCATGAAACCCTTATAAAGCAGGTGGCAGTGAAGGATTTTCTGGTTAGAGTAAGACTTCGTATTCCCACATATAGGGCATGGAAAACACATAAAACCATTCTGCTTGTTTGCCTCGGCCACTTCGAGAAAATTACGCATGCCCTTAATATACTCGGAGGTGCGTCTGTCACCGTACATCCATTGCCGGTTCATCTGCGTGCATTATATATAATTAAGTGTGTCAAAAATCATTACAGAACATCATGAAGAGATAAGTGACCAAATTAATAGAAGTTCATCCTCACATTAAAACCAAAGTGCATACATATTTCTCATTGAACAACATATAGCTCTCCAAAGCATCTAATTAAATAATACAATGAAACTATGTAAAACATTTCAATACAACAACAAATGCGATCATAATCGCAACCAAGGTAACAATTGATCCAACGGCATAATAATACCAAGCCTCGGTATGAATGTCATATTTTCTAATCTTTCTAATCTTCAAGCGCATTGCATCCATCTTGATCTTGTGATCATCGACGACATCCACAGCATGCAACTCCAATATCCTCTTCTCCTCCTCATTTTTTTTATTATTTCCTTGAAGTAATTGTTTTCTTCCTCAATTAAATTTAACCTCTCAACAATAGGGTCGGTTGGAATTTCCGGTTCACATACCTCCTAGATAAAAAAATCTATGTCACGTTGGTCGGCATAATTGTCATAAACAATAAATGAACCAAATAGTTATAAAAGATAATATATACCACATCCGAATCATGTACAGGACAAGGGCCGGCGGAGGCACATACCAAAACCACCGCACTATATAATAACAAACAATAATAAAAGTAAGAAAATGCGATCAGAATCGCAACCAAGGTAACAATTGATCTAAATCATAAAAGTAAGATTTTTTTCTTATAGAAAGAAGATAAGAACATGAGGCTCACCACGGTGGTGCCGGCGACGAGATCGGCGCGGGCGGTCGACGACGGTGAAGACGGGGACGGGACGTGACGTACCGCTAAACCTAGACAAATCTTGAGTAAAATGGAGCTTGGAGGTCGAGCTTGGAGAGGAGAAAGCTTAAGTAGTGTGGCTCAGGCATTTCATCGAACACCTCACGTGCATAGGAGGTGAGCTAGAGCACCACAAAGCCCTCCCCTCGCCGGCCAAAAAAAAACAGAGCAGTAGAGTGCTCTGCTCGCAGGCGAGGGGTATATATAGCCACATCATTGTTCCCGGTTCATGGCTGGAACTGGGACTAAACGACCCCCCTTTGGTCCCGGTTCCAGCCATGAACCGAGACCAATGGATGTGGACCATAAGTGAGGCTTCTGGTCCACATCCATTGGTCCCGGTTCGTGTCTAGAACCGAGACCAAAGGGTCCAAGCGAACCGGGACCAATGCCCCACGAGGCCCGGCCGCCCCCCTGGGCTCACGAACAGGGACGTATGCCCCCATGGGTCCCGGTTCATGACTGAACCGAGACTAATGGGCTGGCCAGGCCTGAACCAAGGCACTGTTTTCTACTAGTGTAAACTCCTAACCAAGACACCTTGACATCATTTAGGCGATGAGAGAAAAATTATACTGAAATTGACGAAACAAAAGTAGTCAAGTTTTATGCTAAGGGAAACAAAAGTAGGTGAATGACCTTCCACATTTTTGAAACATAAGTAGGGGCTCGAAAGTCACAGATGCTTCATTGATAGTCAAATCGGTGGTTCAGAGTATCGGTCACGAAAACCCTACCTGAAACAAATAACACAAACAAGTCCTTGCATTTTATGTAGAGGACCAAGAAAGCAGATACTTTGCAACTAGGTCAAACCAACCTCCTTATTCTTTGAATGATAGAGAGGCCTCCCCCTCTGATTTTCATTAAAGAATACTATGCATTTTAGAATAGTATTTTTAAACCCTAGTTAAGAAGTACTCGGCATTAAACCAACGATCATAAACGATTCTAGACAACCAACTTGATAGCACCTGAGTTCAATAAAGAGGCTATAAACAACCTCCTAACATATATAATTTGTTCAGTCGGGGACAAGACCACTTGGTCCAACAAAACCTTTACAACTACACGCAGATCAGTGTGAATGTTGGAAATATGAGCAATTTACTGAACGATTTTATTAACAGAAATACTAGAAAAATCACGACTAGTATAGCATTGATAAAACAAGTCATGCGATTTGACAAAGAGAAGGTAAACAACATCTTCATATATAAACTGTAACTAAACAAATCTAGAGCAGACAGTATAGCATGTTGCATATATGAAACAGAGTCCAACATATCTAGTGAAAACACTAGAACAAGGAACTGTAGCAGGGCCTCTAATAGAAAGAGGAAGAACACGTATGGGACAGCAGCAACAGAAGCTCTGGACTTGGGGTCGGTGTCCTCGACAGCCATGTCGTCGAGGAGGTTGTCGACGTCGGGGAAGAAGTCGTGATCGGGGAAGTAGTCGTCGGTGTCCGGGGCGTCCGTGACGAAGAAGTCAGTAGTCGCGCGAAGCGCTCCCCAAAAACCTTATCACCCTTCTCCCTAACAGGACTCAAAGAGGTGTGGTTTCGGAGGCCTACTGTCCCGACCTGCGGTGCATGCCGCAAGCCGACATGGGGAAGAACATAGCAGCAGTGCAGTGCTCAGGAACTTGTGGCGAGAGGAAGAAGAAGTTCTGGTGCGTCACTCTGAGAGGATCAACCTCCCTTTTATAGGCGCAAGATAAGGAGGCGAGAGGTTGCGTCGGGAGCTGAAGGGAACAAGGGAGACGAAACGATCAGCTCGGCTCATTCCCGCAACCTGCGGCGCGGCGTGTCGCGTCGTGATGAGGCAAGGCGAGGCGGGGCATGGCGAGGCAGGCGGCGGAGGAGGAGCGTGCGTGGATGTCCCTCTTGTTCTCATCCTCATACATGTGGAGAAAGAGCCTCCCTTATAAAGAGGTCCAACTCCCTCTAAACTAGCAATGTGGGACAAAACTTTAGTTCCACCTCTTGCCTTGCACGAATGGGCTGCGTGGGCCTCTAGGATTTATTAGGAATTTCTAAAACTGCTATTGGGCTAGGCCCAAAATAGACAAAATTCCAGCAATCCCCCACCAGATCCCAGAGGCACACAAGATTTGCCTTTGGTTCCAAAACATTGTTTTATATACCGGTACTAAAGTGGAGACTGTTAAGTTGAACTTCCACCTAGAACTCTATGCTTTTTTTGAAAGCTTGGGACAGTGGGGGAAGCCCCCCACTGACTTTTTTATTACTATTCAAGACACAGGATTACATGGGATAGAAATTACATGGTGGCAGAAGGAGTTAAGATATCCCTATACATCAATGGTACAGGGCTATGCCACTACAGCAGATCAACTACCTGATCAACAAAAGGCACCAAGGCCTATTTAATTCTGTGTTTCATCATACCGAAATCCATTTTGAATCTCTGGGCCCATCCCTCGACGGTCGGCGCCATATTTCTGAACAATTTGTTGTTGCGTTCCTTCCAAATGCTCCAAGAGGCTATAACGAAGACTTCCATGAACATTGGTCTGCCCCACGTGGTTTTAGCTGCATGCAAAAGTTGCACCCGGTTGCCATGCAGAGGCCATGCGATTCCCAGCTTTCCCCAACACGCACTGCTAAAACCACAGTGAAAGAACAGGTGCTCTACCGTTTCTTCGGGTGGGTGATCACACAGCAGGCAGGCATAGTTATCATCTCTCAACTTCATATGTTTTCTCTTGAGTAAACCCCGGGTGTTCAGCCTATCCGCAAGGACTAACCACACAAAAACCTTCCATTTGTTGGTGCACTTTGATTTCCAGATCCATAAGAATGCCTCATCCGCTTCCATGTCCCGAAAACAATGAAGTAGAATTTGCTGGAGGCGAACTCCTACAATCAATCAGGTGCCAGGTATCGTGCACCCCCGCAAGCTCCATTGAGGCCAAGGAGGCTTGAAGATCATCCAGCTCTTCTCTAGCTTGGACCGAGAGCGGGAGATGGAAATTTTGGCCGAGCGTAGGCGACGTCAGGAGCACTTTGACAGATACATCCTCATGCCTGGTGAATGAGAATAGGCGGGGATGACTATCAGCCAGGATGTCACCGTGCCAGGCATCTTTCCAAAACAAAGTTGAGCTCACATCCCCCACCTCAACCGAAGTGATTGCCCTGTAGGTTGGCGCCAGACTCATGACGTCCTTCCACCAGAACGATCCACACAGACCGGAAGCATGTGGGACCAAGCCTTCATAATACATGGCCACACAAGATTAACCCATGGGATGTCTATGTGGTTATAGAATTTGTGTAGTTGTTTGAGTAGCAGGGCCTGATTTTGGATCTTCAGGTCGAGCACGCCGATCCCTCCCTTGTTCTTGGGCTTGCAAACTAGCTCCCAGGCTGCCAGAGAGACGGATTTCAGACCATCATCCGTGTTCTTTGCCCAAAGACAGTAACGCCGCAGTTTATCCAAATGCTCAAGTACTTTCGGGGGGATCCTGATGAAGCACATCGCATAGATTGCCAGGGAGGTAATCACCGAGTTCACTAGTGTAAGCTTCGAGCCAAGGCCAAGCAGAGAGGCTGCCGTGCAGAGTTTGCGCTCCACCGACGACACCAGCGGCATGAGGTCTGCGACAGTCGGCCTGGCCGTTCCCATGGGAAACCCTAGGTAGGAAAACGGCATGGATCCAATGGCGCAGCCAAAGACCTACGCTAAGCGCGTGGTGGTGTCTGCGGCGGTGTTAACTGTAATGAGAGTTGATTTCTGAAAATTTATGTGCAGCCCCACCGACGACGCATAGTCTTGCAGGATGGACTTGATGGTTTTATCTTGGCTTTCCTCAGCGGGCAACACAAGGATTATGTCGTCGGCGTACTGTATCACAGGATAATTCTCATCCCTAGCTGGGATTGGCAGATGGAGATTACCCGTTCTATAAGCGTCGTTAATGGCAGCTTGCAGAAGATCTGCAGCGAGCACAAAGATAAATGGAGATAGCGGGTCTCCTTGGCGCACCCCACACAAGCAAAAGAATTGTCCGCCCGGTGTCCCGTTGAGTAAAACAGAGGATTTAGCCGTCGTGAATAAGCATTTGATCCATCCAAGCCACCGATCGTCAAAACCCATGCACTTCATAATTTCGATCATCGGAGCATGTTCAATCGTGTCGAACGCTTTAGCGAAATCCAACTTTAAGATCGCAATCTCACGCCCCGAGGCTTGACACTGATGAACGAATTCGTACGCCCACGCAACGCAATCTTGAATCGAGCGGCCTTTCAGAAATCCATACTGATTTCTATGTATAATCTTGAGGACAACTCGTTGCAAACGGTTAGCGAGGAGCTTGGTTAGGATTTTAAGGCAGCAGTTCAGTAGGGTGACTGGTCGATAGTCGTTAGCAGTTTCCGGCGACTGAATTTTAGGGATGAGAGTTATAAAGCCTGTATTTAGGCTCTCAAGGTCCAGAGTACCTGCATGAAACTCGGAGCACAGTTGATAGAAATCACCTCTAATGATGTGCCAACATGATTTGATGAAAATACCACTGAAACCCTCCGGGCCTGGAGCACGATCGGCCGACATCTCTTTGATCACCTCATCAATTTCCTTATGGGTGAACGGGACAGATAGAGCTTGGAGGCCTTCTACCTTCTTGATGATCCTAGCCAAGTCAAATTTCATGTGGGTCTGGTGGGAGCGCCCAAGTCTTTCCTTAAACGCCTGAAAAAGCACAGCCTCCTTGCCTACATGATCGTGTATGACCGAGTCATCCGGCAGTTTGAGAGATGCAATGTTGTTTCTATGGTACCGCTCAGTGGCCACCCTATGAAAGAATTTCGTGTTATCGTCTCAAAATTTGAAATTTCTGACCGTGCAGTGCTTCAGCCAGTAAGCTTTCTTGCAGTCCAACAAGTGGAGAAGATGTTGTTTTAGGATCACTCTGAAGTTGGTCTCAGGAGTGGACAATCGCCTTTTCTCCTCTAGGCCATCAATCTCCAGGAGGGTTTTGTTGCAATTGTCAATGAGCATCGATAGTCTGGAGTTTTGCTTGCTCCACTGCTTGAGGTCGTACCGGAGTGTTTTTAGTTTCTTGCATAGCACTGCAGCTGCATTTGGGGCATAGCAACGTTTGCCCCATGATCGTTTGACAACATAAAAAAACCGGTAGTTTGATCCAATAGTCCTCAAAGCGAAAAAAATTCGACTTGGGTATTTTGGATTGGATGCTGACATAGCAGGGCACGTGATCAGACGTGGGTTTACCCAAGGGCATAACGACAGTGTTAGGATACTTCGCGGCCCAATTAACAGAAGTAAAATGCCAGTCAAGTTGTTCTAGCAACGGATCCATTTGCATATTACTCCAGGTGAAGGAACGACCCTTGATCGGCAACTCAACTAGTGACTGCCTTCTGATGAACTCATTAAAGAGTAACATGTCGTTGGCGTCACCCCTCCCCTGTTTCGGTTTCTGGCGCACGGATAAAGTTAAAGTCACCGAGAATGAGCCAATCTTCACAGTTGGGGATATCAAGGTCGAACAACCAGGTGGTGAAAATTGTCCGATTAGGATCGACACATGGTCCATAGATATTAACTAACGTCCACGAATCGTTAGACTGCATCGAAGTGAGCCTAACACCGAGCGCAAATATTTCAGAGAAAATTGGAACACCAGTAAAGACCGAACTCATCCATATAGTAATAAGACCACCTGAGTTCCCAACAGAGGGCACAAATTCAAACATATCGATTTTTTTTGGACAGAACTTCTTAACAAAAGAAGCATCAAAAGAGTCGCACTTAGTTTCTTGTAGACAGACCACTGAACACCCACTAATATCTATAGCATTACGGATCGCCAACTGTTTCTTTTCAGAGTTGATTCCGTGAACGTTCCAGCAAAGAACATTCCACTCCTTATTTTGCGGCATCCTTCTAGTGTAGCGTCGGATCAGCCTCCCCTTGATCTCCCTCCAGGAGCTTCTGAGAGCTCAGATCATCAGGTGGAATCCCGCAGAGAGTAGTGCCAACAAATTGTAGTTGTGGGATAGGAATCGGGGGAGGTACCTGGCCACCTGTCGCGGAAGTGGCACTGGTCAGCAGGTTGGCGCAAGGAGCCGTTGCCTTGGAAGAGCAGACAACAGAGGGCGCTCCCCGCTGCTTGACCTTGGACTGCCCCTTCTTCATATCAGTGCGCTGTGGAATTATGAATCCGTCATATTTTGTGGAGCGAGAGCTGCGGCGCAGGGAAGTAGTATCAATAGGGGCCTTTTCCGCCGCTACCATCCTCCAAAGATACTGGTTAGTTGACTCAGCAACAGGCAAGGCAGGCACTAAAGTAGCAGGAGCATCCACAAAAGTTTCAGACACCACAGCATCCCCAATAGAGGCAGAGGAGAGCTGTGGAGCATACCTATCCCAGGTCTCCAGCGGGATGAGGAGAGGCATATCAAAGCAAACACTCAATGGACGGGCAAGGCCAATGCTCACAGCAGATCTGCCTCTGGTAATTGCCTGAGTAACAGCTATATAGAAGGCGAGAGGGTTTATCGGCAGGCACCCATGGCACAGAGTATAAACAGAGGAAACTTCAGGTCCCTCAATGCAGCGAGTGAACCGGCCGAGAGAGATCACCCAGAGAAATTGCAGGAAAGAGAAATCTTCCTCAACTCCCACCCTCATCATGTAAGATGTGCCCATAGCTCGAACAAAATGTGCTCCAGGCACTTCCCTGCCATGGATCAGAGCATCTGCAGCTTCCTCAACTTCAGAGTATACAGACCATTCACTCTGCGGATCATCCGAGATGTTACTTTCCTGCTCCACTCCATCCATGAGCGAGGGGCCAGTATATTGGAACAAGGTGCGAAAGCTGAATCCTCTGTATGGCGTGGGTGCTATTGGCCAAACACCCCACCCATCATTCTGCTGCTGTTGAAGAGGAGCTTGTTGTTCCCAGGCCGCACCTATTTGCTGTTGCATCAACTGCTGGTGATCAAGCAACCACTGCTACGCTGCTGTCAGATAAGGCAACTCATATGGATGTGGACAGGCATTCATGGGAGGAGCCTCGTCCTCATTACCAATGAGTTCAGGGAGAACATTTCTGCCACTGAGAACATACACCGGAATGGACCAGGATCTGCCCATGCCCGGCAAGGTGCCAATGCGTTTGATCACCAAGCTGTGAGGAACTTGTGCAATGTTGCTGATAAGTACTCTGACAAGGACCCTCTCCTTATTCTGACCCGGCCTGTGCCAAAGATCCAACTTGCCAAAACAAGAAACGGCCTTGTTGATGTAGTGGTCCGTCTAGTAATCCATTGGGAAAGCTAGAAACAGAACCCAAGCTACATAATGAAAAGGGCACTCGCGCATATTTTCTCCTTCGTCATGGGGCACAAAGGAGAAAGTCATGTCATCATCGAGAGGATCTAACTAGTGCGGGCTTTCCTGAATGAACTGGTCCCTGAGCGCTACATCCGCAAAAGCTACCATGCCAACTCCGATGGGATACACAAAAGCATCAGGCACCTCTAGGTGAAAATCCTCAACCATGATGCGCACTACTTCATTCAGCACCATCTGCTTCTGATGATCAGGGACTGGCGGGGTGGCAGTGACCAGGGTGTACCTTACATGGCTGAGCGGCGGATCATCCACCACGATCATATTGCACGCAAGACGATGGTCCGACCCCGCTTGATCTGGGCTCCCATCGGCACGAACTAGAAGGGGCGGGCCGGGAAGTTGGCCATGGAGGTGGATGGGATGACAGTGCGCGCTTCTGCAGTCGTCGGAGATGACGAGCAGGGAAAAGAGTTTCCTTGCTTCTCGTTGGTCAGCTGGGGTGGCGGAATACGGAAGTGGCGAGGGGCCGGAAGCGGAGGCGTCAAGCCAATGGCAATATGGGAAAGGTACCCATTTTCTGTTGTCTTTTTTTGGTCGCCAAATCTGTTTGATTTTTGGGAGGGGCGGATTCCGCTTATGTGTCCTGCGCCGTGGATTTTTGGTGGGGATACGCTGCCTCTCCAGCTTCTTCTTGCGCCAAAATAAACGGAGGCACAGACGATCCGAGCAGTCAGGTGGGTCATGGCCCAGGAATGAGCACCGTGCACAGCAAAGAAGTCCAGGGCAAGATGCCCGACGGTGGGCTAGGTTATTACATATAGTGCAGGCCGTCACAAGCTGGGCAAGAGGTATTTTCACGCAAAAACACGCCCGCTCAAAATTATGGCAAGAGTCACATAATTTGGCTTTACATTGATCCACTCTATGATTCGTTGCCCAACACCTAGAGCAGCGCCCCAAGATATTATGGATGACTTCCGAAGATGGCAAGTCATTTAAACCACAGATTTTGTGGATGTCTGCCTCCTCATAATGAGCCTGCCGCAAATCCAAGATACGCTCCAAAACAGCAGAAGGAATGTTCCTCCATTTACTCTCTTTACGATCCTTGCCAACAAAGCTTTTGGAAAGAAAATTATTTTCCACCGCAGAAAGAGGAATTGCCAAAGTACCAAACTGCACTGTTGCATGGATCGGAGGTTCGTCGGAGCAAGGGTCGTTGCAATCCTCCACAGTATGTCCGGCAGCATCCTCAAATGAGCTCAGCAAATTTGTAGAAATGTGTTTAGAGAGACCAAATTTCGCCAATTCAGTGGTAGAAGAAAAATCCTTTGAAGCACTTTTCTCAAGAAAACCCAGGTTGGTGCGAATGGCTTTAGGATCCCGAGTCCATAGCTCAGTAATTTCCTGTGACGTGCTCCAACGATCAGACCCATTATATGGGACACTCCAAGGCTGCTTAAACAATCCGAAATGGCAGACAAAGTCTGGCCAAATTCTATCCCTTAGGGCATAGATAAAATGTCCTACTTTGTTGGAAGCCACTAAGAAGCGAAAATTCTTGGCACCAATGTGTGTCACATTAAAACCAGAAGCAAGGCCACCAATGCAACATTGCAATGCCAAACCAACCGAAGCACAAGAGAGGGGGAAAGAGGCTGAGGAAAAGGTGACCACCAAGAAGAATTCCTTGGAGGTAGGGGAAGGAGAGAAATGCACTGTGGATCTGAAGCGCCTACTAACCTGGTCCTCGATCTTGAGGCCGGGGTTAAAGTCCCAGTGAATAAGACCATCCATGGTTCAAGCACAGGGATCATGATTGCCGTAGGAGAGGTAGAACGCTGGCGGCGGTGGTGGTGGTGGTGGCGGCAGTGGTGGGAGAGGTGGGGTGGGTGGAAGCCATCTAGAACTCTATGCTACACTAGTAAGCAACTTGAACCGTGGACTGGGCCTTGAACTGCAAGTCTTCTGCCAATCTAGCTTCACATAAAGCCTTGACCGATACGTGGCTACCGTGGGTCTTCCCCATGGGTGGAGCTTATGCGTCATACTCTGAGACCTTTGATGAGTTTACTAGAGAGAACCCTACTCTCATAGATTGCAACATTTAACAATAAGACTCATATAGGTGCATTCTTCAAAAGATGTTCTGCAGGACGACATCTCTGCTTCAATGAGCCACTTAGAACACATTAAGATATACATCAACCTACCATGTAGATTAGGAGAGTATTGCATCTTCGTGGAGTGGTATTGTTAATAGTTAGGATACTCTCCTCTCAGTTGACCAACAGCTTGTCTTCCACATCTAATTCACGGGATCTCCGATCGCATAGACTAGGTTACCACTGTGAACAACTCATATTGTGGGTCTCATACCCATCTCCCTCGATGCATTATCTATCACATTACGTGATAGACCCTTAGTGAAAGGATCTGCCAGATTTTTAGACGTTTGGATATAATCAAATGCAATAACTCTAGAGTTTCTCATTTTCCTGACAGACTTTAAACTTCTCTGAACGTGTCTTGATGACTTCATGTTATACTTTGAGCTGCTCACTTTCGTGATTATAGTTTGATTGTCGTAGTTCATAAGGATGCCCGGTATAGGTTTCTCAACAACCGACAAGTCATTCAAGAGCCGACGAAGCCAGTCTGCTTTGACCGTAGCTGTATCTAGTGTTGTGAGTTCTGCTTCCATTGTTGACCTCGTTAAGATGGTCTGCTTGCAAGACTTCCAAGAAACAGCGCCACCTCCATGAGTGAATACATATCCGCTCGTGGCCTTTACCTCATCAACATCTGAGATCTAGTTTGAGTCACTATACCCATAATTCGAAGTGCCTTTCAAATAATGCAAAACTCTCTCTAGAGCTTTCCAATGCACATCTCCTGGTTTTGAGAAAAACCGACTCAGTTTGCTAACAGCAAAAGCGATGTCAGGTCTTGTAGCACTGTCTAAGTACATAAGCGAGCAAATAATCTGAGAATATTTCAATTGATCTCTAGCAATTCTTCGATTCTTTCGAAGTAACACACTCGCACCATATGGTGTTGGACAGGGCTTGTAGTCACAATAGCCAAAGAAACTCAAGATCTTTTCCACATAGTGAGATTGAAGCAATGTAATCCCACCATCATCGTCTCTCAACAACTTGATGTTCAGAATGACATCAGCCACTCCTAAATCCTTCATCTCAAAGCAAGGAGATAGGAAATCCTTGACCTCCTTAATAACATTCAGATTTGTCCCGAAAATCAGAATGTCATCAACATACAAGCAAAGGATAACTCCCTCGCCCCCACCATGGCGATAGTACACACATTTATCAGCTTTGTTTACAACAAAGCCTGCAGTTGTCAAAGTTCTTCCAAACTTCTCATGCCACTGCTTGGTGCTTGCTTAAGTCCAAACAAAGACTTTAGCAACTTGCACATTTTTCCTTCCTGACCATCTACTACAAACCCATCTGGTTGCTCCATGTAAATTTCCTCATCCAAGTCTCCATTTAGGAAAGCAGTCTTCACATCCATTTGATGAACGAGAAGATCATGTGAGGCCGCTAGAGAAAGTAGTACTCGAATAGTGGTCAGTTGAGCCACAGATGAGTAAGTATCAAAGAAGTCTTCACCTTCCTTTTGGGTATAACCCTTGGCCACGAGACGTGCCTTGCATTTCTCAATAGTACAATCAGGCCTAAGTTTCTTCTTGAACACCCATTTGCACCCTATAGGTTTGCACCAATAAGGATGATCAGTGATCTCCCAAGTTTCATTTGCCAAGATGGAATCCATCTCACTACGGACCGCTTCCTTCCAGTAGTCAGCATCTTCAGATGCACAGGCCTCTGAAATAGATCTAGGAGTCTCATCTACGAGATATACAAGAAAATCATCACCAAAGGACTTTGCACTCCTCAGTCTTTTGCTCCTAGTAGGCACTTCATTGTTCTTCTCCACAAGATTTTCGAAGTGTTCCATCGAAATGACAAGTTCAATAATTGTAACTGGTTCCTGATTCGATGAACTAGGCATCTCCTGATTAGTTGAGGTAGCCATATCCTTCATGGGAAAGATTTCTTCAAAGAAAGTCGCATCATTCGACTCCATGATCGTACCAACATGCATGTCAAGTACCTTAGATTTTACAACCAAGAATCTATAACCAATGCTATGAAAAGCATATCCCAGGAAAACACAATCCACTTTTTTTGGTCCAAGCTTCCGCTTCTTTGAAATTGGCACATTGACTTTCGCCAAACAACCCCATGTTCGTAGATAAGAGAGCTTTAATCTTTTCTTCTCCCATTCCTCGAATAGAGTTATCTCTTTGTTCTTTGTGGGAACTTGGTTTAGGACATAAAATGCAGTCAATATCGCCTCCCCCCACCACTACTGGGGAAAACCTTATACACAGAACTTTAGCAGTAGAACGTGTTAAAAAAGCACGATGGTGCTAAGTAGCAGTAGCGCCCTGATGTAAACGGCGCTACAGATACAGCTGTAGCAGTAGCGCGCCTGAAGATAAAAGCGCTACTACTAAAATTCCCACGGGTTAGCCGATAGGCTACACATAGTAGTAGCGATCTACGCTGAACCGCGCTACCGCTACTTGCTTTGTAGCAGCGCATTTACGCTGAAAGGCGCTACTGCTAAAGGAAATAAAATTAAATGGAAAGCAAATATAAAAATAAATGAAAATGAAAGAAATAGAAAAAGGTGAAAGGAAAAAAATGTAAAGAAAAATAAATGAAAAAGAGGAAAAAAGAGAAAGGAATAGCAGTAGCGCGCATCGAGGAACGCGTTGTAGCTAGCTTAGCAGCAGCGCACTTCCTGGAACGTGCTACTGCTACTTCTGACTTAACCGTGCGGTTCGTTCTTCCCCACGGCCACTTCCCCCAAATCCAACTCCTCCGCTGTCGCCGCCGCCATCGCCCGTCGGCCGCATCGCGCTTTCCCGTCGCTCTCCGCGCACCCTCGACGCCGCCCCCGACCCCAGATTCGACGCCGCCCCTGGCCTTGACCTCGACGCCACCCCGACCCCGGATTCGACGCCGCCCCCGACCCCAACCTCTACGTCGCCCCCGACCCCGACCTCGACGCCGCCCTCCGCTGCGCCCCCGAGCCTTGACCCCGACCTCGACGCCGCCTGCCCCACCCTCACCGCAGGCACCCGAGATGAGCATGCCTGCTCCTCTCCCTCCCCTACCTCTGCCTAGGGTTCTTCAAATTTTAGTTGCATCAAATTAGTTAGGGTTCATCTATGGGTGGAAACGAATAGGATCCGGATGTTATCGGATTAGGATGCTGCTCGGATGTTTTCTTAGATGATGTTTTCTTAGATGAGGAATAAACACTATTGTAATGCATAATAAAGCGAGTAAAATTTGACCACTTATTTCACTTTTAAGTTGGATAATTGGAATATCCGCTACCACTTTCCACCCCTAGGTTCATCAAATTAGATGGTAATTAGGGCAGTAGTTCCTATGTACTAACTAGGTAGTAAGAACTAGGTACTAATTAGGTACTAGTTTATTTTTATTTATAATAATTTTATTTTTAGTAAGAACTAGTTGAATTAATAGAACTAGTTGAACGTGTCACATTTGTTGTTATTTTTTTACTTAAGGCAATTGTCGGTGTCAAAACCGGCGGATCTCGGGTAGGGGGTCCCGAACTGTGCGTCAAGGTCGGATGGTAACAGGAGACAAGGGACACTTTATTTTACCCAGGTTCGAGCCCTCTCGATGGAGGTAAAACCCTACTCCTGCTAGATTAATATTGATGATATGGGTAGTACAAGAGTAGATCTACCACGAGATCAAGGAGGCTAAACCCTAGAAGCTAGCCTATGGTATGATTGTGTATGATGATAGTTGTATCGTTGTATGGTTCTATGGTTGTCCTACGGACTACAACCCTCCGGTTTATATAGACACCGGATAGGGTTAGGGTTACACAGAGTCGGTTACATTGGTAGGAGATCTTGAATATCCGCACGCCTAGCTTGCCTTCCACGCCAAGAAAAGATCCTCCCGGACACGGGACGAAGTCTTCAATCTTGTATCTTGATAGTCCTGGAGTCCGGCTGAAGGTATAGTTCGGCTATCCGAACACCCCCTAATCCAGGACTCCCTCAGTAGCCCCTGAACCAGGCTTCAATGACGACGAGTCCGGCACGCAAATTGTCTTCGGCATTGCAAGGCGGGTTCCTCCTCCAAGTTCTTCAAAAAGATTGTAAACACCAAGTATAGTGTCCGGCTCTGCAAAACAAGTTTCCACATATTGCCATATAGAGAATAATATTAACACAAATCAAATCTGCTGACGTATCCCGCAGTGTGTCATAACACTGCGGCCAAGCCATCTACATAAATTGTTTTCATTGTTCCACCTCAGCTCGTTTAGCGAGGCGGTTTCCTTGGCATGTCTTGTCGAAGCAGAGATCATGTGCCCCCCTTTAGCGGGATTCTCATTAATACGGACGTGGGTAACCCAACCGCTCCATTTACTACGGCGCTTGAAAGGCAAGTGAGTTTTATTAGGTAGGTGGGGACGCATAACCGCATCCGCCTATATAAGGGGATAAGAATCCGCCTTTTTTACCTACGCCTTCTTCCTCCTTTGCCCATCCATCTCTTGCACACTCAAGCTCTAGCGCCCAAGTCCGCTCTTCCTTCCTCAACCTTCTCCTACAATGTCCGGAGCGGGAGGCAAGTGGATGGTTTCCTTCGTGATGGAGGCTCAAGTCAAAAAGCTAAGGAAAGCCGGATACTTGTCCAAGGACATCCCGCATCGGCTTCCTGATAAGGGGCAGCTTCTTCCTACCCCAAGGCCCCATGAGAGGGTAGTTTTTCTTCCCCACTTCCTCCGCGGACTGGGCTTTCCACTTCACCCATTTGTCGGGGGTTCATGTTCTACTACGGCCTGGATTTCCACGATCTGGCCCCGAACTTTGTTCTCAACATCTCGGCATTTATCGTCGTGTGTGAGGCCTTTCTCCGCGTTCGCCCCCACTTCGCCCTCTGGCTCAAGACCTTCAATGTCAAGCCCAAGGTGGTGTCCGGCACCCAGGCGGAATGCGGAGGCGCTATGGTTGGCAAACTAGCCAACGTCCTCTGGTTCGATGGATCCCTCGTGGAGTCCCTAAAGGGGTGGCAGGCTGGGTGGTTTTATATCACTGAGCCCCGCGATCTGAAATGGGTCGCGGCCCCTGAGTTCAGATCCGGACCCCCCACGCGGCTCATGTCCTGGAAAGAGACAGGCCTATCATGGGGCAACGAGGAGGAAGTGACTGGGTTGCAAACTGCATCCAGTCCCTGGTCGCAAGCCAATCCGGATTGCCAATATAGTCCAGGTCATGCTCGTTCGCCTGATCCACCCGTGCCAAGAACGGGATTTTACTTTGTGGGAATTCGACCCGGCGCAGCACCAAACCCTCAGTAGGCTATTCGACACGACGTATGAAGATGTCTAGAAGGTGCTGACCAAAGGCGTTGAGTCCCCCACATCCGCCTCCGAGGATCGCGGATACAACTCGCAGCGCAACGCTTGCGAGGTAAGCTATCTATACCTTTGACAGGTTCGTTAAGCTCTTCTACGTAGATTAACTCTATGCGGGATCTAAACTCCCTTCACCTTTGACAGGCTTGGCAGGAGGTATACGGACCAATTAACTGTCCGGCTCCCCTGCCCGAAGACCAAGCCCCAGCTCTCTTGGAGAAGCTGCTGGCTCCGGCACCTTACGTGGTGCTGGAGAGGAAGGCCAAGAAGAAGAAAACCACCGGGACTCGAAAGAGTTCCCGCAACATGGTGGTATCGGACTCGTCATCTGACGAGTCCACAACGCCCTCCTCTCGTGAAAACGAGGAGGAGGAACAAGGAAGCTCTCCCCCTCCAGCGAGGGGAGCAAAGAAGAAGAAGGCCGCCCCAACGGGGGAGGCCGAGGGGTCGAGGAAAAGGAAGACCCCTCCACCGGACTACTCCCTCGACGCCGAAGAGGGCGGAGAGGAGCTGCCGTACAGAACCAAGCGTCCGGTGAAATCGTAAGTGCTTGCATACCAGAGTGACTCATGATATTCTTTTAATGTGCGGCTTTCCCTAATATCGCCTGTGCTTTATGCAGCCCGCCCCGGGCCGAACTCGTCGATTCGTCGAGCGGCTCCCTGGATTCGTCGGACGTGAACTCTGTTCCGCCCGCGGTCTCCCCCTACAGGGCGGACGACACCGAAGTGGCGCCCCGCCAAGCTTCGGGGCAGGAGGAGATGGTCCTAGAGGAGCCACAAGGCAATCCTCCGAACCCCAGGAGTAAAGGGGACAAAACCCCCCAGGGCTCCAAGTCCGGCTTTGTGCCGGACACCGCGCCGGACTTGACAGTCCCGGTACGCGATGGGCGAACTCCTTCCAAGAGGAGTAAGCCATCTGAGCCGGCGGCCTCCGTCCAACCGGAGGCGCCGGACAATCTGCTGGAGGTGCTTAAGGGCGCCGCCATCGATGAGGAGCACCGTACTGTTATGAGTACGGTGATCCAAAGGGTTCAGTCCGCCAAGAGCGGACTGAATGAAGCTTGCGCTAGCCTTCTAACAGGCTTCGAGGTAAGTAAAAATATGTCAAATTATTTACCGCATAGACAGTAGCCCCTGATGCTCTGTTCGGTGTTCGGAAAGAAAAGCCGGATAGAGGATCTAATAATTTTCGCAGGAGTCTAACAAAAAAAAGTCAAATATGCGTATGCAGGCTTCACTGCTTTCCACCGCCGCACTGACTGCGCAGGTGGAAGTCCTTAAAAAGGACCTCGGGTGGTCCGAGCAAGAGCTCGGCCTTGCCAAATGGTAGCTCGAGGAAAAAGAAGGTAAGAAATACCTGAAAAAGAAAGGTGTCTATAGAGAGGCTTGATTGCAAAAGGAGTAACAAGAGTGAACTGCTTATTGTAGGGGCCACAACTGAGGTGACAACCCTGAAGCAGGCGCTGGCTGAGGCCGAGAAGAAAACGGCCGAGGAGCGCGCCGAGCGAGAAAGGCTTGGGGTCCAAGCCAGCGAGGTGCAGCAAGAGCTGCAAGCTCTCATGAAAAAACATGAGGGTTTGGAGCTTGAGGCGAAAACGCAAGCATCCGAGCTCGCCTCGGCCATTGAAACCGCCAAGAGTGCCAAGGCCGAAGCCCAGAAGGCCCTCCAAGAGTTGGAGGATGTGAAAAACATAGCAGCGGGTAAGGCATTCTCAATGCAAAGTAGGAATATAAAAGTAAATTACCTATTACTTACCCGAATCCGGAGTTCTCCAGGGGCGTTCTTCGATCTTCCCCGCAGCGCATCCGACGCCGCCGCGTTCTGCCGAGCTGAAGAGGGCAGCTCGACGGAGAGTGTGTTCTGGTCTCAGTATTCTGAGGCCGGACACCCTGTGCCCTTGAGAGATCAGCTAAAACCACTACAGGAAACAGATAATTTGCCGTCTGTAGATTACAGACGGCAAAGACCTAATTCCAGACGGCAAAGACTTTGCCGTCTGGAAGCGGACGACAAAGATAAGTCGGCAAAGAATACTTTGCCGTCTGCTGTTTATCGGGATGACGGCAAAGAGTTTGCCGTCAGTCAATACGGTTCACCGTGAGCGGACTAGCCAGACGACAAAAATATGAGCGGTCGCGCTAACGGACGGCGTCAAGTACTTTGCCGTCAGCTAGCTATGTCTTTGCCGTCATCCTCATACACCCACACGGCAAAGAAAATATTTTTATTTTTAAAAAAGAAACAATGTAAAAGCCGTAGATGGCCGAAGGCGTAAAATCTTTCACAGCTATGATGAGCGAACAAATGTTTATGCGACAAAACTAATCTCTTTTCATACTATATATCCATCATCACAGTATAGTTACACAATATAATGTTCTTCATTTACAAAACGGACGAACTGGCCGTGGTGTGACGGACGAACGAACGAAACAGCACCAACAAAAATACTACAAAACGGACGATCTGGCCCTTGCCAGTGTCGAGATCTGAGAGCGGGCGTCGAGCTCAAGGAGGCGAAGGGTGGTCTTCGGGCGGAGTTGACCATGGCGCCATGGATCCCCTGGATCGGGAGGAACTGCGGGGTCACGGACGGGAAGGAGGAGGATCCCTTTGCGGCTTCCAGCTCAGGCAGCGACGAGGCGGCGTCGACCAGGCGGGAGGTTGTGCTGCAGAGGAGCTCCGGCGAGCTCTTGGAAACGGTGCCGCCGTGTCGAAGGGCGGCGGCCGTTGACAAGCAGGGGAGGAAGCGCTGAGTCGCTGGCGGGGAGGAGGATCTCGCACTGGCGAGGCAGGGCCGGCCAGCTGCAGTTGACGAGCAAGCGAGGAGGAGGAGGCGCCGGGTCACGGGTGGGGAGGAGGAAGAGGATCCCGCGGCGGCCTCCAGCTTAGGCGACGGCGAGGCCGAGTCGAGCAGCGGGGGTTGACGAGCAGGGGAGGTGGAGGAGGATCCCGCGCCGTCCACGGCTCAGGCGACGTGCGGGATCGAGCAGGGGAGGTGGAGGAGGATCCCGCGCCGGCCACGGCTCAGGCGACGTGCGGGATCGATCGGCGGCAGTTGGACGAGCAGGGGATAAGAGAGGGAGAGATGCTGTCGGTCGTGAGGGGTGGAGGTTGTGCGGCAGAAGGAGGGATCGAGGGAGAGATGCGGTCGGTCGTGGTGGGGCCTTGGGGATAAGAGAGAGAGATGGTATGGGTAGTGGGGGTGCGCGTGGTGACTGGTGAGAGACATAGGCGGGTGCGGGCGGCCCAGATAACGCCATGTCACCGATCCGTGGGATCAATCCGCGTGCTGTGTTTTCTCTTTGCCGTCTGCAATTTTTTTACAGACGGCAAAGAGCAGACTTTGCCGTCTGTAAAAAAAATTGCAGACGGCAAAGACTTTGTCGTCTGCAATTTCGTTTACAGACGGCAAAGAGAGCTCTTTGCTGCCTGTAAAAAAAAATCCCAGACGGCAAAGAGTCTTTGCCGTCTGTGTTTTTTTAGAGACGGCAAATTATGTATTTGCCATCAGTTGTTCTTTGCCGTCAGCTGCTGTCGGCAAAATTTGTCTTTGCCGTCTGGCCCGACGAAATGCTGACGGCAAAGAACAGTACTGACGGCAAATCTCCTGTTTCCCGTAGTGAATAGCTGGCCGAGCTCCACAACGCGGCCGAACAGGCCATGAAGGGCTTACTAGTTCGGCTGTGGCCTGGAGAGGCCCTGCCTGGGAGCTACTTCGGGCTAGTGCGGCGGCTGGTGGAGGCCTGTCCACGGCTTGAGGTCATCAAGCGCTCCGTGTGCATTGAAGGTGCCCGGAGGGCCCTTGCCCATGTAAGGGTACACTGGGGTAAGCTTGACGGAGAGAAGCTGGTGAAGGACGGGCCGCCGTAGCGGAAGGAGCATCGCAAGCCCGAGAACTACTACAAGGAAGTTCTTGCCGGAGCCCGCCTTGTCGCGGATGAATGTACTAAAGATGTAATATTTGAATGAACTCGCTCGTTTGTATCCTGTGCGCTGAAAACTTGTTCATATGCGCTAAGCAATGCTTATTGAATTTAAAATATTATTTTCTGTGCGGCCGTTTATCAAAAATTGAGAGATGGCCAGTCGTCGGCTTCTACCTCCATGCCACTAGTGCTGGGGTGTTCGGGATAAACCTGAGGGCTCTTGTTCCCATAGTTGGGTCCTTCGAGGGAGGCTCTCCGCACAGCGAACCAGGCAATCGGACTATAATGCTTGAACACTCTCACTTAGCCATAGAACGTTATAATTTTAAATTTCGGCGAAGCCCCTAGTTCGGAAGGCCGAATTCGGGGCGCTATCCACGCCTTTGGACGGTCATAACCAGCTCCCCGCTCGAAGCGGCATAAGCCTTTAAGGACTCGAAAACCTCTCGAACAGCGACCGGTCTCACGGCTTATCATGACAGTCTGTTTTAGCTTTCTCCACTAAGGTGTTCAACCCACCTGAACTGGGGCACAATCGCAGTGGTTCTCCTAGTGCTACCTTAGCCGATATAGGGAACGTAAGGCACCAAAACATAGGAGCCGGGCAAACCCAACATGTGACCAAAATCATGACTCGGAGCCGATGCATATAGTGCTATAAGTTCGGGGTGCCGCACTTGTGAAAGTGTACGGACTTCTCACAACGAGATAGAAGGGTAACAAAGCCCCTGGCGTGGTTTGCCGTACCATGGTGTACGGGTGCGATCATGTTATTTAATAAACATATATATACAAAAAGAAGATAATGCAAAAAATAGACAAAAAGCTATGCATTGTTTATAAAGAGGCTATTTATCAAAGCAGAACGATACAAGTAGTGCGATAAGCAAAAAAGATATTAGACTATTTAACATGTCCTGACCAGGCGCAGGCCGCGAAGTTTAGAAACAGATATATCGCTCGAAATAGGGACCACCTGAGCATTCCGGAGTGCGGCGTAGGTTTGTCTGCTTTCCTGGGTCTTGCATCGTCTGTGCGGCAATACTGCCGAACAGGTATCCAGAGTATGGAGTCCTGAAAGTAAAAAAAGAAAAAATCCGGCAGCCCCTAGTACGTTTAACACCGTGTTGTAGGCATGCCGTTAATGTGCCCCTCCCCCTGTGCCCATGGAATTTTAAGGGCGTAATTGTGTACTCGAAGTACTTGCTCCGCTATGTTGCGATGGCGGGGGTCGGGGCCATATTGCTACGCTTGCTCTGATCGTGCCAGGTGATCTTGTTGTAGGTTACTTCAGGCGCGCTTTGCATTGTCCGGTTTTTTAACGGCCGGACTGGAGAGTTGCCTTGAAAGGCTGCTTTGTACTTCCGCTGCGAGGGCCGCCGTGTGCTCCTCCGTACGGATGGAGCGTTCTGTGTTTCCGCTGACCGTAATCACTCCTCGAGGGCCTGGCATCTTGAGCTTGAGATATGCGTAGTGCGGCACCACATTGAATTTAGCGAATGCGGTACGTCCGAGCAGGGCATGATAGCCACTTCGGAACGGCACTATGTCGAAGATTAACTCTTTGCTTCGGAAGTTATCCGGAGATCCGAAGACCACATCAAGTGTTATCGAGCCTGTGCAATTGGCCTCTACACCTGGTATGACGCCTTTGATGGTCGTCCTTGTGGGCTTGATCCTTGATGGATCTATGCCCATTTTCCGCATTGTATCCTCGTAAAGCAGGTTCAGGCTACTGCCGCCGTCCATGAGGACTCTTGTGAGATGAAATCCGTCCACGATTGGGTCGATGACCAGTGCGGCAAAACCGCCGTGACGGATGCTAGTGGGGTGGTCCCTTCGATCGAAAGTGATCGGGCAGGAAGACCATGGGTTGACTTTGGGGCGACTGGCTCCATCGCGTATACGTCCCGTAGCGCACGCTTCCTCTCTCGCTTGGGAATGTGGGTCACGTATATCATGTTCAGCGTCCGCACTTGTGGGGGAAACCCTTTCTGTCCACTGTTGTTCGGCGGCCTGGGCTCCTCCTCGTCGTCGCTATTCAGCCCCTTGTCTTTGTGTTCGGCTCTTAACTTGCCTACCTTCTTGAACACCCAACAGTCCCTGTTGGTGTGATTGGCTGGCCTTTCGGGGGTGCCGTGAATCTGGCACAAGCGGTCGAGTATCCGGTCTAAACTGGACAGGCCCTGGGTGTTCTTTTTAAATGGCTTTTTCCGCTGACCGGATTTATGGCCTCTGAATCCGGCATTTACTACTGTATCCTCATTGCTGTCGCTGCTAACGCGGCGCTTTTTCTTATTCCGACGTTACCTGCCACTTTTGTCCTTGGTATATGAATTGTCGTGCTTCTTCGATAAGTTGTTGCTACGTGCTAGCCAGCTATCTTTGCCCGCGCAAAAGCGGGTCATGAGTGTCGTGAGGGCTGCCATGGTTTTCGGCTTATCCTGTCCCAGGTGCCGGGCAAGCCACTCGTCACGGATGTTATGTTTGAAGGCTGTCAGGGCCTCTGCATCCGGACAATCGACTATCTGATTTTTCTTTGTTAGGAACCGTGTCCAGAATTGCCTAGCCGATTCTTCTGGCTGCTGGATTATGTGGCTTAGATCGTCGGCATCCGGTGGCCGCACATAGGTCTCCTGGAAGTTGTCGAGGAATGCGGCCTCCAGGACCTCCCAAGAACCGATTGAGTCTGCTGGGAGGCTATTGAGCCAGTGCCGGGCTGGTCCCTTGAGTTTGAGGGGCAAATATTTGATGGTGTGCAAATCATCGCCACGCGCCATGTGGATGTGAAGGAGATAGTCCTCAATCCATACTGCCGGATCTGTCGTACCATCGTACGACTCGATATTGACGGGTTTGAAACCCTCTGGGATTCTATGATCCATTACTTCGTCTGTGAAGCATAGTGGGTGTGCGGCACCCCTGTATTGGGCTATGTCACGACGCAGTTCGGAAGAGCTGTGCCTGTTGTGTTCGGCCCGGCCGGATTTACTGTGTCCGGAGTAAAAATCATCACGTGTCATCAGGCGTCCGCGCGATCCGTAGATCGATCTATTTTGCCTTGCTTTATCCTCCAGGACGTTTCGCAGGTCTTGCTCGTTTTCCCGTGCCTTAGTTGAGCGGCATCGGGGCATGGCTTGTTTGAAGGTTCGGCAGGCCTCCCTGTCGCGGCCGCGAGGTGGCCGGTCTGCCATGTCTTGAGCTTTCTCCTCTGATTGGGGTAGCGGCATGCGCTTAGGATAATTTTTGGAGCGGCGCACGAGTTCATGCTCTTCGGCCGCAAGGACTTCAGTCCATCTGTCAGCTAGCAAATCTTGATCAGCTCTAAGCTATTGCTGCTTTTTCTTTAGGCTGTTCGCCATGGCTAGAAGCCTGCGTTGAAAGCGCTCTTGTTCGGCGGGGTTTGATGGTACGACGAATTTGTCGTCGCCGAGGCTTGCCTCGTCTTCGGAGGGAGGCATGTAATTATCATCCTCAACCTCTTGCTCTGCCGCTCTCTCCTGAGGGCTGGCTTTTCCATCTTCCTGCGCCGAATCTTGCTGGTTCTAGTGTTCTTCGGTGCTGTCCTGTGTAGCATTATCTCCCGTGCCGGAATCACCGTCTCTGCTGTGGCGGGATTTAGAGCGGCGCCGTTGGCGCCGGCGTTTTGGCGGCTTTTTCGAGGTGCCGTCCTCCGCAGTTCCATCTCCATCTCCATCCTTTGGAGCATCCACCATGTATATGTCATATGACGAGGTGGCGGTCCAGCACCCTACAGGTGCTGGTTCTTGTTCGTCTCCTCCTTCGTCGTCCATACCGTCGAAGTCTTTGGAGCCGAAGTCAAGCATGTCGGTTAAATCGTCGACAATGGCTATTAAGTGGGTGGTGGGTGGGCTTTGAATTTCTTCGTCGTCCGAATCCCAACCTCGCAGGCCATAGTCCGGCCTGGGCTCTCCTGATAAAGAGAGAGACTTGAGAGAATTCAGGATATCACCGAGAGGTGAGCACTGAAAGATGTCCGCGGCGGTGAACTCCATTACAGGCGCCCAATCAGATTCGATCGGCAGGGGCACGAAAGGCCCAGAGTTCGGAGAAGAGTCCGGCTCCTTGGAGTCATGAGCCATGCGGAGTGCGGGGCTGGCGTTTGGCTCGATCGCCTTTGAGATCGCAGCCCCTGAGGTGACGTCCAACCGTTCATCCTCGGAGAACGCAGCGGGCTCCGAGTCAAGGATCGGGGCCGGAGCGTGTGCGGCCTCCAGGGTACTATTCGGAGGCAGAGCTATATCATGCCCCTCGAAACAGTGCGGCGCGCTTGGCTGTGGCTTGAATCCGTCAAAGATCAAGTCTCCGCGGATATCCGCCGTGTAGTTTAAGCTTCCAAACCTGACTTGATGGCCAGGGGCGTAGCTTTCGATCTGCTCTAGATGACCAAGCGAATTGGCCCGCAGAGCGAAGCCGCCGAAGACGAAGATCTGTTCGGGGAGGAAAGTCTCACCCTGGACCTCATCGTTGTTGATGATCAAAGGAGCCATCGGGCCTAAAAGCGACGACACAGAGGAACTCTCAATGAAAGCACCAATGTCGATGTCAAAACCGGCGGATCTCGGGTAGGGGGTCCCGAACTGTGCGTCAAGGTCAGATGGTAACAGGAGACAAGGGACACTTTATTTTACCCAGGTTCGGGCCCTCTCGATGGAGGTAAAACCCTACTCCTGCTACATTAATATTGATGATATGAGTAGTACAAGAGTAGATCTACCACGAGATCAAGGAGGCTAAACCCTAGAAGCTAGCCTATGGTATGATTGTGTATGATGATGGTTGTATCGTTGTATGGTTCTATGGTTGTCCTACGGACTACAACCCTCCGGTTTATATAGACACCGGATAGGGTTAGGGTTACACAGAGTCGGTTACATTGGTAGGAGATCTTGAATATCCGCACGCCTAGCTTGCCTTCCACGCCAAGAAAAGATCCTTCAGGACACGGGACGAAGTCTTCAATCTTGTATCTTCATAGTCCTGGAGTCCGGCTGAAGGTATAGTTTGGCTATCCGAACACCCCTTAATCCAGGACTCCCTCAACAATTATTCCCGCATCGATGTCGACGATGCCTATCCTGCATCCTCATCGTCGTCGACTCGACGAAGGACACATACTTGACTGGATGGGCCATGTCCGAGACTGGGCTCTGTCGGGCTGGTACTGGGAGGCGCTACCTACCGGGGAGCGTAGCTTGGTGAGGAGTCAGGCCGTCGTTGACCCGAACCTTCTTTGGTGGCGGTCGCGTGGGCCAGTGACGGTCCAGAGGCTTGAGGCCCCCGCAGTGGTGGTATGTCACCGTGTTAGTGAGGAGGACGCGCATGTCCGTCGCTACTTGTTTGCGTTGGAGCACAGGTTCTCCAATACCTGGCAGGTTCTCCAGGGATCTCACTGGAGCTATGATCATGTGATGGTTCCCTATCTTTGGGTGTCAACCGCACGCGCCGATACCCGTCGTGCGCTAGGGTTTTAGTTGTATTAGTGATGTTATATGATACTATTCAGGATGTGTTAGTGATAATATTCGACGATGTACAGACGCATGAGATGATTTACTTTTGCTTATTGCATGCATGCTAATTTGTATACCTATTTGTTTTACGATTTGGTTTTGCTTATTGAATGCTCATGTCAATATGAGTCCTATAAGATATTTTGAAATGTATATCTTGTGTTGCTCAAATAGGATATGTGCTTGCCCAAGTGGCCGGTCATGGTTGCAGGTTATACTTCTGAGTGGCCTATGTTTTGTCGGAGTGTTGATTCATTTCCGTTCCGGCAAAATTCAGGCGCTCGATATGTCCTATTTTAGCAGAGGTCATGCCGGATTTTTTCGTGTATTTTGGCATGACCTGTGCCAGAATATGTAGGAAATATCGAGTGCCCCAGATTTGTGTGTTGAGTATCCTGGTAGTTGCCTTCGATTGATTTTCAATTAATGTTTCAACTATGAACGTAGGAAATGTCTGACGATGAAAAGGATTTCAGTATTTGCAAATACTGCAAAGACGAGCGCGGCCTGTGCGACAGAATCTTCCTAGATGATGATAGGCGCTCCAGCATCAAGCTGGTCGAGAACTTAGAAGTGGATACAGTAAGTCACAACGACAAGTCTTTTTTCGTAATTAAGCATGACATCTACTTCGTTTGCTTCAACTTATAATTTAAATCTTTTACTCTTCTAGCATATCCCCTGCCATGCAAGAGTTTTTGTCTTGGAGAAGATAGGTTTCAGTCCTATGAAAACTACTATGGAGGTAAAGAGAGTTTACTTGAAGACCGAGCATGGTTATACTTTCCACGCAAAATTATACAACGCAGAAACCTACACCTATTTTGAATGCAAAACTTGGCAAGCACTATGCAAGGCTTATGCATTTGAGCCTGATATGTTTATCACCTTTGATATTCCTCCCGAAGATGATATTGAAGGTAATAGAGACATCTGGGTCGATGTGCAGACGCCTCCAGTTATACCATTATGTGAGTTTCTCAACCATATTTTATGTCTTCGATATTGTTTATTCAAAAATAGTTGACAACTAATTTCTATTGACATCTTATTTCCATTCAAGAAAACATGTCTGACGCTTGGTAGACATGACCGTCCATTGTCCCGGGGATGAACTAAACTGCGAGGAGATAGGTCATTATGTTTCATGGCTGAGAATCTTCATACTGTCAAGACAAATTATTTTCCTGGACTTAAAAATCTTAGTACTCAAAACGTGCGACCAATAGTGTTCGTACTGAACTACGGTAACATATATTTAGGAAATATGGTAAGATTTTACTATTTGTCCTCAGTGCATCTTTTGCATACATTATTTTTAAGCTAAACTTCATTGCAAAGTATGTTACTATACGATGTTCTTCAACAGGAACTGCCGATGAATGTTGTGCCTCATTGGATCGAGACTAAAGGTCGCATGAGAATTGTTAGCTTATGGCCAAGATATCCTACAATGCACTTTAGTGCATTCAGGATTTCTAATAGCGAGGAATGCTTAATAGTGAAAGACTGGAGCAAAATTGTGAACGATCGCAAAGAAGTACTAGGGGAGAGAGGAATCACATGCCCCAGATGCTTGGTGTTCAAGAGGAGAGAAGTCACATGTCTTTAAGAGGGGAAAGACATGTCTATGTTATGTTTCTGTGATCTGATCGGTTTTTGCTCTGATATTGTTTCCCCACTTTCACCCATTATCCAATATAAGATTCAGGGGGAGAAAGACTATCAGGGAAGGAAGTATTTGAATTCATTGCATATCTTTTACCTTTGGGGACATGTCTGTATCCAATAGAGTACCCAGTACTCACTCTCTACATGTTATCCCAGTCTTGGTACTCTTGTGGCTCTTTTGTTTGCTCTGTCTAGTAGATGTATCTGTGTTATGTAACCTTGTTTACTCAGGTTCATCCCTTCCTAAGCCAGCTGAAGACCACAAGGTAAGTATACGCATCGCACTCTTGTCCATGAAGATTTCTTGCTAACATACATATTGTTTGCAAGAAGGAATTATGAACATGAAGTTACAACTTCATATATTCACATCATTTTGTCTGATGCATATAGCCAAGATACATGTAACACATTGCTTGCTCTGTCATGTTTATGCATTCACATGCTCTTACATTTAATATTGACATGATTGCATACAGGTAGGACTAATGTTTTATCTAGTATATTTCAGACAAGTTCAACAGATGGAGTGGCATGGACAAGAAGATGTGGAACCCTTTGAAGATGCTAAGGACAAAGGATTGGCTCAAAAGCTCAAGACTCTACATTTTACTTTTAGTGATCCAAGATCACATTGAGTCCATAGGAAAGCCAATACTATTAAAAGGTGATGAGCTGTTGCTTAATGGCTTACTTGCTCAAATTGCTTAGTGAGATGCTTCAAAACCCTCAACCACTTTCTCATACCCACATATGTCCCAAACCAAAAGTCAAACTCGGCCCCACCGAAACTGTCTATCTGGTGCCACCGAGTTCGGCTGACATAGCCACTACCACAAAATCCTAGTCATTTCGGTCTTACCGATATCACCGAGATGGGATAGCAAACTCTCTGTTTCCCTTCGTAACATTTCGGTCCAACCGAGATGAGCGATCGTTCGCGCTGAGTTCGCAATGCAAACTCTCTGTTTCCCCTTCATAACGTTTCGGTCTCACCGAGATGAGCGAATTGGTCCCACCGAGTTTGCCTGACCAACTCTCTGGTTAGCTTATTACCAAAATGGGTCCCACCGAGTTTGTGTAATCGGTCTCACCGAGATTACGTTATTCCCTAACCCTAATGAAATCGGTCCTACCGAGTTGACATGTCGGGCCCACCGAAAATCCTAATGTTCACATCTTGAACTAAATTGGTCTGGCCGAGTTTTCTGATTCGGTCCCACCGAGTTTGGTGATTTGTGTGTAACGGTTAGATTTTGTGTGGAGGCTATATATACCCCTCCACCCACTCTTCATTCATGGAGAGAGCCATCAGAACATGCCTACACTTCCATCATACATTTTCTGAGAGAGAACCACCTACTCATGTGTTGAGGTCAAGATACTCCATTCCAACCACATAAATCTTGATCTCTAGCCTTCTGCACCTTTCTTTCCACTCAAATCATCTTTCCACCAAATCCAAATCTGTGAAAGAGAGTTGAGTGTTGGGGAGACTATCATTTGAAGCACAAGAGCTAGGATTTCATCATCAACACACCATCTATTACCTTTTAGAGAGTGGTGTCTCCTAGATTGGTTAGGTGTTACTTCGGAGCCTCTGTCAAGATTGTGGAGTTGAACCAAGGAGTTTGTATGGACAAGGAGATCCCCTACTTCGTGAAGATCTACCCTAGTGAGGCAAGTCCTTCGTGGGCGATGGCCATGGTGGGATAGACAAGGTTGTTTCTTCATGGACCCTTCGAAGGTGGAGCCCTCGTGGATTCACGCAACCGTTACCCTTCGTGGGTTGAAGTCCCCATCAACGTGGATGTACGATAGCACCACCTATCGGAACCACGCCAAAAATCTCCGTGTCTCCAATTGTGTTTGCACACTCCAATACCATCCCTTTACATTCTTGCAAATTGCATGCTTTACTTTCTGCTGCTCATAAATTCTTGTCATGTTGCTTGATATGTATTGCGAATGTTTAAACTTGTGCTAAAACTCCACCTTAACTTCAAGAATTAAAAACTGTAACTTTTTCTTATTAAGAGTATATTCACCCCCCTCTAGACACCTCTTCTCGATCCTTTCAATTCTTCCACCTCCTGAATAGACCTGTCATCTTCTTAGGAGCATGAGCCTTGACCAATGGCTCTATAACTGGCTTATCCAGATCCTCCGCTGGCGGTAGGGTGAAATTTGCCTTCAGCGCGGTCCAAAGATCATCTTACTGTCTATCATTGACATAAGACACTTGAGGGTCTTCGCTCTTAGGCTTATTCCATTGGTGGATGCTGATCGGGATCATGTCCCTAACAAGAACCCCGCACTAAGCAGAAAATGCTTCCTTGGTCCGGCTGGGTTCAATCGGTTGGCCATCGCCCTTGATTGCTATGATCGTGAACCTTTCATCCTGGCGCAACCATTTCTTCAGGCCTCGTCTCGTTACCGAAGTTTGGCTCAATCCAGAGGGCTAGAAAAGAAGAAAGAAGAGAGTTAAAATGTGTACATACTAAAACAATTAATGCACCAATTAGCTAGTCAGCACACGCTTAATTAATATATATACCTGCCAGACTCCGTTTGGTCACCGAAGCCGTCATCACGATCTCCTTCTTCCACCAGCATTCGGTCACCGGAGCCATCATGATCATGTCCTTCCTCCTTAGCAGGATGGTTAGACCCGCTGGTCGTGGCCGTGGTGCCAACAATCCACCACCGCCTGAATTCTTTGCTGGAATGATGCAACAGTTTGAGTTGAATCGCCAGTTCAAGGAAGGAATGATGGCTCAGTTTCCTCGGCCGAACATGAATCAACAGCCAACCCCAGTAACTCTGCAGGACTTCATGCGCTTCAACCCAACTATCTACCGCAGCTCAACTCAACCCCTTGATGCTGATGACTGGCGCCGTGACATCACGTATGAAATGGAGTCTGCTAGTGTGTCCCCTTCCAGCTATGTCACCTTTGCATCTTTCTTTCTAAAGGGTCCCGCTGCTCAATGGTGGGGCAGCCACAGGCGTACCCTACCGACTGCAATGGTCATCACTTGGCCGGATTTCCAAGCTGCCTTTCGTGCCTGCTTCTTTCCTCAAGGAAACATGGACAGGAAGAAGCAAGATTTCCACAACCTCACCCAAGGCAACAAGTCTGTAGATTCTTATCAGCGGGAATTCTTGGACTTGTCCCATTATGCTGAAGAAGACATTGCTACTGATGCTCGTAAGCAAGAGAAGTTTCATGATGGACTTCACCCTGATATCAAGCTAGCACTACTTGTTCATGACTTTGTTGATTTCGCCACCTTGGTGAACAAGGCTATTCAGGTTGAGACTGGTCTTCAGGAACACCAGGGATCCCTCAGACGCAGCTGTGACGCTGGCTCATCTTCGGGCCCGTTAGCGCAGAAGCGTCGGATATGGATTCCCCACAGCATGTATCGTCCAATTGCACCTGCACCAAGACAGTCCTATGCTGCACCTTGTCTGCCTCCTCCACCGCAGAGGCAGCCTCTTCGAGATGTACCATCCCAAGCTCCTGCTCCCGATCCCAATGATAGTCTATGCTTCAGATGTGGCCGCCCAGGTCACCTTGCCAAAGAGTGCAATCAGAAAAAGAATCAGCTGGCTCTGCCTTCAACTGGTCGTAACAATCAGCCCCATAACAACAATGCCAGACCTTATGGTCGTGGTCAGGCTAATCATGTTGATCTGAATTAAGCTCAAGACCAGCCTGCCACTGTGATGGGTACTCTTCTCGTTAGTTCAGTACCGGCTTCTGTTTTATTCGATTCAGGAGCATCACATTCATTCATGTCAGAAAATTTTGCATATGCACACGACATTTGATGCAAGCCCATGAACACTCCGATAGTGGTACGCACCCCTGCGGGCCGATGTCAAACTACCATGATTGGTCGCGACGTTCCTGTTGAAATTGAAGGGTTGGAATTCCTTGTTTCTCGCATTATTCTAGAGTCTTCCAATATTGACCTCATTCTGGGAATGGAATGGTTGAAAGCGCATACTGCCTCTATCGTTTGCGCCACCAAGGTCGTTCACCTCCTACATCCTTCCGACGAGATAGTAACCTACCATGCTCAGCTTGTTCAAAATGCTGAAGCACGACTTTATGCTTTGAATGCGTTGAACGCAGCACCTCTTGAGGGAATTGAAAAGATTCCAGTCGTTCGCGACTTCCAAGACGTATTTCCAGAAGAACTTCCAGGAATACCCCCTGCCCGGGCTGTCGAGTTCGTCATCGACTTGAAACCAGGCACCATTCCTATCGCCAAACGACCCTACAAGATGCCACCTCATGAGCTCCTTGAACTTAAGGAGGAAATCAACAAATCTCTTCACAAGGGTTTCATTCGTCCAAGTTCCTCTGCTTGGGGAGAACCTTCTCTCTTCGTCAAGAAGAAGGACAGAACGAACCGTTTGGCCAAAGACTACCGTCCTATCAACCAAGCTACAATTCAGAAAAAATATCCCCTTCCTCGGATCAATGATTTGTATGATCAACCGGCTGGTTCATCGATATTCTCTAAACTCGACTTGAGGTTGGGTTACCACCAGATCCGTGTTCGTGAAGAGGATATTCCAAAGACCTCCTTCGTCACTCGTTATGGTTCTTACGAGTACACCGTCATGTCATTCGGTTTGACCAATGCTCCAGCTACATACTCTCGTCTGATGAACTATATATTCATGGATTACCTCGACAAGTTCGTCGTAGTCTATCTAGATGATATCCTGGTATATTCGAAGAACAAAGAAGAACATGTTGAACATCTTCGACTTGTTCTAGAGAAGCTTCGAGAGCATCAACTGTATGCCAAGTATTCCAAGTGTGAATTCTGGCTTCCCGAAGTCACCTACCTTGGTCATGTTATCTCCAAGGATGGTATTGCCGTCAACCCAGAGCGCGTTCAGGCTATTCTTGACTGGACCCCTCCGAAGACTGTCAAGCAAGTCAGAAGCTTTCTCGGACTAGCCAGCTATTGTCGCCACTTTGTCGAGAACCTCTCCAAGATCGCCAAGCCACTGACCAATCTGCTTCACAAGGGCGTTAAGTTCGATTGGACAAACAAATGTCAGGATAGTTTTCAGGCACTCAAGGACAAGCTGACTTCTGCCCCAGTGCTAGCTCCCCCTGATTCTCGCAAGGACTTTGTCATCTATTGTGACGCTTCACGACAAGGGTTAGGCTACGTCCTAATGCAAGAGCGCAAAGTGATTGCTTATGCCTCCCGTCAATTGCGTCCTCACGAAGAGAACTACCCAGTTCATGACCTCAAGCTTGCTGTGGTTATCTTTGCACTGAAGCTATGGCGACAATACCTTCTCGGTAATCGTTGCGAGATCTTCACCGATCACTAGAGTCTGAAGTACCTGTTTACTCAGCCAGATCTGAACCTCCGTCAGCAGCGGTGGATGGAAGCTATTGCTGACTACAACTGCGGTATATCCTATACCCCTGGTAAGGCTAATGTAATGGCCGATGCCCTGAGCCGTAAGTCTTATTGCAATAATCACCAGGTCTACAAAGCTCAACCCCAACTTTATGAAGAGCTATGCAAACTGAACCTTCAACTAGTTCCACAGGTTCTCTAAATAACCTTGTCTTGGAACCAACTCTTCTAAAATCAATCAAGTCCGCTCAAGCCAAAGATGCTCATGTTGATCTGATGAAAAAGGATCTTGCATTAGAGAAATCCAGAGATTTCTTACTTGGTGAAGATGGAACCTTATACTTCAGAGATCGCATTGTAGTGCCCCGGTTCGAGCTTATGACAGAGAAGGTGATGAAAGAAGCGCATGACACCCCTCTCTCTATTCATCCGGGAAGTACCAAGATGTATCTAGACATCCGTCAGAATTACTGGTGGTCTAATATGAAGCAAGACATTGCTCGATATATTGAAGAATGTGACATTTGTCGTTGCGTCAAAGCAAAACATCAGAAACCGGCTGGACTTCTACAACCGCTTCCGATTCCTGAATGGAAGTGGGATAAGATTCAGATGGACTTCGTCACTGGCCTTCCCAAGTCTCAGAAAGGTAACGATGCTATCTTTGTCGTCATCGACCAATTCTCGAAGGTTGCCCACTTTCTGCCAGTCAAGGAGACTATCACTGCTAGTCAATTAGCAAACTTGTATATCTCCAGAATTGTGTCACTCCACGGCATTCCAAAGGAGATCAGTTCAGACCGCGGCAGTATTTTCACTTCTAAGTTCTGGGATAGTTTCCAAGAAGCAATGGGAACTCATATAACCTGGAGCACTGCTTATCATCCCCAATCCCAAGGCCAAGTCGAGCGAGTCAATCAAATTCTTGAAGACATGCTTCGAGCTTGTGTTATTTCTTTCGGCAAGAAGTGGGAAGAATCTCTCCTTTATGCGGAGTTCTCTTATAACAACAGCTATCAAGCCAGCTTGAAGATGGCACCCTTTGAAGTGCTTTATGGATGCAAGTGTCGAACCCCTCTAAATTGGTCAGAAACTGGGGAACGGACACTCATTGGTCCAGACATTATTCAACAAGCTAAAGAGCAAGTTCGCATTGTCCGGGATAAACTCAAGGCGGCCCAGTCCCGCCAGAAGAGCAACTATGACCGGAAACACTGGGGTTCAACTTATCAACCTGGTGAACAAGCTTATCAATTGGAGTTGCCACCTCAGTTCTCTCACGTTCATGATGTCTTCCACGTGTCACAACTTCGTCGTTGCTTCAAGGATCCGAAACGTGAAGTGGATCCGGAATTGATTGAAGTTCAAGATGATCTCACATACAAAGAGCACCCGATCCGCATTCTTGATGAAGCTGAACGTCGAACTCGCCAGAAGGTTACCAAGTTCCTCAAGGTGCAATGGTCAAATAATTCTAAGGATGAAGTAACTTGGTAACGCGAGGATAACCTCCGGGCTGAATACCCCGAACTGTTCCCTTCTACCTCTTAATTCTCGGGACGAGAATTTCTTTTAGAGGAGGAGAGTTGTAACACCCCGGTGTAATGTTGCTACAGTAACCCCTGGGTTGTCACGACCGGTTTTCCGGGTATAAATTCCCAGACAATGGTCATTGTGCTCACCAGCTCCAGGATTACTGTTAGCTGATGAGGCACCAACTTGTTACAGAAATTCCAAGCAAAAGTACAAATATGTAGTACAAGACCATTGTGGCCTATGAGTACATCAAATGGTTTCTAGTGGTTGAGGGCGGAAGCGGTTTGTGGATCACCACGGTCTATGGGGCTCCATTTCCCATGGGAACAGCTGACCAGGTTAACTCCTATCTTCGCGAGTCTGCTATCACCGTTGCTTAGGTTCCGGGGCTGTCATCACGTCGCTCCTCTCCAAGCAAGCAATCTGGCCAAGACAATAGCCAGGGACAAGCCAGTGAGTACTTTGAATGTACTCGCAAACATTAAGAACATAGGTATAATATAAATGATCAACATGGACGGAAATATTCTATGTTCACATCGTCAATCATAAAATAAAATCTTGATGCATGCAAGCAGGTTATTTATATGCAACCGGAATATGTAATGATAGAATAGTGATAAAATGCACCGATCGGATGTCTGAAGCGACGTCTCGAAAGGATAGTAAAAGTCAGCATGCCTCAGTCGGGCGTCTTAGCGACACCACATAAAGGGCTTATAAGTAAATGAAGTAACAAGTATGCCACAGTCAGGCGTCTGAGCGACACCACAGATAGGGCTTATAAGTAAATGAAATAATAAACATGCCACAGTCGGGCGTCTGAGCGACGCCTCATAAAGGGCTTATAAAGTAAATGAAATAATAAACATGCCACAGTCGGGCGTCTGAGCGACACCACAGAAAGGGCTTATAAATAAATGAATTAATAAACATGCCACAGTCCGGCGTCTAAGCGACACCACAGAAAGGGCTTATAAATAAATGAATTAATAAACATGCCACAGTCGGGCGTCTGAGAGACAACACAGAAAGGGCTTATAAGTAAATGAAATAACCACATGCCATAGTCGGGCGTCTGTGCGACACCGCATAAAGGGCTTATATGAAAATGAAATAACGAACATGCCACGGTCGGGCGTCTGAGCGACGCCACAAAAAGGGCTTATAAACATAGTGAATATCCAGGAGGTGGTACCGTCCCAGGGATATTCTTTAATTCAAATCATGCAAACGGTTAGTCCATAATGATAATAATCATAACCATCATATATCACAAGTCATAATCAATATTCGAGTTTTTTGTGGTCTCTCCTCCGAAGACCGACACTAAGACCGACACTTGACCCATCCCAGACTGTAATCCTTAACCAAGGACACGACTATTCGAATAGGTTTAATATCTCTGCAGAGGGTGTACTCTTTACCCACGAGTAACGGATTCCTTTAGTCCATCGGGACTAATTCCATCTACGGTCTTTTAATTTAAAACACACCTGACTTGCACACACCAGCTTAACTCACCGGTGTCTGGAATCACCCACGACACCTGTCAAGCAAACTCTAAGTGGGGAGGCTACAACCTCGCGTAGCATGGGATCAAATTTCTATCGCGCGCTCTAAGGGGTATCCCCCTGTCGGTCCCAACCGGATACACCCATGCCCCCGGACCAGGTGGAATGCCTACCGGATGCTGCCGGTATCTTCCACCATGGCCTCTCTGTACGGTGTGTGCCAAGACAAGGGTTAACAACTTACTGAACCATACTCCACCTACGGTAGGGACCAGTGGCAGTACGAAACAAGTATGGGGGTTACCGGAACAAGACTCGATCTACGGCAGACTCGGGAGGTTTATGAGTTTCCTGCATGACATGTGTAACAAAATTATTTCAACCAACAAATCAACACTCATTATACCTTACCATGCCATACCGGATAGAACCGTCCCGACGGAGACCGGCGACAAGCTCACGCCTACCCAAGGCAGAGGCTTTCCCGGATTCCTTACCGGCATGCATGTAAGGCACATGAGGATGATTACCATCACACGTATGTTCATTTCCAACAGCAAGGGAATCACAAAAATGCATCCATGCAAATGATCATATCACATGAAATAACATTACTCTGAAATAAGGCGGTGTTACAAACGTGTCAACTTAACACACCAAAATTATTATTCCGGGGTTCAGAATGCTTGCCTTAAAGGTGTGGAGAAGTGGGGGTGCTCTCCAAAACTTTTGAAAGTTTTCCTCTCTTCCAAAATTCCTATTTTCAAAAATATGCAAATAACACATATTTCAAAAACAGTACAAAAAAGTTTTTTGGAAAATCTTCAAATAAATCTTAAAATAAACTAGACAGAATTTGAGAGATGTAGGAAAAAGAATCAATTCGTTTGGAGTTACATTTAAAGAGTTATAGATAGTCAAAGTTCTGGTCAAATCTGTTTTTAAAAAATAAAACAAAATGAAAACGTTTCAGTCTCGAATACGCTTTCGGTGCAGGGAAAACATACTGGGGAATTATACGTCTTCACTTAAACACGTGGACCGGCGCGGGGGTCACTGACAGTGGGCCCGCCTGGCCCACTGGTCAGGTTTGACCAGTCACCGCGCCCCTTCTCCCTCCTCTGCCCGAGAGGGGGCGGGACTCCGGCGATCGTCGCCGGTGATTGGCGTCTCCTTGCGGGGTCCCGAGGACGGGGATGGATCCGCCACTCCAGGGCGGTCCTCCCGGTGGTCGTCAGGCAGGAGGGGACGGAGGGAGCTGCCGGCGGCGAGCTTCTCGGCGGAGGTGGCCTCGGAAGCAAAGTGCTTTTGGGGCTGCGGTGGCTCCTGGTGGAGAGAGTGGAGAGGGGGAGGTCCTAGTGGTGCCGGAACGGCCGGGGCGGTGGCGGCGGCAAGAGTTGCCGGAGAAGAAGAAGACGATCATCTCCGGTCCTTCTACTGCTACGGGAGGATCCGCGAGAGGGTGAGAGAGTTTTCTTGAGGGTTTGGCGAGCTCGGGGGTCCTTATATAGGTGGTCAGGGGCGGTTCCGACGATGGCCGAGGATAAGAACGCCGGCGACCGCCATTCTGTAGCTAGGTCGACGTGGCGGCGACGTTAGCTAGAAGACACGCTTGGGGATAAGCTTGCGCAGTTCCCAGGGGCAGGTGGTGAGCCGGGGTGGCTTGGGCGGCGCCGACAATGGTAGGGCGCACTATGGACGCCGGTGTGCCGCCAAAAGTGCTCTGGCGGTGGCGCTGCAGGGCGCCAGGGTGGGCTGGCGTGTTGTGGCGAGGAGGGGAGTGCGTGGCGAGGTTCTGCAGTGCGGGCCAAGACAGGGGAGCGACGTGGCGACTCGAGTGCGCGGCTGCAATTGGCGCGCTCTGGGCGCGCCCAGTGCACGCACGGGACGTGCTCGACGAAAAGCCAGGGTAGCCTAGAGGTCTCGGGTGAGGCTGGGAATTAGCAGACCTAGGTTATGAGTAACGAGGAGTCCATTGGACAAGGTAGTTAGGTAAGGGAAGCAAGATCACAGTGCAAGCTAAAACTCATGTCAAAACTGGTCATGCCTACAGGGTGCTCGACAGAATGCCACATGCACCTAGGCATCTCTTGGGGTGCCCAAAACTTCCAGAGTAGGGTCTCTTTAGTTGAAGGAGAGGGTGGTGAGGTTAGTTTGTTAAAAGGAGAAACTTGTCAGAGCAAGTTTTGCAAAACTTCAGTTTTGGACAGAAAGAAAAGGGCATGATTGCAAGCACTTAGAGTCATCCAATGGGACCACTCTCCTGAACTTAAGGGTTTTGCAAGGTGCACTATAAGCATGAGAAAGCTCAAGGGCCAAAGAGCAAGCAAGAATATGGTTGTTGTACAAACCATCATGTTGGACCAGAATGAAGATGATGTTGATTCACTCAAAATTTGCAAATAACATCACTGGGTTTTTGCATAAAGTTGAATCATATGCTGCTACTAACATCCCATAATTTTGGTGGAGGCTAGAAAAAAGTATTTAGATGAGTTGTAGTGCAAAATTGCCCACTGGACTAGAGAAGAAAATTGGGGGTAGAGCTCAAATTAAATCAAGAATAAAAGATATTTTTGGACAAAAGTGATCTAAAAACATCAGATGACATCTCCAAATTTTGGTGGGATTTTTGAATAAATTTTTAAAGAGGTTGTAGTTCGAATATGGCCATATAACCTGTAAAAACCATTTTTTCAATAAAATGAAGATCAGGCAAATTAATTATGTAATTAGTTCTACTAATGAAAGAAAAGTTTTTCTTGAGAGTTTTAAACAAGTCCAAAAACATATTTGAAAAGTTTTCACTTTGGGGAAAAACTCCATAATAACAAGGGAGATAAATGGTTCAGAAATAAAAAGGGAGCCCAGAAAATAAAAGTTTTAATTCCTGGCAAAATTTTAATTAATAAAACAAGGCCAAAAATTTTGGGTGTCACAACACTACCCCCCTTAAGAAAAATCTCGTCCTCGAGATTAGATAAGGGTTGTTTTGAAAAACCAATACGCCATGATTACGCGCTTTTTTTTGCAACCAGGGTGTGTGTTCGGGCGGTTGTGAGTCTGCTGCCGTGATGCGGTGTGAAACTAAATAATCCACGCCGTGAGGAGGTGTACGATGTAGCAATTCAGGAAAAGAAAATTCACTCCAGGACTTTCACGAGGGAAAACTGTTAATTTAAAGGAGCATAAACCACAACAAAAACTACTCACATTAGTAGAAGCCAAATAATTGACTCGTCGCACAAACTCAGGGTGTCACGCATATGTCACACACAAAAATAAATGTTGCAACAATGAACACAACAGCGACGTCTAAAATGGAAACGGTAACTGGACGGGGTCCTGAGAAAACGTCTCTGGCACTAGGATACACTCCTCTTTTATCAGGGAAAGGGGATTGACCAGCAGATGAATGTGTTTCTCCTGGTCGGGCCTTAGTGATCTGCCGATGGCGATCTGAGGATTTAAATCTGTGAGGCTCTGGAGATAACCCATCACGCATTGGGTTAAATGCTCTTAAGCGATGACGTACTGGACAAGGTTGGCCAAGACTGGGTCTCTCTCAATTCGTCCATCGGGAAAAGATGTTACTCCACCGGGTGCTGCACGGCTCGGGAAGTAATAATACCCCCGTTCGCTGGCATAGGGTACCGCGAATCGAAGGCGAGCAAGCGCTTCGTATGCAGCAGCTTCTATGGCCATAAGCGGGGTTGGCATAGATTTCCCTACGAAGGAGACCCCCGTCGGGTCTTGGTTCGAATTTACGGGAGGGATGTGTACTGCTGCCCAATATATCGAGGTGGAAGAGGTGATTCTCGATTTGAACAACTCGTACTAGGGTGGTTGGGTAGCGCCCATGGTACTGTAGGTAAAATCCCACAATATTTTGACAAAACTACCCGGGGTTGCATCTGGGGTTCTTAGATGAATGCTAGGGCTCGGCATGGCAAGAAATGGTTGTGAGGATGGTGCACAAGGTGAGAGGTGTTTGGCATGGTCACGCGGTGGCCTCTTTATAGCGCTGGAGCTGGGTCATTTTTACCGGGCTGAATGGTAAAGAAATTGTCAGCTCTGCTCCAGGGGTCGGAGTCAAGCCACAGATACACATATTTCACTAAAGTGACGTGTTACTGTGGGGGTTGTCGGGGAAGGTTTTTGGTATCTGTGCCTGGGATAGAAATGCTGGCATATCCAGGCAAGGCTATAGGGGCTCAACGACAGGCGGCGTTTATTTACAAGGTCACACGATTACAAGCGAGACTACACTGGGACTCGATACTACTCAGGTGACTTAGTCTACCTCGTTTACATCCAAGCGGGCGTGCCTTGTGGATGTCGAGGCTTCTCCATGGTTCTCACCGTCGGAATTAGCTGGAGTGGGCTGAGGGGCTGCAGGCTTGGGGTAGCAATGATGACCATCTCAGGGGTTGTTGGCCACAACCCCGTTGGAGTGTGCTCCCAATATGCGACGAAGCACTTCTGGGGTTATCGCAGCACCTTGGCCGATGGCTGGGGCTGTTCTCGGGGACTCGATCGGGTGTCCAAACAGCATGACTGGGTTCTCGGCGTTGGGCTCGTTCTCTTCTCTCGTTGGGGCTCGACGAACCAGCTCTCCATGATCTGCGATTAGATCAATGGTGATTTGATCGCATAGTTCCTCTAGTGCACCCACATAGCGCACTAGGTGTAATAATGTAGGATCTGACTCATGATCTCCGTTGGCAACTTGGGGTGGTTTACCATACCCTTCATGTCTGGGGTAGTAGTGGAACGAGCGACAGTTAACTCTGGGCGACAAGTGGCGGAGATGAACTATAGCTTCTCGAGCAGCTAGTTGTATGGCTTGTGGCTCAAAGGAAGTCGTCCTTCCAGTGAACCTGTAGGGGCGCTCGGGTGCTAGACCCCTACCATAGATGTGCACAGTGGCCCAGAATTGACGGCTCTCACCGCTCATTGACCCTTGGTACACAACATATTCTAGGGGCTCTTCTAACGCATAGGCACGACGGGTGAGGTTTGCGAGTATGGTCACGAAACCTCCAAGGTTGGCTGTTGTGGTCTCATTGTGGACAACGGGTCCTGGCATTATAGCTCGGTTTAGGTAGAGGCTGTGCTGTGCTGGGTTGAAGTTAGCGTGCCCTTTTATAGAAAAGGGAACGGAGTCTTCCTTCGCACGCATGCGAGAAAGACTATTCAGGATCCGGTCACTGGCGCATGAGCGACAGGTTGGGTTGATAGGTTGGGCACCGACTGCCAAAAGGTGTCGGGTCACTGTGTGGCTATCTTGCAAGGGAAGCTTGGCTGGGGTTCGGTTATGGCTTGGTGGGTTGGTTTACCTAAGTTTATTGACCTGGCTAAGATAGGATTAGCCAATGGTCAGCCCGGCTCTGATACCAAGTCTGTCACGACCGGTTTTCCGGGTATAAATTTCCAGAAAATGGTCGTTGTGCTCACCAGCCCCAGGATTACTGTTAGCTGATGAGGCACCAACTTGTTACAGAAATTCCAAGCAAAAGTACAAATATGTAGTACAAGACCATTGTGGCCTATGAGTACATCAAATGGTTTCTAGTGGTTGAGGGCGGAAGCGGTTTGTGGATCACCACGGTCTATGGGGCTCCATTTCCCACGGGAACAGCTGACCAAGTTAACTCCTATCTTCGCGAGTCTCCTGTCACCGTTGCTTAGGTTCCGGAGCTGTCATCACGTCGCTCCTCTCCAAGCAAGCAATCTGGCCAAGACAATAGCCAGGGACAATCCAGTGAGTACTTTGAATGTACTCGCAAACATTAAGAACACAGGTATAATATAAATGATCAACATGCACGGAAATATTCTATGTTCACATCGTCAATCATAAAATAATATCTTGATGCATGCAAGCAGGTTATTTATATGCAACCAGAATATGTAATGACAGAATAGTGATAAAATGCACCGATCGGATGTCTGAAGCGAAGTCTCGAAAGGATAGTAAAAGTGAGCATGCCTCAGTCGGGCGTCTTAGCGATACCACATAAAGGGCTTATAAGTAAATGAAGTAACCAGTATGCCACTATCGGGCGTCTGTGCGACACCACAGATAAGGCTTATAAGTAAATGAAATAATAAACATGCCACAGTCGGGCGTCTGAGCGACGCCTCATAAAGGACTTACAAAGTAATTGAAATAATAAACATGCCACAGTCGGGCGTCTGAGCGACACCACAGAAAGGGCTTATAAATAAATGAATTAATAAACATGCCACAGTCGGGCGTCTGAGCGACAGCACAGAAAGGGCTTATAAATAAATGAATTAATAAACATGCCACAGTCGGGCGTCTGAGCGACACCACAGAAAGGGCTTATAAGTAAATGAAATTACCACATGCCACAGTCGGGTGTCTGAGCGACACCGCATAAAGGGCTTATATGAAAATGAAATAACGAACATGCCACGGTCGGGCGTCTGAGCGACGCCACAAAAAGGGCTTATAAACATAGTGAATATCCAGGAGGTGGTACCGTCCCAGGGATATTCTTTAATTCAAATCATGCAAGTGGTTAGTCCATAATGATAATAATCATAACCATCATATACCACAAGTCATAATCAATATTCGAGTTTTTTGTGGTCTCTCCTCCGAAGACCGACACTAAGACCGACACTTGACCCATCCCAGACTGTAATCCTTAACCAAGGACACGGCTATTCGAATAGGTTTAATATCACTTCAGAGGGTGTACTCTTTACCCACGAGTAACGGATTCCTTTAGTCCATCGGGACTAATTCCGTCTACGGTCTTTTAATTGAAAATACACCTGACTTGCACACACCAGCTTAACTCACCGGTGTCTGGAATCACCCACGACACCTGTCAAGCAAACTCTAAGTGGGGAGGCTACAACCTCGCGTAGCATGGGATCAAATTTCTATCGCGCGCTCTAAGGGGTCTCCCCCTCTCGGTCCCAACCGGATACACCCATGCCCCCGGACCAGGTGGCATGCCTACCGGATGCAGCCGGTATCTTCCACCATGGCCTCTCTATACGGTGTGTGCCAAGACAAGGGTTAACAACTTACTGAACCATACCCCACCTACGGTAGGGACAAGTGGCAGTACGAAACAAGTATGGGGGTTACCGGAACAAGACTCGATCTACGACCGACCCAGGAGGCTTATGATTTTCCTGCATGACATGTGTAACAAAATTATTTCAACCAACAAATCAACACTCATTATACCTTACCATGCCATACCGGATACAACCGTCCCGACGGAGACCGGCGACAATCTCACGCCTACCCAAGGCAGAGGCTTTCCCGGATTCCTTACCGGCATGCATGTAAGGCACATGAGGATGATTACCATCACACGTATGTTCATTTCCAACAGCAAGGGAATCACAAAAATGCATCCATGCAAATGATCATATCACATGAAATAACATTACTCCGAAATAAGGCGGTGTTACAAACGTGTCAACTTAACACACCAAAATTATTATTCCGGGGTTCAGAATGATTGCCTTAAAGGTGTGGAGAGGTGGGGGTGCTCTCCAAAACTTTTGAAAGTTTTCCTCTCTTCCAAAATTACTATTTTCAAAAATATGCAAATAACACATATTTCAAAAACAGTACAAAAAATTTTTTTGGAAAATTTTCAAATAAATCTTAAAATAAACTAGACAGAATTTCAGAGATGTAGGAAAAAGAATCAATTCATTTGGAGTTACATTTAAAGAGTTATAGATAGTCAAAGTTCTGGTCAAATCTGTTTTTAAAAAATAAAACAAAAAGAAAACGTTTCAGTCTCGAATACGCTTTCGGTGCAGGGAAAACATACTGGGGAATTATACGTCTTCACTTAAACACGTGGACCGGCGCGGGGGTCACTGACAGTGGGCCCGCCTGGCCCACTGGTCAGGTTTAACCAGTCATCGCGCCCCTTCTCCCTCCTCTGCCCGAGAGGGGGCGGGACTCCAGCGATCGTCGCCGGCGATTGGCGTCTCCTTGCGTGGTCCCGAGGATGGGGATGGATCCGCCACTCCAGGGCGGTCCTGAAGGAAATATGCCCTAGAGGCAATAATAAAGTTATTATTTATTTCCTTATATCATGATAAATGTTTATTATTCATGCTAGAATTGTATTAACTGGAAACATAATACATGTGTGAATACATAAACAAGCAGAGTGTCACTAGTATGCCTCTACTTGACTAGCTCATTAATCAAAGATGGTTATGTTTCCTAGCCATGAACAAAGAGTTGTTATTTGATTAACGAGATCACATCATTAGTTGAATGATCTGATTGACATGACCCATTCCATTAGCATAGCACCCGATCGTTTAGTATGTTGCTATTGCTTTTATCCATGACTTATACATGTTCCTTTAACTATGAGAATATGCAACTCCCGTTTACCATAGGAACACTTTGTGTGCTACCAAACGTCACAACGTAACTGGGTGATTATAAAGGTGCTCTACAGGTGTCTCCGAAGGTACATGTTGGATTGGCATATTTCGAGATTAGGATTTGTCACTCCGATTGTCGGAGAGGTATCTCAGGGCCTTCTCGGTAATACACATCACATAAGCCTTGCAAGCATTGCAACCAATGAGTTAGTTGCGAGATGATGTATTACGGAACGAGAAAAGAGACTTGCCGGTAACGAGATTGAACTAGGTATTGGATACCGACGATCGAATCTCGGGCAAGTAACATACCGATGACAAAGGGAACAAACGTATGTTGTTATGCGGTCTGACCGATAAAAGATCTTCGTAGAATATGTAGGAGCCAATATGGGCATCCAGGTCCCGCTGTTGGTTATTGACCGGAAACGTGTCTCGGTCATGTCTACATTGTTCTCGAACCGTAGGGTCCGCACGCTTAAGGTTACGATGACAGTTATTATGAGTTTATGCATTTTGATGTACCGAAGGAGTTCGGAGTCCCGGATGTGATCACGGACATGACGAGGAGTCTCGAAATGGTCGAGACGTAAAGAATGATATATTGGAAGCCTATGTTTGGACATCGGATGCATTCCAGGTAAAATCAGGATTTTACCGGAATACCGGGAGGGTTACCGGAACCCCCCGGGAGCATAATGGGCCAACATGGGCCTTGGAGGAGAAGTGAGAGGGCAGCCCTAGGGGCTGCGCGCCTCCCCCCTTCCCCTAGTCCTATTAGGACTAGGAGAGGTGGGCGCCCCCCTCTCCTTCTCTCTCCCCCTTGGAGAATCCTAGTCCAACTAGGATTGGGGGGGGGAATCCTACTCCCAGAGGGAGTAGGACTCTCCTGGCGCGCCTAGCTTGGCCGGCCAGCCCCTCCCCCTTGGCTCCTTTATATACGGGGGCAGGGGGCACCACAAAGACACACAAGTTGATCTACGGATCGTTCCTTAGCCGTGTGCGGTGCCCCCTTCCACCAAATTCCACCTTGATCATATTGTTGCAGTGCTTAGGCGAAGCCCTGCGCCGGTAACACATCAAGATCGTCACCACGCCGTCGTGCTGACGGAACTCTTCCTCGACGCTTTGCTGGATCGGAGCCCGGGGATCGTCATCGAGCTGTACGTGTGCTAAAACTCGGAGGTGCCGGAGTAACGGTGCTGGGATCGGTTGGATCGCGAGGAGAACGTACGACTACTTCCTCTACGTTGTGTCAACGCTTCCGCTTCGGTCTACGAGGGTACGTAGACAAACACTCTCCCCGCTCGTTGCTATGCATCACCATGATCTTGCGTGTGCGTAGGAAATTTTTTGAAATTACTACGTTCCCCAACAGTGGTATCAGAGCCTAGGTTTTATGGTTTGATGTTATTTGCACGAGTAGAACACAAGTGAGTTGTGGACGATACAAGTCATACTGCCTACCAGCATGTCATACTTTGGTTCAGCGGTATTGTTGGACGAGACGATCCGGACCAACCTTACGCGTACGCTTACGCGAGACCGGTTCCCTCGACGTGCTTTGCACATAGATGGCTTGCGGAAGACTGTCTCTCCAACTTTAGTTGAACCGAGTGTGGCTACGCCCGGTCCTTGAGAAGGTTAAAACGGAGTCTATTTGACAAACTATCGTTGTGGTTTTGATGCGTAGGTAAGATGAGTTCTTGCTTAAAGCCCGTAGCAGCCACGTAAAACTTGCAACAACAAAGTAGAGGACGTCTAACTTGTTTTTGCAGGGCATGTTGTGATGTGATATGGTCAAGACGTGATGCTAAATTTTATTGTATGAGATGATCATGTTTTGTAACCGAGTTATCGGCAACTGGCAGGAGCCATATGGTTGTCGCTTTATTGTATGCAATGCAATCGCAATGTAATGCTTTAATTTATTGCTAAACGGTAGTGATAGTCGTAGAAGCATAAGATTAGCAAGACGACAACGATGCTGCGATGAAGATCAAGGTGTCGCGCCGGTGACGATGGTGATCATGACGGTGCTTCGAAGATGGAGATCACAAGCACAAGATAATGATGGCCATATCATATCACTTATATTGATTGCATGTGATGTTTATCCTTTTTATGCATCTTATCTTGCTTTGATTGACGGTAGCATTATAAGATGATCTCTCACTAAATTATCAAGAAGTGTTCTCCCTGAGTATGCACCGTTGCGAAAGTTCTTCGTGCTGAGACACCACGTGATGATCGGGTGTGATAGGCTCTACGTTCAAATACAATGTGTGCAAAACAGTTGCACACGCGGAATACTCAGGTTTAACTTGACGAGCCTAGCATATACAGATATGGCCTCGGAACACAGAGACCGAAAGGTCGAGCGTGAATCATATAGTAGATATGATCAACATAAATGATGTTCACCATTGAAACTACTCCATCTCACGTGATGATCGGACATGGTTTAGTTGATTTGGATCACGTGATCACTTAGAGGATTAGAGAGATGTCTATCTAAGTGGGAGTTCTTAAGTAATATGATTAATTGAACTTTAATTTATCATGAACTTAGTACCTGATAGTATCTTGCTTGTCTATGTTGTGTAGATAGATGGCTCGTGCTGTTGTTCCGTTGAATTTTAATGCGTTCCTTGAGAAAGCAAAGTTGAAAGATGATGGTAGCAATTACACGGACTGGGTCCGTAACTTGAGGATTATCCTCATTGCTGCACAGAAGAATTACGTCCTGGAAGCACCGCTGGGTGCCAGGCCTGGTGCAAGAGCTACGCCAGATGTTTTGAACGTCTGGCAAAGCAAAGCTGATGACTACTCTATAGTTCAGTGTGCCATGCTTTACGGCTTAGAACCGGGACTTCAACGACGTTTTGAACACCATGGAGCATATGAGATGTTCCAGGAGTTGAAGTTAATATTTCAAGCAAATGCCCGGATTGAGAGATATGAAGTCTCCAATAAATTCTATAGCTGTAAAATGGAGGAGAATGGTTCTGTCAGTGAGCATATACTCAGAATGTCTGGATATAACAATCACTTGATTCAACTGGGAGTTAATCTTCCGGATGATTGCGTCATTGACAGAATTCTCCAATCACTGCCACCAAGCTACAAGAGCTTCGTGATGAACTATAATATGCAAGGGATGACCAAAACTATGCCCGAGCTCTTCGCGATGCTAAAAGCCGCGGAGGTAGAAATCAAAAAGGAGCATCAAGTGTTGATGGTTAACAAAACCACTAGTTTCAAGAAAAAGGGCAAAGGGAAGAAAAAGGGGAACTTCAAAAAGAACATCAAGCAAGTTGCTACTCAAGAGAAGAAACCCAAGTCTGGACCTAAGCCTGAAACTGAGTGCTTCTATTGGAAGCAGACTGGTCACTGGAAGCGGAACTGCCCCAAGTATTTGGTGGATAAGAAGGATGGCAAGGTTAACAAAGGTATATATGATATACATGTTATTGATGTGTACCTTACTAATTCTCGCAGTAGCACCTGGGTATTTGATACTGGTTCTGTTGCTAATATTTGCAACTCAAAACAGGGGCTACGGATTAAGCGAAGATTGGCTAAAGACAAGGTGACGATGCGCGTGGGAAATGGTTCCAAAGTCGACGTGATCGCGGTCGGCACGCTACCTCTACATCTACCTTCGGGATTAATATTAGATCTAAATAATTGTTATTTAGTACCAGCGTTGAGCATGAACATTATATCTGGATCTTGTTTAATGCGAGACGGTTATTCATTTAAATTAGAGAATAATGGTTGTTCTATTTATATGAGTAATATCTTTTATGGTCATGCGCCATTAAAGAGTGGTTTGTTCTTACTTAATCTCGATAGTAGTAACACACATGTTCACAATGTGGAAGCCAAAAGATGCAGAGTTGATAATGATAGTGCAACTTATTTGTGGCACTGCCGTTTAGGTCATATCGGTGTAAAGCGCATGAAGAAACTCCATACTGATGGACTTTTGGAGTCACTTGATTATGAATCACTTGGCACTTGCAAACCGTGCCTTATGGGCAAGATGACTAAAACACCGTTCTCCGGTACTGTGGAGAGAGCAACAGATTTATTGGAAATCATACATACTGATGTATGTGGTCCAATGAATGTTGAGGCTCGTGGCGGATATCGTTATTTTCTCACCTTCACTGATGATTTGAGCAGATATGGGTATATCTACTTAATGAAACACAAGTCTGAAACATTTGAAAAGTTCAAAGAGTTTCAGAGTGAAGTGGAAAATCATCGTAACAAGAAAATAAAGTTTCTACGATCTGATCGTGGAGGAGAATATTTGAGTTACGAGTTTGGTCTACATTTGAAACAATGCGGAATAGTTTCGCAACTCACGCCACCCGGAACACCACAACGTAATGGTGTGTCCGAACGTCGTAATCGTACTCTACTGGATATGGTGCGATCTATGATGTCTCTTACCGGTTTACCGCTATCTTTTTGGGGTTATGCTCTAGAGACGGCCGCATTCACGTTAAATAGGGCACCATCAAAATCCGTTGAGACGACGCCTTATGAACTGTGGTTTGGCAAGAAACCAAAGTTGTCGTTTCTTAAAGTTTGGGGCTGCGATGCTTATGTGAAAAAGCTTCAACCTGATAAGCTCGAACCCAAATCGGAGAAATGTGTCTTCATAGGATACCCAAAAGAGACTATTGGGTATACCTTCTATCACAGATCCGAAGGCAAAATTTTTGTTGCTAAAGTCGGAAACTTTCTAGAGAAGGAGTTTCTCTCGAAAGAAGTGAGTGGGAGGAAAGTAGAACTTGATGAGATAACAGTATCTGCTCCCTTATTGAGAAGTAGTACATCACAGAAATCTGTTTCTGTAACACCTACATCAAATAGGGAGGAAGCTAATGATAATGATCATGAAACTTCAGATCAAGTTTCTGCTGAACTTCGTAGATCAGCCAGAGTAAGATCCGCACCAGAGTGGTACGGTAATCCTATTTTGGAAGTCATGTTACTAGACCATGGTGAACCTACGAACTATGAAGAAGCGATGGTGAGCCCAGATTCCGCAAAGTGGCTTGAGGCCATGAAATCTGAGATGGGATCCATGTATGAAAACAAAGTGTGGACTTTGGTTGACTTGCCCGATGATCGGCAAGCAATTGAGAATAAATGGATTTTTAAGAAGAAGACTGACGCTGATGGTAATGTTACTGTCTATAAAGCTCGACTTGTTGCAAAAGGTTTTCGACAAGTTCAAGGAATTGACTACGATGAGACTTTCTCACCCGTAGCGATGCTTAAGTCTGTCCGAATCATGTTAGCAATTGCCGCATTTTATGATTATGAAATTTGGCAAATGGATGTCAAAACTGCATTCCTGAATGGATTTCTGGAAGAAGAGTTGTATATGATGCAACCAGAAGGTTTTGTCGATCCGAAGGGAGCTAACAAAGTGTGCAAGCTCCAGCGATCCATTTATGGACTGGTGCAAGCTTCTTGGAGTTGGAATAAACGCTTTGATAGTGTGATCAAAGCATATGGTTTTATACAGACTTTTGGAGAAGCCTGTATTTACAAGAAAGTGAGTGGGAGCTCTGTAGCATTTCTGATATTATATGTGGATGACATATTGCTGATCGGAAATAATATAGAATTTCTGGATAGCATAAAGGGATACTTGAATAAGAGTTTTTCAATGAAAGACCTCGGAGAAGCTGCTTATATATTGGGCATTAAGATCTATAGAGATAGATCAAAACGCTTAATAGGACTTTCACAAAGCACATACCTTGACAAAGTTTTGAAAAAGTTCAAAATGGATCAGGCAAAGAAAGGGTTCTTGCCTGTGGCACAAAGTGTGAAGTTGAGTAAGACTCAATGCCCGACCACCGCAGAAGATAGAGAGGAAATGAAAAATGTTCCCTATGCTTCAGCCATAGGCTCTATCATGTATGCAATGCTGTGTACCAGACCTGATGTGTGCCTTGCTGTGAGTTTAGCAGGAAGGTACCAAAGTAATCCAGGAGTGGATCACTGGACAGCGGTCAAGAACATCCTTAAGTACTTAAGAAGGACTAAGGATATGATTCTCATTTATGGAGGTGACAAAGAGCTCGTCGTAAACGGTTATGTCGATGCAAGCTTTGACACTGATCCGGACGATTCTAAATCGCAAACCGGATACGTATTTACATTAAACGGTGGAGCTATCAGTTGGTGCAGTTCTAAACAAAGTGTCGTGGCGGGATCTACATGTGAAGCTGAGTACATAGCCGCTTCGGAAGCAGCTAATGAAGGAGTCTGGATGAAAGAGTTCATATCCGATCTAGGTGTTGTACCTAGCGTATCGGGTCCAATGAAAATCTTTTGTGACAATACTGGTGCAATTGCCTTGGCAAAGGAATCCAGATTTCACAAAAGAACCAAACACATCAAGAAACGCTTCAACTCCATCCGGGATTTGGTCCAGGTGGGAGACATAGAGATATGCAAGATACATACGGAGCTGAATACTGCAGACCCGTTAACTAAGCCTCTTCCACGAGCAAAACATGATCAGCACCGAGACTCCATGGGTGTTAGAATCATTACTTTGTAATCTAGATTATTGACTCTAGTGCAAGTGGGAGACTGAAGGAAATATGCCCTAGAGGCAATAATAAAGTTATTATTTATTTCCTTATATCATGATAAATGTTTATTATTCATGCTAGAATTGTATTAACTGGAAACATAATACATGTGTGAATACATAAACAAGCAGAGTGTCACTAGTATGCCTCTACTTGACTAGCTCATTAATCAAAGATGGTTATGTTTCCTAGCCATGAACAAAGAGTTGTTATTTGATTAACGAGATCACATCATTAGTTGAATGATCTAATTGACATGACCCATTCCATTAGCATAGCACCCGATCGTTTAGTATGTTGCTATTGCTTTTATCCATGACTTATACATGTTCCTTTAACTATGAGAATATGCAACTCCCGTTTACCATAGGAACACTTTGTGTGCTACCAAACGTCACAACGTAACTGGGTGATTATAAAGGTGCTCTACAGGTGTCTCCGAAGGTACATGTTGGGTTGGCATATTTCGAGATTAGGATTTGTCACTCCGATTGTCGGAGAGGTATCTCAGGGCCTTCTCGGTAATACACATCACATAAGCCTTGCAAGCATTGCAACCAATGAGTTAGTTGCGAGATGATGTATTACGGAACGAGAAAAGAGACTTGCCGGTAACGAGATTGAACTAGGTATTGGATACCGACGATCGAATCTCGGGCAAGTAACATACCGATGACAAAGGGAACAAACGTATGTTGTTATGCGGTCTGACCGATAAAAGATCTTCGTAGAATATGTAGGAGCCAATATGGGCATCCAGGTCCCGCTGTTGGTTATTGACCGGAAACGTGTCTCGGTCATGTCTACATTGTTCTCGAACCGTAGGGTCCGCACGCTTAAGGTTACGATGACAGTTATTATGAGTTTATGCATTTTGATGTACCGAAGGAGTTCGGAGTCCCGGATGTGATCACGGACATGACGAGGAGTCTCGAAATGGTCGAGACGTAAAGAATGATATATTGGAAGCCTATGTTTGGACATCGGATGCATTCCAGGTAAAATCAGGATTTTACCGGAATACCGGGAGGGTTACCGGAACCCCCCGGGAGCATAATGGGCCAACATGGGCCTTGGAGGAGAAGTGAGAGGGCAGCCCTAGGGGCTGCGCGCCTCCCCCCTTCCCCTATTCCTATTAGGACTAGGAGAGGTGGGCGCCCCCCTCTCCTTCTCTCTCCCTCTTGGAGAATCCTAGTCCAACTAGGATTGGGGGGGGGATCCTACTCCCAGAGGGAGTAGGACTCTCCTGGCGCGCCTAGCTTGGCCGGCCAGCCCCTCCCCCTTGGCTCCTTTATATACGGGGGCAGGGGGCACCACAAAGACACACAAGTTGATCTACGGATCGTTCCTTAGCCGTGTGCGGTGCCCCCTTCCACCAAATTCCACCTCGATCATATTGTTGCAGTGCTTAGGCGAAGCCCTGCGCCGGTAACACATCAAGATCGTCACCACGCCGTCGTGCTGACGGAACTCTTCCTCGACGCTTTGCTGGATCGGAGCCCGGGGATCGTCATCGAGCTGTACGTGTGCTAAAACTCGGAGGTGCCGGAGTAACGGTGCTGGGATCGGTTGGATCGCGAGGAGAACGTACGACTACTTCCTCTATGTTGTGTCAACGCTTCCGCTTCGGTCTACGAGGGTACGTAGACAAACACTCTCCCCGCTCGTTGCTATGCATCACCATGATCTTGCGTGTGCGTAGGAAAAATTTTGAAATTACTACGTTCCCCAACAGGTCCTCCTGGTGGTCGTCAGGCAGGAGGGGACGGAGGGAGCTGCCGGCGGCGAGCTTCTCGGCGGAGGTGGACTCGGGAGCAAAGTGCTTTTGGGGCTGCGGTGGCTCCCGATCAAAATCGAGCAGGGGGAAGTGTTCATGGTAGGAAGAGAAGGCTCCTGGTGGAGAGAGTGGAGAGGGGGAGGTCCTAGTGGTGGCGGAACGGCCGGGGCAGTGGCGGCGGCAAGAGTTGCCGGAGAAGAAGAAGACGATCATCTTCGGTCCTTCTACTGCTACGGGAGGATCCGCGAGAGGGTGAGAGAGTTTTCTTGAGGGTTTGGCGAGCTCGCGGGTCCTTATATAGGCGGTCAGGGGCGGTTCCGACGATGGTCGAGGATAAGAATGCAGGCGAACGCCATTCTGTAGCTAGGGCGACGTGGCGGCGACGTTAGCTAGCAGACACGCTTGGGGATAAGCTTGCGCAGTTCCCAGGGGCAGGTGGCGAGCCGGGGTGGCTTGGGCGGCGCTGACTATGGCAGGGCGCACTGCGGACGCCGGCGTGCCGCCAAAAGTGCTCTGGCGGTGGCGCTGTAGGGCGCCAGGGCGGGCTGGCGTGTTGTGGCGAGGAGGGGAGTGCGTGGCGAGGTTCTGCAGTGCAGGCCAAGACAGGGGCGCGACGCGGCGGCTCGAGTGCGCGGCTGCAATTGGCGCGCTCTGGGCGCGCCCAGTGCACGCACGGGACGTGCTCGACGAAAAGCCAGGGTAGCCTAGAGATCTCGGGTGAGGCTGGGAATTAGCAGATCTAGGTTATGAGTAGCGAGGAGTCCATTGGACAAGGTAGTTAGGTAAGGGAAGCAAGATCACAGTGCAAGCTAAAACTCATGTCAAAACTGGTCATGCCTACAGGGTGCTCGACAGAATGCCACATGCACCTAGGCATCTCTTGGGGTGGCCAAAACTTCCAGAGTAGGGTCTCCTTAGTTGAAAGAGAGGGTGGTGAGGTTAGTTTGTTAAAAGGAGAAACTTGTCACAGCAAGTTTTGCAAAACTTCAGTTTTGGACAGAAAGAAAAGGGCATGATTGCAAGCACTTAGAGTCATCCAATGGGACCACTCTCCTGAACTTAAGGGTTTTGCAAGGTGCACTATAAGCATGAGAAAGCTCAAGGGCCAAAGAGCAAGCAAGAATATGGTTGTTGTACAAACCATCATGTTGGACCAGAATGAAGATGATGCTGATTCACTCAAAATTTGCAAATAACATCACTGGGTTTTTGCATAAAGTTGAATCATATGCTGCTACTAACATCCCATAATTTTGGTGGAGGCTAGAAAAGAGTATTTAAATGAGTTGTAGTGCAAAATTGCCCACTGGACCAGAGAAGAAAATTGGGGGTAGAGCTCAAACTAAATCAAGAATAAAAGATATTTTTGGACAAAAGTGATCTAAAAACATCACATGACATCTCCAAATTTTGGTGGGATTTTTGAATAAATTTTTAAAGAGGTTGTAGTTCAAATATGGCCATATAACCTGTAAAAACCATTTTTTCAATAAAATGAACATCAGGCAAATTAATTATGTAATTAGTTCTACTAATGAAAGAAAAGTTTTTCTTGAGAGTTTTAAACAAGTCCAAAAACATATTTGAAAAGTTTTCACTTTGGGGAAAAACTCCATAATAACAAGGGAGATAAATGGTTCAGAAATAAAAAGGGAGCCCAGAAAATAAAAGTTTTAATTCCTGGCAAAATTTTAATTAATAAAACAAGGCCAAAAATTTTGGGTGTCACATGGGTTAAGTTAATCTTTTTGCTAAACATGTGCCTGATCATTTTGTCTCATGTTCTTTCAATTCCAGTTGAATTCAAATTCCGTGTGAAATACAAAATGCTCAGACATGAAAACTAAAATGTTCATGATGTGGAAGTTATTCTTTTGAAAATATCGGTGGTGGTCCAACTTTTTTTTTGCAAATTGTTAAACTGGCTTAAAATAGCTATAACATAAAGTTAAAACAAAAGCGAAAAAAGGGTAAAGGGCCAGAGCCCCTGGCCTCCCTTTGGGCCTCGGCCCACCCCAGCCTGGCCGGCCTAGTCGGCCCAGCTCCCCGCACCCCCCACCCCTTCCTGTTCCCTGACCCGAGTCGCTACACGCGCCGTCCCCACCGGACCCGCCTCGCCGGGCGACGCCCGAGTGAGGGGATAAGGCTTGCGCCTCCTCGCCTCCTCGATCCCCGCCTCCACTTGCACCACCCACTCCCCTCTCCCACTCCACCTGCTCCTCCTCTCCTCTCTCCCTTCAGATCCATCACCACCGGGCTCCGTCACCGCCGAGCACCGCGCTCCACCACGGCCACCGGCGCCCATTCCTCCCTCCGTGGTGTCTAGGAGGTCCGTGGTGGACTGGTTCTTCCTCCTCGTCACCGGGTCGAGCCCGAGGAACGCCACCGTCGTCACTCACGTCTTCTTCCCCAACTGCGGCCACTGCTACGCTGCCGTTCGACCCGCCCCGAGTCTACAGCTACTAAACCTCCGAGGGCCACCGTGTGTGCTGCCCGGTGAGCCATTCTTCTTCTCCCCTCGCTCCCTTGGCCTCTCGCGCTCCATTAGCCACCGCGTCCAGCATGGCCGAGCTCGGCTCCGCCGAGCAGCTGGCCGCCGTCGTTGCCATGCTCGCCTGAGCACGGGAACGTGCTCAGTGCAGCCCGCCGAGGCCGCCCGTGCCGTTTGCCCACCTCGTCGACCCCCGTAGGGCGATCCCGACGAGGTCCCGAACCCCACCGCCGCCTTAACTCGTCGCCGATGAAGTTCCGGTCACCCCCGCGTCCAACTGAGCACACCACGCGGCGCGGCTTCGTCTCCTCGTTCAAACGCGCCAAGTCCCGGGCCAAATGACCCCTTGTGCGCGATTCCCGGCGAAGTCCGGCGAGCCCCGCCGCTGTTTTGGTCGTCGGCGACGAAACCCCGGCGCCGCCGACGTGGCACACCTGGGGCCCGCCTCTGGGTCACTACCCGTGGGCCCCTTGGCCCCAGTTGACCACGTTGACCGTGGTCAACTGTGCTGGCTGGGCACACAATGTCTTTGACACGCGGGCCCCATTGCTTATTTTGTTAAATAAACGTTTTTCTAAATAAAAACAATTAATTAAAAAGTTAGTTAGATTAGTTAGTTAGTTAGTTAGTACTAACTAGTCACTGACTGCTGCGGCTCCACGCCCCCTAACTAACCCTGTTAGTTTAGTTAAGCCTCTGTTAGACAGAGAGGCTGACAGGTGGGTCCCACCTATCAGTTTGACTGGTCAGCAGAGCTGAAGCAGTGCTGACGTCACTGCTGAAGCAATAAACCTTTCTGCTTTTAAAATATTTTAGAAATTGGTTTAAACTTCGAAAATCCGTAACTTTTAAACCATAGCTCGGATCGTAAAAGTTTATATATGAAAAACGCTCAGAATAACGAGACGAATTCGAATACGCGGTACGTTCATCTGTCACATGCCCCAAGCATGCTGAACATGGAACCGTCCCTTCTCTTCCTTCTGTCTGAAATCCGCCTAACGTCGGGAATTCACCCTCGGATGTTTATCCCCTCAGTCTGCAACGTATAGTACTACGTTAGGTCACACCCGACACAGCTTATTGCCATGTTATGCTTTGTGATGCTATGTCTGCTTTATATTTACTGTTTCTTCCCCCTCTTCTCTCCGGTAGACCCCGAGACCAATGCCGCCCCTGTGATCGACTACGTCGACGACGACCCTTTCTTCCCAGATCAACCAGGCAAGCCCCCCCTTTGATCATCCCGATATCACCCATTCTATTCTCTCATGCTTGCATTAGATTTTGCTACTGTTATTGTTTGCTCCTATTCTGATGCATAGCCTGCTTTTGTATCTGTTGTTGTATCTTACCTGCTTATCCTAAACTGCTTAGTATAGGTTGGTTAGTGATCCATCAGTGACCCCCACCTTGTCCCTGTTGCCCCTTCTTCATCGTCGAAGACCCGATCAACAGGATCGAAGACCAGGCCCCGACACCGCACATCACTTCCCCTTATTTGCTCGACACTACTGGGTTACTATCGAGTGCCGAGGGTGAGACCTCTTCAGCACTTCGGTTGTTAACCTGTAGTGTAGCTATTCGGTCGTGGTCATCGAGGGTGATTTCCTCCTTAATCGCTTCCGATACGGCTCTGTCATGCAAGCCCTCAAGTGTGAACCTCGAGGGTGATTCCTCTTACGTTCACCTTGATGATTACATTGAGTGGAATTCACCGGGGGTGATTCCTCGGGTTTTCCCCTTGATGTTTGGACACTCGGATACTTGGACTTACCCTTGTTACTTGGAAAGACGGGTCGACCCTGAGGGGTACCCGCTCGAGCTTAATTGCGAGTGATGTGGAGACGGGTTGACCTGGAGGGTGCCCGCGAGATAATTACGAGCCGTGGCCGGGCATTCCTAGCCCTTGCCACAAGTCCTCGAGACGGGGCAACGGGGTCACATCTTTCGTGAGTCTCTGCTTGTTACCGCGCGTTCCTAATCCACTACGATTTGGATATTTGATCCGAGGGGCCTCTTTCCTGATAGCACTAACCATCACGTGGGCATAGTATGGGCGTTCTGCGTCGTATACATCAGCCGAAGCTTAATAGACGTCAGCGACTGAGCGGCGCGCGCCGGGTTGGACTGGTAAGCTCCTGCCTTTTTAGGGAGGTAGCTAGGTCTGCTCACCGGCTGTGTATGCAACGTGCAGGAGTTCCCAGGGAGATGGCCCATGACCCCTGGGGGCATAGTTTTAGTCCGGCGTGCTGACCTCTCTATTAAGCCTAGGTCGGGTTGCGGCGTATTGTTTGGCCGAGGCCGGGCATGACCCAGGAATGTGTGTCTGGCCGGAGTCAGTCGAGCGTGGTGGGTAAGTTGGTGCACCCCTGCAGGGAAGAAAACATCTATCGGTAGCCTGTCCTACGGTAACGGACACTTGGAGTTGTATTCCGATCGATACAACTAGAACTGGATACTTGTGATAAGACTGGTTGGTGAAGAGTAATGGATTGTGATGATAACTGGATAGTATGGCTCTGGGATTGCTTTCTCGCCGGGAGTCGAGAAAGGATCTATGGCTGAGGTTGATAACACTACTACTACTTTACTTATGCTACTCTACTCCCTCCTGTTGCTGCAAGATGGTGGTTCCCATAAGATGCTAGTCTTTGATAGGACTAGGTTTTCCCTCTATTCTGGCATTTCTGCAGCCCAGTCCACATATACAGCCTTCTTTTGATAATGTTGCATATGTAGTGTAGATCCTTGCTTGTGAGTACTTTGGATGAGTACTCACGGTTGCTTTGCTCCCCCTTTCCCCATTTCTTCTTCTTTCTGGTTGATGCAACCAGATGTCGGAGCCTAGGAGCCAGATGCCACCGCCGATGCCTACTACTACGTGGAGACCGCTGACGACCAGGAGTAGTTAGGAGGCTCCCAGGCAGGAGGCCTTGCCTTTTCGATCGATGTTGCTTTTGTGCTAGCCTTCTTAAGGCAAACTTGTCTAACTCATGTCTGTACTCAGATATTGTTGATTCCGCTGACTCTTGTGTATTCGAGCTTACGTATTCCAGCCCTCGAGGCCCCTGGCTTGTAACATAAAGCTTGTATTATTTTAATTTGTGTCTAGAGTTGTGTTGTGATATCTCCCAGTGAGTCCTTGATCTTGATCGTACACATTTGCGTGTATGATTAGTGTACGATTGAATCGAGGGCGTCACATCAGTCATGTCATAAGGCCTCATCGGAAGAGGCGCGAGGCTTGGACCATATTTAAATCGCTTGCCTCTTCTACCTCATGTACCTCGACTTGTACCGCTACGCACCATAGCTGCGGCGGCTCTCTTCTGCTATTGCTGAGGCGGCGGAGATGTCTGACGTGGCTGACTTGGAGGAGGAGGAGTGGGCTGACGCGGTGCCGGAATTGGAGGAGGAGGAGTGGCCTAACACGTTGGCGGACTTGAAGGAGCAGGACTCTGCTGAGGCGGTTGCTGATGACTTGGAGGAACGGGAGTCTGCCGACGCGGGGGCGGACTTCGAGGAGGAGCCGACGGATGCGGTGTCGGTGGCCTTAGAAAGATGATGCAATCATTTCTCCATAGGTTGATACAATGTATGGCCTCTCCCAGCGTGTGATCCTTGTCACCTCCAGGAATGTCAAGCTCTAGACCCGAATATTGGTCCACCACTTCATCAACCACGACACGAGCATAGCCAGCTGGAGTCGGGTTGCAGTAGAAGGTTGCTTCGAGGGGATTTGTATAAGCAACGGTGTCCGCCACCTTCATGGATATGTTCTTCATTTTGAAGTGTAGCTCACAATTAGTATTCTCCATGATGTCATCCACAGGGTATCTATCCAGCAGTGCCTTGCCCGGGGCGGAACCCACGCTGCTTCTTGGCATGGATGGGACGGTGCTATCTAATGCTGGATCATCCGCTAGCTGTTGCTGCTGCTGAGACCCCCTTTCTTGGCTAAGTGAGTTGATCTGCTGCTGCCTCTCCAATTGGAGTGCCAACTCCGCATGCGCTGATTCTAGGCCTTTAAGGCGTTCTGCTTCCTGCTTCCCCTGCTCCTCCTCCAGCTTCCTCTTCTTCTCCTCCTCCATCTTCTTTCTCGCACAGCTTCTGTAGTCGGTGTTCCAGTCTCCAAACCCCTCATACCACAGAACAATGCCTTTGCCTCGTGTTCTTCCCGGGTGTTCAGGACTTCCCAGGGCGCGCGTAAGATCGTCGTTCTTTCTATTGGGCATGAACACCCACGTTTGAGCCTCTTCTATTGTAACAAGTAACTTGTCTTTGGCTCCTTTAAGACTTGCCTTCTTCAAAACTTGGCCTGTCTTCGGGTCCAACGCCCCCCATGCGCATAGAACCAAGTCCTACACTGGGGGGCCAGCTCAATGTAACTGGAATGACCGCTGCATCCACCATCTGTTGCTCATACTTATCCCACTTAGGCCAGGCCACCGCGTAGCCACCTAGCCCCAGCCTATGTAAATACTCCTTTTTTTTGCGGCATTGATCTTGTTTATTCTTGACCGTTCCTTACATAATTCTGATTCCTTGAATTTCACAAAAGCGGGCCAGTGATCTCTTTGCTTCTCCAGTGTTCCCGTGAATTCTGGAGTCTTCTTTTCTCCTTCGATGTACTTGGCCCATATAGTTTTCTTGTGGGTGTTGAATGCAATTGCCATCTTCCTAAGAGAAGCGTCCTTAACTTTCTGCACATCTGCATCTGTGAAATGATCTGGTAGGGGGAAATGTTCCATGAGAGATTCCCAAAGCCGATCTTTTGCTCTTTGGTCGACAAAAGTAAGATGTGGACATTGCTTTGCTGGCTCTTTCCATTCTTGAATGGAGATCGGGAGTTGGTCCTTCACAAGAACTCTGCACTGACGAACGAACTTGTTCACAATGTTCTTAGGCTCGCTTGGTTCGCCACTAGGTTTGATGGCATCGATGTTGTACTTTACGCCCTCCTTCAACTTTTTGGCCGGACCTCGCACTGTCCTGTTGCCTGTAGATGATTTGCTCGATCCGGAGGGCTGAAAGAAGAAATATTGATTCATTAATATATATACAAATCATTTGAAACATGTGATGATCACCAGATGCCTGCTTATATAAATATACCTCGCTGGTCTTTGTTATTTCAGGATCAACATTTTCTTCGTCATCATAATCATAGTTCTGGACTTCATCAATTCGGTCATCTTGATCGAATATCATATCACCCTCGCCGGTATTGTTCAGATATTGGGAGCCGTCATCTTCTTCATCTGATCATCTGGCCGGCGAGGGGAGCGTATGATCTGGAAAAGGGCCTCTTCTCCTTCTCTGCTGGTATTGCCCGCCATAGCTTTTATTTAACTAATCTAGAAGAAATATAAAACAATTTAGTATTCAGATTACAATGCATGCATGCAAACAATAAGGAAAAACTGAATCATAGTACATAATATGCATCATCGAATATAATCTCGAATACATCGCCTCGAATATTATTGAATAATATATATAATCTCGAATACATCGTCTCGAATATTATCGAATAATATATATAATCTCGAATACATCGTCTCGAATATTATCGAATACATCACTAGCTAGCTAGCTAATATAGATCGAATACTACAGAATAATCTAGTTCACTCGCGGTTCCTGAGGCGCGGGCGGTGGACACCCAATGAGAAGGAACCATCACACGATCATAGCTCGGGTGAGATCCCCAAGGAACCTGCCAGGTATTGGAGAACCTGACATCCATAGCAGCCATGTAGCGACAGACGTTCTCATCCTCCTCCCTGACACGTCGATGTACCACCTCCGGCAGGGCCGACTCCCTCTACACCAAAAGTGCCCCACGCGAACGCCACCAAAGGAGCTCCGGGTCGACGACGGGACCTGGGGCCGGGTTCCTCACCAAGCGCGCGTCCCTGAAGGTGGCACCTCCCAGAGCCAGCCCGGCGGAGCCCAGTCCCAGACATGGCTCCTCTGAAGCAGGACATCGTCGCGAACGGGTCAACGGCGAGGATGCGGGCCAGGCATCATCGAGAACAAATACTATATGCAAATGTAACATTTTTTAAATGATTGGATTGTGATTTAGCTAATTCATCTAACTAAAACTAACATTTATAAAATTTCTAACATTTCTATAACATTTCTATAACATTTCTATAACTAAAAACATAAAAATTCCTAACATTTCTATAACTAAAAAATATAAAAATTACTAACATTTTTGTAACTGAAAAACAGAAACATTTCTAACATTTCTATAACTAATTAACACAATGTGTGTGTGTGACCATGGCGGGGCAGGAGCTCACAGCGCCGAGGCGAGGCGACGGGGGCGGCGGCGGGGATGGTGACGGGCGGGGATGGCGACGGGCGGCGATGGGGACGGCGTGCGCGGCTACGGGCAGCGACGGGGACAGCGACGGGCGGCGACGGGCGGCGACGGGCGGCGACGGGGGCGTCAACGGGGGCAGCGGCGATGGGGCAGAGGAGAAGAAGCAGAGGAAGAAGAGAAGAAAACTAATGATTTGAAGTGTTGCTATATATAGAAGGCGCCTTTAGTACCGTTTGGAGCCACCAACCGGTACTAAAGGGTTGTTTCGGCTAGGCGGAGCGGCGGGAAGGGCACACCTTTAGTACCGGGTGGTGGCCCCAACTGGTACTAAAGACCCCCCCCTTTAGTACCGGTTGGAGCCACGACCCGGTACTAAAGGGTGTGCGCTGGCGCAGGTGCGGTGCGGAAGTTTAGTCCCACCTCGCCCAGCGAAGAGCGGTCGCACCTGTTTAAAAGCCCCAGTGCGGGCGCTGTACTGAACACCTCTCTATAGCAGGCTTCTAGGCCTAACTCCGCCGCTCTGCCCTGTGGGCCTGTTGGGCCTTGCGGGCCTCTATCCTGGCCCAACTACATGTTGGGTTTCTAGTCGTATGCAGGCCGCTGTGGCCAAGTAGGCGGGCTTATTTATTTATTTATTTTCTTTTTTTATTTTCTGCTTTATTTATTTTCTTTTATTTATTTCTGAGTTTCTTTTTATGTATTTAGAATTTATCTGTGAATATTTTTGCTTTAGGTACAAAAAACACAAACTTTCTATTAGTGCTAGTAGTTTTCAAATTTGAATAGTTTAAATTTGAATTATTTGAAATGTGTGTGAATCACTAGTTTGTGAATAAATTTACTTTAAAAATAGATTTTTTAGTGATTCTTTTTTCTTATGTTTAATATTAGTGTGTTTTATCATTATATTAAATTTTGTACTACTTATGTTATTTAAAAAAACGAAATGCCTTTGTAACAGATGAGTTTTCGTCCGAAACCCTGATACTTCGAAAGAGATTGTCCATTTTGTACACGAAATGCATCCAGTTTTTGCCGTAACCCTCTAAACTTTTTTTCACATGCTATGTGGGTGAAATGATGATACCATGCCAACTTTCAACCTTTTCAGAGTTCATTTGTAGTGCTTTTCAATTTCGGGGTCATTTAACTCAAAAAAATCAGTAAATGCATGAAAAATAGCTAATGATGTCAGAAAGGTACACTTTTGTCCGAAAGCACAAAAGTACACGTGTCAAGTGCCAAAACACATAAGCACCATAACTATTACAAAGATTCCCTACGGTTAGTCCAAAGTGGGACTTTCCAGATATACAAGTCCAGAAACTCACTAAAGAACAAAGTGATCACATCCCAGAGTGGGATCTTTGGGTGTGAAACTTTTTCTTCACGTGTGTCCCTTTGCGCCGTAACCATGGACAATCTTCATCATTTAACTGGATACTCGGGTCAATATTCACTCTGAATGGAGCAATTTCATCAAACTTTTCATAATCTTATGACATGTCTGTCTTGTCATCCACTCCCACGATGTTTCTTTTCCCTGAAAGAACTATGTGGTGTTTTGGCTCATCGTATGATGTATTCGCTTCCTTATCTTTTCTTTTTCTCGGCTTGGTAGACATGTCCTTCACATAGAAAACCTGCGCCACATCATTGGCTAGGACGCATGGTTCGTCTGCGTACGCAAGATTGTTGAGATCCACTGTTATCATTCCGTACTGCATGTCTTCCATTACCCTGCCTCGTGTCATATTGACCCATTTGCACCGAAACAAAGGGACCTTCAAACCATGTCCATAGTCAAGTTCCCATATGTCCTCTATGTAACCATAATATGTGTCCTTTCCCCTCCTGGTTGCTGCATCAAAGCGGACACCACTGTTTTGGTTGGTGCTCTTCTTATCTTGGGCGATCGTGTAAAATGTATTCCCATTTATCTCATACCCTTTGATAGTCATTATATTCAAAGATGGTAACTGGGACAGCAAGTGCAGGTCATCTTCAATAGCGGCGTCATGCATGGCACGTGTGTACAACCAACCGGCAAAAGTCCCCGTTTGTTCACGTGTAATCCAGTCGTCAGACTGCTCCGGGTGTTTGGAGCGTAGAAAATTCTTGTGTTCCTCCATATACGGAGCCACCAAGGCAGAATTTTGTAGAACTGTGTAGTGTGCTTGAGTGAGATAATGCCCGTCCATACATATTATTTGATCCGGTCCTAGCATGCCTTTTCCACCGAGTCTGCCCTTATGCCGCGATTCAGGAACACCAATCGGCTTAAGGTCAGGAATAAAGTCAATACATAACTCAGTGACCTCCTCATTGTCATGGCCCTTGGAGATGCTTCCTTCAGGCCTAGCATGGTTATGAACATATTTCTTTAAGACTCCCATGAACCTCTCAAAGGGGAACATATTGTGTAGAAATACAGGACCGAGAATGTTAATCTCTTCGCATAGGTGAACTAGGACGTGTGTCATGATGTTGAAGAAGGATGGTGGGAACTCCAACTCGAAACTGACAAGACATTGCACCAAATCATTCTCTAACCTTGGTATTCTGGATCGATTACCTTCTGAGAGATTGCATTGAGGAATGCACATAGCTTCACAATGGCTAATCGAACTTTTTTTGGTAGAAGCCCCTCAATGCAACCGGAAGCAGTTGCGTCATAATCATGTGGCAGTCATGAGACTTTAGGTTCTGGAACTTTTTCTCTGCCATATTTATTATTCCCTTTATATTCGACGAGAAGCCAGACGGTACCTTCATACTGAACAGGCATTCAAAAAAGATTTCCTTCTCTTCTTTGGTAAGAGCATAGCTGGCATGACCCTAATGTATGTCGTCTTTTCCGGGCATACATTGCCGGTCCTCCCGTGCCTCTGGTGTATCCTTTTTCTTCCCATACACGCCCAAGAAGCCAAGCAGGGTCACGCAAAGATTCTTCATCACGTGTAACACGTCGATTGTGGAGCGGACCTCTAGGTCTTTCCAATAGGGCAGGTCCCAAAATATAGATTTGTTCTTCCACATGGGTGCGCGTCCGTCAGCGTCATTCGGAACAGATTGTCTGCCAGCACCCTTTCCAAAGATTACCTTCAAATCCTTGACCATATCAGGTACATCATCACCAGTACGGTGGCGAGGCTTCATCCGGTGATCCGCCTCACCTTTGAAATGCTTGCCTTTCTTTCTTACGGGATGCTGATACGTCTCCAACGTATCTATAATTTTTTATTGCTCCATGCTATATTATCTACTGTTTTGGACTATATTGGGCTTTATTTTCCACTTTTATATTATTTTTGGGACTAACCTATTAACCGGAGGCCCAGCCCAGAATTGTTGTTTTTTGCCTATTTCAGTGTTTCGAAGAAACAGAATATCAAACTGAGTCCAAACAGAAAAATCCTTTTTGGAACGTGATTTTCTTCCCGAATAAGACCCAGGAGACTTGGACTCTACTCCAAGAAGTACCGAAGGCGGTCACGAGGGTGGGGGCGCCCCCCCCCCCCTACAGGGCGCGCCCCCTGCCTCGTGGGCCCCTTGGTGCTCCACCGACGTACTCCTTCCTCCTATATATACCCACGTACCCCCAAACGATCAGAACAGGAGCCAAAAACCTAATTCCACCGCAGCAACTTTCTGTATCCACGAGATCCCATCTTGGGGCCTGTTCCGGAGCTCCGCCGGAGAGGGCCGTCATCATGGAGGGCTTCTACATCATCATAGCCTCTCCGATGAAGTGTGAGTAGTTTACCTCAGACCCTCGGGTCGATAGTTATTATCTAGATGGCTTGTTCTCTCTTTTTGGATCTCAATACAATGTTCTCCCCCTCTCTTGTGAAGATCCATTCGATGTAATCTTCTTCTTTTGCGGTGTGTTTGTTGAGACCGATGAATTGTGGGTTTATGATCAAGTCTATCTATGAATAATATTTGAATCTTCTCTGAATTCTTTTATGTATGATTGGTTATCTTTGCAAGTCTCTTCGAATTATCCGTTTGGTTTGGCCAACTAGATTGGTAGTTCTTGCCATGGGAGAAGTGCTTAGCTTTGGGTTCGATCTTGCGGTGTTCTTTCCCAGTGACAGAAGGGGCAGTAAGACACGTATTGTATCGTTTCCATCGAGGATAACAAGATGGGGTTTATTTCATATTGCATGAATTTATCTCTCTACATAATGTCATCTTGCTTAAAGCGTTACTCTGTTTTTAACTTAATACTCTAGATGCATGCTGGATAGCGGTCGATGAGTGGAGTAATAGTAGTAGATGCAGAATCGTTTCGATCTACTTGTAACGGACGTGATGCGTATATACATGATCATGCCAAGATATTCTCATAACTATGCTCAATTTTGTCAATTACTCAACAGTAATTTGTTCACCCACCGTAGAAAACTTATGCTCTTGAGAGAAGCCACTAGTGAAACCTATGGCCCCCGGATCTATTCTCGCCATATCAATCTCCAACACTTTAATCTTGCTTTGTTTTTACTTTGCCTTTTACTTTTCACTTTGCATCTTTATATCAAAAATACCGAAAATATTATCTATCAGATCTCACTTTCGTAAGTGACCGTGAAGGGATTGACAACCCCTAATCGTGTTGGTTGCGTTGAGCTCTTTGTGTTGTGTAGGTACGAGGGACTTGCGCGTGGCCTCCTACTGGATTGATACCTTGGTTCCCAAAAACTGAGGGAAATACTTACGCTACTCTGCTGCATCATACTTTCCTCTTTGGGGAAAACCAACGCAACCTCAAGAGGTACCAGATGCCTGCTCGGAAGAAATAGACGATATCCTAGGTACACATTCTTCCTACAATTACCCAAATATATATTGTTGGTATCATCCAAACAGTGCGTGCATGCACGGCATCCCTTGTTTGTTTGTCCTGAAAGATTACTGAGAGCAAGCCAATCATTGATGGTCACGAACAACAACGCCTTTTAGGTCAAATTCTTTATGTTTGTTCTCATCCCACGCACGTACACATTTCCATTCCACAGTTGTAAGAGTTCTTCAACTAATAGCCTTAGGTACACATCAATGTCGTTGCCGGGTTGCTTAGGGACTTGGATGAACACTGGCATCATAATGAACTTCCGCTTCATGCACAACCAAGGAGGAAGGTTATACGTACATAGAGTCACAGGTCAGGTGCTATGGTTGCTGCTCTGCTCCCCAAAAGGATTAATGCCATCTGCGCTTAGACCAAACCATACGTTCCTTGTGTCACCTGCAAAGTCCATCCTATACTTTCGCTCGATTTTTCTCCACTGCGACCCGTCAGCGGGTACTCTCAACTTCCCGTCTTTCGTACCGTCTTTCAACCGTGGTATTATAGGAGCATAACACATCACCTTGGCAGGAATCTTCTTCCTCGGGCGCTCGCCCTCGACATTACCAGGGTCAGCGCGGCTGATCTTATAGCGCAATGCACCGCATACCGGGCGTTCAAATCCTCGTACTCACCGCGATAGAGGATGTAGTCATTAGGGCATGCATGTATCTTTAGCACCTATAACCCAAGAGGTCAGACAGCCTTGTTTGCTTCGTATGTACTCTCGGAAAATTTGTTGTCCTTTGGAAGCATCTTCTTTAACATTATCAGCAACTTTCCAAATCCCTTGTCAGATACACCATTCTCTGCCTTCCATTGCAGCAATTCCAGTGTGGTGCCCAGCTTTTTCTTGTCAGCTTCGCAATTCAGGTACAACAATTTCTTGTGATCCTCTAACATGCGCTGCAACTTCTTCTTCTCCTTTTCACTTGCGCAGTTTCTCTTAGCATCTGTTGGGGAACGTAGTAATTTCAAAAAAATTCCTACGCACACACAAGATCATGGTGATGCATAGCAACGAGAGGGGAGAGTGTTGTCCACGTACACTCGTAGACCGAAAGCGGAAGCGTTATGCCAACGCAGTTGATGTAGTCGTACGTCTTCACGGCCCGACCGATCAAGTACCGAACGCACGACACCTCCGAGTTCAGCACACGTTCAGCCCGATGACGTACCTCGAACTCCGATCCAGTCGAGTGTTGAGGGAGAGTTTCGTCAGCACGACGGCGTGGTGACGATGTTGATGTTCTACCGACGCAGGGCTTCGCCTAAGCACCGCTACAGTAATATCAAGGTGGAATATGGTGGAGGGGGGCACCGCACACGGCTAAGAGATCAATGATCAATTGTTGTGTCTATGGGGTGCCCCCTTGCCCCCGTATATAAAGGAGTGGAGGAGGAGGGAGAGGGCCGGCCCCTATGGCGCGCCCTGGAGGAGTCCTACTCCCACCGGGAGTAGGATTCCCCCCTTCCAAGTAGTAGGAGTAGGAGTCAAGGAAAGGGAAGAGGGAAGAGAAGGAAGGAGGGGTCGCCGCACCTCCCCTTAGTCCAATTCGGACTAGTCAATGGGGGGCACGCAGCCTGCCTCTCCCTCTCCTCTAAAGCCCAATAAGGCCCATATTTCTTCCCCCGTATTCCCGTAACTCCCCGGTACTCCGAAAAATACCCGAACCACTCAGAACCTTTCCGATGTCCGAATATAGTTGTCCAATATATCGATCTTTACGTCTCGACCATTTTGAGACTCCTCGTCATGTCCCCGATCTCATCCGGGACTCCGAACTCCTTCGGTACATCAAAACTCATAAACTCATAATATAACTGTCATCGAAACCTTAAGCGTGCGGACCCTACGGGTTCGAGAACAATGTAGACATGACCGAGACACGTCTCCGGACAATAACCAATAGCAAAACCTGGATGCTCATATTGGCTCCTACATATTCTACGAAGATCTTTATCGGTCAGACCGCATAACAACATACGTTGTTCCCTTTGTCATCGGTATGTTACTTGCCCGAGATTCGATCGTCGGTATCTCAATACCTAGTTCAATATCATTACCAGCAAGTCTCTTTACTCGTTCCGTAATACATCATCTCACAACTAACTCATTAGTTGCAATGCTTGCAAGGCTTATGTGATGTGCATTACCGAGAGGGCCCAGAGATACCTCTCCGACAATCGGAGTGACAAATCCTAATCTTGAAATATGCCAACCCAACATGTACCTTCGGAGACACCTGTAGAGCTCCTTTATAATCACCCAGTTACGTTATGATGTTTGGTAGCACACAAAGTGTTCCTTCGGCAAACGGGAGTTGCATAATATCATAGTCATAGGAACATGTATAAGTCATGAAGAAAGCAATAGCAACATACTAAACGATCGGGTGCTAAGCTCATGGAATGCGTCATGTCAATCACATCATTCTTCTAATGATGTGATCCTGTTAATCAAATAACAACTCTTTTGTTCATGGTTAGGAAACATAACCATCTTCGATTAACGAGCTAGTCAAGTAGAGGCATACTAGTGACACTCTGTTTGTCTATGTATTCACACATGTATTATGTTTCCGGTTAATACAATTCTAGCATAAATAAGAAACATTTATCATGATATAAGGAAATAAATAATAACTTTATTATTGCCTCTAGGGCATATTTCCTTCAGTCTCCCACTTGCACTAGAGTCAATAATCTACTTCACATCGCCATGTGATTCAACACTAATACATCACCATGTGATTAACACCCATAGTTCACATCGTCATGTGAACTACACCCAAAGGGTTTACTAGAGTCGATAATCTAGTTCACATCGCTTATATGATTAACACCCAAAGAGTACTAAGATGTGATCATGTTTTGCTTGTGAGATAATTTTAGTCAACGGGTCTATCACATACAGATCCATAAGTATTTTGCGAATTCTATGTCTACAATGCTCTACACAGAGCTACTCTAGCTAATTGCTCCCACTTTCAATATGTATCTAGATTGAGACTTAGAGTCATCCAGATCTGTGTCGAAACTTGCATCGACGTAACTTTTTACGACGAACCTTTTGTCACCTCCATAATCGAGAAATATTTCCTTATTCCACTAAGGATAATTTTGACCGCTGTCCAGTGATCTACTCTTAGATCACTATTGTACTCCCTTGATTAACACAGTGTAGGGTATATAATAGATCTGGTACACAGCATGCCATACTTTATAGAACCTATGGCTGAGGCATAGCGAATGAATTTCATTCTCTTTCTATCTTCTGCTGTGGTCGGGCTTTGAGTCTTACTCAATTTCACACCTTGTAACACAGCCAAGAACTCTTTCTTTGACTGTTCCATTTTGAACTACTTCGAAATCTTGTCAAGGTATGTACTCATTGAAAAACTTATCAAGTGTCTTGATATATCTCTATAGATCTTGATGCTTAATATGTAAGTAGCTTCACCGAGGTCTTTCTTTGAAAAAACTCCTTTCAAACACTCCTTTATGCTTTGCAGAATAATTCTACATTATTTCGGTGTCAGGACCCCGATCCTAAGCCACATCGATCCAACGTGTAGCACATCATATCACTTTGCGGCCTCACGCACGGTACTCCCACGGGTGCCACCTTACCTGGCCCGGGACCGTTTGCGCCTTTTGGCTCACGTATATGATAGTGTCGCTAGCATCCATATGACAGAGAACCCGGGCCGACATGGCTAGTCGTGAACCCAAAGCGGCGCTAGCCTATGAGGACAGGCATACATGAATCACATCGAGCATGTCGGTCATCAACGTATTTATTCGGGCTGTAGCACTGGGCCAACAGGACTCCGGTAACCCGGGCTGTAGCAGGCTAGGCAGGACTCCGAATAACAGCGCGAGACATTTCCCCGAAGGGACAGACATAGGAACGACGTGAAACACATGCCGGCCAGTCAAGTGTTCCAAGCAGTAGTGCTGGGCTAGCAGGACTCCGGTGAACCGGGCTGTAGCGGACTACTATCGCTCAGAAGCACTAGACTTACATTTCCCCATATCAAAGGCTACCAAGGATAAACAACTAGATAGTCGGATCCCACTCATACCAAGCATTTCAATCATACACACAATATGCCCGATATGAGTAAATACAACATGGCATCACAACAGTACTCTACGACTCAAGTACTTTATTTAGAAGGCTCCGAGGAGCCATACATATCATCCATACAGATAGGGGTCACATGACCCAACACTCAAGTCATACAAACATACAAGCACATGCGGAAGCAAACTAGTCTAAGTACAGACACTAGAAAGAAAGAAGGCTTGACGAAGCCTGTCTATCTACATCGACCATTCACAAGTCTTGGATCACCACCTGGGTGATAAGTCACTCGTCAACGTCGAGGTCTACATAGAACCCATCAGAGGGGTTGGTGCAGTCGTCTGAAAACATGATTAAAGCAACATGAGTACGGAGGTACTCAGCAAGTCTTACAACAGGAACCTACTATACATGCACATTCTCAAGAAGGTAGTGGGGTTATTGCAGCAAGCCAGCTTTGACTCTTGGCTAAGCTACCCTACGATAGACACCACTTGTAAATCATTTGTCGCACACGAGTCCACTATCACCAACACAATACTCCACCGTGGATCCTCTCTCGCCATCCTACGAGAGGGCCATCCGCGGTACTCACACTTATCTTGAGGATTTTAGTAGTATCCATTAAATTGTCTATGAACTGATATAGGCAACCCAGAAGTCCATTACCGCGGACACGGCTATTCGAATAGATCATTTATAACCCTGCAGGGGTGTACTTCTTCACACATGTTTCCACCACTTAGCGTCTGCACACGACATGTGCTCGGCAGACTTCAAGCGAAAGCCGACGTGGGTGTAGACCACGACCTACCTAAACACTCAAGTCTCTAGTCCAGGTTTATCGCCTATTCGGGTTCCATCCGCAGGGAGTCCGGCCAAGGTTTCCACTAACGTCCCCGAACGATGTGAACAGGGTTCCCCAGACACCAAACGGGCGAGTCGGTACACCGTGCCATGTGCCTACCGCAACACAGCCCACCCCGATGGTCAGCGCCGCATGCGGCCCCCAGCATACTACAAACACCAGAAACTACTTGCAACTTCTGGACAGAGGACAAGGGTGGATAAGAAATCGAGCGGGGTCATATTTCAGGGCCCAATGTGTGGTAGTAACTGTATCATGGATCACAAACACAGAACTCAGTTCTTAAGGACGGCCTCAATGAAACAACCCACCATGTACTCCTACATGGCCTCTCATCGATTCCTTTACCAAATCGTATTCAACACTTCACTCTTGTCACCGACACAACCTTTCACTCCAGTTCATCATCCCGATGAGCCCTGACACAACTCTAAGCATAGCAAGCACAGCACGGTAGGAACACACACACATGTATTGGCTCAACCAACTCCTACACATGCTAGTGGGTTTCATCTAGTTACTGTGGCAATGACAGGTCATGCAAAGGAAGTGGGTTCAACTACCGCAACACACAGCAGTTTGAAACGCGTTGTCTTAATGCAATAAACGAGAGCAGAAGCGAGAACATGGGTTTGTATCGGAATGATCAATGGGTTGCTTTCCTGATGGAGTAGTAGTGGGATACTGCCCTTCAGTTGGATACTCGTGGATATCCTCGGAGGCAGAACCTACCACGAAGAACACATCAGAACACAATCAACTCATGACGATATGCAACAATATGATGCATGCTATGACATGGCAATATGGATGTGTCCTGACCTAATGCAAGTTAAACCAGAAAGGAATGAACTCATTTGAACCAAAGGTTCAAATGGTAGCTCATTTAACATAGCCTAATGGTGCATAATCTTATGTTGCCTAAACAGCAGGTTTAACTTGTTCTGACATGCATGAAACCAGTACCAATGGATAGGTTGGATTTTTCTGATAATTTTTCATATATAAAACTTTACATTTGGAGTTATAGATTAATTTCTATGAATTTTTGAAGTTTGGGTTAATTTCTGGATTTCCTGTATAAAATTAATTCCAGTAAATTAAATTACTGCGTCAGCATGAGGTCATGCTGACCTCAACAAGTCAACAGCCAGTCCAGGTCAACTGACCAGTGGGCCCAGGGGGTTAGTGATTAATTAAACTCGTTTAATTAGTTTTAAGCTAATCTGGTGATTAACAGAAGGGGGCCCCACCTGTCATTGACTCAACAGAGTCAACCAGCGGCCCACCAGTCAACGGTCAAGGGTCAACTCGCCGGCGTCTAGCCGCCGGCGAGGCCAGACGCGGCGGAGCAAAGTGGATTTGGCCGTTCCGGCCACCAAATGGGGCGCGGAAGGCATCTACGCGCTCCTGGGAACGAGCCGCGGCTATTGGTGGAGTTAGTTGGGGTCGGGGTGGCCGGAGTTGGCGCCGGCGACGAGTTTGGGCGGCGCCGGGGCTCGGGTGAGCTCGGACTCATCGCTAGGGGGCAAGGTGAGGCGCGTGGAGTGCAGGGTTGGACCCAACGCAACATGGTGAGTGCGATGGACACGGTGGCATGGCCGTTGGGTGGCCGGAGCCTCGTCGGCGACGAGCTCCGCGGCGGTGCGTGCGGGTGAGCTACATGTAATCGCTACGGGGCTCGAGAGAGAGAACGGGGAGGATGGGGAGGTGGCCAGGCTCACGGTGGTTGCAGCGAGCATCGAGGTGGGCTCGGGGAAGGTCGGAGCTGAGCGGGGCGATGATGGCGATCTCGGCGGCCGGAGTTGGGGAAGACGGGGTCGGGGCGACTCCAGAGCGGGCGAGCGCTCGGGGCTCGTCTTGCTCGAAGAAGAGGAGGGTGGCGGAGCTCGTGGAAACGGTCGGGTGGCGCGGGGACGACGGTGGCTATGGCTACATCGGCGGAGCGGCGACGGTGGCGTCGGCCATGGCGAAGGGGAGCGAGGGAGGCGAGGCAGGGCGAGTGGGCGTGTCCAGGGGCTCGGGGCGGCGACGTGGATCACGTCCAGGGCAGCGGGGCGGCGAGGAGGTGAAGCAGGGCGGCGGGGAGCTGCGTGGCGCGCGCTGGTGCCGGCGTCGAGCACCTGCGCGCCTGCCTGGCCAAGCCAAGCAGCTCGCTGGCGCGGCAGCTGGGCTGGGCCGGCAGGTGGGCCGGTTAGGCGCCAGGTAAGTTTTCCTCTGCTTTTCCTTTTTCTATTTTTCTGTAACTTTGTGGACTTATTAAAAATACTAAAACAACTCCTAAAATCACCAAACTTCATCTGGTCCTTAGTTAGAATATTTCCAGCAAGGAACATTTTAGTTTGGAGATATTTGAGCATTTGAAATATTTTATAAATTTTAAATGCCCAAATTCAAATACTAATGCATTAATTCAATGACCTTCTGTTGACCTAGAAAAATATGCACCATTTTTGCCAGAGGTTTTAATCCAAGACAAAGAGGGTGAACATTTTAGAAGGGCATTTCAGGTTCATTGAAAATATTTTTAGCAAACCCTAGTTGATTTCAGGAGGGGTGTTGGGGGTTCTGCCTTCCCCATTTCAAATTTCTGTCAAAAGTAGACATGATGCACACTCTAATGCATGAGCTAGCTAGGATGTGACAACTCACCCCCACTCAAAAGAATCTCGTCCCGAGATTTAGGTTCCTCCGAAAAGAAGGTGGGGTACTCGAGTCGAAGACGATCCTCCCTTTCCCATGTAGCTTCTTTCTCGGAATGGTGTGACCATTGAACTTTGAGAAACTTGATATTGTGGCATCGAGTGGTACGCTCGGCTTGATCAAGGATACGAATGGGGTATTCTCGATAGGTGAGGTTATCTTGGAGATCAAGCGTTTCGTGGTCCACTCCACAGATAGGATCCGAGAAGCAACGCCTGAGTTGAGAAACGTGGAAGACGTCATGAACTCTGGAGAGATGCGGAGGTAGTTCCAGCTGGTAGGCAACTTCTCCTCGTTTGGCAAGAATGCAAAAAGGTCCAATGTAACGAGGAGCCAATTTGCCTTTGATACCGAATCGATGGGTTCCCTTTAAAGGTGTAACCCGAAGGTAAGCCATCTCGTCGACTTCATAAGCCATGGGCTTATGCTTGCGGTCATACTGACTCTTTTGTCGGGATTGGGCGGTTTTCAACTTCTCACGAATAATGCGAACTTGCTCTTCTGCATCCTGGATCATGTCCGGGCCAAAGAGTTGTCTCTCGCCGGTTTCTGACCAGTTAAGAGGCGTTCGACATTTTCATCCATAGAGAACTTCGAAAGGGGCTTTGCCCAAGCTAGCTTGATAACTATTGTTATAAGCGAACTCGGTGAATGGTAGGCACTTCTCCCAATTCATACCGAAGGAGATGACAGAAGCTCGGAGCATATCCTCCAGAATTTGATTGACTCGTTCTACTTGACCACTTGATTGAGGATGGAAGGCGGTGCTAAAGGAAAGTCGAGTTCCCAAAGCATTTTGGAAACTTTCCCAAAATCGAGAGGTGAAAAGACTTCCACGGTCTGAATTAATTTCCAATGGGACACCATGGAGAGACACTATTCGAGAGATGTACAAATCAGCTAGCTGGCTAGCGGTTATGCTCTCGCGAACAGGTAAGAAGTGGGCTACTTTGGAGAGACGATCGACGACAACGAAGATAGCATTATTCCCTCTTTTGGTTCTGGGAAACCCGGTGATGAAATCCATACCGATTTTATCCCATTTCCATTCAGGAATCTCCAATGGTTGAAGGGTGCCAGCAGGCCGTTGATGCTCTGCTTTGACACGACGACAGACGTCACAACTAGCAATATATTGAGCGATTTCTCTCTTCATCCTAGTCCACCAAAACCTCTGGCGTAGGTCTTGATACATTTTAGTACTACCGGGATGAATGGTGAGAGGGGATTCATGAGCTTCCTTAAGGATCAATTGACGTAAATGTTGCTTCTTGGGAACCACCAAGCGGTTTTCGAAGAAGACAACACCTTGTTCATCCATGGAAAAACATTTAGCAACTCCGCTAGCAATGTTTTCCCTGATGTGGGATATGCCCTTATCGCGCTTCTGGGCAGCTATGATTTGATCCGTAAGGTTAGGTTTCGCCACCAGGGTGGAAAGGAATCCTCGAGGAACAATGTGAAGGTTAAGCTTACGAAATTCCTCGTGGAAAAGTGGTTGACCTTGTTGTAACATCAGATTGTTACAATAAGACTTACGACTTAGTGCATCAGCCATGACATTGGCTTTGCCTGGGGTGTAAGTTATTCCTAAGTCGTAATCTGAGATCAACTCGACCCAACGTCTTTGCCTGAGATTCAAATCCGGTTGGGTGAAGATATATTTCAAACTTTGGTGATCAGTGTAGATTTTGCAACGATTACCCAGAAGGTAATGTCGCCAGGTTTTGAGTGCATGGACTACTGCTGCAAGCTCTAGATCATGAGTGGGATAATTATCCTCATGTGGACGCAACTGTCGAGATGCGTAGGCAATCACATGACGATCTTGCATGAGTATGCAACCTATTCCTTGTCACGAGGCGTCGCAATAGATAACAAAGTCCTTAGAGAAATTTGGTGGTACCAGCACGGGAGCAGATGTCAGGCGTCTTTTCAGTTCCTGAAAGCTAAAATCGCACTGTGGGGTCCACTCGAACTTTTTATCTTTCTTGAGGAGTTCAGTTAGAGGCTTGGCAACCTTGGAGAAATTCTCGACGAAGCGGCGGCAATAGCTCGCTAAACCAAGAAAACTCCGAACTTGCTTGACCGTTTCAGGTGGAGTCCAGTCAAGGACGGCTTGAACTCGCTCGGGATTGACAGCAATGCCCTTACCAGAGATTACATGGCCCAGATAGGTCACTTCTGGCAACCAGAATTCACACTTGGAGAATTTGGCATAAAGGCGATGCTCTCAAAGTTTCATCAATACTAACCTTAGATGTTCGGCATGTTCCTCCTCATTCTTGGAGTAGATGAGTATATCATCGAGGTAAACCACGACGAATTTATCCAAATACTCCATGAAGATCGAGTTCATTAACCGAGAGAAGGTGGATGGGGCATTGATTAAACCGAAGGACATGACGGTGTACTCGTATTGGCTGTAACGAGTAACGAAGGCCGTTTTGGGAATGTCCCCGTTCTTGATTTTGATTTGATGGTAGCCCAACCTCAAATCCATCTTGAAAAAGACAGAGGATCCAGCGAGCTGATCATACAGGTCGTTGATCCTGGGGAGCGGATACTTGTTCTTGATAGTGACCAAATTGACAGGTCGATAATCCACAACCATCCGATCCGTTCCATCCTTCTTCTTGACGAAGAGGACGGGGCAAGCCCATGGAGATGAACTAGGACGGATGAAACCCTTTTGCAAGGACTCATCGAGTTGTTTCTTAAGCTCAGCTAGTTCTAGGGGTGCCATCTTATAAGGTCTCCTAGAGATTGGGACGGTTCCTGGAACAAGGTCTATTACGAACTCGACATCTCTGTCAGGTGGAACACCTGGCAGTTCCTCTGGAAAGACATCCGGAAAGTCACGGACTACCGGAATATCTTCAAGGTCTGGAAGGGGGTTGGCATTTAGAGAATAAAGCTGACGTTCCGACACTCGGGTCAAAACGTTGACTGTCTTGCCCGATGGATGGGTAAGTTGAACAGTTCTAGTTGAGCAGTCAATCTTGGCGTAATGAGCTGACATCCAGTCCATACCCAAGATGATGTTTATGTCTGAAGACTTGAGAGCTATTAGTGACGCAAGGAAGACCAATCTGTCGACAAGAATTTCATTTCCATGGCTGATTCTAGAGGTTTGCCACTTAGAACCAGGGGTTTGAATTACCATGGAGGTGGGCATGTCACAAAAGGTGGTGTTGTGCAAACGAGCATAGCTCTCAGAAATAAATGAATGAGATGCTCCAGTATCAAAGAGAACAGTTGCCGAATGGCAATTAACAAGGAGCGTACCGAGAACGACGTTGGGGTCCTCTTGAGTCTCTTCAGCTGAGACGTAGTTGACATGGCCACGAGCAGTGGTGGCTGGCTTGGCGACTAGCACCTTCGCTGTTGACTTACCATGTCCAACGGACTTTCCGAACTGGCTGGGGTTGTTCTGGGGACACTCACGGATGTAGTGGCCCGGCTCACCACACTTGAAGCAAGTTATCATATTGGGGCGTGGAGCAGTATTGGCAGTGGGGCCACCAAAAGTCTTGGCCGGCACATACTGTTGGTTGGGACGAGGCGCCTCAAAGGATGGCCTCGGGGTATACCTGGGTGGCATAGCAGAATTTGGGATCCAGACCCGACGCTTCTGCGATCCAGAACCGGATGAGGAACCATAGTCACGGGAGTGCTTGCGTGAAGCTTCAAAATCATTCTGCCCTGTCTCGGCACTAATGGCCTTATTGACTAGCTTCGGAAAGGAAGTGCATTCATGCAGACGAAGGTCACGACAGAGCTCAGGGCTAAGTCCCTTGCGGAACCTTGCCTGCTTCTTGGCGTCGGTGGATACCTCTTCGGGAGCATAGCGTGCAAGCTTCCCAAACTCGCGACTGTATGCATCCACAGTCAGCTTCCCCTGGGTGAAGTTACAGAACTCCTCCCTCTTGCGATCCATGAGGCCTTCCGGGATATGATGCTCACGGAAAGCAGCACTGAAATCAGCCCAGGTAGTGAGTTGGCCGACCGGACGCATAGCTTCATAATTCTCCCACCAAAGGCTGGCAGGGCCTTCGAGGTGATAGGCAGCAAAGGTGACTTTATCATCTTCAGCCACGTTGGCAGAACATAGCTTGTGGGCGATGCTGCGGAGCCAGTCATCCGCATCGAGAGGTTCGATGGAATGGTTGAACTTTGGCGGGTACAGCTTGACAAAGTCATTGGTGGACACTGGATTGATCCTCTGCTGGCGTGCAGTGTTCTGCTCAATCCGCTCTAGCAAGCGGTTGGTGTCGCGCCTGTTGCGCTCTGCCTCCAGCATCACTTCGGCCAGAGAAGGTGGTTGAGGCAGACTTTCCTCCCTAGGTGCACTAGCTTCTCCCTGCTCCGGAGCAGCAGGGTTGCTGCGGGTGTTGACCATCCTAGGAAAACAAAACAGCGATTTAAACCAGGATGGCAAAATCTGGCCAAGGAAGTGCGGAATGTAATGGATAACAAGGAATGCAGAGATGTTCATCTGTATGACATGGTAATATAGAAACTGCCATATATACACCAACAGTCATACACACCATACATAGTTTAGTACAAGCCCAACTGAAGTACCACTATGATGGAAGACGTTACATCTCATCGGAGACATTCCAAGCTCCTATACATTATTTAGCTACACCTCCGGCATCGATACACACTAAGTCATATTCCACGGGTCACGCAGGACGGTGGACATACAACTATTGCAATACTAGCGAGACTACTACTAGCTCAGACGGCTCCGTAGAAGTCCTCATAGAAGTCACCACCCAGACCTGGAAGCGGAACATGGTCATCTGGGAACAGACGGTCCTGCGGTGCTTGTGGACCATAGGGACTTGGGTGCGGCCTTGGTCCAACAGACGGCGGCAGATGAGGTCCACGAGGAGGGGTGATGCCTCCCACCTCATGCCATTCCATTAAGTCTGGCAGACTAGCCCGCACAGGATACAAGTCTCTCATGTCCATGTATCCGGCTTGCACAGCAGGTGCAAACCTCGTCAAGGTGGCCCAATGATCAGCACGAGCATTAAAGAGCTCCATACGCAAGGCCCGGTTTTCACGGTCCTTATCTTCCAACATCTCAGTAGTGGTGCAAAGGAGTGAGTCCTCATGGGATGCATCACTGTACATGCCCTGAAGGTAACCATGCGCCCCAGGAAGGGATGCTGGCATGTAGCGAAATTCAGTGTTGCTCAACAAGGCAGTTCTGGCTCGAATGATAGTCATCATCGAGTAGGCTGCATCCTGCACGGACATTCCAATAGTGATCCCAAGTCCATAAGAACAGTGGAGTGGTTCCGTGGCTCTGGGATAAGATGGATATATCCTGACCGTGCACAGATATTGGCTCTGGTTGAAATCTCTAAACTGCTCTTCGACGGTGTATTCAGGGTACCATCGGTAACCTGCCTCAACCATCACTCGAACCAACATGGTGGTATGACCACATATACCGATGCAACGGGTCAGACGAACCACTTGGTTCTGGGGACGGGTAGCCATCTGAAAGCACAAAATAGTGCAAAGGCATTAGAATTTCTGGATGAAATTGGACAGCATAACGGCTGTAAATGCTCAGAAAAAGACTTGAGACATCCACAACAGTTTGCGAAACCACTCAACAACATCATATCAAGGTTCTGGTTCAATTGGCAACATACTAAACTTTAGTAGAACTGAACTGGGTTGTATCCAACAGTCCTATAGGTTACTACGGATTTAGTAACACGTGAACCTGATAGAGAGAAGAGAGCCTAGTCCTTAACCCACGTAGAATGAGAAGAGAATGACTCAGAATAGAGGGCATAAGGTAAAGGAGTAAAAGAGCCTTACGTTCCCTACCACAATCAATTCCCCTACATATAACTAGAGCATTTCTAGACTCGACATCGACCAGTTTGGCTTAGCGAACCTACAGGCAGTCCGGCTCTGATGCCAACGCTGTCAGGACCCCGATCCTAAGCCACATCGATCCAGCGTGTAGCACATCATATCACTTTGCGGCCTCACGCACGGTACTCCCACGGGTGCCACCTTACCTTGCCCGGGACCGTTTGCGCCTTTTGGCTCACGTATATGATAGTGTCGCTAGCATCCATATGACAGAGAACCCGGGCCGACATGGCTAGTCGTGAACCCAAAGCGGCGCTAGCCTATGAGGACAGGCATACATGAATCACATCGAGCATGTCGGTCATCAACGTATTTATTCGGGCTGTAGCACTGGGCCAACAGGACTCCGGTAACCCGGGCTGTAGCAGGCTAGGCAGGACTCCGAATAACAGCGCGAGACATTTCCCCGAAGGGACAGACATAGGAACGACGTGAAACACATGCCGGCCAGTCAAGTGTTCCAAGCAGTAGTGCTGGGCTAGCAGGACTCCGGTGAACCGGGCTGTAGCGGACTACTATCGCTCAGAAGCACTAGACTTACATTTCCCCATATCAAAGGCTACCAAGGATAAACAACTAGATAGTCGGATCCCACTCATACCAAGCATTTCAATCATACACACAATATGCCCGATATGAGTAAATACAACATGGCATCACAACAATACTCTACGACTCAAGTACTTTATTTAGAAGGCTCCGAGGAGCCATACATATCATCCATACAGATAGGGGTCACATGACCCAACACTCAAGTCATACAAACATACAAGCACATGCGGAAGCAAACTAGTCTGAGTACAGACACTAGAAAGAAAGAAGGCTTGACGAAGCCTGTCTATCTACATCGACCCTTCACAAGTCTTGGATCACCACCTGGGTGATAAGTCACTCGTCAATGTCGAGGTCTACATAGAACCCATCAGAGGGGTTGGTGCAGTCGTCTGAAAACATGATTAAAGCAACATGAGTACGGAGGTACTCAGCAAGTCTTACAACAGGAACCTACTATACATGCACATTCTCAAGAAGGTAGTGGGGTTATTGCAGCAAGCCAGCTTTGACTCTTGGCTAAGCTACCCTACGATAGACACCACTTGTAAATCATTTGTCGCACACGAGTCCACTATCACCAACACAATACTCCACCGTGGATCCTCTCTCGCCATCCTACGAGAGGGCCATCCGCGGTACTCACACTTATCTTGAGGATTTTAGTAGTATCCATTAAATTGTCTATGAACTGATATAGGCAACCCAGAAGTCCATTACCGCGGACACGGCTATTCGAATAGATCATTTATAACCCTGCAGGGGTGTACTTCTTCACACATGTTTCCACCACTTAGCGTCTGCACACGACATGTGCTCGGCAGACTTCAAGCGAAAGCCGACGTGGGTGTAGACCACGACCTACCTAAACACTCAAGTCTCTAGTCCAGGTTTATCGCCTATTCGGGTTCCATCCGCAGGGAGTCCGGCCGAGGTTTCCACTAACGTCCCCGAACGATGTGAACAGGGTTCCCGAGACACCAAACGGGTGAGTCGGTACACCGTGCCACGTGCCTACCGCAACACAGCCCACCCCGATGGTCAGCGCCGCGTGCGGCCCCCAGCATACTACAAACACCAGAAACTACTTGCAACTTCTGGACAGAGGACAAGGGTGGATAAGAAGTCGAGCGGGGTCATATTTCAGGGCCCAATGTGTGGTAGTAACTGTATCATGGATCACAAACACAGAACTCAGTTCTTAAGGACGGCCTCAATGAAACAACCCACCATGTACTCCTACATGGCCTCTCATCGATTCCTTTACCAAATCGTATTCAACACTTCACTCTTGTCACCGACAAAACCTTTCACTCCAGTTCATCATCCCGATGAGCCAGACCTGACACAACTCTAAGCATAGCAAGCACAGCACGGTAGGAACACACACACATGTATTGGCTCAACCAACTCCTACACATGCTAGTGGGTTTCATCTAGTTACTGTGGCAATGACAGGTCATGCAAAGGAAGTGGGTTCAACTACCGCAACACACAGCAGTTTGAAACGCGTTGTCTTAATGCAATAAACGAGAGCAGAAGCGAGAACATGGGTTTGTATCGGAATGATCAATGGGTTGCTTGCCTGATGGAGTAGTAGTGGGATACTGCCCTTCAGTTGGATACTCGTGGATATCCTCGGAGGCAGAACCTACCACGAAGAACACATCGGAACACAATCAACTCATGACGATATGCAACAATATGATGCATGCTATGACATGGCAATATGGATGTGTCCTCACCTAATGCAAGTTAAACCAGAAAGGAATGAACTCATTTGAACCAAAGGTTCAAATGGTAGCTCATTTAACATAGCCTAATGGTGCATAATCTTATATTTCCTAAACAGCAGGTTTAACTTGTTCTGACATGCATGAAACCAGTACCAATGGATAGGTTGGATTTTTCTGATAATTTTTCATATATAAAACTTTACATTTGGAGTTATAGATTAATTTCTATGAATTTTTGAAGTTTGGGTTAATTTCTGGATTTCCTGTATAAAATTAATTCCAATAAATTAAATTACTGCGTCAGCATGAGGTCATGCTGACCTCAGCAAGTCAACAGCCGGTCCAGGTCAACTGACCAGTGGGCCCAGGGGGTTAGTGATTAATTAAACTCGTTTAATTAGTTTTAAGCTAATCTGGTGATTAACAGAAGGGGGCCCCACCTGTCATTGACTCAACAGAGTCAACCAGGGGCCCACCAGTCAACGGTCAAGGGTCAACTCGCCGGCGTCTAGCCGCCGGCGAGGCCAGACGCGGCGGAGCAAAGTGGATTTGGCCGTTCCGGCCACCAAATGGGGCGCGGAAGGCATCTACGCGCTCCTGGGAACGAGCCGCGGCTATTGGTGGAGTTAGTTGGGGTCGGGGTGGCAGGAGTTGGCGCCGGCGACGAGTTTGGGCGGCGCCGGGGCTCGGGTGAGCTCGGACTCGTCGCTAGGGGGCAAGGTGAGGCGCGTGGAGTGCAGGGTTGGACCCAACGCAACGTGGTGAGTGCGATGGACACGGTGGCGTGGCCGTTGGGTGGCCGGAGCCTCGTCGGCGACGAGCTCCGCAGCGGTGCGTGCGGGTGAGCTACATGTAATCGCTACGGGGCTCGAGAGAGAGAACGGGGAGGATGGGGAGGTGGCCAGGCTCATGGTGGTTGCAGCAAGCGTCGAGGTGGGCTCGGGGAAGGTCGGAGCTGAGCGGGGCGATGATGGCGATCTCGGCGGCCGGAGTTGGGGAAGACGGGGTCGGGGCGACTCCAGAGCGGGCGAGCGCTCGGGGCTCGTCTTGCTCGAAGAAGAGGAGGGTGGCGGAGCTCGTGGAAATGGTCGGGTGGCGCGGGGACGACGGTGGCTATGGCTACATCAGCGGAGCGGCGACGGTGGCGTCGGCCATGGCGAAGGGGAGCGAGGGAGGCGAGGCAGGGCGAGTGGGCATGTCCAGGGGCTCGGGGCGGCGACGTGGATCACGTCCAGGGCAGCGGGGCGGCGAGGAGGTGAAGCAGGGCGGCGGGGAGCTGCGTGGCGCGCGCTGGTGCCGGTGTCGAGCACCTGCGCGCCTGCCTGGCCAAGCCAAGCAGCTCGCTGGCGCGGCAGCTGGGCTGGGCCGGCAGGTGGGCCGGTTAGGCGCCAGGTAAGTTTTCCTCTGCTTTTCCTTTTTCTATTTTTCTGTAACTTTGTGGACTTATTAAAAATACTAAAACAACTCCTAAAATCACCAAACTTCATCTGGTCCTTAGTTAGAATATTTCCAGCAAGGAACATTTTAGTTTGGAGATATTTGAGCATTTGAAATATTTTATAAATTTTAAATGCCCAAATTCAAATACTAATGCATTAATTCAATGACCTTCTGTTGACCTAGAAAAATATGCACCATTTTTGCCAGAGGTTTTAATCCAAGACAAAGAGGGTGAACATTTTAGAAGGGCATTTCAGGTTCATTGAAAATATTTTTAGCAAACCCTAGTTGATTTCAGGAGGGGTGCTGGGGGTTCTGCCTTCCCCATTTCAAATTTCTGTCAAAAGTAGACATGATGCACACTCTAATGCATGAGCTAGCTAGGATGTGACATTCGGATCAACAATATGTCATTCACATGTACTTATTCAGAAATGTTGTAGTGCTCCCACTCACTTTCTTGTAAATACAGGCTTCACCGTAAGTCTGTATAAAACTATATCCTTTGATCAACTTATCAAAGCGTATATTCCAACTCCGAGATGCTTGCACCAGTCCATAGATGGATCGCTGGAGCTTGCACATTTTTTGAACACCTTTAGGATTGACAAAACCTTCTGGTTGCATCATATACAACTCTTCTTTAAGAAATCCATTAAGGATTGCAGTTTTGTTATCCATTTGCCAGATTTCATAAAATGTGGCAATTTGCTAACATGATTCGGACAGACTTAAGCATCGCTACGAGTGAGAAGGTCTCATCGTAGTCAACTCCTTGAACTTGTCGAAACCTTTTGCGACAATTCTAGCTTTGTAGATAGTAACACTACTATCAGCGTACGTCTTCCTCTTGAAGATCCATTTAATCGCAATGGCTCGCCGATCATCGGGCAAGTCAATCAAAGTCCATACTTTGTTCTTATACATGGATCCCATCTCAGATTTCATGGCCTCAAGCCATTTCGCGGAATCTGGGCTCATCATCGCTTCCTCATAGTTCGCAGGTTCGTCATGGTAAAGTAACATGACCTCCAGAACAGGATTAAAGTACCACTCAGGTGTGGACCTCACTTTGGTTGACCTACGAGGTTCGGTAGTAACTTGATCTGAAGTTACATGATCATCATCATTAGCTTCCTCACTAATTGGTGTAGGAGTCACAAGAACATATTTCTGTGATGAACTACTTTCCAATAAGGGAGCAGGTACAGTTACCTCATCAAGTTCTACTTTCCTCCCACTCACTTCTTTCGAGAGAAACTCCTTCTCTAGAAAGGATCCATTCTTAGCAACGAATGTCTTGCCTTTAGATCTGTGATAGAAGGTGTACCCAACTGACTCTTTGGGTATCCTATGAAGACACATTTCTCCGATTTGTGTTTGAGCTTATCATGTTGAAACTTTTCCACATAAGCATCGCAGTCCCAAACTTTAAGATACGACAACTTTGGTTTCTTGCCAAACTAGAGTTCATATTGTGTCGTCTCAACGGACTTAGATGGTGCCCCTTTTTAACGTGAATGCAGCTGTCTCTAATGCATGACCCCAAAACGATAGTGGTAAATCGGTAAGAAACATCATAGATTGTACTATATCCAATAAAGTACGGTTATGGCATTCGGACACACCATTATGTTGTGGTGTTCCAGGTGGCACGAATTTGTGAAACTATTCCACATTGTTTTAATTGAAGACCAAACTCGTAACTCAAATATTTGTCTCCGTGATCAGATCGTAGAAACCTTATTTTCTTGTCACGATGATTTTCCACTTCACTCTGAAATTCTTTGAACTTTTCAAATATTTCAGACTTATGTTTCATCAAGTAGATATACCCATATCTGCTCAAATCATCTGTGAAGGTCAGAAAATAATGATACCCGCCGCGAGCCTCAACACTCACCGGACCACATACATCAGTATGTATGATTTTCAATAAGTCAGTTGCTTGCTCCATTGTTCCGGAGAACGGAGTTTTAGTCATCTTGCCCATAAGGCATGGTTCGCAAGCATCAAGTGATTCATAATCAACTGATTCCAAAATCCCATCAGCATGGAGTTTCTTCATGCGCTTTACACCAATATGACCTAAACGGCAGTGCCACAAATAAGTTGCACTATCATTATTAACTTTGCATCTTTTGGCTTCAATATTATGAATATGTGTATCACTACGATCGAGATCCAACAAACCATTTTCATTGGGTGTGTAACCATATAAGGTTTTATTCATGTAAACAGAACAACAATTTATTCTCTTACTTAAATGAATAACTGTATTGCAATAAACCTGATCAAATCATATTCATGCTCAACGCAAACACCAAATAACACTTATTTAGGTTCAACACTAATCCCGAAAGTATAGGGAGTGTACGATGACGATCATATCAATCTTGGAACCACTTCCAACACACATCGTCACTTCACCCTCAACTAGTCTCTGTTTATTCTGCAGCTCCTGTTTCGAGTTACTACTCTTAGCAACTGAACTAGTATCAAATACTGAGGGGTTGCTATAAACACTAGTAAAGTACACATCAATATGTATATCAAATATACCTTTGTTTATTTTGCCATCCTTCTTATCCGCCAAATACTTGGGGCAGTTCCGCTTCCAGTGACCAGTCCCTTTGCAGTAGAAGCACTTAGTCTCGGGCTTAGGACCAGACTTGGGCTTTTTCACTTGAGCAGCAACTTGCTTGCCGTTCTTCTTGAAGTTCCCCTTCTTCCCTTTGCCCTTTTCTTGAAACTAGTGGTCTTGTTAACCATCAACACTTGATGCTTTTCTTGATTTCTACCTTCGTCGATTTCAGCATCACGAAGAGCTTGGGAATCGTTTTCGTTATCCCTTGCATATTATAGTTCATCACGAAGTTCAACTAACTTGGTGATGGTGACTAGAGAATTCTGTCAATCACTATTTTATCTGGAAGATTAACTCCCACTTGATTCAAGCGATTGTAGTACCCAGACAATCTGAGCACATGCTCACTGCTTGAGCTATTCTCCTCCATCTTTTAGCTATAAAACTTGCTGGAGACTTCATATCTCTCAACTCGGGTATTTGCTTGAAATATTAACTTCAAATCCTGGAACATCTCATATGGTCCATAACGTTCAAAACGTCTTTGAAGTCCCGATTCTAAGCCGTTAAGCATGGTGCACTAAACTATCAAGTAGTCATCATATTGAGCTAGCCAAATGTTCATAACGTCTGCATCTGCTCCTGTAATAGGTCTGTCACCTAGCGGTGCATCAAGGACATAATTCTTCTGTGCAGCGATGAGGATAGTCATCAGATAACGAATCCAATCCACATCATTGCTACTAACATCTTTCAACACAATTTTCTCTAGGAACATATCAAAAATAAAACAGGGGAGCTAAACGCGATCTATTGATCTACAACATAGATATGCTAATACTACCAGGACTAAGTTCATGATAAATTAAAGTTCAATTAATCATATTACTTAAGAACTCCCACTTAGAAAGACATCTCTCTAATCCTCTAAGTGATCACGTGATCCAAATCAACTTAACCATAACCGATCATCACGTGAAATGGAGTAGCTTTCAATGGTGAACATCACTATGTTGATCATATCTACTATATGATTCACGCTCGACCTTTCGGTCTCAGTGTTCCGAGGCCATATCTGCATATGCTAGGCTCATAAAGTTTAACCTGAGTATTCTGCGTGTGCAAAAACTGGCTTGCACCCGTTGTAGATGGACGTAGAGCTTATCGCACCCGATCATCACGTGGTGTCTGGGCACGACGAACTTTGGCAACGGTGCATACTCAGGGAGAACACTTTTATCTTGAAATTTAGTGAGAGATCATCTTATAATGCTAGCGTCAATCAAAGCAAGATAAGATGCATAAAATATAAACATCACATGAAATCAATATAAGTGATATGATATGGCCATCATCATCTTGTGCTTGTGATCTCCATATCCGAAGCACCTCCATGATCACCATCGTCACCCGGCGCGACACCTTGATCTCCATCGTAGCATCGTTGTCGTCTCGCCAATCTTATGCTTCTACGACTATCACTACCGCTTAGTGATAAAGTAAAGCATTACAGGGCGATTGCATTGCATACAATAAAGCGACAACCATATGGCTCCTGCCAGTAGCCGATAACTCGGTTACAAAACATGATCATCAAATACAATAAAATTTAGCATCATGCCTTGACCATATCACATCACAACATGCCCTGCAAAAACAAGTTAGACGTCCTCTACTTTGTTGTTGCAAGTTTTACGTGGCTGCTACGGGCTGAGCAAGAACCAATCTTACCTATGCATCAAAACCACAACGATAGTTTGTCAAGTTGGTGCTGTTTTAACCTTCGCAAGGACCAGGCGTAGCCACACTCGGTTCAACTAAAGTTGGAGAAACTGACACCCGCCAGCCACCTGTGTGCAAAGCATGTCGGTAGAACCAGTCTCGCATAAGCGTACGCGTAATGTCGGTCCGAGCCGCTTCATCCAATAATACCGCCGAACCAAAGTATGACATGCTGGTAAGTAGTATGACTTATATCGCTCACAACTCACCTGTGTTCTACTCGTGCATATAACATCAACACATAAAACCAGGCTCGGATGCCACTGTTGGGGAATGTAGTAATTTCAAAAAATTACCTACGCACACGCAAGATCATGGTGATGCATAGCAACGAGAGGGGAGAGTGTTGTCCACGTACCCTCGTAGACCGAAAGCGGAAGCGTTATGACAACGTGGTTGATGAAGTCGTACGTCTTCACGGCCCGACCGATCAAGTACGAATGCACGGCACCTCCGAGTTCAGCACACGTTCAGCCCGATGACGTCCCTTGAACTCCGATCCAGCCGAGTGTTGAGGGGGAGTTTCGTCAGCACGACGGCGTGGTGACAATGTTGATGTTCTACCGACGCAGGGCTTCGCCTAAGCACCGCTACAGTAATATCGAGGTGGAATATGGTGGAGGGGGCACCGCACACGGCTAAGAGATCAATGATCAATTGTTGTGTCTATGGGATGCCCCCTTGCCCCCGTATATAAAGGAGTGGAGGAGGGGGGAGAGGGCCGGCCCCTATGGCATGCCCTGGAGGAGTCCTACTCCCACCGGGAGTAGGATTCCCCCCTTCCAAGTAGTAGGAGTAGGAGTCAAGGAAAGGGAAGAGGGAAGAGAAGGAAGGAGGGGGCGCCGCCCCTCTCCTTAGTCCAATTCAGACTAGTCAATGGGGGTGTGCGGCCTGCCTCTCCCTCTCCTCTAAAGCCCAATAAGGCCCATATTTCTTCCCCCGTATTCCCGTAACTCCCCGGTACTCCGAGAAATACCCGAACCACTCAGCACCTTTCCGATGTCCGAATATAGTTGTCCAATATATCGATCTTTACGTCTCGACCATTTCGAGACTCCTCGTCATGTCCCCGATCCCATCCGGGACTCCGAACTCCTTCGGTACATCAAAACTCATAAACTCATAATATAACTGTCATCGAAACCTTAAGCGGGCGGACCCTACGGGTTCGAGAACAATGTAGACATGACCGAGACACGTCTCCGGTCAATAACCAATAGCGGAACCTGGATGCTCATATTGGCTCCTACATATTCTACGAAGATCTTTATCGGTCAGACCGCATAACAACATACGTTGTTCCCTTTGTCATTGGTATGTTACTTGCCCGAGATTCGATCGTCGGTATCTCAATACCTATTTCAATCTCGTTATCGGCAAGTCTCTTTACTCGTTCCGTAATACATCATCTCACAACTAACTCATTAGTTGCAATGCTTGCAAGGCTTACGTGATGTGCATTACCGAGAGGGCCCAAAGATACCTCTCCGACAAACGGAGTGACAAATCCTAATCTCGAAATATGCCAACCCAACATGTACCTTCGGAGACACCTGTAGAGCTCCTTTATAATCACCCAGTTACGTTGTGACGTTTGGTAGCACACAAAGTGTTCCTCCGGCAAACGGGAATTGCATAATCTCATAGTCATAGGAACATGTATAAGTCATGAAGAAAGCAATAGCAACATACTAAACGATCGGGTGCTAAGCTAATGGAATGGGTCATGTCAATCACATCATTCTTCTAATGATGTGATCCCATTAATCATATAACAACTCTTTTGTTCATGGTTAGGAAACATAACCATCTTCGATTAACGAGCTAGTCAAGTAGAGGTATACTAGTGACACTCTGTTTGTCTATGTATTCACACATGTATTATGTTTCCGGTTAATACAATTATAGCACGAATAATAAATATTCATCATGATATAAGGAAATAAATAATAACTTTATTATTGCTTCTAGGGCATATTTCCTTCAGCATCGGCAATGGCCCGAGCTAGATCATCAACGGGCTCATCTGATGCCTGTTCTTCAGCTTCTTCCTGCATTGCCAGCTCAGCATCTTTCCCCATTGTTGTACCATCGTATTCAGGAAACCCATGGCCAGGATAGCTATCGTCGTCCTCTTCTTCTTCATTGTCTTCCATCATAACCCCTCTTTCTCTGTGCTTGGTCCAAACATTATAGTCGGGCATGAAACCGGACTCAAACAGGTGGACGTGAATTGTTCTTGACTTAGAGTAATTGGTATCATTATTACAGCCGGCACATGGACAAGGCATAAAACCATCCGCCCGCATGTTTGCCTCAGCTGCAAGCAGAAAAGTATGCACGTCATTAACGAACTGGGGAGAGCATCGGTCATCGTACATCCATTGCCGGCTCATCTTCATTACACAACACCGAATAGACCAAATTAATACAAGTTCATACATAAAGTTCATACAACACGTATTCTCATAAAACAAACATGCAAATAACTCTCTAGCTAAAGCATTTAAATGCAACAACAGATGCGATCAAGATCGCAACTAAGGTAACAATTGATCCAACAGCATAATGATACCAAGCCTCACTATGAATGGCATATTTTCTAATCTTTCTAATCTTCAAGCGCATTTTCTCCATCTTGATCTTGTGATCATCAACGACATCGCCAACATGCAACTCCAATTCCATCTTCTCCCCCTCAATTTTTTTCAATTTTTCTTTCAAATACTCGTTTTCTCTTTCAACTAAATTTAACCTCTCGACAATAGGGTCAGTTTGAATTTCCGGTTCACATACCTCCTAGATAAAAATATCTATGTCAACTTGATGGGCTTAATTTTTCATAAACACGAAATGCAACAAATAGTTATAAAAGAGAATATACCACATCCAAATCATAACCCGGACGAGGGCCGACGGAGACGGATATCAAAACCATGGCACTATGTATAACAAATAGCGTACGTGTAAGATAATTATACGAGTAACTATATATCTAAATCACACAAACATGAATTTTTTATATAAAAAAGATAAGAACAAGAGGCTCACCACAAGGTGGTGCCGGTGACGGGACGGTGCGGGCGATCGACGGTGGTTAGGACGAAAACGGGAAGGCACTAAGTAAACCACACCTACATATGCAAACTAAGTGTTATTTTGACCTCAAATTGCATATAAATCAAATGCTACCACATATAATTCCTCCCAAAATAAAACCCACAAATCACTATACTTATAGAGCATTGCAATAACTAATCTAGCAATGAGAGATAAAGTTGATAACCTTTGTGATTACTTGGATGTATGGGGTGCCTTCAAATCTTCACAAATTTTGGCAAAAATGGAGTGTGAGCTCGAGAGGAAGAGGAAGAAAACAGAGGAGAGGGGAAAAACAGAGCGCTTCGGCTCGGGCTGGACGAAGCACTATATATAGTGTGACCTTTAGTACCGGTTGGTTATATGAACCGGGACTAAAGGCTCGTCTCTAGTCCCGGTTCGTGGCATGAACCGGTACTAAAGGTTCTGGCCAGGCCCCAGCCTGACACAAGCCTGCCACCACCTCATTACTATCGGTTTGTGGCATGAACCGGTACTAATGAGGGTTGCCCGTCTAACCGTTGGAACCGGCACTAATGGTAGTGCTGGTTTAGTTACAAATCGGGACTAATGTGCTTCACATTAGGCCCTTTTTCTACTAGTGATGGTCTAGTCTAGTATTTACAAGTATACAACATATATAATGTTATTTTGCACATACGCTTCTTGGTCTTCAGTTCAGTCATATTTGATGAGTAATTGTTTCAGTAGTTTCAATATCCGCACGGCCTATGCATGAGCACCCTACGTCGTTTCTTGAGGAAGTCGCTGCTCTCGATCATTGCGCGCCAACTCCGGCAAACAAAGAGCCTTGTAAGAGTGCGCATCGGCATCTGTCGTAGCACCAGTGACATGGCGAAGCTTACGTCCTCGTGCGGCTGCCCGGGATAGGCGATGCTTTCCTCGTAGAATGTGGGATGCCCTAAGACCATGCCTTCACTAGAGAGCAAGCCACTTTGGTCCAGGAGATTCTCCATATCGCCGGTTTTAGGGTTGTACGCGTGCAATTCGAAATCTACTGCGCTGGCGAATTGGCTGTGGCGGTTGTACTTGTACGAGGACTACGCGACGACCGGTGTCGATCATGGCGAGTGGGCTGACGAATTGATAGATGCGCATGAACCTAAATACCTCTGGCGACGACGTGTCCAAGTCAACTATGCCGTGCAGATCCCAGGTGCTAGTTCCATGTCTCCTTAGTAGCCAGATGTAGTAGAGATGCGGTCGTGACTACTCCACCTTCTTGAGTACCCAGCTAATGATGCATAGGCGCCCGCCCATCTCCGTCAAGTAGTGCCCAAGTACGCTATTTATATGCTCGTTGAGTGGGAGCTGCACGGTCCCAAAAGTTTCGTCGTTCAGAGAGAAAGTGGCAATGAAAGACCAAGTTTGCCGGGTACAAGGGGGGTTGAGCTTGCTCCTGGCCAACCAATGCACATGACCTTGTGCACATACGCTCTTGTCGTCTTGCTTTACCTAGCTAGGCGGTCTCTCCCGGGTACCTCCGTTCGCCGGCCTCCAGAGCCCCCGGTAGTTTACCACATAGACCTCGCATCCAGCGCCAGATGCCGGGAGGTTATCCGCGTTAGATCCGCGGTAATAGACACGTACAACTTTGTGTTTCTTGCTGATCGTGTCGTAGCCGATCTCTAGTCTCGCATACCTGAGGTCAGGTACGGGGCAGCCTATGTGCCGGCCCTCTGGGAGGGCCGCCATCTGGCCAGTGGATGGGTTGAACACGAAGTGCGCCCCTGCACCGGTGGTCTCGATGATGACCAGGCCACGACACTGCATGGTGGCGACGTGTGGAACGAGATCGTTCGCGTCGTTGTTCAACGACAAGGCTAGAACGACTGAACGAGTACGCATATATACAGCCACAGGTCAATGCGGTTTCGGCGCGGTTGAGGCTGTCCAGGTCGGAGCAAATTTCTCTACCCGATGGTATCCTACACTGCCTCAATGGGAATCGGTCTGAAGTGTTCTCTGCCCCGCGGTCTCCCTCGGTCTTGGTCCTACATGTGGGTTGATTCACAGCTCGACTGGTCGCGCAGACGAAACAACATTTTTTAAAGTTAAATACACTACAGATGCCTTACCTTGTCAGGCGCGGTCAATTTGATGCATAAACTTGAAAAATACATAATAACTTGTTCGGACGTTCAAATACGGCGGTGCCTCTAGACGTATTGCCGTCGTATCGAATGCCCACGTAGCATGCCAGCGTGTCGTCTCTCTGCCGCCGCAGCCGCAGCAAGGTCTGGGGCGTAGTCGTGCCGCCCATACTGTGTCGCCCCGTGGTGGCCGCCGCGCCGCGGTACCGCCACTGCCCCCCTCGCGCGACCACCCCGTGTAGCCGTCGCGCTGCCCCACGCACGGGCCACCGCCTCGACGCGCTCCTGCCACCTCCGCGCTGGTGCGCCGCCGCGCCACCGCCCTGCACCGCACCATGCAGACTGTCACACACACACGCGTCTCAATGACATGCGGGTCCTATGCCATTAGCTAGGGTAGGTTTGCTTAACAAAACATAGAAATAAAATTACGAAAAGGGGTTCACCTTTACGGGAATTTTTTTACAGGAACTGTTGAAGTTGCTCGTCTAGTGCTGAAAGCTAGGGCGTTAGATATTTTCTAGTTTTATTTATGATATTTAATATTTCCTCCATAAGAGTGAAGACAAATGCTTCCCTTTGTCCCATTGGAGATGCTCTTGGCTGTTTAATTATAGACTGCGGAAATTTTCTCTATGCCAACAACATGGGGCCAGCTTAGAGGACGAGGCTCCACGGGCCAATTGCAGCACTTGACAAGCGAGAGGCGTAGGCTCCCAAGCTCCCGCCATGGCCTCCACTCGCGAGCACACCGTGGCCCTGCTTGCCGGCCTTCCCGCCGAGGTCTCGTCCCCCTAGCCTCTGCCTCCTTCGTCGCCATTATTTTCTCTACAAATCAACTTCTTTCTCCCTTTGGCCTGTGTATTATTTCAACCCCTGACATGGATGATGTTTCGCTGTTAATCTTGGTGGGGATTGCCGTCGCAGGCAGCGGAGGCATACACCACCGACGGGTCCCTTGATTTCGACGGGCACCCGGCGCTCAAGAATCGCACAGGCGGATGGCGCGCGTGCCGCTCAGTTCTCGGTAATTTATTTCTTCTTCATTCACCTGTTCTTGGTAGTAATAAAATTCTTTGCGTGATGATGCTTAGTTCAGTTCTAATCTTCGGTCGATGGTGTCTCTGCGTGATGATTAATTCAGTTTTAATCTTGGATCGATGGTGTGCGTGATGATTAATTTAGTTTGAACGACGGTGTTCACGCAGGTACCGAGTTCTGCTACTGCCTGGCGTTCCACGGCATCTCCTACAACCTCGTCACGTACCTCACTGGCGTCCTGGGCCAGAGCAACGTCGCCGCGGCGAGGAACGTGTCCACCTGGCAGGCCACCTGCTTCCTCATGCCTCTCGGCGGCGCCGTCGTCGCCGACTCCTACTGCGGAAGGTACCGCACCATGGTCGTCTCCTGCTTCATCGGCGTCGCAGTAAGTTTTTGCCTGATCCAGACTTGAACTGAATTCTGCAAGATTATTAGACTTTGATATCTCTGTTTTTTGGGCAGGGCATGCTCATGACAGCATTCTCGGCGTACCTGCCGCTGCTCGTCAAGAACAGCGTGTCCTTCAGAGGCCTCATCTCGTCCAACATCGTGCCGTCTCAGGAATTCGTCTTGTTTCTCGGCCTCTACATGATCGCCGTAGGGTTGGGCGGCCTCCGGCCGTGCCTCATGTCCTTCGGCGCCGACCAGTTCGACGACGGCGATCCGTCGGAGCGCGCCACCAAGGGCTCCTTCTTCAACTGGTACATATTCAACATGAACTGCGCGTCGCTCATATCCAGCACGGGCATTGTGTGGGTGCAGGATCATTATGACTGGGCATTGGGCCTGACCATCCCAGCGGTCGTCCTGGCCGCCGGGCTATCTTGCCTGGTTGCGGCGTCGCGGACGTACAGATTTCAGCGAACCCGTGGCAGCCCGCTCAGCAGAGTGTGCCAGGTCGTCGTCGCTGCCGTGAGGAAGTTCAGCGTCGACACGCCGGCCGATAGCTCTCTGCTCTACGACATGCCGGCCGGAGTTCCGAGGATCGAGCACACCACTGATCTCCGGTCAGTTACTACAATCCTCTGATCGAGTTTACCTCGCGTCACGTGCTTGGTTACCACTAGACTGATCTGATATGCTGCTTGCTTGATCAGATTCTTCGACAAGGCCGCCATTCTTGTGGCTTCCGACAAGGAGGTGGAGACCAGCCCGTGGAGACTCTGCGTCGTCACGCAGGTCGAGGAGTTCAAGATTCTCGTGCGGATGCTGCCGCTCTGGGCGACCGTCGTCTTCTTCTATGCCGTGTCGGCGCAGGTCACGTCGACGTTCGTCGAGCAAGGCATGGCGATGGACGCCACCGTCGGCTCCGTGCGCGTCCCGCCGGCATCCATGTCCACCTTCGATATACTCACCATCATCCTCCTGGTCCCGCTCTACGACCGGGCTTTCGTTCCGGCTGCCAGGAGGCTCACCGGGAAGGAGAAGGGCATCTCGGAGCTGCAGAGGATCGGCGCCGGACTCGCCATGCCCATGCTCGCCATGGCCGCCGCGGCGCTTCTAGAGACGGCGCGCCTCCGTGCGGCGCCAAACTCGACGAGCGTGCTGTGGCAGGCGCCGCAGTACGCGCTGGTGGGCGTGGGCGAGCTGCTCACTACCATCGGGCAGCTCGATTTCTTCTACAGCCAAGCGCCGCCCGCCATGAAGACCGTGTGCACTGCGCTCGGGCTCCTTGCAATAGCGGCCGGCGGCTACCTAAGCTCGTTCCTACTGACGGCCGTGCAGTGGGCGACGACGACCGGCGGCGCGCCGGGGTGGATCCCCGACGACCTGAACGAGGGTCATCTGGATCGCTTCTTCTGGATGATGGCCGGACTTGGTTGCCTTAATCTGATAGCGTTCGGGAGCTGCTCGAGGAGGTACAAATCCAGGAAGGGTTGCTGATTTTTCAGTTGCTTCACCGTGCGCACATTTTTTTTTACAGCCCACGGTGTATGATGATGCCCAAGACAATGCACACGATTCATCAGCAATAGAGAAATGCCACAAAAAAATATCAGCAATATGAACCACTTGTCCACTTCAAGAATGTGAACTGGGTTCACTTGTGTTGTGTGGAGGGTCGATGTTCAACCCCGCTAAAAGTCGATAAAATATATGAGCTTTTTGCTCAACGCATTTTTTTTTTGCAGAAAGGGTGATATTGATATAAAATGGAGCATCAAAAGGATAAATACAACGATCACATACCTAGTCTCCAATGCCCAGCCAACACCAACATGCACAAAAAACACACCGACAAATAGCAAAGTCATATAAAACCAAAGTTTGCTCAGTCAATCGAATGCCCAGTTAGCTCGCATGCTACGTGAGGAGGAACTTAAGTGATACTAGCATTCAAACTCTCAGTTTATCGTGAAAGGTGATTCGAATACGAGATATTTCCATGGAGTCGCCAATGGTAGACACCGGAAGAAACTTATTCATTCCCTACATTAGGAGGAGGGCACGATTGAAGGGCATGAGCAACTTAAGTCATATATAACTAATTATTACAAAAATCTATTCGGAACCCTGAGGAAGGAAACTTCTCGATGGATGAGTCTCGAATAGATGACATCCCGCAAGTTTCTGATGCGGAAAATAGCCTTCTAACAGCTCCATTTTCTGAGGAGGAAGTTAGAAAGACGGTTTTTCTAATGGAGCACAACAAAGCTCCAGGTCCAGATGGTTTTTCCGCTGAGTTCTACCAAAACTTTTGGGATGTCATCAAACATGATCTCCTACTCTTGTTTGGCTGCCTTCACATTGGTCAACTAGAGTTGTTTCGATTAAACTTCGGTGAAATTATTTTATTACCTAAGGTTAATGAGGCTGAAAGGATACAACAGTATCGGCCAATCTGCATCCTTTAATGTCAGTTTTAAAATCTTCACGAAGGTTGCGATGATTAGACTACATTCGGTTGCTGAACATGTGGTTCGTCCTTCTCAAACTGCTTTCATGCAAGGCAGAAACATCCTAGATGGGGTTGTTGTCCTTCATGAAATAGTCCACGAATTGCATCGGAAAAAACTGAATGGGGTAGTTCTTAAAATCGACTTTGAAAAAGCTTATGACAAAGTCAAGTGGTCTTTTCTTCAACAGACTCTCAGAATGAAAGGATTTTCTGCAGACTGGTGTGCAATGATCCATAGCATGGAGACTGGAGGTAGTGTTGCCATTAAAGTCAATGATGACCTGGTAACTATTTCCAAACGAAGAAAGGATTGCGACAAAGTGACCCAGCATCACCCATGTTATTCAATATAGTGGAAGATATGCTAGCGGTCATGATTGAGCATGCCAAGGTTGATGGCCAAATTGATGGGGTGGTGAATCATCTAGTTGATGGTGGTCTCTCCATCCTTCAATATGCTGACGATACAATTCTCTTTATGGATCATGACCTCGAGAAAGCAAGAAATCTGAAATTAATTTTATCAGCATTCGAGCAACTCTCAGGTCTTAAGATCAATTTCCATAAAAGTGAATTGTTTTGTTTTGGCGAGGCTCAAGACGAGGCCCATCTGTATGCTGACCTGTTCGGGTGCGGGTTGGGCCAGTTTCTGATCACTTATTTGGGGATACCGATACATTATCAGAGACTCACAAATGCTGAATGAAAATACGTTGAGGAGAGACTACAAAAAAGACTTAGCAGTTGGAAAGGTAAACTGCTATCTCTAGGTGGAAGGTTGGTGCTCATAAATTCAGTACTAAGTAATATGGTACTATATATGATTTCCTTCTTCCAATTGCCGAAAGGAGTATTACATAGATTGGATTACTTCCGATCGAGATTCTTTTGGCAAGGAGATAGCGAGAGAAAGAAATATCGACTGGCTAAATGGAGTGTGGTTTGTCGTCCCAAGGACCAAGGCGGGTTGGGCATTCATGACCTTGAGGTTAAGAATAGGGCCCTTCTTGGCAAATGGTTGTTTAAGTTATTGACGGAAGATGGTGTATGGCAAACCCTCCTTAGAAGAAAATATGTGGGTTCAAAGGCGGTATCACAAGTATACTGGAAGCTTGGGGACTCCCATTTTTGGGCGGGACTAATGGCAACGAAGAAACATTTCTTCCGCTATGGGCCCTTTTTGATTAAGGATGGCTCGGAAATTAGATTCTGGGAGGATAAGTGGCTAGGTAATGCTACACTCCGTGAACAATATCCATCTCTATATAATATTGTGCGTCACAAGGGTGATACTATCTCCAAGGTTTTGGGATCATTTCCGCCAAATGTGACATTCAGAAGGGATTTAATTGGACCTAGACTCCAATTTTGGAACATACTACTCCAGTGGTTAGCCATGGTACAGTTGTCACAAGGGTCCGATGTATTTTGTTGGAACCTACATGGGAATGGGAAATTCTCAGTGATTCTATGTATAGAGCTTTGATCCAGTCTGACGTGCCAGTTGATAATAAGAAGAAGATCTGAAAGATGAAGATACCTCTTAAGAATAAAATCTTTGCATGATATCTTCATCGCAGAGTCATTCTTACTAAAGATAACCTTATTAAGAGGAATTGGCATGGAAGTACGCAATATGTCTTTTGTCTGCATGATGAGACAATAAAACATTTATTCTTCCAATATAATTTGGTTCGTTCTATATGGCCAGTCATCCAAATAGCGTCTGGCTTGTATCCTTCTTGTAGTGTTGCTAATATATTTGGCAACTGGCTACATGGGATTGGTCACAAGTTTAGGACTCTTATCAGGGTGGGAGCACTTGCCATGATTTGGTCACTTTGGCTATGTGGAAATGATAAGGTTTTTAGTGATAAAAGTACTTCTCTTATGCAGGTTATCTACAGATGCGAAAGTGCGTTATATCGACTAGAGGGGGGGTGAATAGGCGTTTTATGAATTCTTCACTGAGGAATTTGCGGGTGAAGAAATTCCTTAGCAAAGAACTACTTGCAGCGGAATAAGTACTCAGAAGTAAACATAACAGAACACAAGCATGGTCATCATGATGAAATGAAGACAAGCATAGAGTACAGATAGTGTAATCACAGGATAACACAAGATGAAGACAGACAGACTAAAGAAATTGAGAAAGTCTTCAGTCAAAGTCTTCAAACACAGATATGACAAGCACACAACGCCATAATGAGGAAATGAAATAGTTGAGGAAATAGAACCGGTTGGCTTGGTGAAGACAATGATTTGGTAGACCAGTTCCAACTGCTATCTCAGTTGTACATCTGGTTGGAGCGGCTGAGTATTTAAACTCGAGGACACACAGTCCCGGACACCCAGTCTAGAGCACGCAGCTCGGGACACCAAGTCCTCACCGCATTCTCCTTGAACTAAGGTCACACAGACCTCGTCCAATCACTCGTGGTAAGTCTTCAGGTGACTTCCGAACCTTGACAAACTCGGTCACTCAGCGATCCACAATTCCTCTTGGATGCTCTAGACCATGACGCCTAACCGTCTGGAAGAAGCACAGTCTTCAAAGGTAACAAGCGTCGGATCCACGCAGGATCAATCTCTTCAGTGATGCTCAATCACTTTGGGTTTGTAGGTGTTTGGGTTTGGGTTTTCCTCACTCGATGAATTTCGCTCAAAGTCCTCGGAGGATGGGTTGCTCTCAAATGACAAGTGTCAGTTTCTCTCGGAGCAGCCAACCAGCTAGTGGTTGTAGGGGCGGCTATTTATAGCCTAGGGAGTAGCCCGACATGATAAGACATAAATGCCCTTCAATGATATGACCGTTAGGTGGATAAGATATTTTTGGGACAGCTGGCGCGTAGCACAGCAGCGGTCGAAAATTTGAGGTTCAAATTCCTCAGGGCTATCATGTTCCTCACTGTGTAGGCAATCCGCACTGGCGAATTCCTAACTCCTCAGTCAGAACAAATTCCTCAGAGACCAGAAGAACTTCGTCTCTGTCACTGAAGAAATTGACTGAGCTGTATGAGATTTCCAATGGCTTCACTCGAAGGGATTGGTAGGTGTAGGATTTTGAGTTGAGCATCACATGGAATTTTTTCCGTAGTATTTCCTCAACCCCCTTTAACAGTACGGTGTTTCCTATGACTCAAGAAAGAGAAAACGAAATTATGAAAACAAAAGTCTTCACGCTTCATGTTCCTTGAATGAATACCAAGTCTTCAAGGTCACACCAGTTTCTTCACTTTCAAAGTCTTCAGAAAGTCTTCAGAATACCAAAGTCTTCAGTTGAAGAACTTCATTTTTAGGGTCGACTTTCTCTGTAAATATCAAACTCCTCATAGACTTATAGACCTGTGTACAGTCATAAACTCATTAGTCCCTTAACCTATAAGTCGTCAATACACCAAAATCACTAAGGGGCACTAGATGCACTTACAAATCTCCCCCTTTTTGGTGATTGATGACAATATAGGTTAAGTTTTCAACGGGGATAAACATATGAAGTGTAAATGCTGATATTGAGGAATTTGATTGCAAGATATAGAAGAACTCCCCCTGAAGATGTGCATAGTGAAGAATTTGCTTTTGAAGCAATGCACACTTGAAGAGTTGAATCATGGAGATCTCCCCCTATATCTTGTAATTCATACACGCATTTGGCATATAATATGAAGAATTTGAAATGCATGATGAGCCCCCTCACGAAGGGATCCATTGGGAAGCCTAACCCCCGAAGGAAGTGAGATATGAACACCACGCTCTCACCAGGCTGGGGACTGGGAACCTCCTGCCCTTGAGCAGGCAACCTGTGCGAAATTTCGCCGGTCAAGAACTTAGCCTCTCTCAACTTTAGCACGTCCCCCTCCGTGATGGAGGAGGGCATCCATCGGCCTTGAAGGTCGGAACCGGACATTGTCGAAGGTCCGAAGCGCCTGGAATCTGGAGCTTAGGGTGTTGGAACTCGAGGCGACGGGCGAACTCGTTTGAGATTAGAAAAACGGAGCAAGGCCTTGGTCTCTTTATAAGAGGTTGAATACCAAGAGCCCTCCTCGTGACCGTTTGGGACTCGCCTTTAATCGAGAACGGGCACGATTGGGTTACCCACGTCCGTATTGATGAGAATCCTGTAAATAAAGGGGACACGATCTCTGCTTTGACAAGATGTGCCAAGGAAACCGCCTCGCAAAATACGCTGAGGTGGGGAAGTGAAAACGATTCGGATAAAGGCTTGGCCATAGTGTGATGTCACGCTACGGAATACGTCAGCAAATTAGATTTGTGTTAATATTATTCTCTGTATGGCAATATGTGGAAATTTATTTTGCAGAGCCGGACACTACTTTTAGTGTTTACCAACTTTTATGAAGAACTTGGAGGAGGAACCCGCCTTGCAATGCCGAAGACAATCTGCGCGCCGGACTCGTCATCATTGAATCCTGGTTCAGGGGCTACTGAGGGAGTCCTGGATTAGGGGGTGTTCGGATAGCCGGACTATACCTTTAGCCGGACTCCTGGACTATGAAGGTACAAGATTGAAGACTTCGTCCCGTGTCCAGATGGGACTTTCCTTGGCGTGGAAGGCAAGCTAGGCGATGCGGATATTCAGATCTCCTACCATTGTAACCGACTTTGTGTAACCCTAGCCCTCTCCGGTGTCTATATAAACCGGAGGGTTTTAGTCCGTACGACAACAACTCCAACGTACAACAATCATACCATAGGCTAGCTTCTAGGGTTTAGCCTCCTTGATCTCGTGGTAGATCTACTCTTGTACTACCCATATCATCAATATTAATCAAGCAGGACGTAGGGTTTTACCTCCATCAAGAGGGCCCGAACCTGGGTAAACATTGTGTTCCCTTGTCTCCTGTTACCATCCGCCTAGACGCACAGTTCGGGACCCCCTACCCGAGATCCGCCGGTTTTGACACCGACAGCAACCTTACCTAGACCCAATACCTGACTTTTGCCTTTGTCAGTGAAGATGATATGCTTCAGATGAGATGGTGATAATGGAGCGTCCATCAATAGGTTCTTGTCACCAGTCATGTGATTTGTACATCCACTATCAAGGACCCACTCAGTGGCTTTTGGTTGATCATCCTGCGGATGAATTAGTGCAGCTTACGAACTTCATATACTTCACCAGTGAAGAATATGACATCAAGTTCATCAGATCAATTTCATCAAGAATGTAACAGATAAAGCAGGAGGATGTGAGAAATGAAAGTTCATTTCTTCATGATTAGCCTGTGTCCTTTCAGGCACATTTCAGGTCTCCAGCAAATTCTTCAGACGTCTACGCACGTCTGGAGACATGGCCCTGTAGAAGAGATTAGTTCTTTTTCTTCACCACCCATATCTGAAGGGGTGGTAAAGAGTTCATCACTCTGGGAGCTCCATACGAGAAAGGTGGCATAGAAGCCAATCCATTTCGTTTCACAAATAGGAGTTAGGGTAAGCATATGAATAAGCAGAGAAATTCTTCGAGGACTTATGAACATAATGATTAGAAGAATAATGCTCATATTCAGAGCCCTTGGCTCTTCCCTGCGAAACAGAGTTGTTAGCACGATGATGTTCATATGAGGACTTTGATCCTTTTGAGGAATTTGATCCACGTGAGGAATTTGGTCTGTATGAGGACTTGGATCCATATGAAGAATTTGGTCCATATGAAGAATTTGATCTGGGGTTCCTATTCTTCACAGGTGGTGTCATGAGGACATTCACCTGAAGACTTTCAGGGCACCTTTTGGGAACCTAGATTTTCTTCATAGGAGAACCGTTCCTGCAGTTAGTCCCAACATATCTAGCAAATACTTCACCATTCTGATTTTTGAACAGTTTATAGTTGGAGTCAAATGACTCATCAGAAGAATGAGAAGATTCACATGTAAAGCCAGATAAATTAGATGGATCAACTGGAGGTCCCTTTGTAGAAACCCATGAGGTTTTGGGGTACTGCTCAGGCTTCCAATATGTACCATCAGCATTGAGTTTCCTCTCAAAAGCAATACCCTCTTTCCTAGGGTTCCTGTTGAGGATATGCTTTTTAAGCACATCACAAAGAGTCTGATGCCCTTTGAGGCTTTTGTACATGCCTGTCATGTACAATTCCTTCTACCCTGCATCGTCAGTGATACTAGTAGTGTCCTCAGATGAGGAATTAGTGATAGCAGAGGCAGGTGAAGAATTTGTAACATTAGAAACATTTGAACATTCAGGTGAAGAATTAGCAGATTCACGTTCAATGCATTTCATACATGGAGGAACAAATTCTTCCTGAGAAGCGCTGATTTGTTGAGCAAGTAATGAATCGCTCTCCTTCTAAAGATCTTCATAACTCACTCTTAGCTTCTCAAGATCTTTCTTTCTTTGAAGAAATTCATAAGATAGTTTCTCCTGATCAGATAAGAGAGTGTTATGATGACCTTGAAGGGTGTCAAACTTAGTCTGAAGTCTCTGAAGACTATCAGCCAAAGCCTTCGACTGATCCATTTCTTCACCCAACATATCATCGCTTTTGTCTAGCATGTTTTGAACCTTTTCAAAAACCCTTTGTTGTTGTACAGCAATCTTAGCAAGTTTAGAGTAGCTGGGCTTAAGATGTTCATCAGATTCATCCTCACTAGATTCAATGGAGGCATATTTGAGTACCTTGGCACCCTTTGCCATGAAGCAATAGGTGGGAGCGTAGTCATCATTGTCTTCATCAGCCTTGTTGGTGAGGTCATTTTCTTCAGAGTTGAAGATAGACTTGCTGACGAAAGCAGTAGCGAGGGCTAGGCTCGCCACACCAGACTTGGAGTCCTCACATGCCTCTTATTCCTCATTTTCTTCAGATTCAGCCTCAGAGTCCATTTCCTCGCCAATGAATGCCCGAGCCTTCTTGGAGCTGCTCTTCTTGTGAGACGAAGACTTCGAGGATTTTGATGATGAAGATTTTGATGATTTCTTCTTTTTCTTTGCATCATCATAACTGTAATCCTTGTATTTCTTCTTCTTTGATTCCTTTTCCCACTGAGGACAATCTTGATTGTAGTGTCCAGGTTTCTTGCATTTGTGACAAAGCCTCTTCTTGTAGTCACTGGATGAGGAATCATTGCTTCTTGAGGGTCTTCCAAAGTGACCACGTCTTGAGAACTTCTAGAATTTCTCCACGAGCAGTGCTAGCTCATGGCTTAGTTCTTCAGGGTCACCAAGGCTGCTACCGGAGTCTTCATCTTCGGACTCAGATACTTCCTTGGCCTTCAGTGCACGTGATCTGCCATAGCTCAAACCATAGAGATCTCTCTTCTCAGCAAGCTGGAACTCATGAGTATTTAGCCTCTCGAGAATATCAGCGGGATCAGGTGACCTGTAATCAGCACGCTCTTGTATCATCAATGCCAGAGTATCAAATGAGGAATCAAGCGATCTCAGCAATTTCTTCACCACCTCATGGTCGGTGATGTCAGTGGCACCAAGTGCTTGAAGCTCATTTGAGATGTCAGTGAGGCGATCGAAGGTTTGCTGAACATTTTCATTGTCGAGTCTTTTAAATCAGTTGAAGAGATTGCGAAGAACATCAACTCGAGAGTCACGCTGCGTTGAGACTCCTTCATTGACTTTGGACAGCCTATCACAGATAAGCTTAGCAGTTTCCAAAGCACTCACTCTTCCATACTGTCCTTTGCTCAGATGGCCACATATGATATTCTTCACTTGAGAATCAAGTTGCTTGAATCTCTTCACATCAGAAGCATTCAGAGAAGGTGTGACTGAGGGAACACCATTTTCCACAACATACCAGAGATCGTTATCAATTGCCTCAAGATGCATTCGCATCTTATTCTTCCAGTAGGGGTAGTCCATCCCATCAAAGGTAGGACACCCAGCAGAGACCTTGATCATACATGCGGTTGACATAACTAAAACTCTAGGAGGTTAAACCAAAATCACACAGAACAAGGGAGTACCTTGCTCTGATACCAATTAAAAGTGCGTTATATCCACTACAGGGGGTGAATAGGTGATTTTTATGAATTCTTCATCGAGGAATTTGCGGGTGAGGAAATTTCTTAGCGAAGAACTACTTGCAGCTATGGCACCCCCGATTCAATCGTACACTAATCATGCATGCAAATGTGTACGATCAAGATCAGGGACTCACGGGAAGATATCACAACACAACTCTAAATCATAAATAAGTCATACAAGCATCATAATACAAGCCAGGGGCCTCGAGGGCTCGAATACAAGTGCTCGATCATAGACAAGTCAGCGGAAGCAACAATATCTGAGTACAGACATAAGTTAACAAGGTTGCCTTAAGAAGGCTAGCACAAACTGGGATACAGATCGAAAGAGGCGCAGGCCTCCTGCCTGGGATCCTCCTAACTACTCCTGGTCGTCGTCAGCGGGCTGCACGTAGTACTAGGCACCTCTGGCGTAGTGGAAGTTGACGTCAACGGTGGCGTCTGTATCCTGGGCTCCAACATCTGGTTGCGACAAGCAGGTAGAAGGGGTAGAGGGAAAAGAAGGAGGAAGCAACCGTGAGTACTCATCCAAAGTACTCGCAAGCAAGAAGCTACACTACATATGCATGGGTAAATGTGTAAATGGCCATATCGGTGGACTGAACTGCAGAATGCCAGAATAAGAGGGGGATAGCTAATCCTGTCGAAGACTACGCTTCTGGCAGCCTCCGTCTTGCAGCATATAGAAGAGAGTAGACTGAAGTCCTCCAAGTAGCATCGCATAGCATAATCCTACCCGGCGATCCCCTCCTCGTTGCCCTGTTAGAGAGCGACCACTGGGTTGTATCTGGCACTTGGAAGGGTGTGTTTTATTAAGTATCCAGTTCTAGTTATCATAAGGTCAAGGTACAACTCCGGGTCATCCTTTTACCGAGGGACACGGCTATTCGAATAGATAAACTTCCCTGTAGGGGTGCACCACATAGCCCAACACGCTTGATCCCATTTGGCCGGACACACTTTCCTGGGTCATGCCCGGCCTCGGAAGATCAACACGTCGCAGCCCCACCTAGGCACAATAGAGAGGTCAGCACACCGGTCTAAACCTAAGCGCGCAGGGGTCTGGGCCCATCGCCCTGAGCACAGGCCCACCTCTCTCCTAGGTGGTCTGAACCTGCCCTGTCGCTCTGCCTCAAAGTAACAGTCGGGGGCCGTCGGGAACCCAGGCCCACCTCTACCGGGATGGAGCCACCTGCCCCTTCAGCCCCCATCTCCGAACAGTATCACATGTAATGTATTAGTGTAAAGTATATAGTATATGCCCGTGATCACCCCGAGTGATCACGGCCCGATAGTACAGCATGGCAGACGGACAAGAGTGTAGGGCCACTGATGGAACACTAGCATCCTATACTAAGCAAGTAGGATTGCAGGTAAGGTATCAACAGCAGTATCAAAGACAGGCTATGCATCAGGATAGGTATAACGAAAGTAGTAACATGCTACACTACTCTAGTGCAAGCAGTATAGAGAAGAGTAGGCGATATCTGGTGATCAAGGGGGGGGGGCTTGCCTGGTTGCTCAGACAAGAAGGAGGGGTCGTCAACAACGTAGTCGATCGGGGCACCAGCAGCGGCGTCGGTCTCGGTGTCTACCAGAAAGAAGTAACGGAGGGGGAACACAATAAATAACAGAGCAATCAAAGTACAACATGGCAATGCGCGTGCTAGAGGTGACCTAACGCGGTATGGGGTGATACCGGTGAAGGGGGGAAACATCCGGGAAAGTATCCCCGGTGTTTCGCGTTTTCGAACAGATTGACCGGAGGGAGAAAGTTGCGTGTTTGCTATGCTAGGGATGTGTGGTGGATGAACGGGCTGCGTATCCGGATTCATCTCGTCGTTCTGAGCAACTTTCATGTACAAAGTTTTTTCATCCGAGCTACGGTTTAATTAATATTAATTTTAGAAGATTTAAATTAATTTTAGAATTTATTTAATTAATTTAATTGAACATTATCCAGAACAGTGTTTGCTGACGTCAGCAGTCAACAGAGGTGTTGACTGGTCAGCTGACGTGTGGGTCCCACCTGTCATTGACTAGACTAACTAATCATGATTAATTAGTTTAATTTGTTGTTTAGTTTAGTTAATCAGAATTAATTAACTTAATTAGTTATTTAAATAATTGATTAATTAATTTTATTATTATTATTTTTTAATTCTTCTTTTTATAAAACGTTCTCTGGGCGTGGGGCCCAATTGCCATTGTCTAGTTTAATTAAGGATGTTGAATTAGACTAAATATGTTCATTAGGCTAATTAATCAAAGTTAATTAAGTTAATTAACTAATTATCTAATTAATTAATTAACAATTTTAAACATCCCCTTTCCATTTTTATTTCATTTTCATTTTAACAGGGGGCGGGCCCCACTCGTAAGTGGCCCAGGGGGGGGGCAACCGGGTTAACAGGCGCAAAAGGGGCGAGTGAATGGAGCCCCTGGGGCGCCGGGCCTGGGCGGCGCCGCGGGTCAGCAGCAGGTCGGCGGGGAGCGGCTGGGGTGAGCGGGCTCGTGGCCGACGAGGGTTCGCGAGGCGCGCGCGGGGTTGCAGGCACAGCTTTGGCGCGACGGGACTGCGACGCGGCCCGTGTGGGCACGAGCGGCGGCAGCAGCAAGGGGGGGGCGGCTAGAGCCAGCAGGCCAGGGAAGGCGCCCGGGATGCGGGGCCGGACGTCACGGCGCGGCAAGGGACGCGGCCAACGGCGGGAGCGCGACGACGAGCGTCGGTGTCAGTGTCGAACGAGCTAGGGGAGGGGGCCGGAGCACAGAGGAAAAAGGAGGGCGCGGGGCTCACAGTGAGCCGGAAGGGGAAGCAGCGGCTCGAGGTGGTTGGTGGGGTAGCGGAACGACGAGGTGGCAGTCGGGGAGGCGGGTGACGTCGTCCTCGGGCGGTGGCGTCGCCGGGGCGCCGCGGCAAGGCGCCCGGATCAGGAGGGTGGCGAGGAGGAGACGAGGCAATCCAGCGGGGAGGCGGCGCCGGCGCGGTGGCGTTGAACGACGACGGGGAGCGGGGCGACGGGCGCGACAGGGTCGGGGCACAGCGAGCGCAGGGGCGCCGCCCCCGATCCAGAACGGGGAGGGGGGGGAGGGGGGAGGAGGAGCGAGGGGAGTGGGTTAGGGTTACGGTGGAGTGTGGGGAGGCCTAAGTAGGCCAGTGGCATGGGCCGGCCTAGCTGGGCCAAGGCCCAGTTGGGCTGAGGGGGTTTTCTTTTATTTCTATTTTTGTTCTTTGTTAGTTTTCTTTTCTGTTTTTATATTTTCTTTCTTTTTTATTTGTAGTTTCTTTTAGTTTTGGTTTTATAAAAATATACAAGTAGTACCTAAATTAGTGTTACAAAATACCCCAACGCCACCAAGAGTTTGGTGACAAAATAAAATAGTTTAGTAATTTATTAATTGTAAAAGGCATTTAATTAATTGGTTTTGCTACTGTTTAAATCCTTATAGTTCATTTAAGCATTTTATAAAAGCTTGGTTTCTCCACCATAATTTCTTACGATTTATTTGAAACAACCCGAACATTTTAGTTTTAATTTTTTGAAAACTTTTGTTGTTTGCTTTTCTTTTGAATTTGAATTTGAATCGGTTTCGAACTAACGGGAGATTAGCAACCGTAATCGAGGTGACGTGGCATTATTTGCAGAGGCTACTGTAGCTTGATTATCCGGGCGTCACAATTCTCCTCCACTACAAGAAATCTCGTCCCGAGATTTAGGAGGGGAGTAAGGGGGAAAGTTCTGGTTACGATATTCTAACGGGTCTTCTCGAAGAAGTTAATCCCTTTCGTTGATGTCTTCAATTCTTTATTCCAATGCATCATGATAAACTTGTCATCATTTCTTCGGGAACTCCATCGTACTTACAAAAGGATAAGGGGCAACTCAGCTACGACAGAATACTTTTGAGGGAAACAATCTGGGGTTAACCCATGAATGAGTATAAGATTATCTCTCGAGTTGAACATATGAAATACATCGAGAGTAAGGTACGAAGGTACAATAAGAGGTTCCAAGCGGATAGATAGTTGATCGAAGTCTAAACCAGAGTGAGAAAGGGGTTCAGAGTAGCGAGAGTAAGTATTGCGTCTGATACCAGAATAGATCACTAGGACGGTGGCCCGTGAATTGCATACGAGGCCACGTGCGAGGAATAACTTTGGGAATAGGGGGTGTACAGGACAGTCAGGTTTCGATCCTGGGACCTGTGGGTTATGGGCCCACCAGGTGGTTTTTTTTAATAGGAGCAGTGACATCTTGCCCGGTCATGATAGCAAGGCATGTCATAGAGTACCATGTCAGTTATGTCGGCAACAACGTTGGTACCAAGGGCGAGGGACGGAGAGAACCATTTTCCTGCTCGTTGCAACGAGGCGGACCAATAGGCAAAGTTCTCGTCCATCGGTGGTTACCGGAATGTCATCAACAAAAGTAACAGGGTCTTATTGACAGAACTGTACACGAGGGGTCTACATAAGCAGGGAATTAATACTGCTTAGACCAAAATGATCACCAGAAAGGTTAAACCAAATAATGGAAAGGAAAATATGGTTATCAGATATTTCAGGGGTATATCCTCCCCAATGATAAGCAGAGCATGATATTCTTGACAGGATATAATGTAGAAAACCCTTTAGGTAAGGGGAGAAAAATTTCATGACATTATTCATACAACGGTGTTTGGATAGTTGAGCAAGAAACAATTAGCATTGGGCTTCAAATGTTCTTGTTGAAGAACTGAGTACCATAGACGTGCTTCGAGATAGCATTGACATGGTCAACAGGTGAAAATCAGACTTTGGGAACAAAAAGGATCCATCAGGAACAACTTGTAGAATAAGTCTTACCATTTCTCATGGAAGAATAGATAACCTTGCTAAAAAGGAAAACTATAACATTAGGTCCTCCGGCCAGGTGTGCTAGGCATGACACCTTATCGGGTTAAAGACCAATGTTATAACTCTTGCGAATATGTTCCAGCCATCATATCTGACCGAATTTCAGATCTGATTGGTGTCAGGATACCTCGGACTCGGGATGCCAGAGAAGAAAAGGTGCAACACAATTGACGAGATGACAATGTAAGATTCTCGGGAAATGAACTATGGAAGCGAGTTCCGAACAAGGGTTCATCATTAAGCCAAGGAGAGGATGAGGTGGTGGCTGATGGACTCAGCGACCATTCATCGAGAATTCCAAAAGGATGGATTTCCACAATCATGTGAACAAGGCGATAACATTTTTCAGATCAAATGACATAATGATGTGTGCTCGAGGGAAACATACACAATTTAAACATTGGTTGAAAGGTGCACTCGAAATATGGGCTTAGGTAGCATGATCAGTATTAGAATGGTGATCGTGATAAGTACCACTTGTATCAAGAATTCTCCAGAGGTGGTGAAATTCCCATAACAATCCTGACATAAAAGATGGTAATACCCCAAGGTAAAGAAGAACAAAGGCTGGATAGCAAGGGTCTCAAGGTATATCACAAAACACGAGCAAGTTTGTGTTGGAGGGAAGACAATAAAGTGGTCGATGACATCACAAATCATTGAGGCAAGGATGGTAGTTCTCATCATGAATTCAATTGATATCATGGAAAAGCTCGGAATATTGATGATGATCACGACACATTTGTCAAGAGATTTCACGAAGATGTAATCGATCGACGATGACATCAAGTCAAATGAATGACGAAGCGAAAGGTTATTGGAACCACGGTTAGGACACAAACTCGAAATCAAGTTTGTTGTTCAAGGAGAAATGATATGACGGCGAAAATCGACGCAAGCTTAGCTCATCGTTGAAAGTTGTGCTCCGGGAATAAGGACCAGGTAGCACAGTTAAAATCATCATGATAATGATATAGCCAAATAGGCTAGGAATGACGTGATCGGGTACAAACTCGTAAGTAAGGAAGATTACTAAGAGTTGTTGAACCGTAGTGCGGACTTGATTCAGTTATCGATGTCCTTGAGTGTTTAATAACGCAGGGCCCGTGAATTTTTTTTTGGAATCAGTGAGAATGTAGCACTTGATGGAGAACTCATAAGAAGTTATGCAGTTCCATGATAATCTCGAGATGCCAGGGGGTAATCCTCGACGACAGATTAAAGTAGAGGTTGGACTAGGGTAATGCCCTGCAGAAGACAAGTGCTTAAACTTGTCTGGGAAATTGAATCAAAGGGGAACAATATGGTCAGAACCACATTTGTAAATGATCAAACCACAAATACGGGCACTTATAACAAGGGGGTAACTATTTTTACGAGTAGCTTCCATGATAAATTATACATCGTGTCCATGGGCATGAACGCAAGGTTCAAGGTCGACTCCCACTTCTTCAATGTATAACCTTCCATTCACTTCTCACTTTGATAAAGGCATTAGTGTTGAAAGTTTTACCTGGTGAAATACCAGATGAGTATGACCCATGAAAACTTCCGAGTTCACACATATAAGGGAAGGCATAGGTTCAACCCGTTAGGGTATCGTGGAAACCTATACCACAAGCTTCAATAGTAGATACCACCAGCTCAAAAGCAGAGCATGGTTGGCCAAGCAGATGATACAATTTACCAAGGGCATTATGTATCAGGTAAAGAACTCACAAGAATTTTGGTTGTGAAGGACATTGTCGGATTATAACCCAGCAATGGGTATGGCGGTCCACAACGGGGCCGATGTGGGTATCGGTACTCAACTAGAGGAAGAAGAATGCACGGGCATCATATTATAGAACATCTGAAAAATTCGATGCTTAGATAACAAATGAATTATGATTTCCAAAACAAAGGATCAGAAGCAGACGCTCCTATCAAGGATGGATAAGTTGGATAGACCAGAGGCACAATTGACGACAAATAGTTTGGTCGAGAACCAGCTCATGTTCAAAAATGATGTCTAAGCCGGAAAGATAATTTAGAAGGGTTGATAGATGATTGTGTGCATTCGCACACATGTTGAATCAATAGGATCAAAATGACGGTGTCAAAAGATACTAGTGAATATTGCCAGATATATGGGAAGCATCCATCCTGCAAGCAGACAAGTATTGCAGAGCAATAAGTTACTAAGGATTTTTGGAGGATCGAATAGTATTTCGAAGACCATTGTGAAACACATGAACAACTGGGGGATGAGCGGATACTCGATAAGTGCGAGAATTATCCGTAGGGGTATTCAGGTGACAAAGAACAGCAAGGCGGTAAGCTCAAAGGATTATCGAAACAGCGACGAGTATTTCGGGGTATCTTGTAATATCAAGACCAACTGGGGATGAATGTAGGAATAACAACTGCAAGTAGTTATCCATAAGGGTTGACGGTGGAAGGGGGAATTGCAAACACGATGAACAAAAGTTCTCGGGTTAACGGCGGAGAGTATCTTCAGGGTCTTCACGTGCAACAGACGATCATCAGTAATAAGGGGCTCTCCGGGTGAGAGTGATAACGAGATCCTAATGTTAGATTTAGCAAAATTTATTTAACCCGAATAGAAGAGAGATCAGAGTCCCAGAGTATAGACAAGGAGTAAAAGATCCTAGTACCACCCAATGGCGACGTGGTCCCGTAAGACACACAACCATGTTAGTAAAAGTTTTTGCAATGTCTAGACTCGACTTCGGCCAAGGAGTGTGGAAGGGGGATTCCTACAGGCAGTCGGCTCTGATACCAACTTGTGACGCCCCCGATTCAATCATACACTAATCATGCACGCAAATGTGTACGATCAAGATCAGGGACTCACGGGAAGATATCACAACACAACTCTAAAACATAAATAAGTCATACAAGCATCATAATACAAGCCAGGGGCCTCGAGGGCTCGAATACAAGTGCTCGATCATAGACAAGTTAGCGGAAGCAACAATATATGAGTACAGACATAAGTTAACAAGGTTGCCTTAAGAAGGCTAGCACAAACTGGGATACAGATCGAAAGAGGCGCAGGCCTCCTGCCTGGGATCCTCCTAACTACTCCTGGTCGTCGTCAGCGGGCTGCACGTAGTAGTAGGCACCTCTGGCGTAGTGGAAGTTGACGTCAACGGTGGCGTCTGGATCCTGGGCTCCAACATCTGGTTGCGACAACCAGGTAGAAGGGGTAGAGGGAAAAGAAGGAGGAAGCAACCGTGAGTACTCATCCAAAGTACTCGCAAGCAAGGAGCTACACTACATATGCATGGGTAAATGTGTAAAGGGCCATATCGGTGGACTGAACTGCAGAATGCCAGAATAAGAGGGGGATAGCTAATCCTGTCGAAGACTACGCTTCTGGCAGCCTCCGTCTTGCAGCATATAGAAGAGAGTAGACTGAAGTCCTCCAAGTAGCATCGCATAGCATAATCCTACCGGGCGATCCCCTCCTCGTTGTCCTGTTAGAGAGCGACCACCGGGTTGTATCTGGCACTTGGAAGGGTGTGTTTTATTAAGTATCCAGTTCTAGTTATCATAAGGTCAAGGTACAACTCCGGGTCGTCCTTTTACCGAGGGACACGGCTATTCGAATAGATAAACTTCCCTGCAGGGGTGCACCACATAGCCCAACACGCTTGATACCATTTGGCCGGACACACTTTCCTGGGTCATGCCCGGCCTCGGAAGATCAACACGTCGCAGCCCCACCTAGGCACAACAGAGAGGTCAGCACGCCGGTCTAAACCTAAGCGCGCAAGGGTCTGGTCCCATCGCCCTGAGCACACCTGCACGTTGCGTACGCGGCCAGAGAGCAGACCTAGCAACCTCCATTTCAAAGGAAGTCACGTTACGCGGTCCAACCCGGCGCGCGCCGCTCAGTCGCTGACGTCACGAAGTGCTTCGGCTGATACCACGATGTCGGGATACCCATAACTACTCCCGCGTAGGTGGTTAGTGCGTATAGACCAAATGGCCAGACTCAGATCAAATACCCAGATCTCGTTAAGCGTGTTAAGTATCGCGAACGCCGACTAGGGCCAGGCCCACCTCTCTCCTAGGTGGTCTGAACCTGCCCTGTCGCTCCGCCTCAAAGTAACAGTCGGGGGCCGTCGGGAACCCAGGCCCACCTCTACCGGGATGGAGCCACCTGCCCCTTCAGCCCCCATCTCCAAACAGTATCACATGTAATGTATCAGTGTAAAGTATATAGTATATGCCCGTGATCACCCCGAGTGATCACGGCCCGATAGTATAGCATGGCAGACGGACAAGAGTGTAGGGCCACTGATGGAACACTAGCATCCTATACTAAGCAAGTAGGATTGCAGGTAAGGTATCAACAGCAGTATCAAAGACAGGCTATGCATCAGGATAGGTATAACGAAAGCAGTAACATGCTACACTACTCTAATGCAAGCAGTATAGAGAAGAGTAGGCGATATCTGGTGATCAAGGGGGGGGCTTGCCTGGTTGCTCAGACAAGAAGGAGGGGTCGTCAACAACGTAGTCGATCGGGGCACCAGCAGCGGCGTCGGTCTTGGTGTCTACCAGAAAGAAGTAACGGAGGGGGAACACAATAAATAACAGAGCAATCAAAGTACAACATGGCAATGCGCGTGCTAGAGGTGACCTAACGCGGTATGGGGTGATACCGGTGAAGGGGGGAAACATCCGGGAAAGTATCCCCGGTGTTTCGCGTTTTCGGACAGATTGACTGGAGGGAGAAAGTTGCGTGTTTGCTATGCTAGGGATGTGTGGTGGACGAACGGGCTGCGTATCCGGATTCGTCTCGTCGTTCTGAGCAACTTTCATGTACAAAGTTTTTTTCATCCGAGCTACAGTTTAATTAATATTAATTTTAGAAGATTTAAATTAATTTTAGAATTTATTTAATTAATTTAATTGAACATTATCCAGAACAGTGTTTGCTGACGTCAGCAGTCAACAGAGGTGTTGACTGGTCATCTGACGTGTGGGTCCCACCTGTCATTGACTAGACTAACTAATCATGATTAATTAGTTTAATTTGTTGTTTAGTTTAGTTAATCAGAATTAATTAACTTAATTAGTTATTTAAATAATTGATTAATTAATTTTATTATTACTATTTTTTAATTCTTCTTTTTATAAAACGTTCTCTGGGCGTGGGGCCCAATTGCCATTGTCTAGTTTAATTAAGCATGTTCAATTAGACTAAATATGTTCATTAGGCTAATTAATCAAAGTTAATTAACTAATTATCTAATTAATTAATTAACAATTTTAAATATCCCCTTTCCATTTTTATTTTCATTTTCATTTTAACAGGGGGCGGGCCCCACTCGTAAGTGGCCCAGGGGGGGGGGGGGCAACCGGGTTAACAGGCGCAAAAGGGGCGAGTGAATGGAGCCCCAGGGGCGCCGGGCCTGGGCGGCGCCGCGGGTCAGCAGCAGGTCGGCGGGGAGCGGCTGGGGTGAGCGGGCTCGTGGCCGACGAGGGCTCGCGAGGCGCGCACGGGGTTGCAGGCACAGCTTTGGCGCGACGGGACTGCGACGCGGCCCGTGTGGGCACGAGCGGCGGCAGCAGCAAGGGGGGCGGCGGCTAGAGCCAGCAGGCCAGGGAAGGCGCCCGGGATGCGGGGCCGGACGTCACGGCGCGGCAAGGGACGCGGCCAACGGCGGGAGCGCGACGACGAGCGTCGGTGTCAGTGTCGAACGAGCTAGGGGAGGGGGCCGGAGCACAGAGGAAAAAGGAGGGCGCGGGGCTCACAGTGAGCCGGAAGGGGAAGCAGCGGCTCGAGGTGGTTGGTGGGGTAGCGGAACGACGAGGTGGCAGTCGGGGAGGCGGGCGACGTCGTCCTCGGGCGGTGGCATCGCCGGGGCGCCGCGGCAAGGCGCCCCGGATCAGGAGGGTGGCGAGGAGGAGACGAGGCAATCCAGCGGGGAGGCGGCGCCGACGCGGTGGCGTTGAACGACGACGGGGAGCGGGGCGACGGGCGCGACAGGGTCGGGGCACAGCGAGCGCAGGGGCGCCGCCCCCGATCCAGAACGGGGGGGGGGGGGAGGAGGAGCGAGGGGAGTGGGTTAGGGTTACGGTGGAGTGTGGGGAGGCCTAAGTAGGCCAGTGGCATGGGCCGGCCTAGCTGGGCCAAGGCCCAGTTGGGCTGAGGGGGTTTTCTTTTATTTCTATTTTTGTTCTTTGTTAGTTTTCTTTTTCTGTTTTTATATTTTCTTTCTTTTTTTATTTGTAGTTTCTTTTAATTTTGGTTTTATAAAAATATACAAGTAGTACCTAAATTAGTGTTACAAAATACCCCAATGCCACCAAGAGTTTGGTGACAAAATAAAATAGTTTAGTAATTTATTAATTGTAAAAGGCATTTAATTAATTGGTTTTGCTACTGTTTAAATCCTTATAGTTCATTTAAGCATTTTATAAAAGCTTGGTTTCTCCACCATAATTTCTTACGATTTATTTGAAACAACCCGAACATTTTAGTTTTAATTTTTTGAAAACTTTTGTTGTTTGCTTTTCTTTTGAATTTGAATTTGAATTGGTTTCGAACTAACGCGAGATTAGCAACCGTAATCGAGGTGACGTGGCATTATTTGCAGAGGCTACTGTAGCTTGATTATCCGGGCGTCACAGCAGCGGAATAAGTACTCAGAAGTAAACATAACAGAACACAAGCATGGTCATCATAATGAAATGAAGACAAGCACAGAGTACAAAAAGCGTAATCACAGGATAACACAGGATGAAGACAAACAGACTGAAGAAATTGAACTGAGGAAATTGGGAAAGTCTTCAATCAAAGTCTTCAAACACAGATATGACAAGCACACAACACCATAATGAGGAAATGAAAGATTTGAGGAAATAGAACCAGTTGGCTTGGTGAAGACAATGATTTGGTAGACCAGTTCCAACTGCTGTCTCAGTTGTACATCTGGTTGGAGCGGCTGAGTATTTAAACTCGAGGACACACAGTCCCACACACCCAGTCCAGAGCACGCAGCTCGGGACACCAAGTCCTCACCGTATTCTCCTTGAACTAAGGTCACATAGACCTCGTCCAATCACTCGTGGTAAGTCTTCAGGTGACTTCTGAACCTTGACAAACTCGGTCACTCGGCGATCCACAATTCCTCTTGGATGCTCTAGACCATGACGCCTAACCGTCTGGAAGAAGCACAGTCTTCAAAGGTAACAAGCGTCGGATCCACGCAGGATCAATCTCTTCAGTGATGCTCAATCACTTTGGGTTTGTAGGTGTTTGGGTTTGGGTTTTCCTCACTCGATGATTTTCGCTCAAAGTCCTCGAACGATGGGTTGCTCTCAAATGACAAGTGTCAGTTTCTCTCGGAGCAGCCAACCAGCTAGTGGTTGTAGGGGGCGGCTATTTATAGCCTAGGGAGCAGCCCGACATGATAAGACATAAATGCCCTTCAATGACATGACCATTAGGTGGATAAGATATTCTGGGACAGCTGGCGCGTAGCACAACAACAGTCAGAAATTTGAGGTTCAAATTCCTCAGGGCTATGATGTTCCTCACTGTGTAGGCAATCCGCACTGGCGAATTCCTAACTCCTCAGTCAGAACAAATTCCTTAGAGACCGGAAGAACTTCGTCTCTGTCACTGAAGAAATTGACTAAGCTGTATGAGATTTCCAATGGCTTCACTCGAAGGGATTGGTAGGTGTAGGATTTTGAGTTGAGCATCACATGGAAATTTTTCCTTAGTATTTCCTTGACCCCCTTTAAGAGTACAATGTTTCCTATGACTCAAGAAAGAGAAAGCGAAACTATGAAAATAAAAGTCTTCACGCTTCATGTTCCTCGAATGAATACCAAGTCTCCAAGGTCACACCAATTTCTTCACTTCCAATGTCTTCAGAAAGTCTTCAGAATACCAAAGTCTTCAGTCGAAGAACTTCATTTTTAGGGGTCGACTTTCTCTGTAAATATCAAACTCCTCATAGACTTATAGACCTGTGTACACTCATAAACTCATTAGTCCCTTAACCTATAACTATTTAATACAACAAAATAACTAAGGGGCACTAGATGCACTTATGATATGTATCGGGACTCTTCGTTTATGGTCCTCTCTACAACGAGTGGAGGCTTCGACGAGGGATATATTTATCCAATGTGGGTGGCAGCATGATCTTAGGATTGGGCCACCTTCAGTTTAGGCGTTATACAGATTTCATTTTCCTTGTATATCATTTTTTTATTTTGCCTTGGTGTGAGAACTTTGTTGAGTGTGTGCATATTAGTTATGCAAAGGCCGGGTGTAATGCTTAAACCTTTTAAGCAATAAAGCGCCCCTTTTGAAAAATATAAAACCAAAGTTATGTGTAGGCCAGGAAAAAACAAAATGATCAGATCCACCATCGGCAAACTATAACTACCATCATCATATTGCCCCGACCATCTCACACTATCACACAAACGAGGTTTTTAAATAGCAACGCCTTCAGGAAGGGAGTGACGTTCAAGTGCCACTGTCATTGGATCCAACCAGCCAAGATCAGAATCTAGGTCCACCAAGTCACGAAGCGCTAAGGCGGTGAGAGACGATTGCCAGGCGATCGGGTTCTCATGCTAGGGTTAGGGTTTCGGTGTACCTGGGTGGCTGGGTTTCGGCGGGGATCGGGAAGGCGACGGCATCCTCCCGGACCTAGGCCAACGAGTCTGCGATTCCTCACCTTGGAGCGGTGCTGATGGCGGGGGGAGTAGGAGCACAGGGTGCGGCCAAGGCTAACAAAACGCCATCTAGGTCATCGGCGTCGGCGGCTACGCCGCTGATACGTCCATTTTGCATCATGCTTTTATATCGATATTTATTGCCTTATGGGATGTTATTTCACAATATGTCACAATACTTACGGCTATTCTCTCTTATTTTACAAGGTTTACATAAGGAGGGAGAATGCCGGCAGCTGGAGTTCTGGGCTGGAAAAGGAGAAAATATTAGAGACCTATTCTGTGCAACTCCAAAAGTCCTGAAACTCCACGGAACATCTTAAAATAAATAAAGAAAAATCCTCACCAAAGATGAAGTCCAGGGGGCCTACACCCTGCTCACGAGGGTGGGAGGCACGCCCCCCTCCTAGGGCGCGCCCCCTACCTCGTGGGCCCCCTGGTGGGTCTCCGAAGTCCATCTTCTACTATATGAAGTCTTTCGATGAGAAAAAAATCAGAAGCAACCTTTCGGGACGAGACTTCGCCGCCACGAGGCGGCACCGAGGCGGAACCAATCTAGAGCTCCGGCATGGCTGTTCTGCCGAGGATACTTCCCTCCGGGAGGGGGAAATCATCACCATCATCATCACCAACGCTCCTCTCATCGGGAGAGGGCAATCTCCATCAACATCTTCACCAGCACCATCTCATCTCCAAACCCTAGTTCATCTCTTGTATCCAATTCTTGTCTCAAAGTCCGGGATTGGTGCTAGTAGGTTGCTAGTAGTGTTGATTACTCCTTGTAGTTGATGCTAGTTGGTTTATTTGGTGGAAGATCATATGTTCAGATCCTATATGCATATTATTACTCCTCTGATTATGAACATGAATATGCTTTGTGAGTACTTACGTTTGTTCCTGAGGACAAGGGAGAAGTCTTGCTGTGAGTAGTCATGTGAATTTGGTATTCGTTTGATATTTTGATAAGATGTATGGTGTCTAGCCTCTACTGGTGTTATGTGAACGTTGACTACATAACACTTCACCATTATGTGGGCCTAGAGGAAGGCATTGGGAAGTAATAAGTAGATGATGGGTTGCTAGAGTGACAGAAGCTTAAACCCTAGTTTATGCGTTGCTTCGTAAGGGACTGATTTGGATCCATATGTTTCATGCTATGGTTAGGTCTACCTTAATACTTTTGTTGTAGTTGCGGATGCTTGCAATAGAGGTTAATCATAAGTGGGATGCTTGTTCCAGTAAGAACAGCACCCAAGCACCGGTCCACCCACATATCAAATTATCAAAGTACCGAACGCGAATCATATGAACGTGACGAAAACTAGCTTGATGATATTCCCATGTGTCCTCGGGAGCGCTTTTCCTATTAAAAGAGTTTGTTCCGGCTTGTCCTTTGCTACAAAAAGGATTGGGCCACCTTGCTGCACTTTATTTACTTTTGTTACTTGTTGCTCGTTACAATTTACCTTGTCACAAAACTATCTGTTACCACTTATTTCAGTACTTGCAGAGAATACCTTGCTGAAAACCGCTTATCATTTCCTTCTGCTCCTCGTTGGGTTCGACACTCTTACTTATCTGAAGGACTACGATAGATCCCCTACACTTGTGGGTCATCAAGACTCTTTTCTGGCGCCGTTGCCGGGGAGTGTAGCGCCTTTGGTAGTTGGAATTTGGTAAGGAAAAAATTATATAGTGTGCAGAAATTTACTGTCACTTGTTACTATGGAAAGTAATTCTTTGAGGGGCTTGTTCGGGGTATCTTCGCCCCGTCCAGTAGAGCAAAGAGTTGCTCCTCAACCAACTGAACCTATTGAAAATGAAACTCCTTTTGAATTTCCTTCGGGTATGATGGAAAGACTGCTAGCTAACTCGTTTGCAGGAGATGGAATAAATTTGGATAAAATAAATTTAGTCCCACTCTATGTCAACATAAAATAAATTTGGAAGAAGATGCTAAACCCGTTCGTGATCCTCAACGACGTCTGAATCCTAAAATGAAAGAAGTGGTGAGAAAATAAATACTCAAGCTTCTGGAGGCAGGTATAATTTATCCCTTTGCTGATAGTTAGTGGGTAAGTCCTGTCCATTGTGTCCCTAAGAAGGGACGTATTACTGCTGTTCCTAATGATAAAGATGAATTGATTCCACAAAGAATTATTACAGTCTATAGGATGGTAATTGATTTCCGCAAATTAAATAAAGCTACTAAGAAAGATCATTACCCCTTATCTTTTATTGATCAAATGCTAGAAAGATTATGAAAACACACACATTACTGCTTCCTAGATGGTTCTTCTGGTTTCTCTCAAATACCTGTGTCAGCTAGACATCAATCGAAGACTACTTTTACATGCCCTTTTGGTACTTTTGCTTATAGATGTATGCCTTTTGGTTTATGTAATGCACCTGCTACCTTTCAAAGATGCATGATGGCTATATTCTCTGACTTTTGTGAAACGATTTGGGAGGTTTTCATGGACGATTTTTCCGTCTACGGTTCCTCTTTTGATGATTGCTTGAGCAATCTTGATCAAGTTCTGCAGAGATGTGAAGAAACTAATCTTGTCTTGAATTGGGAAAAGTGCCACTTTATGGTTAATGAAGGTATTGTTTTGGGGCAGAAAGTTTTCGAAAGAGGTATTGAAGTTGATAAAGCCAAGGTTGATGCTATTGAAAAGATGCCATGTCCCAAGGATGTCAAAGGTATAAGAAGTTTCCTTGGTCATGCTGGATTTTATAGGAGGTTCATTAAGGACTTCTCAAAAATTTCTCGGCCTCTGAGTAATTTATTGTAAAAAGATATACCATTTGTCTTTGATGATGATTGTGTAGAAGCATTTGAAATACTAAAGAAAGCATTAGTCTCTGCACCTATTGTTCAGCCACCTGATTGGAATTTACCCTTTGAAATTATGTGTGATGCTAATGATTATGCTGTAGGTGCTGTTTTAGGGCAAAGAGTTGATAAGAAGTTAAATGTTATCCATTATGCTAGTAAGACTCTAGAAAATGCTCAAAGAAATTATGCTACTACTGAAAAAGAAATTTTAGCAGTTGTATTTTCTTGTGATAAGTTCAGACCTTATATTGTTGATTCTAAAGTAACTATTCACACTGATCATGCTGCTATTAAATATCTTATGGAAAAGAAAGATGCTAAGCCTAGACTTATTAGATGGGTTCTCTTGATACAACAACTTGATTTGCATATTGTTGATAGAAAGGGAGCTGAGAACCCCGTTGCAGACAACTTGTCTAGGTTAGAAAATGTTCTTGATGACCTACTACCAATTAATGATAGCTTTCCAGATGAACAACTAAATGTTATAAGTACTTCTCGTAGTACTCCTTGGTATGCTTATTATGCTAATTACATTGTTGCTAAGTTTATACCACCTAGCTTCGCATACCAACAAAAGAAAAAGTTTTTCTATGATTTACCACATTACTTTTGGGATGACCCACATCTTTATAAAGAAGGAGTAGATGGTGTTATTAGACGTTGTGTACCTGAGCATGAACAGGAACAGATCCTACGCAAGTGCCACTCCGAAGCTTATGGAGGACACCACGCTGGAGATAGAACTGCACATGAGGTATTGCAATCCGTTTTTTATTGGCCTACTCTCTTCAAGGATGCCCGTAAGTTTGTCTTGTCTTGCGACGAATGCCAAAGAATTGGTAATATTAGTAGACGTCAAGAAATGCCTATGAATTATTCTCTTGTTATTGAACCATTTGATGTCTGGGGCATTGATTATACGGGACTTTTTCCTGCCTCTAATGGATACACACATATTTTAGTTGCTATTGATTACGTTACTAAGTGGGTAGAAGCAATTCCAACTAGTAGTGCTGATCATAACACTTCTATTAAAATGCTCAAGGAAGTTATTTTTCCGAGGTTTGGAGTCCCAAGATATTTAAGGACTGATGGTGGTTCACACTTTATTCATGGTGCTTTCCGTAAAATGCTTGCTAAATTTGATGTTAATCATAGAATTGCATCTCCTTATCATCCTCAGTCTAGTGGTCAAGTAGAATTGAGCAATAGAGAGCTCAAATTATATTTGTAAAAGACTGTTAATAGGTCTAGAAATAATTGGTCTAAGAAACTTGATGATGCATTATGGGCTTATAGAACTGCATATAAAAATCCTATGGGAATGTCTCCATATAAAATGGTTTATGGAAAAGCATGTCACTTACCTCTCGAATTAGAACATAAGGCATATTGGGCTATTAAAGATCTCAATTATGATTTCAAACTTGCCAGTGAGAAGAGGTTATTTGATATTAGCTCACTTGATGAATGGAGAGCCCAAGCGTATGAAAATGCCAAGTTGTTTAAAGAAAAAGTTAAAAGATGGCACGACAAAAGGATACAAAAGCGTGAGTTTAACGTAGGGGATTATGTATTGCTATACAACTCTCGTTTAAGATTTTTTGCAGGAAAACTTCTCTCTAAATGGGAAGGCCCTTATGTTATCGAGGAGGTCTATCATTCCGGCGCAATAAAAATCAATAACTTCGAAGGCACAAATCCGAAGGTGGTAAACGGTTAAAGAATCAAACATTATATCTCAGGTAATCCCATAAATGTTGAAACCAATGTTATAGAAACCGTAACCCCGGAGGAATACATAAGGGACACTTTCCAGAACGTTTCGGACTCCGAAAAGGAATAGGTACGTGGTACGGTAAGTAAACCGACTCCAAATTTTTTTAAGGCAATATCTCTTCGTTTTGGAATATTTAGAAAAATAGAAAAATAAGTGGCAGTCCGGTAAGGACACGAGGGCCCCACGAGGGTGGTGGGTGCCCCCCCTGCCTGGGCGCGCCCCCTACCTCGTGAGCACCTCGTGTGCCCCCCGGACTACGTTTTCTTGCACGATACGTATTTCGGTCGGTAAAAATTCATTATATATTCTCCCGAAGGTTTTGACTCCCGTATCACGCAAATCTCCTCTGCTTTCATTTCGAGCTGTCCCGCTGCAGATTTGATCAACATGTCTTCCCAGGATTCGGAAGGAGAAAGCTATGTGGATGATTATTTAGCAAATCCCAAGATCTATGGAGATGTCGAACACGACGGCTGGACCACGAAGGAAGAAGAAGACTATGAACCCAAGGGGAAGGAGGAGACGAGATCAGATGAAGATGAAGCCCCATTGCCTCAACTTGGGGACATGCACGTGGAGTTCAAAAAGTCAAGTCTCCCTGATAGGGTAAAGAAACCCAAGTTCGAGTTTATCCCTTTTCGTCTCTTGCAGGAAAATAAGCAAGACCTATGCAAAAAGATATTGACCCTGGAGTGGGAGATTGATGATCTGAGGGATCAAAATGCCGTCCTCAAGCGCAAATTAAGGGAGAAGTCTAAGCCCGCATCATCTACAACACCTCCACCTTCTTCAACAACAAAGAAGGAGACATAATCACATGAGTATGGGCACTCCCCTTGGCAACTGCCAAGCTTGGGGGAGGTGCCCCGGTATCGTATCACAATCACAACTCCTATCTTTACCTTTTTCTAAGTTCGATCCCATTAGTAGTATCTTGATCTAGTAGAACAAAGTTGATGGCATGATCTAGTTTTGAGTTTTGCATTATGATCTCTCTTTGTAATCGAGTCTGTGAGCTATATAATAAAGATTAGTATTGAGTCAAGGGCCTGATTAGTTTGCCATGATCTTGGGTGAATAAAAGAAAAGAAAAATAATAAAAAAGGAGAACAAAGAGTTCGTATTGATCTTATTGAGAGTAATGACTTCACATAGAAAGAGTATGATGATTAAAAGTTGTTGGGAATTGGCAGACATAGCTTTGGTCATCGTTGCAATTAATAGGAAGTAATAAGGGAAGAGAGGTTTCACATATAGATATATTATCATTGACATCTTTTAAGATTGGAAGCACTCATTAAAATATGACATGCTAAAGAGTTGATGTTGGACAAGGAAGACAACGTAATGAGTTATGTCTTTCTTATATCTGAGATAAAGTATGTTGTCATGGATCCTCTAACTTGTTGAGCTTGCCTTTTCCCCTCATGCTAGCCAAATCCTCAGCACTAAGTAGAGATGCTACTTGTGCTTCCAAACATCCTTAATCCAGTTTTGCCATAAGAGTCCACCATATCTACCTATGGATTGAGTAAGATCCTTCAAGTAAGTTGTCATCAGTGCAAAGCAATAAAAATTGCTCTAAATATGTGTGATTGATTGGTGTGGGAGGAATAAGTTTTATACGATCTTGTGATGTGGAAGTAATAAAAGCGACGGACTGCATAATAAAGGTTCACATCACAAGGGGCAATATAAAGTGACGTTTCTTTCGCATTGAGATTTTATGCATCCAACCACAAAAGCGCATGGCAACCTCTGCTTCCATCTGCGAAGGGCCTATCTTTTATTACTATCTTCTACCTTATGCAAGAGTCATGGTGATCTTCACCCTTCCTTTTTCATTTTATCCTTTGGCAAGCTCGGCATGTTGGAAAGAACATGATATATATATATATCTAATTGGATGTAGGGGAGCATGAACCATTATTGTTGACATTACCCTTGAGGTAAAAGGTTGTGGGGAAAAACTATAAGCCCCTATCTTTCCCTGTGTCCGATTAAAACTCCGTAACCACAAGTATCGCGTGAGTGTTAGCAATCATGAAGGATTAGATGATAGTTGAGTATGTGGACTTGCTTTTAAGCTCTGACATAGACTCTTCCCGATGTTATGATAAATTGCAATTGCTTCAATGACTGGGATTATAGTTTGTTGGAGCCCAACAAGGTTTATGATTCATACTTTTGCATTGTGAATAGATCATCACTTGAACATAAGTAATCACATGACAAAATCCATATATGTTGCTGTTATGAGAATAACCATGATGCCTTCATGTCTGCATTTTATTTTTATCGACGCCTCTACCTCTAAACATGAGGACATATTTATTATTATTGGCTTTTCGCTTGAGGACAAGCAAGGTCTATGTTTGGGGGAGTTGATACGTCCATTTTGCATCATGATTTTATATCGATATTTATTGCATGATGGGCTGTTATTTCACAATATGTCAGAATACTTATGGCTATTCTCTCTTGTTTTACAAGGTTTACATAAGGAGGGAGAATGCCGGCAGCTGGAATTCTGGGCTGGAAAAGGAGCAAATATTAGAGACCTATTCTGCGCAACTCCAAAAGTCCTGAAACTCCACGGAATATCTTAAAATAAATAAAGAAAAATCCTCTCCAAAGATGAAGTCCAGGGGGCCCAAACCCTGCTCATGAGGGTGGGGGGCGCGACTCCCCCTCCTAGGGCGCGCCCCTACCTCGTGGGCCCCCTGGTGGGTCTCCGACATCCATCTTCTGCTATATGAAGTCTTTCGATGAGAAAAAAAATTGAGAAGCAACCTTTCGGGACGAGACTCCGCCGCCATGATGCGGAACCGAGGCGGAACCAATCTAGAGCTCCGGCAGGGCTGTTCTGCCAAGGATACTTCCCTCCGGGAGGGGGAAATCATCACCATCGTCATCACCAACGCTCCTCTCATTGGGAGAGGGCAATCTCCATCAACATCTTCACCAGCACCATCTCATCTCCAAACCCTAGTTCATCTCTTGTATCCAATTCTTGTCTCAAAGTTCGGGATTGGTGCTAGTAGGTTGCTAGTAGTGTTGATTACTCCTTGTAGTTGATGCTAGTTGGTTTATTTGGTGGAAGATCATATGTTCAGATCCTATATGCATATTATTACTCCTCTGATTATGAACATGAATATGCTTTGTGAGTACTTACGTTTGTTCCTGAGGACAAGGGAGAAGTCTTGCTGTGAGTAGTCATGTGAATTTGGTATTCGTTTGATATTTTGATAAGATGTATGCTGTCTAGCCTCTACTGGTGTTATGTGAACGTCGACTACATAACACTTCACCATTATGTGGGCCTAGAGGAAGGCATTGGGAAGTAATAAGTAGATGATGGGTTGCTAGAGTGACAGAAGCTTAAACCCTAGTTTATGCGTTGCTTCGTAAGGGACTGATTTGGATCCATATGTTTCATGCTATGGTTAGGTCTACCTTAATACTTTTGTTGTAGTTGCGGAAGCTTGCAATAGAGGTTAATCATAAGTGGGATGCTTGTTCAAGTAAGAACAGCACCCAAGCACCGGTCCACCCACATATCAAATTATCAAAGTACCGAACGCGAATCATATGAACGTGACGAAAACTAGCTTGATGATTTTCCCATGTGTCCTCGGGAGCGCTTTTCCTATAAAAAGAGTTTGTTCCGGTTTTTCCTTTGCTACAAAAAGGATTGGGCCACCTTGCTGCACTTTATTTACTTTTGTTACTTGTTGCTCGTTACAATTTACCTTGTCACAAAACTATCTGTTACCACTTATTTCAGTACTTGCACAGAATACCTTGCTGAAAACCGCTTATCATTTCCTTCTTCTCCTCGTTGGGTTCGACACTCTTACTTATTGAAAGGACTATGATAGATCCCCTACACTTGTGGGTCATCAAGACTCTTTGCTGGCGCCGTTGCCGGGGAGTGTAGCGCCTTTATTAGTTGGAATTTGGTAAGGAAAAAATTATATAGTGTGCAGAAATTTACTGTCACTTGTTACTATGGAAAGTAATTCTTTGAGGGGCTTGTTCGGGGTATCTTCGCCCCGTCCAGTAGAGCAAAGAGTTGCTCCTCAACCAACTGAACCTATTGAAAATGAAACTCCTTTTGAATTTCCTTCGGGTATGATGGAAAGACTGCTAGCTAACTCGTTTGCAGGAGATGGAACAAAGCATCCTGATGAGCACTTATTATATGTGGATGAAGTTTGTGGATTATTTAAGCTTGCAGGTGTACCCGATGATGTTGCTAAGAAGAAGGTCTTTCCTTTATCTTTGAAGGAAGACACATTGATATGGTATAGGCTATGTGATACGAGATCATGGGACTATACAAGATTGAAATTGGAATTTCATCAAAAGTATTACCCTATGCATCTTGTTCATCGTGATCGCAATTATATATATAATTTCTGGCCTCGCGAAGGAGAAAGCATCGCTCAAGCTTGGGGGAGGCTTAAATCAATGTTATATTCATGCCCCAATCATGAGCTCTCGAGAGAAATAATTATGCAAAGTTTCTATGGTCGGCTTTCTGAAAACAATCGCACCATGCTCGATACTTCTTGTGCTGGCTCTTTTATGATGAAGACTATTGAATTTAGATGGAACTTATTGGATAGAGTTAAACACAACTCTGAAGATTGGGGCCTCGACGAAGGTAAGGAGTCAGGTATGAGACCTAAGTTTGATTGTGTTAAATCTTTTATAGACACCGATATTTTCCGTAAGTTTAGCACTAAATATGGACTTGACTCTGAGATAGTAGCTTGTTTCTGCGAATCTTTTGCTACTTATGTTGATCTCCCTAAGGAGAAGTGGTTTAAATATCATCCTCCTATAGAAGTAAAAGTAGCTGCACCTATTAAAGTTGAAGAAAAGACTGTCACTTATAATGATCCTATTGTTCCTACTACTTATTTTGAGAAACCACCTTTCCCTGTTAGAGTAAAGGATCATGCTAAAGCTTCAACTGTTGTTCGTAAAAGCAATATTAGAACTTATAAACCTCCTGAGCAAGTTAAAGTAGAACCTAATATTGCTATTGTTAAAGATCTCTTGTCTGATAATATTGATGGGCATGTTATTCAGTTCGAAGGTGAAACTGCTAGAATTGCTAAACCTTGTGCTAAAGATAAACATAGACCTGTGGTACGCGTGCCTATTATTTCTGTTAAAATAGGAGATCATTGTTATCATGGCTTATGTGATATGGGTGCTAGTGCAAGTGTTATACCACATACTTTATACGAACAAATTAAGAATGAAATTGCACCTGCTAAGTTAGAAGGAATTGATGTCACAATTAAACTTGCCAATAGAGATACTATCGCACCAATTGGGATTGTTAGAGATGTTGAAGTCTTGTGTGGGAAAACTAAGTATCCCGCTGATTTTCTTGTTCTCACTTCTCCACAAGATAGCTTTTGTCCCATTATATTTGGTAGACCCTTCTTGAACACTGTTAATGCTAGGATAGATTGCGAAAAGAATGTTGTTACTATTGGCTTGGACAATATGGTTCATGAGTTTAATTTCTCTAAATTTAGTAAACAACATTGTGAGGAAGAATTACCTAGTAAGGATGAAATTATTGGTCTTGCTTCTATTGCCGTACCTCCTAGTGATCCTTTAGAACACTATTTGCTAGACCATGAAAATGATATGTTCATGAATGAAAGAAGGGAAATAGATGAAGTATTCTTTAAACAGGAACCTATTCTGCAACACAACTTGCCTGTTGAAATTTTAGGGGATCCTCCTCCACCCAAGGGTGGTCCCGTGTTTGAGCTTAAACCATTGCCTGATAATCTTAAATATGCTTATCTTGATGAAAAGAAGATATATCATGTTATTATTAGTGCTAACCTTTCAGAGCATGAAGAAGAAAGATTATTGAAAACTCTGAAGAAGCACCGTGCTGCTATTGGATATACTCTTGATGATCTTAAGGGCATTAGTCCCACTCTATGTCAACATAAAATAAATTTGGAAGCAGATGCCAAACCAGTTCGTGATCCTCAACGATGTTTGAATCCTAAAATGAAAGAAGTGGTAAGAAAAGAAATACTCAAGCTTCTGGAGGCAGGTATAATTTATCCCGTTGCTGATAGTAAGTGGGTAAGTCCTGTCCATTGTGTCCCTAAGAAGGGAGGTATTAATGTTGTTCCTAATGATTAAGATGAATTGATTCCACAAAGAATTATTACAGTCTATAGGATGGTAATTGATTTCCGCAAATTAAATACAGCTAATAAGAAAGATCATTACCCGTTACCTTTTATTGATCAAATGCTAGAAAGATTATGAAAACACACACATTACTGTTTTCTAGGTGGTTATTCTGGTTTCCCTCAAATACCTGTGTCGGCTAGAGATCAATCAAAGACTACTTTTACATGCCCTTTTGGTACTTTTGCTTATAGACGTATGCCTTTTGGTTTATGTAATGCACCTGCTACCTTTCAAAGATGCATGATGGCTATATTCTCTGACTTTTGTGAAAAGATTTGCGAGGTTTTCATGGACGACTTTTCCGTCTATGGTTCCTCTTTTGATGATTGCTTGAGCAATCTTGATCGAGTTTTGCAGAGATGTGAAGAAACTAATCTTGTCTTGAATTGGGAAAAGTGCCACTTTATGGTTAATGAAGGTATTGTTTTGGGGCACAAAGTTTCCGAAAGAGGTATTGAAGTTGATAAAGCCAAGGTTGATGCTATTGAAAAGATGTCATGTCCCAAGGATGTCAAAGGTATAAGAAGTTTCCTTGGTCATGCTGGATTTTATAGGAGGTTCATTAAGGACTTCTCAAAAATTTCTCGGCCGCTGACTAATTTATTGCAAAAAGATATACCATTTATCTTTGATGATGATTGTGTAGAAGCATTTGAAATACTTAAGAAAGCATTAATCTCTGCACCTGTTGTTCAGCCACCGGATTGGAATTTACCCTTTGAAATTATGTGTGATGCTAGTGATTATGTTGTAGGTGCTGTTCTAGGGCAAAGAGTTGATAAGAAATTAAATGTTATCCATTATGCTAGTAAGACTCTAGACAATGCTCAAAGAAATTTTGCTACTACTGAAAAAGAACTTTTAGCAGTTGTATTTGCTTGTGATAAGTTCAGACCTTATATTGTTGATTCTAAAGTAACTATTCACACTGATCATGCTGCTATTAAATATCTTATGGAAAAGAAAGATGCTAAGCCTAGACTTATTAGATGGGTTCTCTTGCTACAAGAATTTGATTTGCATATTGTTGATAGAAAGGGAGCTGAGAACCCCGTTGCAGACAACTTGTCTAGGTTAGAAAGTATTCTTGATGACCCACTACCTATTAATGATAGCTTTCCTGATGAACAAGTAAATGTTATAAGTACTTCTCGTAGTACTCCTTGGTATGCTAATTATGCTAATTATATTGTTGCTAAATTTATACCACCTAGCTTCACATACCAACAAAAGAAAAAGTTTTTCTATGATTTATGACATTACTTTTGGGATGACCCCCGTCTATATAAAGAAGGAGTAGATGGTGTTATTAGACGTTGTGTACCTGAGCATGAACAGGAATAGATCCTACGCAAGTGCCACTCTGAAGCTTATGGAGGACACCACGCTGGAGATAGAACTGCACATAAGGTATTGCAATCCGGTTTTTATTAGCCTACTCTCTTCAAGGATGCCCGTAAGTTTGTCTTGTCTTGCGACGAATGCCAAAGAATTGGTAATATTAGTAGACATCAAGAAATGCCTATGAATTATTTTCTTGTTATTGAACCATTTGATGTCTGGGGCTTTGATTATATGGGACCTTTTCCTGCCTCTAATGGATACACACATATTTTAGTTGTTGTTGATTACGTTACTAAGTGGGTAGAAGCTATTCCAACTTGTAGTGCTGATCATAACACTTCTATTAAAATTCTCAAGGAAGTTATTTTTCTGAGGTTGGAGTCCCTAGATATTTAATGACTGATGGTGGTTCACACTTTATTCATGGTGCTTTCCGTAAAATGCTTGCTAAATACGATGTTAATCATAGAATTGCATCTCCTTATCATCCTCAGTCTAGTGGTCAAGTAGAATTGAGCAATAGAGAGCTCAAATTAATTTTGCAAAAGACTGTTAATAGGTCTAGAAAGAATTCGTCTAAGAAACTTGATGATGCATTATGGGCTTATAGAACTGCATAGAAAAATCCTATGGGAATGTCTCCATATAAAATGGTTTATGGAAAAGCATGTCACTTACCTCTCGAACTAGAACATAAGGCATATTGGGCTATTAAAGAGCTCAATTATGATTTCAAACTTGCCGGTGAGAAGAGGTTATTTGATATTAGCTCACTTGATGAATGGAGAGCCCAAGCATATGAAAATGCCGAGTTGTTTAAAGAAAAAGTTAAAAGATGGCATGACAAAAGGATACAAAAGCGTGAGTTTAACGTAGGGGATTATGTATTGCTATACAACTCTCGCTTAAGATTTTTTGCAGGGAAATCTCTCTCTAAATGGGAAGGCCCTTATGTTATTGAGGAGGTCTACCGTTCCGGCGCAATAAAAATCAATAACTTCGAAGGCACAAATCCGAAGGTGGTAAACGGTCAAAGAATCAAACATTACATCTCAGGTAATCTCATAAATGTTGAAACCATTGTTATAGAAACCGTAACCCCGGAGGAATACATAGGGACACTTTCCAGAACATTTCAGAATCCGAAAAGGAATAGGTACGTGGTACGGTAAGTAAACCGACTCCAAAACATTTTTTAAGGAAATATCTCTTCGTTTTGGAATATTTAGGAAAATAGAAAAATAAGTGGAAGTCCGGAAAGGACACGAGGGCCCCACGAGGGTGGTGGGCGCCCCCCTGCCTGGGCGCGCCCCCTACCTCATGAGCACCTTGTGTGCCCCCCGGACTCCATTTTCTTGCATGATACGTATTTCGGTCGGTAAAAATTCATTATATATTCTCCCGAAGGTTTTGACTCCTGTATCACGCAAATTCCTCTGTTTTCATTTCGAGCTGTCCCGCTGCAGATTTGATCAACATGTCTTCCCAGGATTCGGAAGGAGAAAGCTATGTGGATGATTATTTAGCAAATCCCAAGATCTATGGAGATGTGGAACACGACGGCTGGACCACGGAGGAAGAAGAAGACTATGAACCCAAGGGGAAGGAGGAGACGAGCTCAGATGAAGATGAAGCCCCATTGCCTCAACCTAGGGACATGCACGTATAGTTCGAAAAGTCAAGTCTCCCTGATAGGGTAAAGAAACCCAAGTTCGAGTTTATCCCTTTTCGTCTCTTGCAGGAAAATAAGCAGGACCTATGCAAAAAGATATTGACCCTGGAGTGGGAGATTGATGATCTGAGGGATCAAAATGCCGTCCTCAAGCGCAAATTAAGGGAGAAGTCTAAGCCCGCATCATCTACAACACCTCCACCTTCTTCAACAAAAAAGAAGGAGACATAATCACATGAGTATGGGCACTCCCCTTGGCAACTGCCAAGCTTGGGGGAGGTGCCCCAGTATCGTATCACAATCACAACTTCTATCTTTACCGTTTTTCTTAGTTCGATCCCATTAGTAGTATCTTGATCTAGTAGAATAAAGTTGATGGCATGATCTAGTTTTGAGTTTTGCATTATGATCTCTCTTTCTAATCGAGTCCGTGAGCTATATAATAAAGATTAGTATTGAGTCAAGGGCCTGATTATTTTGCCATGATCTTGGGTGAATAAAAGAAAAGAAAAATAATAAAAAAGGAGAACAAAGAGTTCGTATTGATCTTATTGAGAGTAATGACTTCACATAGAAAGAGTATGATGATTAAAAGTTGTTGGGAATTGGCAGACATAGCTTTGGTCATCGTTGCAATTAATAGGAAGTAATAAGGGAAGAGAGGTTTCACATATAGATATATTATTATTGACATCGTTTAAGATTGGAAGCACTCATTAAAATATGACATGCTAAAGAGTTGATGTTGGACAAGAAAGACAACGTAATGTGTTATGTCTTTCTTATATCTGAGATAAAGTATGTTGTCATGGATCCTCTAACTTGTTGAGCTTGCCTTTCCCCCTCATGCTAGCCAAATTCTCAGCACTAAGTAGAGATGCTACTTGTGCTTCCGAACACCCTTAAACCAGTTTTGCCATAAGAGTCCACCATATCTACCTATGGATTGAGTAAGATCCTTCAAGTAAGTTGTCATCGATGCAAAGCAATAAAAATTGCTCTAAATATGTGCGATTGATTGGTGTGGGAGGAATAAGTTTTATACGATCTTGTGATGTGGAAGTAATAAAAGTGACGGACTGCATAATAAAGGTTCACATCACCAGGGGCAATATAAAGTGACGTTTCTTTTGCATTGAGATTTTATGCATCCAACCACAAAAGCGCATGGCAACCTCTGCTTCCCTCTGCGAAGGGTCTATCTTTTATTACTATCTTCTACCTTATGCAAGAGTCATGGTGATCTTCACCCTTCCTTTTTCATTTTATCCTTTGGCAAGCTCGGCATGTTGGAAAGAACATGATATATATATCTAATTGGATGTAGAGGAGCATGAACCATTATTGTTGACATTACCCTTGAGGTAAAAGGTTGTGGGGCAAAACTAGAAGCCCCTATCTTTCTCTGTGTCCGATTAAAACTCCATAACCACAAGTATCGCGTGAGTGTTAGCAATCATGAAGGATTAGATGATAGTTGAGTATGTGGACTTGCTTTTAAGCTTTGACATAGACTCTTTCCGATGTTATGATAAATTGCAATTGCTTCAATGACTGAGATTATAGTTTGTTGGAGCCCAACAAGGTTTATGATTCATACTTTTGCATTGTGAATAGATCATCGCTTGAACATAAGTAATCATATGACAAAATCCATATATGTTGCTGTTATGAGAATAACCATGATGCCTTCATGTCCATATTTTATTTTTATCGACGCCACTACCTCTAAACACGAGGACATATTTATTGTTATCGGCTTTTCGCTTGAGGACAAGCGAGGTCTAAGTTTGGGGGAGTTGATACGTCCATTTGGCATCATGCTTTTATATCGATATTTATTGCATTATGGGCTGTTATTTCACAATATGTCACAATACTTATGGCTATTCTCTCTTATTTTACAAGGTTTACATAACGAGGGAGAATGCCGACAGCTGGAATTCTAGGCTGGAAAAGGAGCAAATATTAGAGACCTATTCTGCACAACTCCAAAAGTCCTGAAACTCCACGGAATATCTTAAAATAAATAAAGAAAAATCCTCGCCAAAGATGAAGTCCAGGGGGCCCAAACCCTGCTCACGAGGGTGGGGGGCGCGCCCCCCCTCCTTGGGCGCGCCCCCCTACCTCGTGGGCCCCCTGGTGGGTCTCCGACGTCCATCTTCTACTATATGAAGTCTTTCGATGAGAAAAAAATGAGAAGCATCCTTTCGGGACGAGACTCCGCCGCCACGAGGCGGAACCAAGGCGGAACCAATCTAGAGCTCCGGCAGGGCTGTTCTGCCGGGGATACTTCCCTCCGGGAGGGGGAAATCATCACCATTGTCATCACCAACGCTCCTCTCATCGGGAGAGGGCAATCTCCATCAACATCTTCACCAGCACCATCTCATCTCCAAACCCTAGTTCATCTCTTGTATCCGATTCTTGTCTCAAAGTCCGGGATTGGTGCTAGTAGGTTGCTAGTAGTGTTGATTACTCCTTGTAGTTGATGCTAGTTGATTTATTTGGTGGAAGATCATATGTTGAGATCCTATATGCATATTATTACCCCTCTGATTATGAATAGGAATATGCTTTGTGAGTAGCTACGTTTGTTCCTGTGGACAAGGGAGAAGTCTTGCTATGAGTAGTCATGTGAATTTGGTCTCGTTTGATATTTTGATAAGATGTATGTTGTCTAGCCTCTAGTGGTGTTATGTCAACGTCGACTACATAACACTTCACCATTATTTGGGCATAGAGGAAGGCATTGGGAAGTAATAAGTACATGATGGGTTGCTAGAGTGACAGAAACTTAGACCCTAGTTTATGCGTTGCTTCGTAAGGGACTGATTTGGATCCATATGTTTCATGCTATGGTTAGGTTTACCTTAATACTATTGTTGTAGTTGCGGATGCTTGCAATAGAGGTTAATCATAAGTGGGATGCTTGTTCAAGTAAGAACATCACCCAAGCACCGGTCCACCCACATATCAAATTATCAAAGTACCGAACGCGAATCATATGAACGTGATGAAAACTAGCTTGATGATATTCCCATGTGTCCTCGGGAGCGCTTTTCCTATTATAAGAGTTTGTTCCGGCTTGTCCTTTGCTACAAAAAGGATTGGGCCACCTTGCTGCACTTTATTTACTTTTGTTACTTGTTGCTCGTTACAATTTACCTTGTCACAAAACTATCTGTTACCACTTATTTCAGTACTTGCAGAGAATACCTTGCTGAAAACCGTTTATCATTTCCTTCTGCTCCTCGTTGGGTTCGACACTCTTACTTATCGAAAGGACTACGATAGAGCCCCTATACTTGTGGGTCATTAGCATCCAGCGCAGAAGCACGGTGGATCAGCTACAGGGGGCGAGCGAGTCCCCTGCAGGGAGTAAGACGCCAGATCCGGCCGCAAGTCTGTCAGCAAGGTTGGGCGGCATGGGGCTCATGGACAAAGAGGTGGAAGGCCTCGTGTTTGAAGATCCAAAACCTCACGTCTGTAGAGATCACCGTTGGTCAGCTGTTGGTAAGGTTTGTTCTCCCAGGCCAATGAAAATGTCAGTGCTTGAAAAGACCATGCCTAGGGCTTGGGGCCTACATAGAGAGGCAAAGTTTGCAGAGATTGGCCCTAATATTTTTGAGGTTCACTTCGGATCGGAAGGATATTTCAGGCATGTGCTTCATAATGGTCCTTGGCAATTCGATTTCAATGTTCTTATCATGAAGGAGTATGAGGGAGGTAAGCGCCCATCAGAGATGATATTTGATAAGATTGATGTGTGGGTGAAAGTCTCTGATCTACCACCTGACAAGAGGACAAAAGCGTTTCGAAGGGCCTTGGGGAATTGGCTTGGGGAGACTGTTAAGGTTGATGTGGATAAAGAAGGCTTTGTGAGGGGACAGAACTTGCGAGTCAGAGCAAAAATCTCAGTATTCGAGCCGCTGGTTAGAGGCTTGTTCTTAAGGAGGAAGAAGGAGGATGAGGAGAAAACTTGGTTTGATTTTTACTATGAAAAGGTTCCACACTTCTGCTTTGACTGTGGTAGACTTGTACATGCAGGAGGGGTGTGTGACCCTCCAGCCGACATGTCACAGCAATGGGGGGGGGCTGGCTCAGAGCTTCTCCGGGAAGAAACAATTCAGGGAATGATGTTTCAATGGCTGGGGCGAGTAGTAGCAATATCGAGGGAGGTAGCTCTCACACTGGTGAGACTGCTGACAAGAATCATGAGCATCCTAGAACCCGGGATCAGCCAGTCAAAAGGAGTCTGAACAAAGACTTTTCATTCACGACCAACTCTCGCACTGGCGGGGGGCCGATGCATGCACAACGTGAGGTTAATAGCCCAGCTAGGGGTGCGTCTAAATTGGCAGACATGCAGGATGGGGATCTCTGAACAAAATTGGAGCAAAAAAGGGAGCATGACCTCAGGACAAAATTGAATAGGAGACAAGATGAGGCCAGGGGCGGATCCCCGTCTAGGGAGCAGCGCCATGCAGCGCCGCACACTGAGCCGCGCCACCATTCTGCACATGCGGAGGGGCGGGGGCGCCATGCAGGCGCGCATCGCGAGGATGCTTTCCATGCAGATCATGGTGTGGATGATCGTACCGCTCCATTCAGCGACGCTTGGACTGACCGGGCTGGCCGGAGGGATACATATAGCAATGTGTCGGCGTCCTGGGAACGGGGGTCCCCAGACTCGCCTGCCTGCGGCCTGCGGCGTGGCTCAAGGGGGCCCAGCACGGCCCATCTTCATCAACACAGACCCAAGACCCTCGCGAGGGGCCAAGCCTCGCGGGGCGGACAACACGGAGCTTCCTCAGGCGCGACCTCATCAGGCTGGCTCGCGAGGAGGCGGAGAGAACAAGGCGGGGTACCTCACGAGGTGCCCATGACGCAAGCCATGACGACCAAGGGCACCAGGCGGGCGCCAGCCCGCGCAGTGTCCTCCGTTTCCTCTTTGGTGCAAAGGGAGCAAGTGCAGGCGGGGGTATCAAGCAAAGGCACCCATTTCCGTGCAATGAGACCAAGACCAGCTCTGTGACAAGGAGGAAGTCATTGTGGAGCCCAAGCCAGCGTCATCACCAGAGCCTTTGGCAGGCGAGGACCAACTTTAGTCAGGATAAGTGTACCAGATGTTCCCCTTCAAAATGGCCAATTGTTGGCGCCCTTCCCGCTCAATATTTGGGAAGAGGCCCAGGGCCTTTGCCTATAAATAGGACTAGCCACCCCCAGGGTAGGGGCAATTTTGGAGAGGACGGATCGATTGGCAATCAGATCAGAGAGAGAGAGAGAGAGAGAAGGGCGACTGAACTCCTCCTAGCAGTTCATCCCCCAGCAAGAACAGACCCTCGCGAGGCTATTCTTCTTTGTATTGTTCATCATCATCAGCCCAAGAGGCAATCCACCACACCACCACATTGGAGTAGGGTATTACACCACATCGATGGCCCGAACCAGTATAAACCCTGTGTCTCTTGTGTTGTTCTTCTCATAGTTTAGATCCTTGTGAGGCGGAGGGGTACAGGTAGGTAGGGAGCGTAATCTCCGCGTGCACCCCAGAGTTCGAACCTCAAGGGTCTGCCGGAACCCGAAATTCGACATTTGGCGCGCCAGGTAGGGGTGCGCCGGAATTCGTCTTCCACCGCCCCGTTCTCCTCCGACCATCGCGTCCATGTCTGACGCTCGTCGGGCCCGCGCCGAGCGTCGAGCCGCTCTCGCTTCCCGCGTCACCCAGACGGCTCCCGTCGGCGGGCGTCCCCGCCGTTCCCCGTCGCCTGCCATCAACGCCGCCACCGGCCCGGAGGGGAACGAGCAGCAAGTGTCGTCTCAGCATCCGTCCGTGCGGCAAGACGGCCGCACCGCTACTCCCTCACTCACCCCAGCTGGTTCTTCATCCCGCGCACTCCACGCACCCATGGAGGCTCGAGCTGCGCTCATCGCGGCAAACAAGCTCCTGCGCTACCGTCCCGTCGACACGCCTACGAAGAGTGGCTCGACCGCGTCGCCGAGCTCGTCCGCGCCGCGAGGGGCTCTCCTGCACCGTCCGTTCCGCTGCACCGCACCCCGCCCCGCGCGGGCGACGAAGCTCCGGGGGCGCCCCAGCCGCCTCCTCACCAAGAAGACGCCCTGGCTGCAAGGCGCGTGGCCCCTAGGCGGAACCCGCTCCGCCAGGCGCCAGCGCGGCAAGATCAGAGTTGCCAAGAAGTCCCTCACCCGCAAGAAGCCACCTGGGCGCTCCCTGCTCCAGCACGCCGCCATGCTCCTGCTCCCGCACATCAAGACCCCGTGTTGCTCCCAGCTGCAGCGCGCGGGGACCTGCAAGACCAAGCTTTCTGTCACCCAAGGCCTCCCGTGGCCACGGCGGGCTGTCGTGCCTTCACCACCGAGCTGCGCAGCGTCGCGTGGCCCGGCAAGTTCAAGCCAGACTTGCCTCCTCGCTATGACGGCACGGCCGACCCTGTGGAGTTCCTCCAGCTCTATGAGCTGGGCATCGAAGCTGCCAATGGAGATGAGAAGGTCATGCCGAACTGGTTTCCCATGGCGCTCAAGGACGGAGCCCACACCTGGCTCCTGTACCTGGCCCCAGGCACGATCTCCTCCTGGGACGAGATGCGCACCCGCTTCATCGCCAACTTCCAAGGTACTCGCGACCTGCCACCCGCCATGAGCGACATGCGCCGCATCAAGAAGCAGCCCGGAGAGACCCTGCAAAAGTACATCCAGCGCTTCAACAACGCACGCCTCAAGATTCCCAGGGTGTCCGAGGAGGCCATCATCTCAGCCTTCTCCGACGGCGTGCGCGACGTCAAGATGAAGGAGGAGCTGGTGATGCATGAAGACCTGTGCACTTCCTTGGAGCTGTTCAACTTGGCGACCAAGTGCGCCAGGGCTGAGGAAGGGTGTCTCTCCCTCCTCGAGCTGCCTGTCGCAGACCCAGAAGAGAAGAAGTCCAAGGCCAAGGATGTGAAGCGCAAGGGGGTTGTCGTGCACGCGGTAGAACCGGACACCAAGCAGGGCAGAGATCAGCCCGAATCTTCCAAGGGCAGTCGGTACTGTGTGTACCACGACCTCCACACCCACAACACCAACGAATGTCAAGAGCTCCGAGCTGTGCGAGAAGGAAGGATCGGCTGTCGCCCCAATCGTGCCGACCGGGGCTACGGTCGAGGAGGAGGAAGGAATGCAGGACGCTGGGAAGACCGCGGCCCACGCCAAGGGTGGCGCGATCGATCTCGCGAGGACCGCTGGCAAGACCCGCCTCGCGAGGGAGACTAGAGGGACCAGCCTCGCGAGGATCGCCCGCAAGGCAACGCAGGCCTCCCACCGCTGCCGCCGCAGCTAAGGAGAACGAGGACCGCCACCAGGACGAGGGGGCTGGGGGCTTCCAGGAGCCACGCGCAATCGCCTGCATCCTGGGCGGAGCTCAAGCCCTAGCCTCTCAGTGCATCTTCAAGCAGTTCACCCGCGAAGTGAATGCAGTCCTCCCCAAGCTCGAAGCCACACGTCCTCTCAGGTGGTCATCGTGCGCCATCACGTTCAGCTCAGCGGACCAGCTCAAGTGTGCAGCCACAGCCGGAGTCCTCCCGATGCTTTGTTCCCCAATCATCAGCAACGTGGTGGTCACCAAGACCCTCATCGATGGCGGGGCAGGGCTCAACGTCCTGTCCGTGGAAACATTCAACAATCTCCAAGTGCCCTACAACCAGCTTCAGCCAACCAAGCCCTTCTCCGGAGTCACTGACGGCTCCACGGTCCCGATCGGGTAGGTCCGCCTCCCTGTCACCTTCGGAGCACGCGACAACTACCGCACCGACCTCATCGACTTCGACGTCGCTCACATTCGCCTGCCGTACAACGCCATCCTTGGGTACCCGGCGCTGGCTAAGTTCATGGCCGTGATTCACCACGGCTACAATGTCCTCAAGGTGCCAGGGAGCGGCGGAGTCATCACGGTGCCCTGTGAAGAGAAGGACGCGGTGTGTTCCCTGGAATGAGCCTTTCAGGCCGCATCACTGGAAGACCCGGATCGCGGAAGCAGGAGGCTTCCCGAGACCACCCCCAAGAAGAAGAAGACATCATCCGGCCCGGTCCCTCAGGAGGCAGGCCCCTCAGGGCCCGTGCCTGCCCAGGGGGAACCTCCTTCCATCGCATAGGAAAGCGCGCCCGACGCCCTCCTCAGGCAGGGCTCGAGGGCTCTCCCCTGGAGGGCCACCGACCTGGCTAAGGTCACAAGGGAGGCGCTTGGGCACCACGTGGAGGCGTGTTTCAAAGCATGTTTCCCTCAAGGAGTAAGGAAAGGGGAGCCAGACCCTCAGGAGTTCGCCAGCAAGGTCATTCAAGAGCTACAGGAGTCAAGAGTCATGAGAGGCGGCGGCCGCCTACCAGTTGTGGCTCCCCATCCAGGCGAGGATGGTGGGTTGCGCGTCTGCATCGACATACCAGGGCTCAATCGAGTCGCCACTCGGGGGCGCCTCTAGCCCTCGCTAGTGGGGCGCTGTGAAGGTCCACCCCACAACTACGTTCGCATGCCTTATGGCTTGCCGAACGCGGCTGCCACGTACCAGCGCCTCATGAGGGGCATCATGGAAGCTCAAGAGGTCAGGCGTTTCGCAGCCCTGGCGGAGATGGAGATGGTCCGCGAGGAGCCACCAGCACCTCCGGAGCCTCCCGAGGCCCCAGGGCCTGGGGGCTCGTGAGGATCGGCTTCCACAGCCCACCGAGCCTGCTGCACCAACACTTGTTCGTCATCAACATCATCAGGTGACATCTTTCAAGTTTCATTTCCAGCTGGGAGCGCCCCCCAGGGCTGCATCATTCCCAGGCCGCATGGGTCCGCCCCTGTGGCATGTATCCCTTTTATTTCATGTCATTAGCTTACTTTGTTGGGGTAGCCCCTCGGGCTGCATCATCCCAGGTCGCTCGGGCCTGACCCAGTGACGCCTGCCTTCCCAACATCTATTTGAATGAATCCACTCCTTTGCGGCTAATGTGTTTGACCCAGTTGCCCACTCAACTGACGCCAACTGACGGAGCTGCTCCCAAAACGGCACGACGCTTGCGCATGGGTCCGTCCCTGCAACGCCGACAAACCTGAGTGGCTGAGCTCTGGCCGCGGCAACCCCGCACTGCGCCACCTCGTCAAGCCTTCAGTGCATCACCACCCCTCGGAAGGAACCAATGGCTGACTGTCAATTGCCATGGCAAGCCCTCGTTCTTTCTATGATGATCTACAGGATCCCCTAAAGGAGCTGCGTCAGGCGAGGCCCTTGCGGAGTCTCCTTCACTCTCACCCGCGCGAACCGTTTGCACGTTAAAGGGGGGTGCCTGAGCATCGCGACTCAGGGCTCCTACTGGCTCTCCAACCCTCACCCTCTGGCCTTGACCACGACATCGCGACCTGGCATACCAGCGACGGCTGAGACTCGCTCGAGGGCCGGGACCCGAGGACGTAGAGCAGAAAGGGGAGCAAAGGCGAGAGAGGAGGGACACGCGAGGACCTCGCCGAGCAACCTCATGCCTGCCGATGCACGGACCCGGCGACACACCACGGAGCGGTCCCTGATTCTCGAGATAAGTCACTACCTGGAAGTACCAGCTATCGTGGCACTGTCCCCGCACCTAATGCAATCTCGTGTTAGCGATGCCGCTCTCCTTTCTCACCGAACGACGGCTGCTTGAGCGCCAAGGGGGACCTCCTGAGCATCGCGACTTAGGGGCTCTTACCGGACCTCGGGTCGCTCACCTCCTGGCCTTGGCCACGGCATTGCGACCTGGCATACCAGCGACGGCTGAAGCCGCCTTGGGACTGGGACTTGTCGGCGCAGAGCACCAAGCCCTCGTGAGGTTCGGAAGGAAGAACTGAGCTAAGGACGGAATGAGCAACTCGCACAATTCTACGACAAGGGTTGTATTAACAAACAGGATCACAGACACCTTACAAGCCCCCGCGGGGCGCGACTTTGATTCCTCGCAGGGAACAGATCCTAGAGGGACGCTAACTACACGCGCCCCTGCAAAAGACGCCATCATCAACAGTGGGCCATAAAGCACCAGTGCCAACCCCATCCAGATCAGAGTCGGCGACGGCCAGACGAGCCCGCCCCGCTCCAGGAGCGGCGCCGGCTTGGGGGCTCATAGCTGTCGTCGCTCGTCTCCGGAGTCATGAAGGGTTCGCCGGAGTCGCTGGATCCTCCGCCGCCTCCGTCGCCCGAGGAGCTGCCTAGGGAGCGGTCGGCGGGACCGACCCTCGCCGTGGCAGGGTCTCGACCACCTCTCCTGGGGCAACACTCCAGTCGACGCCCGTTCACGTCAGAAACCTTGAAGAACATCACCGAGGCACCATCGTACTCCAAGTGGATCATGAGGGCGCCTCTCGTCCTGCAAACCCGGGCGATTTCGCCACAGCCATGAGTCATGAAGACCTCGCCCGGGGCAACGACTGCGACCTCGGCCTCGGTCACAAGGGTGCTACAGCCGGCGTGCTGCAGCCACAGTTCTAGGAGTTCTCCCTGCGGAATGATGGAGGCGAAGAAGGGAGGAAGGCGAATCCAAGACTGAGGAGGCATGGCGGCGTGGAGCACGAACTCTCCGTAGGAGCCCTCAGTATGGACCCCGGGGGGGGGGGGGGGGACGACCGACACCTTCGTGACCCGTCGGCACTGACGGCGGCGCCGCCCGTGGCGATCGACATCAACCCCGTCAGAGCCCTCGACGTGGGCATACAAGGGGAGCGGGAACCCCGGCGGTGCCTGCTCTCCCCAGGGCCTCGACACCACCTGAAGGGTCCCCTCTTCCCGACGGCGGAGGGCGAGCCGTTTCTTTGGATGGAGTGGGTCTGGTTCCTCTCGGGGGGGGGGCCTTTCCCTTCTCTGCCATCGAGAACCGGCGGATCGGAGCCATCGCAGCAAGACGGAGCAAGGACTAGGAAGAAGGAGAAGCAAGGAGGAATGGACTGGAAGGGCGCGCACCGTTCCGTACTTATAGCCGGCGAAGGCCAACCGTCGGCCTCCACGATCTCAGGTAATCATGACCCGTTTTGCATGCAGGGACTTGTCCAATCCGTGCAGATGCCGAGGCGTCGTGGGAAAGTGGAGACACCCACGTCCAATCAACCGCCACGCTGCGCCCAAGGCCACAGGCTGTTAGGGCCCGCGGCGCTTCGCCCTTGCCCTTTCGCCCCCCTGCACGACCAAGTCTGGGCACGCCTTGGGCCCGAGGGCTACTGTCGGTGTTCTGGGAATGGGGGTCCCCAGACTCGCCTGCCTGCGGCCTACGGCGTGGCTCAAGGGGGCCCAGCAAGACCCATCTTCATCAACACAGACCCAAGACCCTCGCGAGGGGCCAAGCCTCGCGGGGCGGACGACACGAAGCTTCCTCAGGCGCGGCCTCATCAGGCTGGCTCGCGAGGAGGCGGAGAGATCAATGCAGGGTACCTCACGAGGTGCCCATGACGCAAGCCATGACGACCAAGAGCGCCAGGCGGGAGCCAGCCCGCGTAGTGTCCTCCCTTTCCTCTTTGGTTCAAAGGGAGCAAGCGCAGGCGGGGGTATCAAGCAAAGGCACCCATTTCGGTGCAACGAGACCAAGACCAGCTCCGTGACAAGGAGGAAGTCATTGTGGAGCCCAAGCCAACGTCATCACCAGAGCCTTTGGCAGGAGAGGACCAATTTTAGTCAGGATAAGTGTACCAGATGTTCCCCTTCAAAATGGCCAATTGTTGGTGCCCTTCCCACTCAATATTTGGGAAGAGGCCCAGGGCCTTTGCCTATAAATAGGACTAGCCACCCCCGGGTAGGGGCAATTTTGGAGAGGACGGATCGATTGGCAATCAGATCAGAGAGAGAGAGAAGGGCAACTGAAGTCCTCCTAGCAGTTCATCCCCCCAGCAAGAACAGACCCTCGCGAGGATGTTCTTCTTTGTATTGTTCATCATCATCAGCCCAAGAGGCAATCCACCACACCACCACACTGGAGTAGGGTACTACATCACATCGGTGGCCCGAACCAGTATAAACCCTGTGTCTCTTGTGTTGTTCTTCTCATAGTTTAGATCCTTGCGAGGCGGAGGGGTACAGGTAGGTAGGGAGCATAATCTCCGCGCGCACCCTAGAGTTCGAACCTCAAAGGTCTGTCGGAACCCGAAATCCGACACAATGGTGCGAGGGCTTTTGGTCGAACGAAGGGCAGGTATGTCAGACAGCCAAGGTACGAGGATGAAAAAGATAAGGGAGGCAACCACGCATATCGTGAAAAGGAGTCAGGGAAGAAGAGACCCCCTAGGCAAGTTTGGGTTGCTAAAGGAGACCCAGGTAGGCAAGTGCATCATGATACGTTCATTCGTGATACGAGGCAGAAGACGTCCTCAGTGTTGGAGCGCATCGAAGAGACCTGCGCATTGGCGGACCCTGCAGGGCGGGGCCGCCGAGACTAATGAATTGCCTGGCCTGGAACTGTCGGGGACTGGGGTTGGACTCGATAGTTGGCGAACTACGGGACCTGATAGGGTCATACAACCCAGCGGTGCTTTTTTTGTCGGAAACTAAGAAGAGTGCTAAAGCTATGGAGAAACTTAAGTGGAGTTTAGGGTTTCGCAATGGGGTGGCAGTGGATTGTAAGGGAAGAAGTGGTGGGCTTGCACTATGGTGGAGAGAGCATATTCAGGTCACAGTTAGGCCATGGTGCCAGTACTACATTGATGCCGAGGTTTGTGCGGATGGGCATACCTGGAGATTCACTGGAATCTACTGGGAACCTAGGACTGATCTGAGAAAGAAAACATGGGATGCCATACGATATCTTAAATCCCAAGATGATCTACCTTGGCTTTGTGTCGGTGACTTCAACGAAATTTTGTGTAGATCGGAACAACTTGGTGGTAACCCGAGGAACTTCTCTTAAATGCAAGACTTCTCTATTGCCTAACCGATTGCGGTTTGGCTGACCTGGGTTTCTCGGGCTACCAGTTCACATGGGAAAACAAACAGGAGAACAAAGACAATATTCAAGTGAGGCTTGACAGGGCCACGTGCATGAGTGATTTCATGGGTCTATTCCCGGGTACAGAGGTGGAGAACATTGTTACGGAGGAGTCGGACCACATGGCCTTGCTGGTGAGCGTGAGAGACATGGAGACGGTGAAACCGAGAGGGGACCGCCCCTTTAGGTTAGAGGAGATGTGGCTGAGACATGATGGATATGACACGATGTTCCAGAGGATCTAGGGGCAAGTACAGGGGCATAACAGGTCTCCCGGCGCTGTGTGTGGCCGGCTGCATGAAATATCAAAAGAATTGCAGGGATGGGGGCGATCTGTGTTTGGCTCGGTGCGGAGCCAGATTCAGCGACTTAAGAAGCAGCTCCTAGAAGCCAAAGGGCGGGCGGTAATCACTAGATTAACCACGGAGGTAAGAGATATTGATAGCCAGCTTAAGGAAATATATGAGAGAGAGGCGATTATGCAGCGGCAGCGATCGAGGATTGACTGGCTCAAAGCATGGGACCGAAACACGCAATACTTCTAGAACGGAGCCTCCCATAGGGAAAGGAAGAACACTGTGAAGGCACTACTAAGGGAGAATGGCACAAGATGCGTGGATGATGAGGGCACGAGAGAGTTGGCAGTGTCATTTTATGAGAAGCTGTTCATGACACAGGGATCGACTAATACAGAAAGACTCCTTGAGCACTTCGTCCCGGCTGTTTCAGAAGGGATGAACAACAAGTTGACCGCTCCTATTACGGACGATGAGATTGAACGGGCCCTGTTCCAGATGGGGCCAACGAAAGCTCATGGCCCTGACAGCCTGCCGGCCCTATTTTATCAGAGACACTGGTCTTTGCCAAAATCAGATGTGTGTGCAGCGGTGAGAGGTTTTCTGGTGGGGGAGACTACGTCGGAGTCTATTAATGACACGGTGATCGTCATGATACCTAAAGTTAACTCACCGGAACTCCTCTCACAGTTTAGCCCAATCAGTTTGTGTAATGTGTTATACAAAATAGCTACTAAGGTGCTTGCGAACAGGCTCAAGGTGATCCTGCCAGTATTAATCTCAGAGGAGTAGAGTGCGTTTGTTCTGGGGCGTTTGATGACAGACAACGTACTGGTGGCTTATGAATGCACCCATGCTATCAGAATGAGGAGGAGGAAGACACCGTTGTGTGCGGTGAAACTTGACATGATGAAGGCTTACGACCGAGTGGAGTGGACTTTCCTCGAGCAGGTGCTAGCCAGGGTGGGGTTCAATCACTTCTGGATTCAGATGATTATGAGATGTGTAACTTCAGCAAGGTTTTCAGTCAAACTGAATGGTGGATTATCAAGAAGCTTCCTCCCATCCAGGGGATTACGTCAGGGAGACCCACTCTCACCATATCTGTTTTTGTTTTGCGTTGAGGGTTTCTCTGCTCTGTTGAGAGCTGCACAACAAGATAATAGCCTTAGAGGAGTGTCATTTGGGGGCACTGGTCCCCATATTACACATATTATTTTTGCAGATGACAGTATTGTCTTTCTGGAAGGGAACCGGGGCAATTTTTGAGGCTCTAAGAGACATTCTCAAGGTTTACGAGGAGGCCTCAGGACAGAAAGTTAATCTGCAAAAGTCCTCGGTCTTCTTTGGGAAAGGGTGTGGTGAAGCAAGAAAGGCTGAACTCCAAGGAACTGTTGGGATTAACTCTGAAGCGTTGAGTGAACGATACTTAGGTATACCGACACTGGTTGGTAAATCTAAAGACGGAACGTTCAAATATGTGAAAGAGAGTGCAAGGGGCAAAGTTACGGGATGGAAGGGACAAGGGTTGTCCATGGCAGCAAGGGAGGTGCTGGTCAAGTCTGGCCTCCAAGCTACACCAACTCTCACCATGAGTTGTTTCCAACTCACCAAGAAAATGTGCCGGAACCTGACTTCTATCACGGCAAACTTCTGGTGGGGAGAAGCGAATGGGGAGAGGAAGGTACACTGGCTGGCTTGGAAGAAGATGTGCAAGGCGAAAAGAGACGGCGGTAAGGGGTTTCGGGATCCGGAGGCGTTCAACCAAGCTTTGTTGGCAAAATAGGCTTGGCGGCTACTACAGCTCCCATCTTCCTTGTGTGCTCAAGTGCTAAAAGCTAGGTACTTCCCTCATGGGTCGATCATGAGCGCCACTTTCCCTAATGGGGGTTCCTTCACATTCTGGAGCATTATCCATGGCAGAGAGCTTCTGCGACATGGGGTAGTATGGAGAATCGGGGACGGCTCCTCCATCAAGATCCACCATGACAATTGGATCCCGCGCCAGGGCAGCCTTACACCACTGGGGCAACAATTTGTACCGGGGGTCACTCATGTCAGACACCTCTTGAATGAAACTGGTAACGCATGGGATATGGGCAAGCTTGAAAAGATGTTCACCCCGGGAGATGTACAGGATATCAAGCAAATAGTGGTGGGGGGACAGAACAGACCAAACTATTTAGCGTGGAATTATACCAGGAGCGGGTAGTTCACTGTCAAATCGGCGTATCATATGTGCATGAGCCTGAAGGATGCGAGAACCGGACAGTCGGGCTCGTTGATGCCTAGCAGGGACCATAAGGCGTGGCTAGCACTATGGGATACCAACGCACCAGGTAAGGCAAAGATCCATGTATGGCGCCTGTTGAGGAATGGACTTGCTGTTGGATCTGAATTACACAGTCGTCGTATCAAGCCTGGAGTATTTTGTTGTGCGTGTGGACACTACAAAAAAATACACTTCCATGATGATACGTGTTTGTCACAGTAGGTCGATTTTTTTGTCATGCATGTACATCCATGACAAATTTATGATACAATCAAGATAGTCATACATGTGCTGTCGTAGAAGTGTTCCATGGCATTACCAAACTTATCATCACGGAAGTGTCCACTTCCATGACAATAAATCATGCATCACAGAAGTGCTTTCGTCAAGGGTGACCGACACATGGCATCCACCGTAACAGAACGCCGTTAAGCTATCGGGTCGGGTTTTGGATCCGATAACCCGTTAACAGCCCCGACCAATGGGGATTTTCCACGTGTAAAATCATCATTGGCTGGAGGAGACACGTGTCAACTCATCCAATGGGCGAGACGCGCCTATGATATGTTGACACATGGACCGGCCCATCAAGTTTAAATGGGCTGGCCCAACTAAAGGTCCACAAAATTTTGCGGACCATAATGGGCCGGCCCAGCTAAAGGCCCACGAGATTTTGCGGACCATAATGGGCTGGCCCAGCTAAAGGCCCACAAGATTTTGCAGGCCATAATGGGCCGGCCCAGGTAAAGGCCCGTAAGATTTTTGTGTGCCGTAATGGGCCGGCCCAGGTAAAGGCCCACAAGATTCTTGCGGATCATAATGGGCCGGCCCAGCTAAAGGCCCATGAGATTTCACCGACATTAATGGGCCGGCCTAGCTGTAGGCCCACAAGATTTTGAGTACCTAGTAGGCCGGCCCATTAACTGCCTGCCATGTTTTGGGCCAAATGCCGGCCCATATTTGATCCGGTCCATTAATGGTCTGCCACGCTCCGGGCCTAATAGTGGCCCATATGAGATCTGGCCCGTTAAAGGCCTACCACGTTCTAGGCCAAATTACGGCCCAGATCAGGTCCGACCCTTTAAGAGGCTTTGGGCTCAAATATGGCCCATATCAGATTCGGCCCGTCAACTGGACACTATGCTTTTGGGCTCACTTGCTAAAGGCCCACTTAGTAATTCGGCCTGATATTAGTTTTGGCATGTTAAGGGCCCGTTTAACATTTCGGCCCTATATTAATTTCAGCCCGTTAAAAGCCGTTAGATAGTTGGGCCTAACTACGGCCCGGTTTGCATCCGGCCTGCTCGCAGCGGATATCTGATTGGGCCAAACAAGGACCGAGAAAATTTTTCGGCCTATTAAAAGCCCGTGATTTGATTCGCACAATCATGGGTCGAGGTTCATTTCGGGCTGCTGCCGGCCCGTGAGCTGATCGGCACGTTTCAGGCCCAACCTACATCGTGATTGCATGACGGCCCGATTATGTACCGTAATTTTACGGTTTGGCCGGTTTACTGCGAAGACATGATATATATATACGGTAAAATAACTGCAGCATCGTGAATAAGAAAAAACCTAGACTATAGAATAAAGAAATTACAGCATATTACATCCACTGGCCATCAAAGTTTGCCACTATGATAATACAGCACAAGCAGACAGCAGATTACATACACTGGGCATCAAAGATCGGCACCAGTGCAAATAAACACACCGACAAAATAATATACAAAACCGACAGCACTTCAATAGAGTTCAAGAAAGGTTAGCCCTGCTGGGGAGCTACAGGGCAAGCAGCTGAGCAAGATGATGAGACTGCGCTTGTTCAACACTTGTATCTTCCTCACTCTGAAAGATAAACAAGCAGACAGATGAAAGGTTTTGCCCATAAAAGTATCAGTGCTGACAATTCATCACATTTCTTACTGACGAATAAAGTGACACAATTTAAATTTGCATTAACACAATATGGTATTGTTCAGGTCAAGACATGGCCGGAAATGACATTGTGAAGGAGTTGGCAGCTTCACGACACCACTAGATTACAGATCAAGAACTCATAAGTATCAATGGTTAGTGTGCTGTCAATTTATACCATTTCAGATTGGCAAACAAAGAGGTGGTTTAAATAATAGTAGAATGATATGACATTGTTCATAGTTAAGACATTGCAGAATATGACATTGTGCTATAGTGGGTAGGTTCACCACACCACTGTATTACAGATGAAGAACAGAAGCATACATGCAGTGCAAAAGAAGATCACTTGCTCTGTATAGTTTAATTTACATGGTATGAAGAAGGAACTTGGTTGTACAACTGAAAACTTAAATTCAGAAGGGACGAACTTTTATTCATGAACTACATATAATAAACTTTAAACAAGAAATTTGATGCAAACACCAAAAATAAACAACTGTTGCAGTCATGCCTAACCAAATATATACAACAAAGTTTGAAGACTTGAGATGGACAAACTTACATTATTGGTGAAGACAGGCTCTATAAAGGCCTTGTCCATGCTGATGGGGGGGGGGGGCAATTCAAGAAGTTTACCACAGAATCTTCTTCAAAAGCATTGCCTTTATTCTACATTTTGTTAAGAGTAAATATAGATGTGATAATATACGAAACATGGAGAATATTTAAGATAAGATGAAGAGTGATGCTACATAACCAAGTAGCTATAAATGTAAGTGCAGCGAGACAGGCAAAAGGTACAGCCAAGAGCAATGCATAGCTAAACTTCTTCAGTACCAACCTTATGGTAAGAGTAAATATAGATATGATGTGTAGAAAATGGAGGGCAAAGGAAAATAAGCTGCAGAGTGATGGTACATGAACAACTACCTGTCATTATAAGTACACTGATAAAGGACATCATGTACTTACAAGAGCAATGGAGAGCTAAAAAAACATTGGCATTGGATATATTCTACACTAATGTAACCATTCATATAGATTAGATAATTTGGAGCGAACAATTGATAAGCAAGCTATCATGCATACTGCTGTCACATAATGAACCAGGTATGTATGCAAGTACAGTGATACAGGACAACAGGTACTAACAAGAGCAAAGCAGCGGACAACATATTTGCGATATCCTGTCGTTCTTGTCAAACCGGAGTTCTTCTTCGAGTAGATTTCCTACAAAAAAGATCTGTAAGGAACGTGCGGAAAAGTAGAAGTGCAAATTGTCATGTGATTTCATAGACAGTACCTCATCCTGGGAACGAGACCAGTGCATAACAAGGTTTTCCATTCAATGTCTTTTAAATTTAGCACAGGGGACTTCACCGGAAATTCATTTATAGACTTGCCATCAAAGTGTGATTTCCTCAGGTAACACCGATACTGCTGCAATGCTTCCTTGAAAAGCACAAGCAAGCTTTGCTCGTCATGACTATCCAGATTGACCCTCGCCTAGTTACAACAATGTAATGTAAATCATTGATGTGTTCAATCAGCAGAAAACAGGAAAATAATAACCATGAATAATAGCACTTACACGTAAGTTGGACAGGAAGATGTGAAAATGGTGTTTGTCTTCACAATAATCTTCCCATGATGGGAGTATATGCACGTAGTCCCTAACAACATTGAAAGCATTGTCTTTTAAACTGGGAATAAATGGAATGGGGTTCCAATCTGCAGGAATTGGCCGTCTCTGTAGTTGGGATAGGTCTTCGGTCGGTGGACTTGCTGTACTTTTTGCTGGAGTGGGATTTTTCTGTGGTACAGTTGGTGCTATGGCAAATGAAATCAGTATACCTTTTGCTGGAGTGCAGGTCCTGTGTGGTGGGGCTAGTGGTGTGGCCAGTGAAGTATGGGTACAGTCTGCTGGAGTCGGTCCTACGTTTTGTGTCACTGGTTGTACAACCAATATAAGTGGGGTGTTGTCTGATTTCTCCGGCACCACCACGTTTTTCAAGGACTTTGCTGGTGCTCCTTCAGGTTCGTCAATCACCCTCTTCCTTTTTGATGTCTGATGCACCAGAACAACATTTGAGTGGAAAAACATGGTACGATGACAGATGGAATATGTATTGATAATGGATGGGCATGGCATCTCGACATATATGATGAGTAAACTAAGCAGATGGCGGTGCAACAAAGTAGAAGAAATGCAAGACAACATATGCAAGATACGCGCAATCAATAAAACCTTGCCAAATTAGAACAGGCACCTTGATGGGTGAATAGGACAGGCCATTTGCCTTTGACTCCTTGAGGTTAGAATAGTCATTAAGATGATATTCTGAACAAGAATCAACAGGTGGGGAGCGTACGAGTTTCATTGCTTCCAGAATGGCACTCAATGCCTTGGTGCCAATTTTGTAAGTCATTGCAGTGTTCCACAATATTCTTCTGATGTGCGGATTCTGATATTCACTGTAATTGCGTATGATATCTGAGAACCATGAATACATAAATATTTGTGAGATTATCTTTGTAATGCAGATGATATTCTAATATAGGGGCGCCCCTTTAAACACTTGTGTGCTATCACTGGATTTTGATGAGAGAGCTCATGTGTGTTGTAATATGGTGTGTGCATTTATATAATCTGACACAAGTACACAAAAAAATAGGCTCCAGAAGTAAGGATAGCTGGCAGATGATAGGTTCATAATATACTGTATAGAGAGTTTATTGCCAAACCACGATAACAAGAGCACACAGCAACTAGGCAGATCATAGTGTACATAACAGGGGTACACCATAACCAGGATATATAAATCGGGAAAGTGGAACTGGCTGGAAATTACGGTGTTGTATTGCCGCTAGTAATTGAAAGCCTATCAATCACGTACAGGTCAGCTCTATCAGCTGTTAGACTGCAGATGTCCCTGCTCCCCTTCCTGACAAGGAACATACTGTGCTTCCCATACAGAACACCGCACGGGCCGCCGGCCGAACCACCGGCACCACCGCATGTGTTCCTCCGCCACCCCCACCCCACCCCCTCCCCCACCCGCGTTGAGTTTTCTTCGTTCGACGAGGCCCTTCGATCGCACCGGCGAACTCCGGCGAGCTCTGAAAAATCGACTGACCCAATTTTGAAATTTAGTCTACTGTGATTTAACTAGTATGGAATATAAATGGGGAAAACCTTGAGCATTGCGAGTATGGTGTTGAGCGTGCCGTGGCGGATCTGAAGGTGCAAACCGGACAAAGGCAACTTCGCAACCAAGACAAGAAATCAGAGTAAAGCATTGGCGATCTATTTTCTTGCTGCGATAAATAAGTTGAGCAGATACGAAAGAGTACCGCCTCTGGTGCGGCGCCATGTACACATCTGCTGAGAATTTGACGGTGCTGCAGTAGCGATGGCTGTCGACGGCGTGGAAGCAGATCTAGGAGGGTAGACGGTGGCGGCGGGGCGCGGTGGATGAGACGGTCGTAGGAGCGGCACCGACAAGGTGGACGACGACGGGGATGAAGCGAGAGGACGGGATGCAAGGATCCCGGTCCGAAGCCGTGGATGAGAGAGGTCGATCTCTTGTAATGGACGGCGGCATCGGGGTATCAGCTCCGGCATGGTGGAGGAGGACGGCGGTGGATGGGGTGGCGGACGGCGGCGGCGGACGGAGGAGGGTGGGGTGGAGAGGGTGTTTTGGCGCCCACGGAGTACGAATGGGGAAAAGGGAGGTAAAGAGGAAGGGGGGAACCATGTATTCAGGGTGCGCTTGTCTCAAATGCGAGGAAATTTACAAACTTAGCCCCCGTTTCAAATTTCTACTACATCACAGTAACACTAGTCGGTTGGGGATAGGACGGTAATCTCGCATACACCGAATATTTGCCGATAAGAGTTTGTTTTTGGCGCCCACCATGTATGAATATGAATCGGGGAGGGAGTCGATTTCGGCCAAGGACACACTGTGTTTTGGCGCCCACCGTGTATGAATCCGGTTGAGAGGCGGTTACGTCACGTTTGGGTGAAATTACAAACCTACCCCTATTGAAACCTATAGAAATCCAGCATATAGGCTTTGCGTGGCAGGGATAGGCAGTAGTGATTTCCATCTCGCAGATTTTGGTTTCGGGCGGTTACTGCGACTTTCCCCACTTCGTTCAAATTTTGCAGAGTGCACGTTTACCGTGCCAACTCAATTTGAATCCCTTTTGTATTCTATTTTTTTCGGGCAGGATCCATTTTCAATTGGAATTACATTCTATATACATCATTTTTTATATATACTTTCAAAAGCACAACACCATTTATACATAAATATGGTTTACAAATGGCATGATCTCAGATTCATAAGGTTGTATCCATGAATTTGGATTCTCAAATATTTGAAACCACTTTATCTTGAAATCCAATGTATGCATTCCTCGCTAACTGTCTCCAATTAATGTCTGTTTCATGCGGGTTTTTTTAACTTCTCAAACATGTATAATGTGTTTCACACACGCAACATATAGTCTAATCCCGTTTAGACATTAATTGCATATAAACCATGGATTGTTTGTAATTGAAGAATCTATGGATCACCAATATTGATAAACTATATAACATTACACGTGTGCCCAAATTCAAACGAATATGCATGTTTGATACACCAACTTGTGTTATGATATTATCGATGTCATGATCTCCAGTTTAAATATTTGAATCCCCTTTAATCCAGATAATCGTCTCATATAGCTATCACTCATGCTTATATAGGACTACCTCTCTGGACCTATACGCGTTCATTGTCTCTCAGGTATCTCTCGTGCTACCTGTATGTCGACAATGATATTTTATCTTCGTAACACACTGACGATACTCTCACCCTTGACCTTCATCACTCTATCTCTCTCTAAGTATATCTCGCTCCCTGCTATGTGTCTCTAACTATGATTCTCCATGTGGAATCTCTTTCTCTCACACAAACACAAAACTTTGTCTCCCGGGGTCTCATTTCTCTCTACTATTCCCATGTGTGCCACTCGCACACCCCTCATACAGAGATGTCTTTCGCTCCTTAGATATGAGAACCTACGACTCTTCCTCTTCAATATCTCTTTCTCACACACAAACACAAAGTCTGTCTCCCAGGGTCTCATATTTCTCCATTGTTCTCTTGTATGTCGCTCACACACACCCTCTCTCCCTAGAGATATCTTGCGTTCCCTCATATGTCTCTCTAGCTATCACTCTCGTTGTGAAATATCTTTCTCTTTCGCAGACATAAAACTCCATCTCTCTGGATCTCATTTCTCTCTTATATCTGTTTGTATGTGACTCACACGCACCCTCTCTCTATCTCTCTCACACCCACACACATAACCCAGCCTTCTGATCCACTATACTCCTATCTCTAACGCACACTAGCTAGCATCTTTATCTTTCTATTTATCTGTTTCTCCATCAACCTTCTTTCTCGCCCTCACTCTAGATTCCTATCACGCACACTACATATGTTTATCTCTACATGCAGTCAAGTGCCCTATCACACACATATATAACTTCACCCTTTGAACCACCCGACGGTCATCTCCAACACCCAAACTAGCGGATGTCCCTCTAACTAGCATCTCCATCTCTGTATCTATCTGTAGTTTCTCCGTCAACATTTCTTTCTCGCATGGAGTCTTGCTTCCTATCACCCACACTATATATGTCTCTCCATACATATGCATTTATAGGTTGGTCTCTTTTGCACAATCGTTGCGCCTCACTCCCTCTGCTCACCATAGATGCATGCTCCAGCCCACGCCACTATCTCTTAAAGACAAAAACACATGCTCAATTGTCGGGCCTTCTTCCCTGCATTCTTGCACGCATGCATATTGTCATACCGATCCGTCTCTCCCATGTCGTTGATCTTCTGACTTACGTCTTCTTTCTTTTATCTCGATCATGCGCGCGCGCACACACACACACATCCCACGTATACATGTATACCTCTCACACATGCACGTTCAAGGTCTCTATGTCTCCATACGTAGTTAATTACCCTCAATCCTAACGCCACATTGAATCATTCTCCTCTTTTGTGCACATAACTTCCGCCTGGATGGGTAAAACACACACTCACACTTAACAATCTCCTTCTAGCTACCCCCCCCCCCCGCCTCTCACTCTTCCCCTATATCCCTGAAACCAATAAGACCATCCATTAGTTTAATTCCCGCCTACATGCACCATTGATATATAGTAGTCTTCCTCGGTATCTCTCGAACAAACACGTTCTCTCGAAGTCGACTCCTCTCACGCGCACACACCTTCTCTTCCCTCTCTACGGGCATTTTCTCTCTCGCACCCCATCGTTGGTGGCCTCTGCCATACACATCACCTCTCTATGATTAAGGCCATGGACACTTAAATTACATCCGCCACATAGGACCCCACGACACACACACACACACACACACACACACACACGCACCCCCCCAACACGCACACTAAGACTCCATATCTCTCTCTCTCTCACACACACATACACACAAACACACACACGCAAGCACGCACGCCCCCCCCCCACACACACACTAAGACTCCATCTCTCTCCCTCTCTCTCTCACACACACACAAACTAAGACTCCATCTCTCTCTCTCTCTCTCTCACACACACACACCCCACACACATACTAAGACTCCATCTCACACACACATGCTCTAGGCGGAGCATTTGTTCCTACCACCCTTCCTCCAACCTTACCCGTATGATGAACAATCAACTTTATTTACTTGCATAACATGGAGAAATTCCACTTTACTTTAGTAGTCAGCAAACTTATCATCTGTACCCTTATAAAAAACGAGTTGGTGGTGATGGTGTGCCTGTCATCTTGTAATACAGACCATATGATCTATATATGAGGACAGAAAGCAAACTATGATAATTTTACAAAAGATACCCGCACCTCTCTCCACATCATTATCTCCCGCAACCTTATTGCTCAGCAATTAAAAAAGGAATAAGTCTCCGGAACAATCTAGCATGCATGGTGGCCGCTGCCGCCTGCCGGCGCCGTCCATCCCCATGCCTCCGCCCATTCCGACTACCAGTCACCACCACGCTCCACTCCTCCTTGCCTTATCTCTCATCTTCCATTTTTTCGATGACATTCTCGAGATACCAGTTTTCCGATAAAATTCTCGAGATATCATTAGTTTTTACACATGGGTTACTCCTGCATGGGTCAATCACAACAGGTGTTCTGTAAAAAAAATGCATATTGATGTTCCGTGCAATGCACGAGAATCTTGCTTGTAATTATATAACGCAAATCACGAGCAGGAAGTGACATTTTTTTGACACAACCACGTTAACATGGCCACGTAAATCACTAGCTAAAGTAAATACCATTATACTTATATCTCGATGCAAAAGGTTGAGTACATGTCCGAAGAGTAGAGTCGCACACACGCACTCTGTCTCTCAGAATCTCTCTCACACACACACCAGTTACGTGACGCCCACTTAAGCAGACACGTATGTTACAATTTGTGCACCCGCGGGTACACGTGGTGCCGCACATTTATTTAAGACGAAAGGCGAACCCAAACAGTAGCTGCATTCATTCCCCTCCCGCCGCCTCTTCTCTGGTCACCATCGCCCTGTAGCCATGGGCCGGCCGAAGGTAACAACATACGCCATACTCTCGCCGGAGCAGCGCTTTAATATGGAAATTTTGGTGGCCATGCATGCATCTTTTTGTGCTAGCACTCCTATATAAGGGTTGACCGGTCGCTTCCCGCGGACGTGCGCGGGCGGTGGAAGAGGAAGGAGAAGGGAAGCGGGCTGTGGAGTAACATTTTTACCACAATTTCCTAGGAAACCGAGTGCAATAATTGAGTAGTTTTGCAAACTACCAGTACTACACCTGAAATGGTTCAAAACCTATACTCCCTTGCAAGCGCGCGCTTCCCGCGTGAAACGGTCAGCGTCGCCCTGGAGCGTCAGTGCCGCATTAATGCCCGGCCAGAGCGGAGGCGACCTCTCACTGGCGCCGGCTTTGAAGTGGCGCGACGACCGAGAGAGCGCCGCTTCCCGGTGCACACGACTGCTCCGCGTCAAGACTGGCCATAGGCCCTGTTTGGATCCATGGGTTAGAGTTAGTTTGAGCTAGTTGGGGCTCAAATAGCCCTAAACTAACAAAGCATGAGGGTTTAGATTGGAGCAAATTGCACCGAACCCACCAAAAGAAACTATCCCACCCAAGAGGTGCTAACTGGAGATAGTTCTCATTGGGACCACTGAAAAATCACTTTTCTCTCTCCATGAAGTGCATTTATTGTCAATCTAACCCTGTCACCCAAACACCTCTTTGGCTACAGTTAGTTCAGGGTTAGTCATGAGTTAGTCTAACCTCTAGCTAAGTTAGAGTATCAAACAGGAGCAGTATAGGACATGCAAGTTGCTCAAAGCATACAGGCAAATTCGTACGTGAGAGGATTTTTTTTCTTTTTGAAAACGGAACATGAAAGGAATTTTTTTAGAATGCTCTTGGCATGTCGCTAACATGTGATAGTTAACCGACCTCAATAGACGGCAGAAACGCCAGTCCGCCGCAATTTGATAGAGACGAGGAGGGAGAAGCGATACAGGCTGCTGGATTACTAGAGATAGGTGTCGCACGGAAGCCAAGAAATATGGTGATAGCGTGGGTTAGCCATGTACTAGTATGATGTAACTACACTTGGCTGCCGTGTTTCGTACTCTTCCAGTCCACTGTGGAGATGATTGGTTAATTTTATATCACTGAATAATATTAAATTATGAGTGCAGACGCTCCACCACGAGGTTCCTTGCTCCTTCTAGGTCGTCCGGAATCTATGTTCTTCCACTCTATTTTTTTACGTGAGCTTTGTTCATCCTTTTGCCAACACGCGAGACATCAAGGTGCATGTGTTATGCAAGGATCGTTCCATCTATATGAAGAACACGTGGGACTGGAACTACGAGACGAACATGTACCCAGGAGTGGACGTACAAACCTGAGTAATGTAGTGCAGTAAGTGAAGTAGAAAGGCACAAATCGTATGAACATGCGTGGTATATAGGGTGTGTTTGGTTGCGTTCTCGTCTCAGTATAGTTGTTCCCTCTTCAGGCATGCTCAACTCAACACCCCTCTTCATGCATGCTCTCTTCATGCATGCTTCTAGTGTATTTGTGCTAAACTAGTGTGGACTCATGCACCCTCCATACACTCTACTAAACACCCAAAAGTAGGTCGAGAAGGGAACTCTTGGGCGGCATTTGTCTCTTACTACGTACTACCACTAAATGTTGTACGTGCAATGCACGGTGATGTTATGGAGTACGTGCCTAAGTACTCTACTACTACTATATTATTTGGAGGCACATATTAACTTTTATATTTGTTTACGTGTATGCCCCGAGACCTTCCAACTAGACGTGTCTTTGTCTCCATTTTTTTGCAAAAAACGTGTCTTTGTCTCCAGGTCGCACTTTGTATCGTTCATACCACTAAGTACTACTACGTGTTGTCTCCGACCCAGAAGTGGAAGAAGTGGAGACGCTCTACCACGCTGTTTTTTTTACGCTGGACTCTACCACGTTGTTCATGTCCCACTCCTTTCGCTGATGTGTGGGACATCCAGCACGTGCCGTGTTTGGCACCCTTCGTCATAAGAGTTGAAATGCTAGCATTCATCAGAAATAAAAAATAATTATAAATCGGCAGTGATACTATTTTTTTGCGAACCAATCAGCAGTGATACTATACCTCGATATCGGAAAGAATACTACTCCGTTCGCCAATATGTGGGACGTCGACCATCCTGGTCCACTTGTCATGCACGCAGAACTCCAAGGGAGTCACCCAGGTCGTCGCGCCGCAGTAACAATGACTAATGAGCCGTCAAATCACAGGCCCACTTCCCACTTTGAAGTTGCTTGGACGAAGGAACCATCATGACTTCGTTGAATTCCGCTTCTTGAAGAAAACTACTGTACCAGCAGTACTGCTAGCTACAGTAGTTACTACAACAGAGGCCTCCTTTCGTTCACAGGATAGGAATATGAAAATCATAGGAAGTGAGATGACATGCATCTCAATTCCTATAGAGAAAGAGATGCCATTTGATGCTTAGGATAGGAATTTTTCCATTTAGTCTAGGCTAATGTACTGGTAATTTGCTCTAAAAACTACAGTAGTAACTAGTAGTACTGGTACATGCTCGTACTCAGACACACACACACACACACACTAACTACTAGAACTACTACTTCTCACATGCTGGCCAGATGCCGTCGTTCTCCTTCCCGGCTTTGTCGGCGACACCCCACCGTGCTTCGATCTCCGCCGACCACTCCGCAGTAGCGCGTGCGTCCTTTTCTTTCTTGCGGCGGCGGGCCTCTCTTTTCTTGAGTGCCTTCTGACTTTTCCGCTCCCTCTGTGCGGCTTTGGCCGCCTCTTGCTCTACCGCCCATTCGGCCTTGGCATCTTCAAATTCCTCCCACATAGTTGTGAGGTCGCGAGCGGCGATGAACTCGACACGGCGGGATGCCATCGCTTCCCAACCATTTTGTGTGCGGTCGTGGGCGGCGAGGAACTCGGCGCGGCAGGATGCCGTCGCTGCCTTACCGGTTAGTGTGCGGCGCGGTGGCATGAACAACGCTTGGTGAGAGCTCTGGGGTGGAGTGGCCGGACAACCGTATAGTGCATTGGTTTGTCAAGAGCTCAAGGACAGAAGACGAAGCAAATTTGGATTCCCCTTCAATCATGGTCATTTATTACCGAGTAAAATGCATTGGCGGTCATCAAACTTGTCTTGGTAGCTCACTTTGATCATTGTATACGAGATATGGTGATTATACGGTCACTGGCTCAGCGTATAGCTCCGTATTTGTCTGGTTGACCAGTCATACAGTCCGCATGCGCCTCATCAGCTCGTGTTATTTATCTATCTACGCGGCCCTACCTGTCAATGGAGAAAGAAATACTGTAAAAACCAAAATTATGCTAGAGTCCGGACCGCTTCCGGAGCCCGCTCTCACCGCCCTGGCCCCTCAAGACGCCAGCTGCCCACCGCATGCATGCATAGCAAGTAGTACTCCTTATGTGGAGGAGAGAGAGGCATTGAAAAAGTCAAGGAGTGGGCTCTGCAAGAGCCCGTATCTACATGTGCTCCTAGGTATAAAAAAATAATTCTAAAAAATGCATAAAAACAATTGTGTCTTAAAAAAAGAAAGGTAAAAACCATTTGAGAGGACATAGATAGAGAGAAAGTGAGAAAAAGCTATAACATGTGCATTACATGAGGAAGGAGGGACTGGTGCACATGCCAAGTTCACTGGGCTGCCATGTTTCACACTCCTCCGTTGTAACAGTGGAGACAATAGCTTTCATCAAAAATAAACAATGAATACTCGTTGCTCGTCCTCTATATCGGAAAGAATACTTTCATTCGCCGACATGTGGGACGTCGACCATCCTGGTCCACCTGCCATGCACAAAATTATCCTGGTCTACCCCGGTCGTATCGCAGGCCCAACCTTTCCCACTGTAAGTTGGTCGGACGAAGGAACCATCATGACTTCGTTGAATTCCGCTTCTTCAAGAAAACTTACTGTACCCGCAATACTGCTACCACACGCGAAGACTGGACGACACTGTACCATGTCATATCACTGAAACCCACTAGGCCAAACTAGCCCGCCTAGGTCATCTATTTTGGAACGGAGGGAGTACGTCTCTGCACTGCTATGATTTTGTGTTGCACGTCATATCACTGAAACCCACTAGGCCAAACTAGCCCGCCTAGGTCATCGATCGCTAAGCCTACAATTTTAGGAGCTAGGACTATTGGTCGATCGACGAGGTATAAGTATAAGCGTACCACGAGCTCATCAGCCCCAATGTTTCTCTTCGATGAGTGTTTTGCAAGTACTATAGCTCGCAAAGTAGCTAGCCTACTAACACCAAGAATCATCAAACAAGCCCTGCCGTTATGATAAACAATTCAAACTTACATCTAATCATGCCATATATTACATCAAAAGCTGGTGAGGATACATGTGTTTCCATAACACGGAGAGGGTTCGCATGATTCACTATCAAACAAAAGTAGCAAGATCCGCCCACACAAGATAGTGCACTAGCCCTAAGATGGTTTGATAACACGCATTGTTCTGGTAATTAAACACAAGGCAATGCAAACTACCCTGAAGGATTAGCGCGACCAACTATTTCTTGTCATCAATCTCTCGGGCAATGACCACAACACGAACAGCGGCATGGGAATCGATTTCTGGGGCGATGTCCGCAGGACTGACCGCGACATCGGAATCGATCTCTAGGGCGATGTCCACAGGATGGACAACGGCATCGGAATCAATCTCTGGGGCGATGCCAACAGGACGGGCCACGACATCGGAATCATCAAGGATGTCCACCGGCACCTGCACAACCCTAACATATTAGCAAGCACATTGCAAATAATCAAAAACCACAACTATGGTAATAAGCCATTATTTTTTACCTTGTGCAGCTCACCGGGGGATCTCATCCCTCTAGGGGCCATCTCCTCGTCCTCGATTGGGGCCATCACCTTGCCAGGGGAATACTGCCTCTCAACGGCGACTATCTCCTCAAACTCGGTCTTGAGCCTCACATAGGTGGCAATCAGAGTTCCTTCGTAGGCACGGTGGGGCCATTGCTGCTCTTCCAACTTTCTTTGAGGAGTTCGTCCGCCAACGTCCTCAACTCTTGGGCCAGTGCTTGTTTCTTGGAGTTCTTCATCTCCATGGGTTGGCCCGCCAACATGGTCAACTCATTGGTCGGTGATCGCTTCCTAGAGATCGCTGTCTCTAGTGGGTTGTCCGCCAGCAACTCTTTGCCTTGTGCTCCAGGATCCATCAATGAACTGACAAACAAAAAGCAATCGAAAGGAAACCACAATCGCAATGAAAACGGGAAAAGAATAGGATGTGATAATCGGTCGGTGCTTCGCAAAAAGAAGATTCTTGGAATGAAAATATAGCAGCATAACTGATTCGCCCACCTTTCCTTCATTGGTACAGAAGAAAAATGGTAGAAGTGAGTAGCCTGGAGTGAGGTTTTCTTCAAGAAAGGGAACAAAGGGCTTGAATGAGCGTTCCAGTGAAATGATGGTTGCTTCGTCCAGTCCAACTTGGAGGCCACCTTACCACTGCTAGTAAAGGTGTGCGTTTTGTGATATGACGGGTCATGACGGCCACACCGAGGTGAGAGGTGAGTCTCGACTGTAGCACCTTACTATGATTTGGTGGATGGCACGCGGGCCCAGATGCTTTGAAATGTCCCGCATGTAGATAGAGCGGCTAGTCATATACTCCCTCCTTTCCGGTTTATAGGGCTCAATTCAAAAATTTCACCAACCAAGGTAGATGGTGAGTTGTGGAATCCTTTTTATAATTTGCAAAAACACCCAATTAATGCTCTTGTTTTCTTCAAAAATGTATGTTTACCAATGTATTAATTGCAATGCATGCATGCATAAAGTACATGCATTTGTCAATTTTCTCTTAATACATGCATGCAATTATTTAATGCACCTTGGAATCTGAACTTGTGATGGGGAACAACCAAATTGAGCCTTATAAAATGGAAAAACTAAGATTTTGGGATAAGCCCTATAAACCGGAAAGGAGGGAGTAGGAGTGCTCAATATTGTGCACCGCGACCAAGGCGGAGAGGAAAACGAGAGAACTACGTAATTAATGCATGAGTTTAATTAGGGTAGTTTTGTAAAGTACGAGATACATTTCTCCAATCACAAAATGCCTTGGTTCATGAGATTTGAGATTTGAGCCCTATAAACCACAAGGGAGGGAGTACTGCACACAGTGTAGTCTAGTCACTTGTTGAAATCTCTAGAAAGGCAAATACTCCTTTCCGGTTTACAGGGCTATACTACTCCCTCCGTCTAGGTGTGTAAGTCATCTTATGAAAACCAAATACATAGTCCCAAAACACTTAGGCGCGGTGCATTAACTTCTACCTTGTTTCTTGTTTCTTGACATATCAACCAATAAGAGATGAGAGGTGTGCATGCTTTTAATGACTTGCAATGGCTAGTTCATTGCATGCAATGCTATTAATTAGCAAATAAACATTGGTGACCCCAGGAGGAAACGGTGCTAAGCACGTGGACCTATGTAGAATGAGTATCAACCAATGGATAATGGAGTTTAATTGTTAAACAATAGCAATTTTGTCTCATGCAAGAGCCTGGCTAGTACTCCATGGAACCGCACCACGCGAGCGTTCGCAACTGCCACGTTCGGGTTGCGCTTGGCTCTTCGCCTCTTTGAGAAGACGAACAATGATGTTACTCCTACTTCTACAGTATTGAATCCACTGCTGCATGTCCGTCCACCTCGTGCGGGAGGGATAACGTGTAGCGAAAGCTTCTACTTATTGCACCTTCCTTTGCGTCTATGACAGGTGGGCCCAACAGGTGGTTGGCCCTCCTGTCATGCAGCCAAAGGCAGGTGCAGTTAAGGCACCGGAGCTCAGTCCGCGAGGGAGAGGGCGTTGTAGTAATCAAATTTCTCGGTCTTGTACGAGTTGATGAAGATAGGGGTTGCTTGCTTGCTAGGGTTGCTCACTACGTATATATAGGCCGGAGCCTCCGCACTTGCTTGCTAGGGTTGCTCTATTCACACACTCTCATCCTCTCCAGATCTAAATAAGATAGGGGTAGTAACACTGTCTTTCTCCCTTCAAACAACACTGGCTTTCTATCCTCACCGCTGGTTACAGATCCGGACGTTTCCCCCTCCGCCGGTGAAGGGGAGGAGGGGCAGCGTTTAGGCCGTCATCGACGGCGAGGGAGGAGACCCACTGTCGGCCGCACCATTATCTTTGGCTGAGCGCCGGCGCGGGAGGTCCTCCGATCCCTTCGTCGTTGCCTGTGGGCGGATCCGGCCTCCCGCCGCCCACCTATCCACATCCCGACGACCTTCAGGTATATCTTCATTCAAAACCGCCTTAGCTCTACTTCCCCAGCTCGCTGCATCGCTGCATGTGCATCATTTTCTACCTCTTAGCCCCTCTCGATCGGATGGGCCAACGTCGCATATCTTTTTTTCTTCTATTGTTAGAGGTAAAGCTACTTCATGGAGTCGAATCTTGTACTGCTTGGTTCAAACAATAAATAAAGTGGGGGTGGGGGAATTTAGTATGTACATCGGACTTGGTACAAATAGGAAGGAAAGGGGGTGAAAGTAGTACAAACTGGTCATCCAACCGGTCTCTTGGTCGAAAAGGGAAATACAGGGGTAACGCTGTACACAGTGGCATGACCAGGACTAGATTTGCTATCCACACATAGGAGTAGGTGGCTAGAGTGAACAAAAATGGGACCAACCCAGATATGTTTTTTGCATGTTTGTTTCTCGGGGCAACAAACTATGAATCACCACTTTATGCCCATGTTTACGTACATGATGCTGGACTGCTGGTGCACCCACTGTCCCATGCCCTTATACCGAATATTTAGGCTCCGTTCGGAATAAAGGGGCAGAAAACATAGGTCTTGATGAAAATAGAGGAATAGGAAAGGAATGTAGGTATAAAACTATGGAACAGCGAACCAGAGGAAACTCTCAAGAGAATGTGTTCGGATGGACTATGAAATGTACAGATTTGTTTTTTTAGAGTAGCATGCTTGGCAGTATGAGATGCTATTTGTTTATTCAGCTGCACAGTGACTACTCTTGTCCTCACCTCACGTACCACACATAGGTTGATTTTTTTATTCCGGCAACACAGCACATCAACCTATCTAACGCATGGCAGCGAGCGCCTGCCTCGGGCTTCCGCCCAAAAAATGTGCAGTGCGTGGATGTTTCTAATCCTATGGAATCAGTACTACCAGACCAGCTTTCCTATGAAACACTATTCACCTTTCCTGTGTTCCGAACGGTTGGAAGGGAAAGAATACCATAGGAATATGTTCCTACGAAAATCCTGCACCAAACCTGTGAACCGAACGCAGCCTTAGTTGTTCTTAATCTAATGTCCCTGGCAAAAATGAAGCCATGCCACTGTTATAATCCATGACAAGTTTAGCCAAATGTTTTTACCTGCAATTGTTTGAGACTCTGACTATTTTCTCTGTGCCTTTTTGTGCAAACAGGGATATCCAATTCACCTGGTTGCTGTTGTGACCTTTTGGTGCACTGCACAAAACTCTTCTTAAAAGAAGTGACTTTTGTGTTGTTTAACTGGAATGTCAGAATGGAACAGTTGGTTCATTTTGGTGGAACTGCACAAAGGGAGATCTGTGTTCCAATCCTCATCATCCATATTGGCGCCATAACCTTCCTTTAGGTAAGAATGATATTTAATGCATGTGTTCATCTCTATTTTCCGACTGCCATGAGAAAAATAATGTTGTTTTTTACTAGTACACTTGTCTCCCTCACTGACAAAACCAATTCTGAATTAGAAGGCCAATCATGTACTTGGTTTCACCAACTGGTGAGGAGAAAGAGAAACAGAGCATGAAGAGGAAGAAGAAGAATAAACAGTGCCAAGGCGATCTTGCTGAAGCCAGAGGCCTCAGTCGAGGCCATTCAAGGGCTCCGGCAATGACTACCTTACATGTGAGACGATCCTCTAGGGAGCCCTTCCACTTCTGTTGTCTAACTTAATTAATTAGGAGTACTTAAGTACCACTAATTTATTACTGCATAATTTTCCTGTTGGAGTTAAACAAATCTTTAGTAGGACCCTATGCTGAATCATGTACGTGTGTATGTTTGTCTATGGAGGTGAATCATGTGGTGGAGCAGGAAGGGAATATTATTAGTGTCATGACATAATAGTGCTATTGTTTTGCATGTCAATTTATTGCCATTGGTTCAATGAGGCAATGTTTTGCGTATTGTCCATCATGAATTTGATGCTGCTGGTTGAGTAATATGCTAATGTCTTCCTATCCTTTCTCACTAAGCTAATGAAGGTTTCACCTTGTTCCTACTTGTGCAAACATTGATCATGTTGTGCCAATCATACATTAAATGGAACTACACAAGACAATACAATGAACTGTATCCCAGCCAGTGCTTTAACTCTGCTGGAAGTTCTTGATAATCTTTCGATATAATCTCAGCACTGGTAAACAAGAGTGATTTCAACCATACATTTGAAGTGCACAAAAATATATACTATTGTGTGATTCTAGTGAGTGCTTTATCATCTCTTATGGGACTACATGAATAAGCTTTTTTCCGAGGTTGGTACGGGCCTAAGGCCTTCATCCATATTAGTTTGTTGTCATCTCTATTTGTATCGTGCTACTGTCATGAGAAACTCCTTTATCTTTGCACGTTAAAGTTTTGCAACCTATGATAAATGTCAATGCTTTGAGTGTTGAACTGAGCTAATTGGCACTGATTAAATAAACTAATACCTCTCTTTAAGCAAGACTACTATGTTGCTAACTTTACCCATTAAGATAATGAGGGTGCTTCAAATTGTTAGTGTATGTTTCATAAACTAGTCCCACTATTACAGTAATCTCACTCTCTGAATATATGTGCCAACAGGGATGCTCGATTTTGGTGGAACTGCACAAAAACTTTGGGTGCTTCATTGCCTCGACAGCTTCCGTCCTTTGCTGTCAGTCACTAAACTCCGCATGCTTTCTTCCTTTGCTGTCAGTCGCTTGGCTTATCTCGGCCTCCAGTCAAAGGAAATAGTAATTGATATGCTACCTGACACAGGTTGGTACTGGTCTTTATCCTGATTATTGTGCCTATCATATGTATTGGTAATTTGGAGCCTGAACTCGCAAGCAAATCATTACATCGGGTGATTTTAGTAGAACTGCACAAAATGATCAGATGGACAGGTACTTATGCTGCTGCTATGTACTCCAAAGTTCACTCAGACAAGCATCGATGTTGACAAAAAGTGCCTATATTCATTCGAGTTCAAAGGACAACATGAAATCCACAAAGCACATAAGAAGAAGATTGAAATCTGTCAGAAAATCAAGAAACTGTGGAGTAATAGCGTTGGATTATATACAGACGGCTAAGAATCTGGCAGACCCTTTTACGAAAGGGCTATCACAGATGATGTTGACAAGAAGTGCCTATATTCATTCGAGTATCAACCGGCGTAAACCAATTGTCAAACTCCAAGTATTAGGAGAGTGAACGCCAAAAATATTGCTTGGTGCATAGCCCAGAAAAACGCAGTCCAGTCTTTGGTCCCAACTTGTGCCTTTTGGTTATCGGCACATATGGTAGCAAACTATATGGCATGGAGACTATCGGTGTCAAAACCGGCGGATCTCGGGTAGGGGGTCCCGAACTATGCGTCTAGGCGGATGGTAACAGGAGACAAGGGACACGAAGTTTTACCCAGGTTCAGGCCCTCTCGATGGAGGTAAAACCCTACGTCCTGCTTGATTAATATTAATGATATGGGTAGTACAAGATCTACCACGAGATCAAGGAGGCTAAACCCTAGAGGCTAGCCTATGGTATGATTGTTGTATCTTGTCCTACGGACTAAAGCCCTCCGGTTTATATAGACACCGGAGAGGGTTAGGGTTACACAAAGTCGGTTACAATGGTAGGAGATCTAAATATTCGCATCACCGAGCTTGCCTTCCACGCCAAGGGAAGTCCCTTCCGGACATGGGACGAAGTCTTCAATCTTGTATCTTCATAGTCTAGGAGTTCGGCTGAAGGTATAGTCCGGCTATCCGGACACCCCCTAATCTAGGACTCCATCAGTAGCCCCTGAACCAGGCTTCAATGACGACGAGTCCGGCGCACAGATTGTCTTCGGCATTGCAAGGCGGGTTCCTCCTCCAAGTACTTCATAGAAGATTTTGAACACAAAAGACAGTGTCCGACCCTGCAAAATAAGTTTCCACATATTGCCATAGAGAGAATAATATTAACACAAATCTAATCTGCTGACGTATTCCGTAGCGTGACATCACACCATGGCCAAGTCTTTATTCGAATCGTTTTTACTCCCCCACCTCAGCACGTTTCGCGAGGTGGTTTCCTTGGCACGTCTTGTCAAAGCAGAGATCATGTCCCCTTATTTACGGGATTCTCATCAATACGGACGTGGGTAACCCAATCGTGCCCATTGGCATGTTTTCTCGATTAAAGGCGAGTCCCAAATGGTTACGGGGAGGGCCCTTGGAATTCCACCTATTATAAAGAGACCAAGGCCTTGCTCCTTCTTTTCAATCTCAAACGAGTTCGCCCTTCGCCTCGAGTTCCAACACCCAAGGTTCCAGATTTCAAGCGCTTCGGATCTTCGACAATGTCCGGTTCCGTCCTTCGAGGCCGATGGGCGCCCTCTTCTCTTACAGAGGAGGACGTGCTAAAGCTGAGAGAGGCCAGGTTCTTGACCGGCGAAATCTCGCATAGGTTACCTGCTCCAGGGCAGGTCATTCCCACTCCCAGGCCTGGTGAGAGCGTGGTGTTCATGTCTCACTTCCTTCGGGGGCTAGGCTTCCCAATGGACCCCTTCGTGAGCGGGCTCATGTTCTATTACGGTCTGGAATTTCACGACTTAGCTCCGGAGTCCATCCTCCACATTTCCTCTTTCATCGTCGTGTGCGAAGCCTTCCTCCGTATTAATCCCCACTTCGGACTATGGCTCAAGACCTTTAAAGTAATGCCAAAGATGATCGAGGGGCGGCACGTAGAGCGCGGAGGCGCTGTTATAAGCAAGAATGCTGATGCTCCATGGCCCGAGGGCTCTTTCCAAGAGGAGTTCAGCTTATGGCAACGAGAGTGGTTCTATATCACCGCTCCTAGGGGCACCAAGTAGGTGGCGCCATCTGCCTTTCGTTCGGGTCCCCCACCACAGCTAGCGTCATGGGTCAATAAAGGACTTGACTGGGGGTCATCCAAGGACGTGCCCTTGTTGCAGGGCCGCATCAGGGTTCTCTTAGAAAGTGACTTCAGCCTGGTCCAAGTGACGCAGGTCATGCTGATCCGTCGAACCCTGCCCGGGAAACATTGCTCCCTCTGCCTGTGGGAGTTTAATCCGGAGGGACCGCGAGCTCTCCAGCATTTCATGGGCGCAATGCCCATGGAGATGTATAAATTGTTCTTAGGATCACAAGTGATGTGTTCGGACTTGACCGAGGATGCAGGATTGAGCTGCAATCGCCCGGATACTAAAGTAAGTAGCCTTGTGACCGGACTTGCTATCCGTATATTTGTTATGAAACTTGCTTCTAAAGAACCGTTCTTTAAACAGGAGTGGATAGCAAAAGCGAAGCTTATCAGGTGTCCGGCTCCCCTCCCCGAGACCACGCCGGATCCCGTGCTGGTCAGGATGTTGAAGATTGTTCATTTGAAGGAAAGCAAGGGAGGGGACAAGGAAACTACGGCCTCCTCGAAGGAGGCTGTTCGGAGGGAGGGAATCGAAAATTCCACTCCACAAGGAAAGAAGAGGACCGCCTCTGGAGACCCGGAGGCCGTGGCCTCAAAACGGGGGAAGACATCTTCACTAGAGGGTCCTGTGCCGGGGGATACCTCGGCCGAACTATGCCCTCAAGGGGGCCAGCCCTCCACCGAGCCGTAAGTAGAGAGAGGTTTTTTCTATGAAAAGAATCCTTGTTTATATCTGAGAAGAGTAACCGAAAATTTACCTTGTAGTTCGTACCTCAGCCCTTCTCCGCAGAGCTTGTCTTCAGGGGATCTTCTTCTAGAGATGATGGAGAGCGGCACGCCTCCCCCTGCCGAACCGCCTAGAGAGGCGGGCGACCCTGAGGTATCGTCGCGGAGGGTTTCTCTGAATTCGGCGGGGCCGGAAGGCAGCCATATGGCCCCCCAAGGATCTCCGCGTCCGTCCTTCGAGAAAGGTAACAGGACGATTCCGGCACCGTTCGGTGCTCGGTCGGAGGAGTTGAAGAATCTGCTAGGGCGAGCATCTATCTCAGAGGAGCATCGTGCATTGATGGTCGCGGTGATTGAAAGGGTTTCGTCCGCGAAAAGCAGATTGCACGAGGCCGTCAAAAGTTTACTGACGGGTTTTGAGGTACGCGGAATAACGCGCCCTTTTTCAACAGTGGCGCATAAACAAGATGCGCCATGTGCACATAGTAGCCCCTGAGACTCTGTGCGTTGTCAAAATTGACGGTGCGCAGAGGATCATAAACCCAGGTCTAAAACGTTGTCTTCATATGCAGGTCACGAATTGTCCGGCGTCCAGCCGGACTAATGGGTTTGCCGAGCTAAAGCGGCAACTTGATGTGGCAGAAGCCGACATCGTGCTTGTTAACAAGCGGCTTGACGAGGGGCAAGGTATGTAACCCCTCCAGTGGCACCTGGTAAGAGGAGCCTATGCCAGAGTCTTACCTTGGGTGTGCTTGATGCAGATGGTGCGGCTGCCATGGAGAGTCTTCGGGTGGAACTTGACCGAGCCAAGGAACAAGCCAGAAAAAGTGATGCGGCTGCCAAGAAGGCCCTTGAAGAGCTGAGAGCCAAACAGGTTGCTCACTGCCTGTCGGGTGGTTGGTGCGACATATGCCAACGGGTGGCTTATCTGTGTGGGAGCCAGTAAGACGTCGCCGGTGCCTGGAAGCGGGATAAGGCGAAGACATGCATGCCGGCGAATCTTACCCGGCTTCGGGGCTCTCCGTGGAGATAACACCCCTACTGCTGCTCTGCTGGGTCTCCGCATGATCACTCGATGAACAAGTAGCTACAAGGTGCTCCTCGAGATGTTTGGCGAGAGGAAGAAGAAGGGCAAGGCTAGCTCTACTCTTCTCTCTATGTGTGTTGTAACCTAGATGAGATCAACCCTTTGCATGGGTGCCCTGGGGGGTTTATATAGGCCTACCCCCGGGGGGTACAGTGGTAATCCGGCTGGGAGCGGGTCCCAGCCGTCAGTGTCTACGCTCGCCGGCTTCTGCGCCGGCTGCTGGGGCCCGCCGGCTGCCAGCATCTTGGCCGACAGGTAGGACCTACTGCCTAGGGCCCTGTCGGCGGCCGATTACTGTTGCCTCAATCCTGATGATGAGGGCTTTGTTGAGGTAAGCGTGGCTACAGTGCCCGCCGTCTGGCGGGCGATCGTTGTAGCCTCACATCGTCTTGTCTCCTTAATGGGGCGCCTCCTTCGAGGGAGGGGGCAAGCCGGCTTGGGGAAGCCGGCCATGTCTTGGGCCGATTGGGGGAGGTCCGGCCGCCTTCGGGTGTCTCTCTGCCCAAAGGGGCCCACCGCCCGTGGGCCGCGCTGACAGCCCGCCGTGGATGGCGCCATAGTCATCATGGCAACAGTGCTGCGCCGGACGGGTCAGAGCTACCCCGTACGGCGCACTGTGCCAAGCGTGCTCCGGGTTTCGGGGGTGGCAGGCTTTACTGTAGCCACGCCCGGTCCCATCGCCGTTATGTGGTTGCGGGCCTCGAGGGTACGATCTTGACCGCGCCGTGGTAGCCGGCTTCTTGGAGTCGGCCTTCTCGTGGCCGGATTCTAGGAGTCGGCCTTCTCGCGGCTTTCCTCGTGAGGGTTAAGGCCGGGCCGCCTTCCGACAGTCGGCCTGAGAGGCAGCCGGCAGGGGGAAGGCGGCCCCACGTCCTGGTTTCTTGGAGGCCGGGTTGGCTCGTAATTTTTTCTGAAGTGCCAAGGGGAGTCGGCTAGGCTACCCGTGGTCATTTACCCCGACAGTAGTCCCCGAAGCTGGTCGCGCTTCGAGGTCGGCGAGGGGAATTGAGAAGATCGGTCAGCTTCCTATTTTGAGAAGCCGGCAGCTGGGAGCCGGCTCTGCTTATGCGCGCCGCCCTGGATGGGCGCCGTGGTCTCGTCAACGGGAATGTGGGCCATCTCGCGCGTTGACCGCGCGCCTCCCTGCGTGTCACGTGGCAGAAAAGGCCTGCCATGGCGCGTGCGCGACGGGACGTCGCCGCAGGCCCGGGCCCGCCACTCCTGGCCTCGGCCCAGGCGCGGATCTTCTGCGGCCCAAGGTGGGCGGTTTGCCTTCCCGCGGCGGTTTCACCACGCCGTCAAGGCGCAGTTATAGCGGGACGTGGGGGAGTGGGCGCAGTTAATCCCACGTCCCCCACATCACGCCTCATCGGCTCCGCCGCGAGGGCCTATAAGTAGGGGGAGGAGAGGGAGCGGCAAAGGCTCGCACGCTCTCCCTCGCTCCACCCTTCCTCGTCTTCTTTCCTCTCTCTCTCTCTCTCTCTCTCTCCGCCATCGCAGCACCTCTTCGCCGCGCCGTTCCGCTGCCGCGGGGTCGCCCGCGCCTTTGCAGCCGCCGCTCCTTGCTCCTCACCTCGCCGCTCCAATGGCGCTGTCGAGCTCGTGGGACGGCTCCAACGTCCTCGACGAGCACATCGAGTTCCTCCGCCGGACGCGGCGTCTGCCCGGCGAGAACTACGTGCGGGTCCGGCGCGCGCCGGAGCAGGAGATCTCGCCGGCACCGGAGGAGGGCGAGCGGGTGGTCTTCCGCTCGCACTGCATATGCGGCTTTGGCCTCCCGGTGAGCGGGTTCCTCCGCTCGTTCCTTGAATTCTACCACCTTCAGCCGCATCACCTCACCCCCAACGCCGTGATGCTGCTATCGGCCTTCGTCACCCTCTGCAAGGGTTTTCTTGGCGTCCTCCCCACCTTAGAGCTCTGGGGAGAGTTCTTCCAGAGCAAACTCGGCACCATCGTCGCGGGCGTGCCCGCCCCATGTGGAGCTTACATCGCCATGAGGCGGACGGGCGAGAACAATCCGTTCCCTTCCATCCCGCTGATCTAGTCGGTGAAGCTCTGGCAGAAGTCCTATTTCTACGTGAGGAACGTCGCCCCGCAAGGCGACTTTGTCAACCTGCCGGCTTACGTAGCCGGCCCGCCAGCCTCGAGGCCGGCCTCATGGAGCTACCGGGCTAGGACGCTGTCCCAGGCCGGGAACGCCGCCGTCGCCCGCCTCCGGGTGATGATCCAGTCGGAGGGCCTGGTCGGAGCCGACCTGGTGGCCGCCTTCGTGGAGCGCCGGGTACTCCCGCTCCAAGGTCGGCCGCACATGATCTGCCAGATGAGCGGCCGCTTCGACCCATGCCCGCTGAGCACCAGGGAGATGCCTCATGCCGAGGTGTCCTACCTGGTGAACTACATTGCCAACTGCAAGCTCGACGAGGATTGGCGATTCGGCAAGGAGCCGTACTCTCGCGCCAACCCTCTGCCTGTCGTAAGTATTTCTTCTTTCCTTTCTTTTGTGTTACCGGTTTCGATATGACCGGCCTCTGATCCGCCAGCTTGCTTTCTGCAGAATCCTCTACTTCCGCCGGCGGCGGGGGCCGTGGGGGCAGAGCGCCCGTTCCACCCCGACCACACGGTGGATGACGTCGACGATCCGGACCTTGGAGCGACCGCCATGGAGGACGCCGCCGCGGGGGAAGGCGGCGAGGTAGGCGGCGCCGGGCTCGGAGCCGGCCTCCAGGACTGGGCGGACGACGAGGAGGTCGAAGTCGTCCCGCACCGCCAGCCGGCGTCGGATCCTCAAGGCGCGGGCCCTTCTGTCGCGCCGGCCGCCCGTGGCGCCGCACCGAAGCGTCAGTCCGTGTCGACCTACTTCGGCAGCCGGCCGAAGAAACCCAGGGGCACCGCCACGGCAACCAAGCGGGACGAGGCGGCCGCGAAGGTGGCCCGCTTCCAAAAGGTCGTGAAGCAGCCGCAGGCGGTTTCGGCGTAAGTGTTAATCATCTTGTATTCTTGTCGTGTTCTTCGATTGGAGTTATTCTAAATTCTTTCTTGGTTGACCGGCCAGGGCACCGCTTTCCCTTGAACGGGGTCCTGCCGGCTCCGTGATTAAATCCGCCGGAGGGTCTTCGAGCTCCCGCCGCGTGGATCCCCGCACCGACCTCATGGAGGCTATGGAGCGGAACACGCAGGAGGCGCAGGAGGAGCGGGAAGCGTCGGAGCGAAGGGCCGCCTAGGCGGCGAAAGAGCAGGCCGACGCGGCGGCCAAGGCCCAGGCGGAGGTGACGGCCACGGAGAGGGAGGCGGAGGCTTCGCGCAACCAGCCTCCACAGCTTGTCATTCCGCTCCGCAGCGTGGCTCCCGGCGTCCCCGTGCCTTCGCCAGAAGGAGCCGACCGCGGCCAGGCGGTGGCGGAGCGGAGGGAGGATGATGTGATCGTCTTGGAGGAGGTGCCGCGGACGGCGCCGACTGGAGCGGGCCAGGGCGGCCAGCCGGCTGCGGCGCCGGTGCAGCCGGCTGGGAGCGAGCCGGCAGCAGGAGCCAGCCTGGTGGCGGAGCCGACATCAAGCCGTCGCGCGGGGGAAGCTGCCCCCGTGCCGGAGCCGGACAGAGCTGCGAGCGCCAGCCGGACGGCGGAGGCCCTGGAGGCGGCTAGCTCCAGCACGTCCGAGTGGACGTCCATTGGGGGGCCGGCCGAGCTGAGCGCGGCGGCCCAGGAGGTCTGGGACCGGCTTCAGGCTCATGCCACAGCGCTGCAGCGGTATACCCGGGATTTCCTTGCGACGCGGGCCGTCGTCCGGGTGAGTCTTCTAGCCTTGGTTGTTTTGCTTTTTTGATTTCTTCCATGGGGACGCGTCAGCGCACCCACTGGGTGTAGTCCCCGAGTTCTGAGTCGGCTGCTAAGCAGGCGGCTTGGAACTTACTAGGTCCTGACAGTTATCTTATTCCTACATCGTGTCTGATCTTCCAGGAGAACCATAACCAGAGCACCGCCGCCTTCGACTCCCAGGCTCAGGAGCTGCGCCAGAAGATCAAGGATCTGTCCGACAGCCGGAGTACATGCTTGATTTTGTTCATATCCTGTGGGGGCACGTCAGCGCACCCACTTGGTGTAGTCCCCGAGATCCAGGCCGACTGCTGAGCAGTCGGGTCGGATCTTCCCCAACGACTTCTTCCTTATTGTTTCTTCCTTTGTCTTCATGCTTGCAGGGGCCAATGCCGACTTGAGTGAGTAGCTCGGCGGGGCCCAGACTGCCCTTCGCACCAAGGAGGCCGAGCTCAACGCCTTAGTCCAGGAGCGCGACCGCCTGGTCAAAAAGTTGGCCGACCAAGAGGAGAGCCACAAGGCGGCCCTGAAGAGGGCGCAGGACAGCGAGGCCACCCTCAAAGCCGAGTTCGAGACCGAGGCGGCGGGCTGGGCCGAAGCGAAGCAAGCGCTGAGCGAGGGTTACGGCCGGATCGAGGATCTGATCGATGGTGAGCCGCCTTCCTTACTCCTTGCTTTCCCCCTTGCCCTCTGGTTCGTCTTCTAATTTGTGCTGCTTTTGTTCTTTGCGCAGACTACTTCCCCCGCTACTCTGTCATTGCCACCTAGACCATCGAGGCCCACCGCGAGGCACGCCGGCAGACGGGGGTCGAGATCGCGCCGGACGCGAGCCGGACATCTGAGGAGCAGCTCTTGGCGATTCAAGCCCGGTTGCAGCCGGTACACCGCATGCTCCGCCGCCTCCAGCGTGCTGCGGCGCAGGTGTTGGCCGCCCTCTGGCCAGGCGAAGCGATTCCCCGCACCCCGAGCCGGACTGCCGACTGGCTGGAGGTGGCAGTCGTCCGCTTTGAGGCCTGGAAGGCCTCTGCTACTCGATCTGGTGCCAGGCGGGCGCTGGAGTTCGTCCGGGCCTGGTACCCTGGGCTAGACTTGGAGCAGCTGAGGACTTGGCGGGCGGAGGCTGATGAAGAGCTGGTGGAGGTGCGGCCTGCTATCATCCAGCGTGCTTCGGCTCTTGCCGAGTTTACCGACACCAACGTCTTCGCTCCTGCGGTGGACGACGATGGTGTCGCCCAGCCGGAGGAGTGGTTCGGGCTGAACCCGGCGGAGGGTGAAGACTCGGCGGAGGAGGTCGCCTTAAGTGACGAAGGTGAAGACGAAGAAGGGGAGGAGGGCGAAGACGTTGAGCCGGCCAGTGAAGCAACCGGCCAGCCTCAGCATGACCGTGCCTCCAACAACGAGGCGCGCGCTGGCGCGCCCTCTGCGGGAGGCGGTGATCATGCCGAGGTTCACCAGCCGGCCACTCCTCCAGCCGGCGCTACTATCTCTACCGACCTTCCCGACTCGCCAGTCGTCCCCCTGGCTTGATCTGCCGTCATTGCTTTTCCTGCTTGTTACTCTTTGAACAATTTCTATTAAGCTTGCGCAGTTCCACCCATTGGGGGTGTATTCAAACTATGTTGAATGCTGGCCTTTTCGAGACTGTTTGTGTAAATATAATCATGCATGTGTTTGGCTTCCATTCTCGTATGCTTTTTATCCTTAGGCTATTTCCTTTGCCACCTTCCCCTGATTGCTGCCTTCCCAGCCGGCAGCTGCTCTACAGTCTGTGGCTAAGGAAGGACTCGGCTATCTTTTTTGGGGAAAGCAAGTACTCGAGATTTCTTAGATTGTAGCGAAGTGAATGGAAACCGGCCGGTCGGCTACTCTTGTAGTCGGTCGGCGGTGGGAAAAACTGGCTTTTGTTATATTAGTCCATTAGTCCCTAGCCGTTTTTCGTGTGGGCGTCCTTTCCTGCCTTTGGCTCTTGCCAGTAGGACAGCCGATTCTTTGAACTGCGACTTTTGGCAAGAGAGGGCTTTGGAGCCGGCACACTACTTGTCTGACCACGGGTAGGACTTGTAATATAACTTAAGGCGGTCAGTCCCCGAGCCAACTAGTCGAACCCGGTGCCGGACGAGAGAAGTAAATGTAATAACATAATCATAAGCATGATACTCTTCATTCATAGATGAAAGATGGCAGTCCCCGAGTTCTCCTCGGGGGGGCCTATTGTCTCGTACTTAATACAAAACTTAGTGTGATACATACTGCATTTCAACTGTAAAATCTTCGGAGGAGGTTGGCGTTCCATGGTTGTTCCGACTCCTTGCCGGAGTCATCTCTCTTTCGTGCCTTCGGCTTCTGTGCGTCGATCGGGTAGTAGGAGTCGTTTCCTAGCGCTCTGCTAATGACGAAGGGGCCTTCCCAAGGGGCCGAGAGCTTGTGCTGGCCGGTTGTTCGCTGGATCAGCCGGAGCACAAGGTCGCCCTCTTGGAAGGATCTTGGCTTCACCTTCCGACTGTGGTAGCGACGCAGACCCTGCTGGTAGATGGCAGGCCGGCTGAGGGCTAACAACCGGCTTTCTTCCAGCAGGTCGACACCGTCTTCTCGTGCTTCCTTGGCCTCCGCCTCCGTGTACATGGTCACCCGAGGCGAGTCGAACTCGATGTCGGTTGGGATGACCGCCTCGGCGCCATATACGAGGAATAAAGGGGTGAAGCCGGTTGACCTGTTTGGGGTAGTGCGCAGACTCTAGAGGACGGCCGGCAGCTCATCGAGCCAGCAGCCGGTCGAACGCTCCAGTGGCACGACCAGTCGAGGCTTGATGCCGGAAAGGATGAGGCAGTTGGCTCGTTCGACTTGGCCGTTTGACTGCGGGTGGGCAACGGACGCTAAGTCCAGTCGGATGCCCTGCGTCGCGAAGAAACGTGCCAATGCTCCCTTGGCAAAATTTGTGCCGTTGTCGTTGATGATGCTATGCGGCACGCCGTACCGAGTTGTTATGTCTGCGATGAATGTCACGGCAGTCGGCCCATTCAGCTTCTTGATCGGCTTTGCTTCGATCCACTTGGTGAACTTGTCCACTGCGACAAGCAAATGTGTCATGCCGTCGCGTGCCGTCTTGAATGGGCCCACCATGTCCAGACCCCAAACGGCAAAGGGCCAAGTGAGGGGAATGGTCTTGAGTGCCGAAGCCGGCAGGTGTTGCTTGGAGCTGAAGACTTGGCACCCTTTGCAGTGTTTGACTAATTCCTTGGCGTCGTCCAAAGCAGTCGGCCAAAAGAATCCATGGCGAAAAGCTTTGGCGACTAGTGATCTTGAGGCCGCGTGGTGGCCGCATTCGCCTTGGTGAATGTCTCTGAGGATTGCTATGCCCCTCTCTTGTTCAACGCATCGCTGGAAGACTCCAGTGACGCTGCGCCTGACGAGCTCTCTGTTGATGATTGTGTATGCTCCGGCTCGGTGCTGGACTTGTCTTGCCTCTGTCTCGTCAACCGGCAGTTCTTGGTTTGTCAGGAAGTTGAGGATGGGCAGGGCCCATGATGGAGCTGTGACTTCTTCTGTTGCCAACGCGGCTAGGGCAACCAGGGTGGGCGGGCTGGGTTGTGAAATGTTGGAGCCGGCCGCCGCCTGCGGTGCTGGTGCAGTCCCCGGGCCAACTACCGCAGTCCCCGAGCCGGGTTCAGAAGTCCCTGGGTCGGGTGCGACTACGGAAGTCCCCGCGCCGCCTGCTGAAGTCCCCGCGCCGCCTGCTGAAGTCCCCGCGCCGCCTGCTGAAGTCCCCGGGCCGCCTTCTTGGCTCTTCAAGCTGGATCCGGCTGCATCGGGGCTAGGCGGTACGAAGATGGAATCAGACTCTGGAGACGGCTTGATAGACGGCTTGAGGAGGCGTTGCAGAGAGACGCCGGTTGGTATTGCCTGCCGAGTGGAGCCTAACCGAGCCAGGGCATCTGCTGGCCCATTGACGGCTCGTGGTACGTGGAGGAACTCGCATCCTTCAAAGTACCCGCTGATCTGCTGGACGAGGAAGCGGTAGCTTGCCATGTTTGCGTGCTTGGCATCCCAATCGCCGGATGACTGCTGGACTATCAAGTCTGAGTCGCCGTAACACAGGATCCGGCGTATGCCAAGCTCTTTGGCAAGCCAGAGCCCGTGTACGAGCGCCTCATACTCGACCACGTTGTTGGAGGCGGCAAAGTGAATCAGCAGCGTGTATCTGAGCTTGTCGCCTTTGGGAGAGGTGAGGATGACGCCGGCTCCCAAGCCGGTGAGCATCTTGGACCCGTCGAAGTGCAGGCGCCAGTGAGTGGAGTCGGGAGCCGGCGGCAAGTACTGGGTCTCGGCCCAGTCGACGAGGAAGTCGGCCAATGCTTGGGATTTGATGGCGGTGCGAGGCTGGTAGAAGATCGTGTAAGGGGCCAGCTCGATGGCCTATTTTGCCACCCGGCCGGATGCATCCCGGCTGCCTATGATCTCGGCGAGCGGGGCGGTGCATACGACCGTGATGGGGTGCTCTTGGAAGTAGGGCTTCAGCTTCTTGGCGACAAAGTACATGCCGTAGCACATCTTCTGGTAGTGCGGGTAGTACTGCTTCGAGGTAGACAGCACCTTCAAATAGTACACTGGCCTCTGGACCGGCTAAGCTCGGCCCTCTTCTGGGCGCTGGACTACGATGACGGTGCTGACCACCCGGCTGGTCGTAGCGATGTAAAGGAGCATGGGCTCTTCTCAGTCAGCGCCGCCAGGACAGGCGGCGTGGTCAGCATCTTCTTCAGCTCGTGAAAAGCTTGGTCGGTGAGGGAGTCCTGGATTAGGGGGTGTTCGGATAGCCGGACTATACCTTCAGCCGGACTCCAGGACTATGAAGATACAAGATTGAAGACTTCGTCTCGTGTCCGGAAGGATCTTTCCTTGGCGTGGAAGGCAAGCTAGGCATGCGGATATGCGAGATCTCCTACCATTGTAACCAACTTTGTGTAACCCTAACCCTCTCCGGTGTGTATATAAACCGAAGGGTTGTAGTCCGTAGGACAACCATCATCATACACAATCATACCATAGGCTAGCTTCTAGGGTTTAGCCTCCCTGATCTCGTGGTAGATCTACTCTTGTACTACCCACATCATTAATATTAATCTAGCAGGAGTAGGGTTTTACCTCCATCGAGAGGGCCCGAACCTGGGTAAAATAAAGTGTCCCTTGTATCCTGTTACCATCCGACCTTGACGCACAGTTCGGGACCCCCTACCCGAGATCCGTCGGTTTTGACACCGACATTGGTGCTTTCATTGAGAGTCCCTCTGTGTCGTCGCTTTTAGGCCCGATGGCTCCTTTGATCATCAACAACGATGAGGTCCATGGTGAGACTTTCCTCCCCGGACAAATCTTCATCTTCGGCGGCTTCGCTCTGTGGGCCAACTCGCTTGGTCATCTGGAGCAGATCGAAAGCTACGCCCCTGGCCATCAAGTCAGGTTTGGAAGCTTAAACTACACGGCAGATATCCGCGGAGACTTGATCTTCGACGGATTCGAGCCACAGCCAAGCGCGCCGCACTATTTCGACGGGCATGATATAGCTCTGCCTCCGAATAATGCCCTGGAGGCCGCACACGCACCGGCCCCGATCCTCGACTCGGAGCCTGCTGCGTTCTTTGAGGATGAACGGTTGGACGTCACCTCGGGGGCTGCGATCTTGAAGGCAATCGAGCCGAACGCCAGCCCTGTACTCCATATGGCCCATGACTCCAAGGAGTCGGATTCTTCTCCAAACTCCGGACCTCCCGTGCCCCTTCCGATCGAACCCGATTGGGCGCCTATAATGGAGTTCACCGCCGCGGACATCTTTCAGCACTCACCTTTTGGTGATATCCTGAATTCTCTCAAGTCTCTCTCTCTATCAGGAGAGCCCAGGCCGGACTATGGTCTGCGAGGTTGGGATACGGACGACGAAGAAATTCAAAGCCCACCCACCACCCACTTAATAGCCACTATCGATGATTTAACCGACATACTTGACTTCGGCTCCGAAGACTTTGACGGTATGGACGACGAAGGAGGAGACGAATAAGAACCAGCACCTGTAGGGCGCTGGACCGCCACCTCGTCATATGCCATATATATGGTGGACGCTCCAAAGGATGGAGATGGCGATGGAATAGCGGAGGATGACACCTCAAAACAACAGCCAAAACGCCGGCGTCAACGGCGCCGCTCTAAATCCCGCCACAGCAGAAACGGTGATTCCGGCACGGGAGACAATACTACCCCGGATAGCGCCGAAGAACACCAAATCCAGCAAGATTCGGCGCAGGAAGATGGAGAAGCCAGCCCTCATGAGAGAGCGGTAGAGCGAGAGGTTGAGGATGATAACTACATGCCTCCCTCCAAAGACGAGGCAAGCCTCGACGACGACGAATTCGTCGTACCTTCAGACCCCGCCGAACAAGAGCGTTTTAAACACAGGCTCCTAGCCACGGCGAATAGCCTAAAGAAAAAGCAGCAACAGCTTAGAGCTGATCAAGATTTGCTAGCTGACAGATGGACTGAAGTCCTTGCGGCCGAAGAGTATGAACTCGAGCGCCCCTCCAAAAATTATCCTAAGCGCAGGCCGCTACCCCAATCAGAGGGGGAAGCACCTACATTACCAATGCATGACATGGCAGACCGGCCACCTCACAGCCGCGACAGAGAGGCCTGTCGAACCTCTAAACAAGCCATGCCCCGGTGCCGCTCAACTAAGGCACAGGAAAATGAGCCAGACCTGCGAGACGTACTGGAGGATAAAGCAAGGCAAACAAAATCGATCTAAGGATCGCGCAGATGCCCGACGTCACGTGAGGATGATCTTCACTCCGGACACAATAAATCCCGCCGGGCCGAACACAACAGGCATAGCTCTTCCGAGTTGCGTCGTGACATAGCCCAGTACAGGGGCGCCGCACACCCACTATGCTTCACGGATGAAGTAATGGATCATAAAATCCCAGAGGGTTTCAAACCCGCCAACATCTTGTCGTACGATGATACGACAGATCCGGCAGTATGGATTGAGGATTATCTCCTTCACATCCACATGGCACGTGGCGACGATCTACACGCCATCAAATATCTTCCCCTTAAGCTCAAAGGACCAGCCCGGCACTGGCTTAACAGCCTACCAGCGGACTCAATCGGTTCTTGGGAAGATCTGGAAGCCGCATTCCTCGACAACTTCCAGGGGACCTATGTGCGGCCACCGGACGCCGACGACCTAAGCCACATAATTCAGCAGCCAGAAGAATCGGCCAGGCAATTCTGGACAAGGTTCCTAACAAAGAAAAATCAGATAGTCGGCTGTCCGGACGCAGAGGCCCTAGCAGCCTTTAAACATAACATCCGCGACGAGTGGCTTGCCCGGCACCTGGGACAGGAAAAGCCGAAATCTATGGCAGCCCTCACGACACTCATGACCCGCTTTTGCGCGGGCGAAGATAGCTGGCTAGCTCGCAGCAACAACTTATCGAAGAACCCTGGTAATTCGAAATAAGCAAAAGCACCGCGTTAGCAGCGACAGCAATGAGGATACGACAGTAAATGCCGGATTCAGAGGCTATAAATCCGGTCAGCGGAAAAAGCCATTTAAAAAGAATACCCAGGGCCCGTCCAGTTTGGACCGGATACTCGACCGCTCGTGCCAGATTCATGGCACCCCCAAAAGGCCAGCCAATCACACCAACAGGGATTGTTGGGTGTTCAAGCAGGTAGGCAAGTTAAGAGCCGAACACAAAGACAAGGGGCTGCATAGTGACGACGAGGAGGAGCCCAGGCCGCCGAACATCAATGGACAGAAGGGGTTTCCCCCACAAGTGCGGACGGTGAACATGATATACGTGACCCACATTCCCAAGAGGGAGCGGAAGCGTGCGCTACGGGACATATACGCGATGGAGCCAGTTGCCCCAAAGTTCAGCCCATGGTCCTCCTGCCCGATCACTTTTGATCGAAGGGACCACCCCACTAGCATCCGTCACGGCGGTTTTGCCGCATTGGTTCTTGACCCAATCATTGACGGATTTCATCTCACAAGAGTCCTCATGGACGGCGGCAGTAGCCTGAACCTGCTTTATCAGGATACAGTGCGGAAAATGGGCATAGATCCATCAAGGATCAAGCCCACAAGGACGACCTTTAAAGGCGTCATACCAGGTGTAGAGGCCAATTGCACAGGCTCTATAACACTTGATGTGGTCTTCGGATCTCCGGATAACTTCCGAAGCGAAGAGTTAATCTTCTATAGTCCCGTTCCGTAGCGGCTATCACGCCCTGCTCGGACGAACCGCATTTGCTAAATTCAATGTTGTGCCGCACTACGCATACCTCAAGCTCAAGATGCCAGGCCCTCGAGGAGTAATTACGGTCAACGGAAACACTGAATGCTCACTCCGTACGGAGGAGCATACGGCGGCCCTCGCAGCGGAAGTACAAAGCAGCCTTTCAAGGCAACTCTCCAGTCCGGCCGATAAAAAGCCAGACAATGCAAAGCGCGCCTGGAGTAACCTGCAACAAGACCACCTGGCACGTTCGGAGCAAGCGTAGCAATACGGCCCCAACCCCAGCCATCGCAACATAGCGGAGCTAGTACCTCGAGTACACAATTACGCCCTCGAAATTCCATGGGCACAGGGGGAGGGGCACATTAACGGCATGCTTACAATACGGCGTCAAACGTACTAGGGGCTGCCGGATTTTTTTTTCAATTTCAGGACTCCACACACTGGATAACCTGTTCGGCTTTGCTGCCGCACAGACGATGCAAGACCCAGGGAAGCAGACAAAGCTACGCCGCATTACGGAACTCTCAGGTGGTCTCTATTTCGAGCGATATATCTGTTTCTAAATTCCGCGGCCTGCCCCTGGTCAGGACATGTTAAATAGTCTAATATCTTTTTTTGCTTATCGCACTACTTGTATCGTTCGGCTTTGATAAATAGCCGCTCTATAAACAATGCATAGCTTTTCGCCTATTTTTTGTGTTGTCCTCTTTTAATATATATGTTCATTAAATAAACATCATCGCAACCGTACACCATGGTACGGCAAAACATGCCAGGGGCTTCATTACCCTTCTATCTGGTGTGAGAAGTCCGTACACTTTCACAAGTGCGGCACCCCGAACTTATAGCACTATATGCATCGGCTCCGAATCATGATTTTGGTCACATGTTGGGTTTGCCCGGCTCCTATGTTTTGGTGCCTTACGTTCTGCTATATCGGCTAAGGTAGCACTAGGAGAACCACTGCGATTGTGCCCCAGTTCAGCTAGGTTAAGCACCTCAGTGGAGAAAGCTAAAACAGACTGTCATGATAAGGCATGAGACCGGTCGCTGTTCGAGAGGTTTTTCGAGTCCTTAAAGACTTATGCCGCTTCGAGCGAAGAGCTGGCTATGTCCGGCCAAAGGCGTGGATAGCGCCCCGAATTCGGCCTTCCGAACTAGGGGCTTCGCCGAAATTTAAAATTATAACGTTCTATGGCTAAGTGAGAGTGTTCAAGCATTATAGTCCGATTGCCTGGTTCGTTGTGCTGAGTGCCTCCGTCGAAGGACCCAACTATGGGAAAAACAGCCCTCAGGTTTATCCCGAACACCCCAGCACTAGTGGCATGGGGGCAGAAGTCGACGACTGGCCATCTCTCAATTTTTGATAAACGGCGGCACAGAAAATAATATTTTAAATTCAATAAGCATTGCTTCGCGCATATGAACAAGTTTTCAGCGCACATGATACAAACGAGCGAGTTCATTCAAATACTACATCTTTAGTACATTCATCCGCGACAAGGCGGGCTCCGGCAACAACTTCCTTGTAGTAGTTCTCGGTCTTGCGATGCTCCTTCCCCGGCGGCGCCCCATCCTTCACCAGCTTCTCTCCGTCCAACTTACCCCTGTGTACCCTTACACGGGCAAGGGCCCTCCGGGCACCTTCAATGCAGGCGGAGCGCTTGATGACCTCAAGCCGTGGACAGGCCTCCACCAGCCGCCGCACTAGCCCGAAATAGCTCCCAGGCAGGGCCTCTCCAGGCCACAGCCGAACTAGTAAGCCCTTCATGGCCTGTTCGGCCGCCTTGTGAAGCTCGACCGGCTGTTTCAGCTGGTCGCTCAATGGCACAGGGTGTCCGGCCTCAGAATACTGAGACCAGAACACACTCTCCGTCGAGCTGCCCTCTTCAGCTCGGTAGCACGTGGCGGCGTCGGATACGCTGCGGGGAAGATCGGCGAACGCCCCTGGAGAACTCTGGATTCGGGTAAGTAATAGGTAATTTACTTTTATATTCCTACTTTGCATTGAGAATGCCTTACCCGTTGCTATCTTTTTCACCTCCTCCAACTCTTGGAGGGCCTTTTGGGCTTCGGCCTTGGCACTCTTGGCGGTCTCAAGGGCCGAAGCGAGCTCAGATGCTTGCGCTTTTGACTCAAGCTCCAAACTCTCATGTTTTTTCATGAGAGCTTGCAGCTCTTGCTGCACTTCGCCGACCTGAACCCCAAGCCTTTCTCGCTCGGCGCGCTCCTCGGCCGTTTTCTTTCCGGCCTCAGCCAGCGCCTGCTTCAGGGTTGCCACCTCGGTTGTGGCCCCTACAATAAGCTGTACAATCATGTTATTTCTTTCTGCAATCAAGCCTCTCTATAGGCACCTTTTTTTAGGGTATTTCTTACCTTCTTTCTCCTCGAGCTACCGTTTGGCAAGGCCGAGCTCTTGCTCGGTCTGCCCGAGGTCCTTTTTAAGGACATCCACCTGCGTAGTCAGTGCGGCGGTGGACAGCAGCGAAGCCTGCATATGCATATTTGACTTTCTGTTGTTAGACTCCTGCGAAAATTACTAGATCCTCTATTCGGCTTTTCTTTCCGAACACCGAACCAAGCGTTAGAAGGCTAGCGCAAGCTTCAGTCAGTCCATTCTTGGCGGACTGAACCCTTTGGATCACCGTACTCATAACAGTACGGTGCTCCTCATCGATGGCGGCGCCCTCAAGCACCTCCAGCAGATTGTCCGGCGCCTCTGGTTGGACGTAGGTCGCCGTCTCAAACGGCTTACTCCTCTTGGAAGGAGTTCGCCCACCGCAGACTGGGACTGTCGAGTCCGGCGCGGTGTCCGGTACAAAGACGGACTTGGAGCCCTGGGGGGTTTCATCCCCTTTACTCCTTGGGTCCGTAGGATTGCCTTGCGGCTCCTCCAGGACTATCTCCTCCTGCCTTGGAGCTTGGCGGGACGCCACTTCGCCGTCGTCCGCCCTGCAGGGGGAGACAGCGGGCGGAACAGAGTTCACGTCCGATGAATCCAGGGAGCCGCTCGACGAATCGTCGAGTTCGGCCCGGGGCGGGCTGCATAAATTACGAGCGGCATTAGGGAAAGCCGCACATTAAAAGAATATCATGCGTCACTCTGGTATATAAATACTTACGATTTCGCCGGACGCTTGGTTCTGTCCGGCCACTCCTCTCCGCCCTCTTTGGCGTCGTGGGAGTGGTTCGGCGGAGGGTCTTCCTTTTCCTCGACCCCTCGGCCTCCCCCGTTGGGGTGGCCTTCTTCTTCCTTTCTCCCCTCGCTGGGGGGGAGAGCTTTCTTGTTCCTCCTCCTCGTTTTCACGAGAGGAGAGCGTCGCGGACTCGTCAGACGACGAGTCTGACACCACCATGTTGCGGGAACTCTTTCGAGTCCCCGTGGTTTTCTTCTTCTTGGCCTTCTTCTCCGGCACCACATAAGGTCCCAGAGTCAACAGCTTCACTAGGAGAGCTGGGGCCGGGTCTTCAGGCAGGGGAGCCGGACAGTTAATTGTTCCGGATATAGCCTGCCAAGCCTGTCAAAGGTAGAGGGAGTTTAGATCCCGCATAGAGTTCATCTATGAAGAAGAGCTTAACAAACCTGTCAAAGGTATAAATAGCTTACCTCGCTGGCATGATGCTGCGAGCTGTATCCGCGGTCCTCGGAAGCGGATGTGGGGGACTCAGCGCCTTTGGTCAGCACCTTCCAGACGTCTTCATACGTCGTGTCAAAGATCCTACTGAGGGTTTGGTGCTGCGCCGGGTCGAATTCCCACAAAGTAAAATCCCGTTGTTGGCATGGGAGGATCCGGCGAACGAGCATGACCTGGATCACATTGACCAGCCGGATTGGCCTATTCACCAGGGACTGGATGCACGTTTGCAACCCAGTCACTTCTTCCTCGTTGCCCCACGACAGGCCCGTCTCTTTCCAGGACATGAGCCGCGTGGGGGGTCCGGATCTGAACTTGGGGGTTGCGACCCATTTCGGATCGCGTGGCTCGGTGATGTAAAACCACCCGGCCTGCCACCCCTTTAGGGACTCCAGATAGGAGCCATCGAACCAGAGGACGTTGGCCATCTTGCTAGCCATAGCGCCTCCGAACTCCACCTGGGTGCCGGACACCACCTTGGGCTTGACGTTGAAGGTCTTGAGCCAGAGGCCGAAGTGGGGGTGGACGCGGAGAAAAGACTCGCACACGACGATAAACGCCGAGATGTTGAGGACGAAGTTTGGGGCCAGATCGTGGAAATCCAGGCCGTAGTAGAACATGAGCCCCCGGACAAATGGGTGAAGTGGAAAGCCCAGTCCGCGGAGGAAGTGGGGAAGAAAAACTACCCTCTCATGGGGCCCTGCGGTAGGAAGAAGCTGCCCCTTCTCAGGAAGCCAATGCGGAATGTCCTTGGACAAGTATCCGGCTTTCCTTAGCTTTTTTACTTGGGCCTCCGTAACGGAGTAGGCCATCCACTTGCCTCCCGCTCCAGACATTGTTGGATAAGGTTGAGGAAGGAAGAGCGGACTTGGGCGCTGGAGCTTGAGTGCGCGAGAGATGGATTGGCAAAGGAGGAAGAAGGCGTAGGTTAAAAAGGTGAATCCTTATCCCTTTATACAAGCAGGTGCGGTTAGGCGTCCCCACCTACCTAATAAAACTCACTTGCCTCTCAAGCGCCGTGGTAAATGGCGCGGTTGGGTTACCCACGTCCGTATTGATGAGAATCCCGTTAAAAGGGGCACACGATCTCTGCTTTGACAAGACGTGCCAAGGAAACCGCCTCGCTAAACACGCTGAGGTGGAGCAATGAAAACAATTTATATAAAGAGCTTGGCCGCAGTGTTATGATGCACTACGGAATACGTCAGCAGATTTGATTTGTGTTAATATTATTCTCTATATGGCAATATGTGGAAACTTATTTTGCAGAGCCAGATACTATTTTTGTTGTTTGTAATCTTCTTGAAGAACTTGGAGGAGGAACCCGCCTTGCAATGCCGAAGACAATCTGCGTGCCGGACTCGTCGTCATTGAAGCCTGGTTTAGGGGCTACTGAGGGAGTCCTGGATTAGGGGGTGTTCGGATAGCCGGACTATACCTTCAGTCGGACTCCAGGACTATGAAGGTACAAGATTGAAGACTTTGTCCTGTGTCCGAAAGGATCTTTCCTTGGCGTGGAAGGCAAGCTAGGCATGCGGATATTCGAGATCTCCTACCATTGTATCCGACTTTGTGTAACCCTAACCCTATGCGGTGTCTATATAAACCAGAGGGTTGTAGTCCGTAGGACAACCATCATCATACACAATCATATGATAGGCTAGCTTCTAGGGTTTAGCCTCCTTGATCTCGTGGTAGATCTACTCTTGTACTACCCACATCATTAATATTAATCTAGCAGGAGCAGGGTTTTACCTCCATCGAGAGGGCCCGAACCTGGGTAAAATAAAGTGTCCCTTGTCTCCTGTTACCATCCGACCTTGACGCACAGTTCGGGACCCCCTACCCGAGATCCGCCGGTTTTGACACCAACAGTCGGCTTGGTCGTTCCACTCGAAGTGACTGGTCTTCTTAATGAGGCGGTAGAGGGGGAGAGCCTTCTCTCCGAGCCAGCTAATGAAGTGGTTCAGGGAAGCCAAGCATCCAGTGAACTTATGGACGTCTCGCAGCTTGGTGTGAATCGCCATTCTCTCAATGGCCTTGATCTTCACTGGGTTGCATTCGATGCCGCGTTCGGAGACCAGGAAGCCTAGGAGTTGGCTGGTTGGCACTCCGAACACGCATTTCTCGGGGTTGAGCTTGATCCGGAATCGGCGCAGGTTCTCTAATGTTTCCTTGAGGTCATCCAGCAGGGTGCTGTGCTTCTTCGTCTTTACCACAATATCGTCCACATAGACGTGGGCATTTCTGCCGAGTTGCTTGAGGAGGCACTTCTGCATGCAACGCTGAAAAGTGGCACCGTCATTTCTCAAGCCGAATGTCATAGTCAGGTAGCAGAAGGCTCCGAATGGTGTGATGAAGGCGGTCTTCAGGCGGTCGGCCGGGTCCAACTTTATCTGGTGGTACCCAGAGTAAGCATCCAAGAAACTCAGCAGCTCGCATCTCGCTGTGGACTCTATCACTTGGTCTATCCTTGGCAGGGCAAAAGGATCTTTGGGGCAGGCCTTGTTGAGGCTCGTGTAGTCTATGCACATGCGCCACTTGTTGTTCTTCTTCAGCACGAGGACCGGGTTGGCGAGCCACTCCGGAAAGAACACTTCCATGATGAAGCCGGCAGCCAGAAGCCGGGCTATCTCTTCTCCTGCAATCCTTCTCTTTTCCTCTGACAGTCGGCGGAGGGGTTGCTTCACTGGTTTTGCACCTTCTCGGACATGTAATTTGTGCTCGGCGAAATCCTTCGGAACACCCGGCATGTCCTTGGGGGACCATGCAAAGATGTCCCGATTCACGGAGGAAATCGGCGAGCTCGCCTTCCTATTTGCTGTTTAGGTTGGCCCCAATGATGGCAAACCTTTCCGGTTGCTCGGGGTCAAGAGGTATCTTCTTCGTTTCCTTGGCCGGCTGGAAGGAACCTTGGGCATCACGCTCTTTGGGATCGGGGGACAGGGCCGGCTGCTTGCCAGCCATGGCCACGACCCGGTCCAACTTCTTCTTCTCTTCGGCAATCACTAGGGACTCGGCCAGCCGGCTGCTGGCTGTTGCGCACTCGGCCGATTTCTTGTAATCGCCGACTATGGTGATGATGCCCTTGGTGCTCGGCATCTTCATCTTGAGGTAAGCATAGTGGGGAACAGCCATGAACTTGGCCAAGGCAGGTCAGCCAAGCAGTGCATGGTAAGAGCTCTCAAGGTCCACCACTTCAAACCAGATGGCCTCCCTGCGGAAATGATCCTTGTCCCCAAAGAGGACATCAATCTTGATCTTGCCAACGGGGGAGCAGGACAGGCCGGGTACGATGCCGTGGAACACAGTCCGGGTAGGCGTGAGCTGCTTTGTCTTGACGTTGAGCTTCTTCAGGGTGTCAAGGTACAGGATGTTGATGCTGCTCCTGCCGTCTATCAACACGCGGGAGAAACGGGATGCGCGTCTGTCTGTTGCAAGGGTGGCATCCAGGACCAGTGCATAAGAGCCGGGAGATGGCATCACCTCTGGGTGGTCGGCCCGGCTCCAGCTGATGGGTTTTTCTGACCAGTGCATGTGCTCGGAGGGGTTGGCGGCAACCGCGTTGACTTCCTGGTGCTCTTGGCGCCGGCTGCGCCGGTCTTCAGGCTGGCTGGTGAAGACGACATAGGCGGCGTGCTCGTCGGGGTACTCATCGTGCACGGCTCCGACTACTGGCCGAGCAGCCGGCTGCTGCGGAGCCGGAGGCGGCGGACCAGCAAGTGGAGGCGGCACGAGCCCTTCGCCTTTGGAGATTCGGGTGAGCCAGTGGCACTTCCGGGTTGTGTGGTTGGACGGCTTCGCGCCGCTATGGAACTTCCATGGGGCGTCGAGGGTTTGCTCGTAGGAGAAGGCCGGCTGCCAAGCTGGCCGGCCGCCTTTCTGCTTCTTGGGTGTGGGCCGCCCTTCAGGCTGCTCGCCCTCGACCGTGGCCACCTGCCGACTGGTGGAAGGCAGCATGGGGCCCTTGCGCTTGTGGTCGTTTTCGTACGGGCGTCGGCCGGAGTCCCCAGCCGGCGTCTTGGGTGCCGGGTTGAGTACCTTCCCGGACGCGTCAACCCGAAGTTCAGTCTTCATTGAGGAGTCGGCGGTGGCGTACTTGTCCGCTATGACCAGGAGCTCGTCGAGGGTAGTCGGCTCGTTGCAGAGGAGCTTGTGCTTGAGGGGGGTGCCTTCTCGGCACCCGGCTGTGAAGTATTCGATGGCTTGCACCTCGTGCACCCCTTCACAAGAGTTGCGGAGCTCGGCCCAATGCGTGAGGTAGTCACGAGTGGACTCGGCGGGGCCTTGCACACACAAAGAGAGCTACCTGGGCTTGGGAGCCCGCTTGTAGGTGCTGGTGAAGTTGCGGACGAAGGCTTCTGTGAAGTCTAGCCAGCTGTTGACGCTGTATGGCTTGAGGCTATTGAGCCAGCTCCGCGCCGTGCCTTGAACCATGAGGGGCACGTACTTCACGGCAACGCGCCTGTTGCCGTTCGTGATGCGTACCGCGGTGGAGTAGTCGATCAACCAATCTTCCGGCTTCACAGAGCCGTTGTACTTGGGCGTGAATCTTGGGAGCGAGAACCCTTTGGGGAAGGGCTCGTCGCGGATGCGGGGGCCGAAGCAAGGCGGGCCGACATCATCTTCTTCTTCCAGCGCCAGGGATCGCGCTAGGCAGTCAATCCGATGGCCGGCGTCGTTCTCGCCGACTCCTTCGCGGCGACCTAGTCGGCCGCTGAGAGTCGGATGCGTGACAGGCGGTGGGGTGGGATACCTTTCCCCACGAGGCGGAGGCGGAGGCGGGTTGCCCCGCCGCTCCACGGCTCGAGGGTGGCCTTCTGCGTCTCGCTCGATGGAGATCCGGGTTCGGCTTCGGCTGGCAGCCGGCTCTTTCTCATGCGCGGGTTTTACCCGCAGTCGGCGTCTGGGACGTCGCGCCGTGCTCTCGGCGCGGCGGAGGGCTTTCCTCGCGGGCTTCGGCTTCGTGCCGCTGTGCGGCTACATCTATTAGCTGCTGGATGCGTCTGGTCATGTAGGGGAGCTCTTCAGCCCCCAATCCATCCAGCTCATCCACGGCCGCCTGGGCGGCGCGCAGGTTCTCGAGTGGGGTGGCGTAGACTGGGCGGTCGACTCCAAGTAAGTCGGCGATGACAGCGCAGCACTGTCTGACGACGCCGACTCGGCTTGGCCAGCCAGGAGGTGGCATGCCGAAGGCGGCGCGGTCGACTTCGCGCTGGTCGGCCTCGGTGAGGCGTCTCAAGGAAGCTAGCTTCCGGCCCTCCGCGAGGAGGGCGAGGCGGCGAGCCTCCAGTGCTTCGGCGTCAGCATCGGCCGGGAGGGGGACGGACAGGTCGTGGATCGCCGCTTGCGGGGCGTCGTGGGCATTCTCGCCAGAAGCGCCGCCGTGGCTAATGACCATCACCTCGGCGGTGGCAACGTCACAACCATCGGCTCGGGGAAGCGGTTCGTTGTAGATCACGATGTTGGTGGGGAAGGCGTCGGGCGAGGCAGTATCGGGGTCGACATGCATCGGATCGGTGGAGCCAACGGACTCCTGGTCCACAGCAGGCTCGCTGGAGACATGGAGCTGGCCGAGGAGGTCGACGAGGCGGTCGGTGCCCGCGTCGGAGGCGGGCTCGTCGGAGATGAGGGCCTCGCCAAGGGGATCGGCGAGGTCGCTTGCTGCGCAAGTGTTGGTGACGCCTTGCAGCGCGTCGTGGCAAGCGCCATCGGGCGTGCCGGGCTGGCTACGCTCGCTGGGGAGGAAGAGAGTTCCCGTCCAGAACAGGTCTCCGGACGACGGTGCAACTGGCCCCACGGTGGGCGCCAAATGTCGGGTGGTTGGTGCGACATATGCCAACGGGTGGCTTATCTGTGTGGGAGCCAGTAAGACGTCGCCGGTGCCTGGAAGCGGGATAAGGCGAAGACATGCACGCCGGCGAATCTTACCCAGCTTCGGGGCTCTCCGTGGAGATAACACCCCTACTGTTGCTCTGCGGGGTCTCCGCATGATCACTCAATGAACAATTAGCTACAAGGTGCTCCTCGAGCTGTTTGGCGAGAGGAAGAAGAAGGGCAAGGCTAGCTCTACTCTTCCCTCTATGTGTGTTGTAACCTAGATGAGATCAACCCTTTGCATGGGTGCCCCGGGGGGGTTATATAGGCCTACCCCCTGGGGGTACAATGGTAATCCGGCTGGGAGCGGGTCCCAGCCGTCAGTGTCTACGCTCGCCGACTTCTGCGCCGGCTGTTGGGGCCCACCGGCTGGTGGGGCCCGCCGGCTATCGGCATCTTGGCCGACAGGCAGGCCCTACTGCCTAGGGCCCTGTTGGCGGCCGATTACTGTTGCCTCAATCCTGATGATGAGGGCTTTGTCGAGGTAAGTGTGTCTATAGTGCCCGCCGTCTGGCGGGCGATCGCTGTAGCCTCACGTCGTCTTGTCTCCTTAATGGGGCGCCTCCTTCGAGGGAGGGGGCAAGCCGGCTTGGGGAAGCCGGCCATGTCTTGGGCCGACTGGGGGAGGTCCGGCCACCTTCGGGTGTCTCTCTGCCCAAAGGGGCCCACCGCCCATGGGCCGCGCTGACAGCCCGCCGTGGATGGCGCCATAGTCATCATGGCAACAGTGCCGCGCCGGACGGGTCAGAGCTACCCCGTACGGCGCACTGTGCCAGGCGTGCTCCGAGTTTCGGGGGTGGCAGGCTTTACTGTAGCCACGCCCCGTCCCATCGCCGTTATGTGGTTGCGGGCCTCGAGGGTACGATCTTGACCGTACCGTGGTAGCTGCCTTCTTGGAGTCGGCCTTCTCGTGGCCGGCTTCTCGGAGTCGGCCTTCTCGCGGCTTTCCTCGTGAGGGTTAAGGCCGGGCCGCCTTCCGACAGTCGGCCTGAGAGGCAGCCGGCAGGTGGAAGGCGGCCCCACGTCTTGGTTTCTTGGAGGCCGGATCGGCTTGTAATTTTTTCTGAAGTGCCAAGGGGAGCCGGCTAGGCTACCCGTGGTCATTTACCCCGACACTGCCGAAGCAGGAAAGAGATGGCCAAAATAGTCGTGAAGCTGAAGAGCGTTGCTGACCGTTGCAAGCTTCTGGAAAAAGAAGATCGGGCGGAACAGACGGACTTCAAAAAGGCCGTTGCCGATGCCAAGGATGCTTGCTCTGCGATGAGAGCTGCGAAGGAGGAGCTTCGTGGAGCCAGAGAGATCGCAGCTGGAAAGCCCTTTATGCTGCGGAGGAAGTTTTGTGATCCTAAGCATTCTCCGTTGGACCGGCTGTGGAGTGCGACGGACACCTATCTGGATTTGGCGGCAAGTGCTGCTGATGCGACCGAACACTTTCGAGATCAAGAAGATCGCAAAGTGGAGAAACTCTTCTGGTCGAAGTTCCACAATCCAGAGCGTCCACTATCAGTGGCCGATCATCTGGCCGAATGGGCCGACTGAATAGGTTGTCCGGACTTGCCATGAAGTGCGTCATGAGTCATCTGTGGCCGGAGAGATCGGAGCCGAAGAGTTATTTCAGCTTGGTGCAGCAATTCCTTGGTGCGGTGCCACGTATCAATGCAATGAAGAGGTCAGCATGCATAGAGGGCGCACGGATGGCTCTTGCCCGTGTCAAGACATACTGGGCGGAGATGGAGACCACCGTTGTTGCATCCCGAGATTCGGACAAAAGCCGAGTACCCTCCGAGCACTATTTTCAGGAAGTCCTTCAAGGCGCTCGTGTAATAGAGACGCAGTGCTCGAAGGATTCTATGTTCTAATAGCATTTTTAATTGTAAAGCAATATTTTGATAAATTGTAGAAGCCTTTTATACTTGTGCCTTCAAGTATTTGAAACACCTCCTGTGCGGCCGTTTTAAGATATATATATATATATATATATATATATATATATATATATATATATATATATATATATATATATATATATATATATATATATATATCTGAAAGATGGCAGTCGTTGGCTTCAGCCCCCGCGCACATAGTGCGGGGGTGCTCGCAGAAGGCGCATTTTCACACTTAATCCAACGTCTTGGTCCTACAAAAGAGGTGATAGCGCAGCTAGCTAGGCAACCGGACTATAATGCTTTATCACTTTCACTTAGCCATAGGAGCTTGACAGTGAGGCTACTTAGATAGCCCCTGGTGGCGCCTGCGCTCGCCCGAAGTCGGGGCGCATATGTGCCGGCCGGGAAACGGGCCTTTGTTAATGCGGAGGAATCCTATAGATTCCAGTGAGTCATCGAGTGGTTGACCAGTCTCACGCTATATCATGACAGTCAGTTTTCGGCTTTCTCTACTGAGGTGCTCTCCTGGCCGAACCGGGGCACAATCGCAGTAGTTCTCCGGGTGCCGCCTTAGCCGATAGTATGGAACGTAAGGCAGCAAAACACAGGAGCTGGGCAACCCAACATTTGACCAAATACATGGTTCGGAGCTGATGCATATAAGGCCAAACTCGCGACGCGGATTACTCCCTAGGGTATTCGGTCTTTAGAAGTGCGGGCGGGACAACGCCCTTGGTTATAAGCCCCTAGTGTCCAGGTACGCGCAAAATTCCTGACGTGGCCACATGCCAAGACGCTAGTCCCCTCCTTGATTATAACGAAAAACCGGAGGATGTGTATCAACAAGAGACAGTAAAAAAGGTTTACGCAGGGTCTTAATCTGAAAAGAATCCTTGGAACGGGTCCCGGCTACACGTCTGCGCCTGTGTCTCCGTTGTGTCGTATCCTGGATGGGCGCAGCGCGATGTTCATCTGTAAAAGAGAGGAACTTAGTTGAAAAAAAAAGGTCGTGCCGAACAGAAGTTATACTAAATAAGCAAAGTATAGATTGGAATGGGTAAAATTGAGCTTGATTGTCTCATATTGTATATGCGCGGAGCCCCTAGTGCAGGGGTATACGGCTATTAAGCCTTTATTAATGATATGTTTACGCCAGACTCATCCAGCCGTGTCCGTGGTCTTAACGACCTGTTTGGATGTTTTTGGCTGATGAAGCATATTATTGTGGGGCTGTTAAGGCAGCCGCACGATCCTCCGCATGGGGGGCGCGTTTGATGTTTCCCTTTAATGAGATGATGCCTCGTGGACCGGGCATCTTGAGCGTAAGAGATGCGTAATGCGGTATTGCGTTAAAGCAGGCGAAAGCTTCGCGTCCCAGCAGTGCTTGATAGCAACTTGAGAATGGGACGATGTGGAAAGTTAGCTTTCCGCGGCGGAAGTTATCGGGGAAGCCGAATATGACTTCAAGCCGGAGAAAACCCATACAATGGGTATCCGGACCTGGCGTTACCCCTTGAAAGGAGGTTTTGTTGTGGCGAATTTTTATTGGGTCTATCCTCATGTGGCGGATTGTGTCCTGATATATCAGGTTTAGACCGCTGCCGCCGTCCATCAGGACATTTGTAAACTGGAGTCCGCCAATTATTGGATCGAGTACCAAAGCAGTCCAGCCTGCGCTCCTGATACTCGTAGAGTAATCCCGATGATCGAAGATGATTGGTTTTGACAACCAGTGGCGGGACTCCTTGGGATAGGCCGTATGGCGCGTACCTTCATGGCGCCGCACGTTTTGTTATGTGAAGTAAGTTTACTGTTTTTACTTCTTGTGGAAAATTCTTTTGTTTCCTGGTGCTCTGCTTTCGGGGTTCGTCATCGTCTTTGCTTGGTGTGTCGAGCCCCTTGTGTTCGGCGTTGAGTCTGCCGGATTGCTTAAAAACCCAGCAATCTATGTGGGTATGGTTTGCAGGCTTCCCAGGAGTACTGTGTATCTAACATATCTTGTCTAAGATTGTGTTTAAGTTGGACAACTCGTCCCTATTATCTTTAGGGGGCTGCTTTTTCTGATTCTGCCGAGAGCTTTTGAATCCGGCATTGACTGCCGTGCTCTTCGGACTGTTTGCCTTAGTCCGGCGCCGGTCCTTGTTGCGTCGCGGTTTTCCATTTCCATCCCTAGTTTTGGATGTACTTGGGTCGCTGGTGCTACATCTTGCCAACCAGCTGTCCTCTCCTGTGCAAAAGCGGGTCATGAGGCTTGTTAATGCGGCCATTGTTCTTGGCTTTTCTTGGCCGAGGTGTCTGGCGAGCCATTCGTCTCAGACATTATGCCTGAAGAAGAGGGTCGGGCGAGGCAAACGAGCTTAGAGAAGGCTGTTGCTGACGCCAAGGATGCCCGCTCTATAATGAGAGCGGCAAGGGAAGTGCTACGTCAAGCCAGACAAATTGCGGATGGAAAGCCCTTCTCGCTGCGGAGAAAATTTTGTGATCCGAAGTTTGCCCCGTTAGACCGGATGTGGAGTGTAGAGGACACCTATCTGGATTTGGCGGCTAGTGCTGCTAATGCGACCGCTAATGCGACCGAACACTTTCGAGATAAAAAGGATCATGAAGTGGAGAAGCTCTTTTGGTAGCAATTCCTCAATCCAGAGCATCCACTGGCAGTGGACGATCGCCTGGCCCAATGGGCCGAACTGAATAGGTTGTCCGGACTCGCCATGAAGTACGTCATGGATCATCTGTGTCCGGGGAGATCGAAGCCGAAGAGTTATTTCATCTTAGTGCAGCAATTTCTAGACGTGGTGCCACGTGTTGATGCTATGAAGAGGTCAGCGTGCATAGAGGGCTCTCGGCTGGCTCTTGCCCATGTCAAGACATACTGGGCAGATATGGAGCCCACCATTGTTGCGTCCCAGGATTCGGATAAAAGCCGAATACCTTCCGAGCACTATTTTAAGGAAGTCCTCGAAGGCGCTCGCGTAATAGAGACACAGTGCTCGAAGGATGCTATATTATGATAGCATATGTAATCATAAAACAGTATTTTGATAAATTGTAGTGGCATTTTTTAGACTTGTGCCTTCAAGTATTAAGAACACCTCCTGTGCGGCCGTTTTAATATATAAATTCTGAAAGATTGCAGTCGTTGGCTTCAGCCCCCACGCACGTAATGCGGGGGTGCACGCAGAAGACGCATTTTCACACTTAACCCAACGTCTTAGTCCTACAAAGGAGGTAATAGCGCAGCGGGCTAGGCAACCGGACTATAATGCTTTAACAATTTCACTTAGCCATAGGAGCTTGACAGTGGGACTCTTTAGGTAGCCTCTTAGTGGCGACTGTGCTTGCCCGAATTCAGGGCGCATACATGCCTGACCGGGAAACGGCCCTTCGTCAAAGCGGAGGAATCCAATAAATTCCTATAAGTCATCGAGTGGCGACCAGTCTCGCGCTACATCATGACAGTCAGTTTTCGGCTTTCTCTACTGAGGTGCTCGCCCGGCCGAACCGGGGCACAATCGCAGTAGTTCTCCTGGTGCTACCTTAGCCGATAGAGTGGAACGTAAGGTAGCCGAACTCAAGAGCCAGGCAACCCAACATTTGACCAAAGACATGATTCGGAGCTGATGCATATAGTGCCAAAACTCGCGACGCCGAACACTCCCTGAGGTGTTCGGTCTTTATGAGTGCAGGTGAAACAACACCCTTTATTAAAAAAGAGAGCCCCTAGTGTCCAGGTACGAGCAAAAATTCTGGCGTGGCCACATGCCAAAACGCCAGCCTCCTCCTTGGTTATAGTAGAAAAAACCAGGGGATGTATAGCAGCAAGAGACAGTAAAAAAGGTTTACGCAGGGTCTTAATCTAAAAAGAATCCTTAGGACGGGTCCCTACTGCACGTCTGTGCCTGTGTCTCCGCTGTGCCGTGTCCTAGACGGGCGCCGCACGACGTTCATTTGTAAAAGAGAGGAACTGAATTGAAAATGGGTCGTGCGGAACAAAAAGATAATAAACAAAATATAAAGTAAAAAATATATAAAGTTGAGCTTTATTGTCTCTGCGTATAGCCCCCGGTACGGGGGTATATGGCGTTTAAGCCTGCGTTGATGATGGACTTGTGCCGAACTCATTTAGTCCGGGTCTGTGGCCTTTAATGACTTATATCGAAAAAAGTCTTTTGGCTGGCGAGGCCACTTTACTGTGCGGCTGTTTAAGCGGCCGCGCAATCCTCCGTTTGGAGGAGGCGTATTTTAGTGCGCTCCCTTTAAAGAGATGATGCCTCGTGGACCGGGCATCTTAAGCGTGAGAGATGCATAGTGCGGTATTGCGTTAAAGCGAGCGAAAGCTCCGCGTCCCATTAGTGCTTGATAGCGACTTGAAAACGGGACGACATGGAAGGTCAGCTTTTCACGACGGAAGTTATTGGCAGAGCCAAATATGACTTCAAGCTGGAGAAAACCCATACAATGGGTGTCCGGGCCCGGTGCTACCCCTTGAAAAGAGGTTTTGCTGTGGCGGATTCTTGCTGGGTTTATGCCCATGCGGTGGATTGTATCCTGATATATCAGGTTTAGTCCACTACCGCCGTCCATAAGGACATTGGTAAAATGGAATCCGTCAATTATTGGATCGAGTATCAGGGCAGTCCGGCCTGCGTTTTTGATATTTCTAGAATAATCTAGCTGATCAAAAATGATTGGTTTTAATAACCAGTGGCGGGACTCCTGAGCGATAGGTTTTATTGTGCGTACCTTTATGGGTGCCACACGTTTTGTTACGTGAAGTGAGTTCACTTTTTTAACTTCTTGTGGGAAGTTCTTTTGTTTCCTGGTGTTCTTCTTCTCGGGTTCGTCCTCATCTTCGCTTGGTGTATCGAGCCCCTTGTGTTCGGCGTTAAGCCTTCCGGATTGTTTAAAAACCCAACAGCCTCTGTGGGTGTGATTAGCAGGCTTCCCAGGAGTACCGTGTATCTGACATATTCTGTCCGGGATTCTGTTTAAGCTGGACGGATCATCCCTATTGTCCTGAAGGGGTGGTTTTCTCTGATTTTGCCGTGAGCCTTTGAATCCGGCATTGACTGCCGTGCTCTTTGGACTTTTTTCTTTGGTTCGGCGACGGTCCTTATTTCGTCGCGGTTTTCTGTTTCCATCCCTGATTTCGGATGTACTTGGGTCGCTGTCGGCGTTCTGGGAAAGGGGGTCCCCAGACTTGCCTGCCTGCGGCCTGCGGCGTGGCTCGAGTGGGGGCCCAACGTGGCCCATCTTCATCAACACAAGGTTCAAGACCCTCGCGAGGGGCCAAGCCTCGCGAGGCGGATGACACGGCGCCTCCTCAAGCACGGCCTCCTTAGGCTGGCTCGTGAGGAGGCGGAGAGATCAAGGCGGGTACCTCACGAGGTGCCCATGACGCAAGTCGTGACGACCAAGGGTGCCAGGCGGGCGCCAGCCCGCGCAGTGTCCTCTGTTTCCTCTTTGGTGCAAAGGGGGCAAGCGCAGGCGAGAGGATCAAGCAAAGGCACCCATTTCGGTGCAACGAGACCAAGACCAGCTCCGCGACAAGGAGGAAGTCACTGTGGAGCCCAAGCCGGCGTCATCACCAGAGCCTTTGGCAGGCGAAGACCAACTTTATTCAGGATAAGTGTACCAGATGTTCCCCTTCAAATTGGCCAATTGTTGGCGCCCTTCCCGCTCAATATTTGGGAAGAGGCCCAGGGCCTTTGCCTATAAATAGGGCTAGCCACCCCTAGGGGAAGAGGATGGAAAACCAGAGATAGAATCCCGCATCTAGAGAGAGAGAGAGGGGCGCTCGAACTCCCCCTAGCAGTTCGTCCCCTACCAAGAACAGACCCTCGCGAGGTCGTTCTTCCTTGTACTGTTCTTCCTCATCAGCCCAAGAGGCAATCCACCCACCACAAACTAGAGTATGGTATTACACCACAATGGTGGCCCGAACTAGTATAAACCCTGTGTCTCTTGTGTCGTTCTTGCAGTAGTTTAGATCCTTACGAGACGGAGAGGTAGAAGGGCTCGATCTCCGCGCACACCCCAGAGTTAGAACCTTAAGGGTCTGCCGGAACCCCAGAATCCGACATTTGGCGCGCCAGGTAGGGGTGCGCCGGAATCTGCCTTCCCATCGCTCCGTCTCCCGTTGCATCGTCGTCATCATGTCCGGCGATCAGGCGGGCAACCAAGGCCCGTGGGCGGCATGGCCCATTTTCGCGGAGCCTCCCGTTCCGGGCGACCCCGCGCCATAGGCAGCTCGCGGTCCGCAGGGCGCTGCGGGCCGCGGGCGACGCGGGCAAGCTTCTGCGACCCTCACACCGCGGCAGGCGCGGTCGGCAGTGAGGGCGTCCAACCACGCCGCAGCTACGACACCGTACACCCGCCGAGAACAGGCGAACTCAAGGGCCGCGCTCACGGTAGCACGGGAGCTGCTGCAGTGCAGGCTATTGGAGGGCGGCTGCGACATGCTGCTGGAGCGGGTCGCCGAGCTCCTGGGCTTCGCCGCTTCGGGGGCTCACCCCTTCTGCGTCCAGCTTCCGCCTCAAGCTCAGGGCGGCACACGAGGGGGCCCCGCGCACCCGCGCGGGCCTCAAGACTACCCCAGCACCGGCGAATCCGCCGGCACCAGACTGGCGGTGGCGCTACCCCTGCCCACGGCGTGCGAAGGAGAGGGGCTCAGTGCGGCCCACGGCACCGGCGGCCAACCGCGCTACCACCCCGGGGTGGGCACGACAAGCAACACCGCATGGCGCATGGAGCACTACAGCGCAGCATTCGGGGTGGCGGCGCCAGAGGAATACGTGCCCCACATGATGGACCAAGGGCACGCTCACGGGGGCGAACAGGGCTCACTCTTCAGCCCCAGCTGGGAGGACGAGACGCCAGAGGCCGAGCCCCTCCAGGAACCCCGGGACGGCTCCGTCGGTCACACTGGAGGCAACGACTATCGGGTACCATTAATTCCTCAAGAGCAGACATACGCTAATCATGGGTCACAGGAGGTGCAGGTCGCCGCGACAAGCAGGTGCCCCGCCCCTGCGGTCTCCTACCCCTTGGGAGGAGGACGCGGGGGGCTGCAGGAAAGGGGCAGAGATCCTACATCACCACCGCGGCGTTCGGAGCAAGGCGTTCTTAGAAGATAGGCCCTCCGCTGGGGAGGCGCCTGAGGGCCTGCCCCTGGCGGAGGACCCGTGGTCGTCGGGTGAACCGCTGGAGACCGCTCTACCCCACCGGCGGTGTCCTGGTTTCCGGTCGTCGTTAGTAGCACTAGAGTGTGGCGCAAGGCGGGGCCCTCGTCTGGCGATATGAAGCAAGGCCGGTTCCTGTGAAGAAGGCCCAGTGCCTGTGAAGCTCGTCGCCCCGTGACACTCTCACGTAATAATGAGTGGGGCTGTACACGCCCCGGAGTCTCAGGGGTGCCGGCCTCAGGTCTTGGGGCTCCCTCCCACACCCAGTGGATAGCACTTAGCTCCGCTCTGGTGAGAAGACGTCGAAGACTAGATTAGGTGTCGGACGCGGCCTTTCTGTTTGCTTTCATTGCCTTCTTCCTCTGGTTGTAACCTTTTTCCCCTGCTGGATTTAAGTTGAATTCGAATTTGAGCTTTGCGTGCGTTCGGGGAGGGGGTGCTTGGTCTTGTTTGAATCGTTTCCCGCGTTCTAGTCACCATCTCACCACAGCTGCCTCCCCTCGCGAGCCCCTCGCGAGCTGGGCCAGGCCTAGCTTAAGCACGGCCCAGACTGCCGCTGCCGCTCCCTCGCGAGGTGACCATTGGTGCTTGCGGAGATCATTTTCACATGAAGGCCCAGAGCCTGTGAAGAAGGCAAATGCCTGTGAAGACATCCCTCTCGGGAGAAGGCCCAGAGCCTATGAAGAAGGCAAATGCCTGTGAAGACATCCCTCTCGGGAGAAGGCCCAGAGCCTGTGAAGAAGGAAAATGCCTGTGAAGACATCCCTCTCGGGAGAAGGCCCAGAGCCTGTGAAGAAGGAAAATGCCTGTGAAGACATCCCTCTCGGGAGAAGGCCTAGAGCCTGTGAAGAAGGCAAATGCCTGTGAAGACATCCCTCTCGGGAGAAGGCCCAGATCCTGTGAAGAAGGCAAACGCCTGTGAAGACGTCTCGCTCGAGGAAAATGCCCGGAGCCTGTGAAGAGGGCGAACGCCTGTGAAGACGTCCCGCTAGAGAAAGGGCCCGGAGCCTGCGAAGACGGCCCACGCCTGTGGGGCTTCCTGTCAGCAACAACCCTGCCTCCCGAGGTTTCAACTACCCAGCACCCGGGACGTGACGCCCCCCAGAAGGCAGCTCCGGAGCCAGCAAGGAACAAGGGCGAACCAGCCTACCGTTGGACACGCGTACGATTTAATCACAGCAGATACATTAGATACATGTTCATACATGAGGGGCTCCCCCTCCCAAAATGCTCTCACAACCGTCGGGCCAAATGCCTGAGTTCTATCTGTGTAGGGTAAAAAACGAGGATAGTACATGGTCAATCTGACAAATCCCCCAATGCATCCTCGGAGGCGCCTCCCGAGCTGTCGCTGGCGTCGCTGAACTCACCTTCGTTGTCTGCGCCCCCATCAGCGGCGTTGGGGTCTTCCACCACGCCACCTTTGTCGGCGCCCACGATCACGCCATCATCATCCGAAGTGAAGGCCCGGACGAGAGCATCTACGTTGCTCTCCACCCATTCAGCCAGATCGCCTCGAACAGCTTGGGGAACTGGGGCGATGGCGGCGTCGAAGTCGAAGTGGGGATCCATGTTTCGATGATGGCTGAAGACGCGGGAGAAGGCGCGCCCGAGCAGGGCACGGCTCCTCTCCTCCACCAACCTATCGGCTTTGGCCGACCGTGCTTCCAGCTATGTCACCACGGTGGTGAAGAACTGCAGGTTGCCGGCATAGTTAATCGTGTGCGGCTCGCCCACGGCAGCCTCACAGATGTTGCCCAGGGCAATGTTGGCCCTCTCCCGGAGCTTGGTGAGCATGGGGCCGTGCTCGTGCTCCAGGACTTGTCGCTGGCGTATCTCGTCGGCATTCTGACGCTCGACGGCCACGGCCTCTTCCACACGCTGGCGAAGGCGGAGCACCTCGGCCTGGGAGGAGGTCAGCTCTTTCTGCGCTGCCTCAAGGGCAGCCCGGGAGGCGTCCGCTCGTCGCGTCGCCTCATCCCGTTGGGCCCTCAAGGCAGCGGTTCTACCTTCAGCTTCGACTCGGATCATCCCCAGCTTCCCCACGAACTCACGCTCGAGGCCTTGGCGTGCTGCCGCCACCCGACGGCAAACCTCCTCCAGGACACGCGTTTCTCGCGCGGCGACATCATTTTCCGCCTGCATCACCAGGCGCTTCCTCGTCTCCAGCTGCTCGAGCTCGCGAGCGCGTTCGGCGGCCTCCAGCACCAACGCTTCCTCGCGCTTCCGAAGCTTAGCCGGGTCGCCAGAAGCCACCTCCATCGATGCAAGGGCTGCCTCGTGCAGCTCCTCCAACGAGCGACACCAGGCCAAGAGCTCCCGAGCCTGTTCGTCTGCTGCTCCTTGTCGTCGGTCTGCTCCTCGGGCCTCCTCAACGGCCTGAGACCGAGCCGCCAGAGAAGCCTCCAGCGACTCCTTCGCCTCTTCGTCATCAAGGACGCGCTGACGACGCGCGAGGGCACCGGCTGCCAACAGCTCGCGCGGCTCGGCAGCCAGGCGCAGGCCCTCAGCTTCCAGGCGCTCGTCTTCCTCAGCGAGCTCCTGCCCAAGCAGGTCTACGGCGCCACTCGCCCTCCGAAGGAATTCGTGGCGACGGGCACGGCGCTCCCGAGCACGCTCAAGCACGTCTGCCGCGCCATCATCCGCCCCAAGCAGGCGTCGAGGACCTCGGATCATTGCTCCGGCCCCGGGCAGGGGGCTGGGGGCTGGCGCCTTCACGACGGCCGGCCGCGCCGCATCAGAAGCCCGACCTGAGTCCAACCTGACCTCAGGAGAAGGGCCCCGGAGGGGCCTCAGCCGGTCGCAGCCCGCGACCAAGCGGGAAGCCCACGGCAGGCTGCCTATGTCGAGGGAAGGCCCGCGGAAGGAGATCACGGGGGCGGGAGAGTTGCCGCGCGGTACGCGGCGGTCAGCGCCGTCACCTGCCCAAACCACAAGGGCAGTGCTGCTCGAGACACCCAGGGGTGGCGGAGGAGACGGAGTCAAGGAGGGCGTCGGCCCGATGACTTCATCGAGCTCAGTGGGCAGAGGCCTGCAGAGCAAGGATCAGCGGATGCGGCAAGCAGGATAAGGGACAGAAAAGGAGAAGACTTACTCGTCGACGGCAAAGTACTTCCGGCGCTTCAGCAAGCGGCAGGGGAAGTTGTTGCCCAAGGCCTCCCTTTTTCTCCGGAGGGCCTCAAAGTCCACACGGAAACAGCCCAGGAGAGATGCACAGGAACCAGCCTGCGAAGAGGACGGAGCGCCAAGGCCACTTGCATCAAGGGCGCATGCCTGGTACGCGCGGGCAGTTGCCTCGTCAGAAATCCCGGCCGGGGGTTCAGGAGCCTCGGCCTCAAGCACTGGAGGCGGCAGCGCCTCACCCGTGGCCTCGGGAGCGCGGACCTCGTGAGCTGCCCCATCAAGAGCATCGCCAGGTGCGGTCACATCGTCCGTGGCTCCCTCGACCCCCGTTGTACCCTGCCTCCCTGCGCCATCACTCGAGGAGGATTCACCCAGGCCGACCGGAAGGGAAATCACCACCACAGGGTTCTCGCGAGGCCCCTGGAGGCCGACAGGGCGTAGCCCCCACTCGTCGAAAGGGGGCATCTGCCTCACGAAGTCATCCCTATTGTGGCAGAGGTACAGCAAGGCTCCCCCCTGCCGGACACCCCTGGGGTTTGGATCGCCTATCAGAACCAAGAGCACCCTCCTCAGCACCTCGGGCGTCAGGTCTTCTCCCTGAAGCCTCATACGATCACCCATGCCCGCTGAAGGCCCACATTCGACGAGAGTGGCATTGGAGAGGGGCAATGCGGCGCAATAGGAGCTCCTTCACCACTTTGGGCGCCGTTACGCCAAGATTCTTCAAGGACATGAAGCAGTGCCAGACGAAGGCGAGCCAGGGACTTACGAGCGTCTCCTGGCCCCAGCCCGAATTAGGCACAACAGGCGTTGTTGGCTTCGCGAGCCGGGGGCTGGGCACCCCGACATCAATGTACCCACCGCTCGTGGAACTCGGCTGAAGGCAGAGGGAGGTTGAAGTCGATACCAGAGGCTACGGTCTCGGGCGAAGCTACGAAGCTCACGCATGCCGAGCATTGCGTGGGGTCGGCAAGATGCAAGGAGAAGAAGTGACGCAGCAGGGCAACAGAAGGACGGATGCCCACCATCGCCTCACAAACAAAAGCGAAGACTGAAAGAAGAGCGATGGACTCAGGACCCATATGCATCATGTGGATCTAATAATGATCAAGAACGGCGTTGAAGAAATCGGAGAAGGGAGGCACCAAACCCGCCCACAAGGCGCCGGCAAAGTACTGGACCTCGGTGATTATCCTATCAGTGGGAAGGTGACACGTAGGCCACGCCGTCGTCCTCCCGCACTCGTTGAAGGCGGTGGCCAGGGCCGGATTGAGCTTGCCCAGGCACTCCAGGTTGAGTATGATCGAACGGCCGACAACAGGCGCCACCGGCGGCAGCGGGCGAGATGGAGCCGCGGGCTTCTTCCCCTTCTCTTTCCTTGGAGCCATGGCGGCGGGCGGAAGAGAGGAGATGCGAGACGGGATTGGAAGCGAGGGTCGGAGTTCGGAGGGAGGAAGAGCAGGAGACGGTCAAGTAACAGGGGAAAGGGCGGCTGTGTACAACTGCGGGGCAACCTAGCGCGGCGTAGAATAAGGGAGCGTGGGTAAACAGCGCCGCCCAGGTCCAATCAACCGCCACGCAGCGCCCGAGGCCGCAGGCTGTTAGGGCCCGCGGCGCTTCGCCCTTGCCCTTTCACCTCTCGGCACGGCCAAGTCCATGCACGCCTTGGGCCCGGGGGCTACTGTCGACGTTCCGGGAACGGGGGTTGCCTGCCTGCGGCCTGCGGCGTGGCTCGAGTGGGGGCCCAACATGGCCCATCTTCATCAACACAAGGTTCAAGACCCTCGCGAGGGGCCAAGCCTCGCGAGGCGGACGACACGGCGCCTCCTCAAGCACGGCCTCCTTAGGCTGGCTCGCGAGGAGGCGGAGAGATCAAGGCGGGTACCTCACGAGGTGCCCATGACGCAAGCCGTGACGACCAAGGGTGCCAGGCGGGCGCCAGCCCGCGCAGTGTCCTCCCTTTCCTCTTTGGTGCAAAGGGGGCAAGCGCAGGCGATAGGATCAAGCAAAGGCACCCATTTCGGTGCAACGAGACCAAGACCAGCTCCGCGACAAGGAGGAAGTCACTGTGGAGCCCAAGCCGGCGTCATCACCAGAGCCTTTGGCAGGCGAAGACCAACTTTAGTCAGGATAAGTGTACCAGATGTTCCCCTTCAAATTGGCCAATTGTTGGCACCCTTCCCGCTCAATATTTGGGAAGAGGCCCAGGGCCTTTGCCTATAAATAGGGCTAGCCACCCCCAGGGTAAGAGGATGGAAAACCAGAGATAGAATCCCGCATCTAGAGAGAGAGAGGGGCGATCGAACTCCCCCTAGCAGTTCGTCCCCTACCAAGAACAGACCCTCGCGAGGTCGTTCTTCCTTGTACTGTTCTTCCTCATCAGCCCAAGAGGCAATCCACCCACCACAAACTAGAGTAGGGTATTACACCACAATGGTGGCCCGAACTAGTATAAACCCTGTGTCTCTTGTGTCGTTCTTGCAGTGGTTTAGATCCTTACGAGACGGAGAGGTAGAAGGGCTCGATCTCTGCGCGCACCCCAGAGTTCGAACCTTAAGGGTCTGCCGGAACCCCAGAATCCGACAGTCGCTGGGGCTGCATCTTGCCAACCAGCTGTCCTCTCCTGCGCAAAAGCGGGTCATGAGGCTTGTGAGTGCGGCCATTGTTCTTGGCTTTTCCTGGCCGAGGTGTCTTGCGAGCCATTTGTCTCGGACATTATGCCTGAAAGCTGCTAAGGCTTCGGCGTCCGGACAATCCACTTTCTGATTCTTTTTAGTAAGGAATCTATTCTAGAACTGCCGAGCTGATTCTCCGGGCTGTTGAGTTATGTGACTGAGATCGTCTGCGTCCGGGGGGCGGACATAGGTCCCTTGAAAATTTGCTCGGAAAGCGTCCTCGAGCTCTTCCCAACTTCCAACTGTGTTTTCAGGAGGGCTTTTGAGCCAATGCCGGGCTGGCCCTTTAAGCTTGAGGGGTAAGTATTTTATGGCGTGGAGGTCATCTCCTCTGGCCATATGTATGTGGAGGATATAATCCTCAATCGAGACTCCGGGGTCTGTTGTTCTGTCGTACGCCTCTATGTTTACGGGCTTAAATCCCACTGGAAATTCATAATCCAAGACCTCATCGGTAAAACATAGGGGGTGTGCGGCACCCCTGTATTTGGATGTGTCGTTATGTTCGGATACTGGTTTTGTTGCATTGCTTACGAGAGCTTGCTTTCTTGGCCCATAAATAGATCTGGTTGGGCCATCTTTTTTATGCTAATCCTTGAGTGGATCGTGTGCTGGCTTGTGTGCGGCGCCGCTGGCTGTGGGGTCGTCTATCCGACCGGGTGGCTTTCTTACTTTTTGACTGTGGGGGCTCTAGGGCCTCCTCGTCCAATTCCGGTAGTAGCTTTCGCTTCGGATGACTTTTTGTGCGGCGACTGTCGCCGTATTTGTCTGCGGTGTTGAGTATTTTGCTCCATTTGATTCTGAGTGCGTCTTCCGCGCTTTTGAGCTTCCGCTTCTGTTTTTTCAGGCTGCGTGCAGTAGCAACGAGCCTTTTTTGGAGGTTCTTCTGCTCCATGAGCTTATCCGATGTAAGGTCGTCCGGAATGCCGTTTATGCCGGGGGTGGGTTGTTCGGTTTCTTTATCCGAGTTGCCCTGTTCGGACGGTTGCTCTAAGGCATGCTCGTCGTCCGCCGGCTTATCCTGCTCTATGGTTGGGTCTTCATGGCTGTCGTCTTTATCGAGGCGAGGCTTGGAGCGGCGTTTACGCCGCCGCTTTCATTATTTTTCGAGAGATCGATCCCTCGTTGCATCCCCGTGTTCCTCGTTGTCGCCTTCTTTAGGTGTATCCACCATGTACACATCATGAGACGAGGTTGCTGTCCAATGCCCTATAGGCGTTGGTTCATGTGCGTCTCCTACATCGTCGTCCATATCGTCGATGTCTTCGGAGTCGAAATTGAGCACGTCGTTTAAATTATCGATAGTGGCTACCAGGTGGGTGGTGGGTGGGCTTTGAATTTCTTCATCGTCCGTATCCCAACCTTGCTGACCGTAGTCCGGCCAGGGCTCTCCTGATAAGGAGAGAGACTTTAATGACTTCAGAATTTCGCCAAAGGGCGAGTGCTGAAAGATGTCCGCGGCGGTAAACTCCATGGTCGGTGCCCAATAGGATTCGATTGGTAGAGGCGTGGAGGGCTCGGAGTCCGGATAGGAGTCCGGCCACTCGGAGTCACGGGCCTTGCGGAGTGCGGGGCTGGTGCCCGGCTCGATCACCATTGGGATCGCAGCCCCCGAGGCGGCGTCCAACCACCCATCCTCGATTGGCGCAGTTGGTTCTGAATCGAGGGTCGGAACCGATGCGTGTGCGGCCTCCAGGGCACTGTTCGGCGGCAGAGCTAGATCATGCCCATCGCGACAGTGTGGCGCGCTCGGCTGTGGCTCAAATCCGTCGAAGATCAAGTCCCCGCGGACGTCAACCGTGTAGTTTAAACTTCAGAATCTGACCTGATGGCCAGGGACATAGCTTTCGATCTGCTCCAGATGGCCAAGCGAATTGGCCCGCAGTGCGAAGCCGCCGAAGACGAAGATCTGTCCGGGGAGAAAAGTCTCACCCTGGACTGCATCATTATTGATGATCGGAGGAGCCATCGGGCCTAAAAGCGACGACACAGAGGAACTCTCAATGAAAGCACCAATGTCGGTGTCAAAACCGGCGGATCTCGGGTAGGGGGTCCCAAACTGTGCGTCTAGGTGGATGGTAACAGGAGACAAGGGACACGAAGTTTTACCCAGGTTCGGGGCCTCTCGATGGAGGTAAAACCCTACGTCCTGCTTGATTAATATTAATGATATGGGTAGTACAAGAGTAGATCTACCACGAGATCAAGGAGGCTAAACCCTAGAGGCTAGCCTATGGTATGATTGTTGTATCTTGTCCTACGGACTAAAGCCCTCCGGTTTATATAGACACCGGAGAGGGTTAGGGTTACACAAAGTCGGTTACAATGGTAGGAGATCTAAATATCCGCATCGCCGAGCTTGCCTTCCACACCAAGGAAAGTCCCTTCCGGACAAGGGACGAAGTCTTCAATCTTGTATCTTCATAGTCCAGGAGTCCGGCTGAAGGTATAGTCCGGCTATCCGGACACCCCCTAATCCAGGACTCCCTCAGAGACTAAAGATTCCAGACAAGTTGGTTGACGCGTATATTCATCTGGCACTTAATCAGTCGGCACGCCAAGGATGCTCCATTTCAGTTGAACTGCACACAAAAATTGGGTGGTTCATTTTCTCAACTGCCTCCTTTCTCATCTGTAATGTAGAATTTTGGCGAGATACAGGACCAAGATGAGCCAGTAAACTGGTTGGATGAAAGTAGTGGCCAAGTTGCTCAAACCTCCCTCGGCACGAGGCCACTATTTTAGGATAAACCTACAAGCAAAGTTCATATTGTCTGTGCTGCCTCTTATGTACTCGAAAGTTTACTCGTACAAGAACCAATTTTAGCAAGAAGTACCTCCGATTGAACACTATTTACCGGTATGTACCCTAGGTAATTAAAGTTCGTCCATGGATCATATTGGCTGTGATCTCAATCATTTGGATGCATAAACATACTGAACATGTGTATATCTGAATCTTTTTGTAAATTATGTATGAATATTGTCGTGTGATCTATCAATCATTTGGATGCATAGATATGCTGAGCTTGTGTATATATGAATCTTTTGAGTTGTTAATTGTGAATGTTGGCTATGGATATGAACATGTCCTGTGAACTTGAGTTTGATATGAATGTTTACCTTTTCTGTTGTATTTGTGTGTGAACTTGTTAGTATGCCTACTGTGGGGTATAAAATGCAGGTCTCTTATAAAAGTAATGCCGTGTCCAATTTATGTTTTCCCTTCTAACCACATTACACTAGTGCAGAACCGGGCAATAGCACCGGTTCGTAAGGCCCTTTAGTGCCGGTTCCATAATCGGCACTAAAGTATGGGCACTAAAGCCCCCCCCTTTAGTACCGGTTCAGCACGAACCGGTGCTAAAGGGCAACCATGTGGCACGAGCCAGCTCCAGGGGGCGGGAGCCCTTTAGTACCGGTTGGTAACACCAACCGGTACTACAAGGTTTGAGGTTTTTTGGTTTTATGATTTCTTTTTCATTTGATTTTGTGTTTTCCATTTTAATTCTTTTTCATTTGCTGGTATTTTACGATACTACACATTGTACACGTTATGCATATATATATATATATATATATATATATATATATATATCATCAAATGTCTCACAAACCACCATATTAATTCACACATACACACATGTATACGAAAATTCGAATCTGAGCCCGAGCTCATCTGCACCTGCGCTCACGAAAAAATTCAAAATAAATACTAGAAAAATTCAAAAAATTCCAAAAAGAATTTGGGTGGTAGACAATTTGATGCGTGAGGTACGCTCCAATTTTCAAAACATTTGGACTTCTGTGCAACTCTCAGCAAAAAAGACAAATCGGAGGTCTGTAAAAATGTGTACTGTTCATATATTGTTCTGGTCTGATTTGTCTTTTTTTGCTGAGAGCTGCACAGAAGTCCAAATGTTTTGCAAATTGGAGCATACCTCACGCATCAAATTGTTTACCACCCTAATTTTTTTGGAATTTTTTGAATTTTTCTGAATTTTTTACGAATTTTCTTTTGACCGGGTGCAGATGCACCCGGACACCGAAACGCCGCTCTCACATGTATAGCTATATACAATTTCTCCTACATGTTGCCTTCGAAGCCAGTGGCATTAGCCTAATTCGTGCCTTCGGAGCACGATAACAATTGTAAGTGGTTCATGGGGGCGGTAGCGGGTAATAGTATTCTCCCTTCGGATTTATGACCTGGTCGAGCAAAAATCCCGCTATTTCCTCTTGAAGTGTGCTTGTACGCGCTCCGTATCTAGGAGCTTGTCCCGCACCTCTGTGAACTGTTAAGAAGGAGATCAATATGCATGCGTATTAGTTGTGTGACTAGATATCGATAATGGTGTAAAAATTGTGAGTAGTGTTCTCACAAACGTACCCATTTCTGTCTTCGAGATCTGCTTGTTTCGGACGTCATCATGCGAATGTTCTCGCAAACGCAGAATGCACACAGATCAGTTCCCTGCGCCTGCTTCAGGGCCTTTACGAGAATGGAATTTGATCAGATAATAATTAATCAAGCATGATAATTAAAGAGATGGCAGCTAGCTAGATAGCTAGTACTACTTAATTACTTACCTTGGGTCGAAACCATTTCAGCTTTTGTTTCCATTCGCCTTCCGTGACGCTGATGAACCTTGCCCAAGCCCTGCCCGCCGACAAAGAAAATGAATAAAGGGGTTATTAAATAGTTCATATCAGGAAATGACGAACTAAATAGGCCGAGATATATAGTTAATAATGATTGAAATTACCTGTTGACTATCCCATACAAGATGTTGTAGTCAGTTTTTAGTTTGAGTAGTGAGTCCAGTATTTCAACTGTTCCGGCGTCAACTTTAATGATACACAAGATCCAGTGAAATCTGCATGCACACACGTTTGCATGTCTTAATTAAGCGGGCATATGTAAGCAAAAACATGTAGCTAGCTAGTAGGCAAAAACAGAGAATTTGTAGTACAAGACAATGTGACTCACTGGAAGTTGTAAGGAAGTAGTATATCTTCATTGTATTTGAGGCGCTTCAAGAACTCTAGCATGCTGTCCTCTACATGCTTTTCATGATATGCATCTATTTTCCATGTGTATTCATTAACGGTGTTTGGGTCAATGAACCCAATGCCATAGCGTCCACCTTTTCTCATTTCATACATCTTCATCCTGCATAATACCATAGAAAAGAATATAGTGAGGATAATTAGAGGTAATGATTGATCAAAAGGATCACTACAGCTAGCTTGAGAGACTTAAATTACAGAAAGAAATCACTTACAGACAATAGCAACTGACGATAGATTTGTCGAGTGCGTCTTGATTGTATAACTGAAACAGTTCAGAATACTCAACGGACACAGCTTTCTCATGGTAGTAATGATCCTTCTTGACATACACCATGAGGGACTCTCGATTGGAAATCTTGATAATGTTCATGTACCATTGATGCAATTCATACATTATCGTTGGGAGCTTCTTGACCTCGTCTGGCTCGACCAAAGGTTGGCCCCGGACATATTTCCGTTTTATTTCCTCCTCTCTAAGCGGAGACATGGGCTCGATCTCGAGGAGTTGTCCAACAGTGATCTTGAGCATTTCAGCCTGCATTATATGATCCTCGGTTATTGAAGGAAATATGCCCTAGAGGCAATAATAAAGTTATTATTTATTTCCTTATATCATGATAAATGTTTATTATTCATGCTAGAATTGTATTAACCGGAAACATAATACATGTGTGAATACATAGACAAACAGAGTGTCACTAGTATGCCTCTACTTGACTAGCTCATTAATCAAAGATGGTTATGTTTCCTAACCATGAACAAAGAGTTGTTATTTGATTAACGAGGTCACATCATTAGTTGAATGATCTGATTGACATGACCCATTCCATTAGCTTAGCACCCGATCGTTTAGTATGTTGCTATTGCTTTCTTCATGACTTATACATGTTCCTTTGACTATGAGATTATGCAACTCCCGTTTGCCGGAGGAACACTTTGGGTGCTACCAAACGTCACAACGTAACTGGGTGATTATAAAGGAGTACTACAGGTGTCACCAAAGGTAGATGTTGGGTTGGTATATTTCGAGATTAGGATTTGTCACTCCGATCGTCGGAGAGGTATCTCTGGGCCCTCTCGGTAATGCACATCACTTAAGCCTTGCAAGCATTGCAACTAATGAGTTAGTTACGGGATGATGTATTACGGAACGAGTAAAGAGACTTGCCGGTAACGAGATTGAACTAGGTATTGGATATCGACGATCGAATCTCCGGCAAGTAACATACCGATGGACAAAGGGAACAACGTATGTTGTTATGCGGTCTGACCGATAAAGATCTTCATAGAATATGTAGGAGCCAATATGGGCATCCAGGTCCCGCTATTGGTTATTGACCGGAGATGTGTCTCGGTCATGTCTACATTGTTCTCGAACCGTAGGGTCCGCACGCTTAAGGTTACGATGACAGTTATTATGAGTTTATGAGTTTTGATGTACCGAAGGAGTTCGGAGTCCCGGATGAGATCGGCGACATGACGAGGAGTCTCGAAATGGTCGAGACGTAAAGATCGATATATTGTACGACTATATTCGGACATCGGAAAGGTTCTGAGTGGTTCGGGTATTTATCGGAGTACCGGAGAGTTACGGGAATTCGTATTGGGCCTTATTGGGCCATACGGGAAAGGAGAGAAAGGGCCAAAAGGGTGGCCGCACCCCTCCCCTTGGACTAGTCCGAATTGGACTAGGGAAGGGGGGCGCCCCCTTCCTTCCTTCTCCTTCTCTCTTCCCTTTCCATCTCTCCTACTCCCCCTACAAGGAAGGACTCCTAGTTGGACTAGGAAAGGGGGAATCCTACTCCCGGTGGGAGTAGGACTCCCCTTGGCGCGCCAAACCTAGGGCCGGCCTCCTCCCTCCCTTGCTCCTTTATATACGGGGGCAGGGGGCACCCCATGGACACACAAGTTGATCTTCGTGATCGTTCCGTAGCCGTGTGCGGTGCCCCCCTCCACCATATTCCACCTCGGTCATATTGTAGCGGTGCTTAGGCGAAGCCCTGTGACAGTAGAATATCAAGATGGTCACCACGCCGTCATGCTAACGGAACTCCTCCCCGATGCTTTTCTGGATCGGAGCCCGGGGATCGTCATCGAGCTGAACGTGTGCCAAGAACTCGGAGGTGCCGGAGTAACGGTGCTTGGATCGGTCGGATCGTGAAGACGTACGACTACATCAACCGCGTTGATATAACGCTTCCGCTTTCGGTCTACGAGGGTACGTAGACAACACTCTCCCCTCTCGTTGCTATGCATCACCATGATCTTGCGTGTGCGTAGGAATTTTTTTGAAATTGCTACGTTACCCAAAAGTGGCATCCGAGCCTAGGTTTTTATGGTTTGATGTTATTTGCACGAGTAGAACACAAGTGAGTTGTGGACGATACAAGTCATACTGCCTACCAGCATGTCATACTTTGGGTCAGCAGTATTGTTGGATGAGACGACCCGGACCAACCTTACGCGTACGCTTACGCGAGACCGGTTCCCTCGACGTGCTTTGCACACAGATGGCTTGCGGGAGACTGTCTCACCAACTTTAGTTGAACCGAGTATGGCTACGCCCGGTCCTTGAGAAGGTTAAAACGGAGTCTATTTGACGAAGTATCGTTGTGGTTTTGATGCGTAGGTGAGATTGGTTCTTGCTTCAGCCCGTAGCAGCCATGTAAAATTTGCAACAAACAAATTAGAGGACGTCTAACTTGTTTTTGCAGGGCATGTTGTGATGTGATATGGTCAAGACATGATGCTAAATTTTATTGTATGAGATGATCATGTTTTGTAACCGAGTTATCCGCAACCGGCAGGAGCCGTATGGTTGTCGCTTTATTGTATGCAATGCAATCGCCCTGTAATGCTTTACTTTATCACTAAGCAGTAGCGATAGTCGTAGAAGCATAAGATTGGCGAGACGACAACGATGCTACGATGGAGATCAACGTGTCGCGCCGGTGACGATGGTGATCATGACAGTGCTGCGGAGATGGAGATCACAAGCACAAGATGATGATGGCCATACCATATCACTTATATTGATTGCATGTGATATTTATCTTTTATGCATCTTATCTTGCTTTGATTGACGGTAGCATTATAAGATGATCTCTCACTAATTATCAAGAAGTGTTCTCCCTGAGTATGCACCGTTGCGAAAGTTCTTCGTGCTGAGACACCACGTGATGATCGGGTGTGATAGGCTCTACGTTCAAATACAACGGGTGCAAAACAGTTGCACACGCGGAATACTCAGGTTATACTTGACGAGCTATGCATATAAGATATGACCTCGGAACACGGAGACCGAAAGGTCGAGCGTGAATCATATAGTAGATATGATCAACATGATGATGTTCACCATTGAAAACTAATCCATTTCACGTGATGATCGGTTATGGTTTAGTTTGATTTGGATCATGTGATCACTTAGAGGATTAGGGGGATGTCTATCTAAGTGGGAGTTCTTAAGTAATATGATTAATTGAACTTTAATTTATCATGAACTTAGTCCTAGTAGTATTAGCATATCTATGTTGTAGATCATTAGCTCGCGTTGTTGCTTCCCTATGTTTATTTTGATATGTTCCTAGAGAAAATTGTGTTGAAAAATATTAGTAGCAATGATGCGGATTGGATCCGTGATCTGAGGTTTATCCTCATTGCTGCACAGAAGAATTATGTCCTTAATGCACCGCTAGGTGACAGACCTATTGCCGGAGCAGATGCAGACGTTATGAACGTTTGGCTAGCTCAATATGATGACTACTTGATAGTTTAGTGCACCATGCTTAACGGCTTAGAATCGGGACTTCAAAGACGTTTTGAACGTCATGGACCTTATGAGATGTTCCAATAGTTGAAGTTAATATTTCAAGCAACTACCCGAGTTGAGGGATATGAAGTCTCCAACAAGTTCTATAGCTAAAAGATGGAGGAGAATCGCTCAACTAGTGAGCATGTGCTCAGATTGTCTGGGTACTACAATCGCTTGAATCAAGTGGGAGTTAATCTTCCAGATAAGATAGTGATTGACGGAATTCTCTAGTCACCATCACCAAGTTAGTAGAACTTCGTGATGAACTATAGTATGCAAGGGATGACGAAAACGACTCCCGACCTTTTTCATAATGATGAAATCGATGGAGGTAGAAATCAAGAAAGAGCATCAAGCGTTGATGGTTGACAAGATCACTAGTTTCAAGTAAAGGGCAAAGGGAAGAAGGGGAACTTCAAGAAGAACGGCAAGCAAGTTGCTGCTCAAGTGAAGAAGCCCAAGTCTGGACCTAAGCCTGAGACTGAGTGCGTTTACTGCAAAGGGACTGGTCACTGGAAGCGGAACTGCCCCAAGTATTTGGCGGATAAGAAGGATGGCGAAGTGAACAAAGGTATATTTGATATACAGATTATTGATATGTATTTTACTAGTGTTCATAGCAACCCCTCGGTATTTGATACTGGTTCAGTTGCTAAGACTAGTAACTTGAAACGGGAGTTGCAGAATGAACAAAGACTAGTTAAGGGTGAAGTGACGATGAAAGTTGGAAGTAGTTCCAAGATTGATATGATCATCATCGCACACTCCCTATACTTTCGGGATTAGTGATGAACCTAAATAAGTGTTATTTGGTGTTTGCGTTGAGCATAAATATGATTTGATCATGTTTATTGCAATACAATTATTCATTTAAGTTAGAGAACAATTTTTGTTCTGTTTACATGAATAGAACCTTTTATGGACATACGCACCCAATGAAAATAGTTCATTGGATCTCGATCATAGTGATACACATATTCATAATATTGAAACCAAAAGATGCGAAGTTAATAATGATAGTGCAACCTATTTGTGGCACTGCCGTTTAGGTCATATTGGTGTAAAGCGCATGAAGAAACTCCATGCTGATGGGATTTTGGAATCACTTGATTATGAATCACTTGATGCTTGCGAACTATGCCTCTTGGGCAAGATGACTAAAACGCCATTCTCCGGAACAATGGAGCAAGCAACAGATTTGTTGGAAATCATACATACTGATGTATGTGGTCCGATGAATATTAAGGCTCGCGACAAGTATCATTATTTTCTAACCTTCACAAATGATTTGAGCAGATATGGGTATATCTACTTGATGAAACATAAGTCTGAAACGTTTGAAAAGTTCAAAGAATTTCAGAGTGAAGTAGAGAATCATCGTAACAAGAAAATAGAAGTTACTACGATACGATCGCAGAGGTAAAACATTTGAGTTACGAGTTTGGCCTTCAGTTAAACAATGTGAAATAGTTTCACTACTCACGCCACCTGGAACACCACAGCATAATGGTGTGTCCGAACGTCATAACCGTACTTTATTGATATAGTGCAATCTATGATGTTTCTTACAGATTTACCACTATCGTTTTGGGGTTATGCATTAGAGACAGCTGCATTCACGTTAAATAGGGCACCATCTAAATCCGTTGAGACGACACTATAAGAACTGTGGTTTAGCAAGAAACCAAAGTTGTCGTTTCTTAAAGTTTGGGGTTGTGATGCTTATGTGAAAAAAAATTCATCCTGATAAGCTCAAACCCAAATCGGAGAAATATGTCTTCATAGGATACCCAAAGGAGACAGTTGGGTACACCTTCTATCACAGATCCGAAGGCAAGACATTCGTTGCTAAGAATGGATCCTTTCTAGAGAAGGAGTTTCTCTCGAAAGAAGTGAGTGGGAGGAAAGTAGAACTTGATGAGGTAACTGTACCTATTCCCTTGTTGGAAACAGTACATCACAGGAACCAGTTTCTGTGACGTCAAAACCAACTAGTGAGGAGGTTGATGATGATGATCATAGAACTACAGAACAAGTTACTACAGAACCTCGTAGATCAACCAGAGTAAGATCCGCACCAGAGTGGTACGGCAATCCTGTTCTGGAAGTCATGCTACTAGATCATGATGAACCTACGAACTATGAAGAAGCGATGGTGAGCCCAGATTCCACAAAATGGCTTAAAGCCATGAAATCTGACATGGGATCCATGTATGAGAACAAAGTATGGACTTTGATGGATTTTCCCGATGATCGGCAAGCCATAGAAAATAAATGGATCTTCAAGAGGAAGACAGAAGCTGATAGTAGTGTTACTATCTACAAAGCTAGAATTGTCGCAAAAGGTTTTTGACAAGTTCAAGGTGTTGACTACGATGAGAGTTTCTCACTCGTATCCATGCTTAAGTCTGTCCGAATCATGTTAGCAATTGCCGCATTTTATGAAATCTGGCAAACGGATAAAACAAAACTGCATTCCTTAATGGATTTATTAAAGAAGAGTTGTATATGATGCAACCAGAAGGTTTTGTCAATCCTAAAGGTGCTAAAAAAATGTGCAAGCTCCAGCGATCCATCTATGGACTGGTGCAAGCATCTCGGAGTTGGAATATACGCTTTGATGAGTTGATCAAAGCATATAGTTTTATACAGACTTGCGGTGAAGCTTGTATTTACAAGAAAGTGAGTGGGAGCACTACAACATTTCTGATAAGTATATGTAAATGACATATTGTTGATCGGAAATAATGTAGAATTATTCTGCAAAGCATAAAGGAGTGTTTGAAAGAAGTTTTTCGAAGAAGGACCTCGGTAAAGCTGCTTACATATTGAGCATCAAGATCTATAGAGATAGATCAAGACGCTTGATAAGTTTTCAATGAGTGCATACCTTGACAAGATTTTGAAGTAGTTCAAAATGGAACAGTCAAAGAAAGAGTTCTTTCCTGTGTTACAAGGTATGAAGTTGAGTAAAGACTCAAAACTCGACCACGGCAGAAGATAGAAAGAGAATGAAAGTCATTCCCTATGCCTTGGCCATAGGTTCTATAAAGTATGCCATGCTGTGTACCATATCTATTGTATACCCTACACTGAGTTTGGCAAGGGAGTACAATAGTGATCTAGGAGTAGATCACTGGACAGCGGTCAAAGTTATCCTTAGTGGAATAAGGATATGTTTCTCGATTATGGAGGTGACAAAAGGTTCGACGTAAAGGGTTACATCGATGCAAAGTTTTGACACCGATCTGGATGACTCTAAGTCTCGATCTAGATACATATTGAAAGTGGGAGCAATTAGCTAGAGTAGCTCCATGCAGAGCATTGTAGACATAGAAAATTGCAAAATACATAACGGATCTGAATGTGTCAGACCCGTTGACTAAACTTCTCTCACAAGCAGAACATGATCACACCTTAGTACTCTTTGGGTGTTAATCACATAGCGATGTGAACTAGATTACTGAATCTAGCAAACCTTTTGGATGTTGGTCACATGGCGATGTGAACTATGGGTGTTAATCACATGGTGATGTGAACTATTGCTATTAAATCACATGGCGATGTGAACAAGATTATTGACTCTAGTGCAAGTAGGAGACTGAAGGAAATATGCCCTAGAGGCAATAATAAACTTATTATTTATTTCCTTATATCATGATAAATGTTTATTATTCATGCTAGAATTGTATTAACCGGAAACATAATACATGTGTGAATACATAGACAAACAGAGTGTCACTAGTATGCCTCTACTTGACTAGCTCGTTAATCAAAGATGGTTATGTTTCCTAACCATGAACAAAGAGTTGTTATTTGATTAACGAGGTCACATCATTAGTTGAATGATCTGATTGACATGACCCATTCCATTAGCTTAGCACCCGATCGTTATGTTGCTATTGCTTTCTTCATGACTTATACATGTTCCTTTGACTATGAGATTATGCAACTCCCGTTTGCCGGAGGAACACTTTGGGTGCTACCAAACGTCACAACGTAACTGGGTGATTATAAAGGAGTACTACAGGTGTCACCAAAGGTAGATGTTGGGTTGGTATATTTCGAGATTAGGATTTGTCACTCCGATCGTCGGAGAGGTATATCTGGGCCCTCTCGGTAATGCACATCACTTAAGCCTTGCAAGCATTGCAACTAATGAGTTAGTTACGGGATGATGTATTACGGAACGAGTAAAGAGACTTGCCGGTAACGACATTGAACTAGGTATTGGATACCGACGATCGAATCTCGGGCAAGTAACATACCGATGGACAAAGGGAACAACGTCTGTTGTTATGCGGTCTGACCGATAAAGATCTTCGTAGAATATGTAGGAGCCAATATGGGCATCCAGGTCCCGCTATTGGTTATTGACCGGAGATGTGTCTCGGTCATGTCTACATTGTTCTCGAACCGTAGGGTCCGCACGCTTAAGGTTACGATGACAGTTATTATGAGTTTATGAGTTTTGATGTACCGAAGGAGTTCGGAGTCTCGGATGAGATCGGGGACATGACGAGGAGTCTCGAAATGGTCGAGACGTAAAGATCGATATATTGGACGACTATATTCGGACATTGGAAAGGTTCTGAGTGGTTCGGATATTTATCGGAGTACCGGAGAGTTACGGGAATTCGTATTGGGCCTTATTGGGCCATACGGGAAAGGAGAGAAAGGGCCAAAAGGGTGGCCGCACCCCTCCCCTTGGACTAGTCCGAATTGGACTAGGGAAGGGGGGGCGCCCCCTTCCTTCCTTCTCCTTCTCTCTTCCCTTTCCTTCTCTCCTACTCCCCCTACATGGAAGGACTCCTAGTTGGACTAGGAAAGGGGGAATCCTACTCCCGGTGGGAGTAGGACTCCCCTTGGCGCGCCAAACCTAGGGCCGGCCTCCTCCCTCCCTTGCTCCTTTATATACGGGGGCAGGGGCACCCCATGGACACACAAGTTGATCTTCGTGATCGTTCCTTAGCCGTGTGCGGTGCCCCCCTCCACCATATTCCACCTCGGTCATATTGTAGCGGTGCTTAGGCGAAGCCCTGTGACAGTAGAACATCAAGATCGTCACCACGCCGTCGTGCTGACAGAACTCCTCCCCGATGCTTTGCTGGATCGGAGCCCGGGGATCGTCATCGAGCTGAACGTGTGCCAAGAACTCGGAGGTGCCGGAGTAACGGTGCTTGGATCGGTCGGATCGTGAAGACGTACGACTACATCAACCGCGTTGATATAACGCTTCCTCTTTCGGTCTACGAGGGTACGTAGACAACACTCTCCCCTCTCGTTGCTATGCATCACCATGATCTTGCGTGTGCGTAGGAATTTTATTGAAATTGCTACGTTACCCAACAGTTATTACCACATTGCCAAGCTGGGGAACGTTAACGGTTTGCCCACAATAATATTGGGCGCGCGTACTCTCTTGTGTAGTTGGCACAACAAGCGGGGGATTGATTGCGCCGCCTGTTCTCCCAGCTAGGGAACGGTTTTCCCGCATTTTTCGACAGCTGCTTGTTGTTTGCTTGAGCTCGAGCTCGCCTCCCTCTGTATACGTGCTCGATTTAAATTCCTGATGTGGCGCTCATAGTCTGTGTCAACAGGCTTCGGAGGTGGTGGTTGAGACATACGAATGAAGTGGTCAATCATTTCCTGAGGCACTTTCTCCCTTGGCGGCGGTGGTGGTTTCGGTGCAAAATGGGCTTCCACCTCGGCCTTCGATATGGCTGCGTTTTCCTCCTCGGACTTGTCATAAGGCCTCTGCGGAAGAGGCGCGAGGCTTGGACCATATTTATATCGCTTGCCTCCGCCTGTACTTCCTGTACTACCTCGACTCGTACCGCTACGCACCATAGCTGCGGGGTCTCTCTTCTGCGATTGCTGAGGCGGCGGAGACGGCTGACGGGGCTGAGTTGGACGAGGAGGAGTGGCCTGAAGCTGTGCCGGACTTGGAGGAGGAGTGGCCTGAGGTTGTGCCGGACTTGGAGGAGGAGTGGACGTCTGACGCTGTGCCGGACTTGGAGGAGGAGGAGTGGCCTGACGCTTTGCCGAACTTGGAGGAGGAGGAGTGGCCTCATGCGTTGGTGGACTTGGAGGAGCGGGAGTCTGCTGACTCGGTGGCGGACTTCGACGAGGAGTCGGGTGACGCGGTGTCGGTGGCCTTCGAAAGACGATGCAATCCTTTCTCCATAGGATGACACGATGTATGGCCTCTCCGAGTGTGTGCTCGTCGTCACCTCCAGGAATGTCAAGCTGTAGCCCTGAATATGGGTCCACCACCTCATCAACCACGACACGAGCATAGCATGCTGGAATCGGGTTGTAATGGAAGGTTGCCTCGGGGGTATTTAAAAAGCAACGGCGTCCGCCACCTTCATGGATATGTTCTTCATTTTGAAGTGTAGCTCGCAGTTAGTGTTCTCCGTGATGTCATCCACGGGGTATCTATCCAGCATTGCGTCAAACGGGGCGGAACCCATGTTGCTTCTCGGTATGGATGGGGCGGTGCTATCTAATGCTGGATCATCCGCTAGCTGCTGCAGCTGCTGAGACCCCCTTTGCTGGCTAAGTGAGTCGATATGCTCCTGCTGCCGCTGGAATTTGACTGCCAAGTCCGCGTGACTTGCTTCTAGGCCTTGAATGCGTTCACAGTCCCGCTTCCTCTGCTCCTCCTCCATCTTCCTCTTCTTCTCCTTCGCAATCTTCTTTCTCGCACTGGTTCTGTAGTCGGCGTTCCAGTCCGAAAACCCCTCATACCATGGAATAGCGCCCTTGCCTCGTGTTCTTCCCGGGTGTTCAGGATTTCCCAGGGCACGCGTAAGCTCGTCGTTCTCTCTGTTGGGCTGGAACACCCCCGATCGAGCCTCTTATATTGCAACAAGTAGCGCATCGTCGGCTCCGTTCAGACATGCCTTCGTCGAAACTTTGCTTGTCTTCGGGTCCAACTCCCCCCCCCCCCATGCGCATAGAACCAAGTCCTACACCTGGGGGGCCAGCTCTTAGTAACCGGAGTGACACCTGCATCCTCCATCTCTTTCTCAAACTTATCCCACTTAGGCATTGCCACCGCATAGCCACCTGGCCCCAGCTTATGGAACTTATCCTTTTTTTCGGCATTCTTCTTGTTTATTCTCGATCGTTCCTTAGCTAATTCCGAATCCTTGAATTTCACGAAATCGTCCCAATGAGCACTTTGGTTCTCTAGTGTTCCCTCGAGTACTGGAGTCTTCCTTCCTCCCTTGACGTACTTGTCCCATACACGATTCTTGTGGTTCTTGAATGCAACCGCCATCTTCCTAAGAGTAGTGTCCTTGACTTTCTGCACATCTGCTTTTGTGAAATGGTCTGGTAGGGTGAAATGTTCCATGAGAGTATCCCAAAGCAGACCTTTTTGTCTATTGTCGACAAAAGTAACATCTGGACGTGGCTTTGCTGGCTCTCTCCATTCTTGAAGGGAGATCGGGAGTTGGTACTTCACAAGAACTCCGCACTGACGAACGAACTTGTCCGCAATCTTCTTAGGCGCTAATGGTTCACCATTAGGTCTGATTGCCTCGATATTGTACTTTACGCCCTCCTTCAACTTTTTGTCCGGGCCTCGTTTCGTCCTGTTGTCTGAAGATTTGCTCGATCCGGATGGCTGAAAGAAGAAAGATCGATTCGTTAATATATCTTCAAGTCATTTAAAACATGTGAAGATCACCAGATGCCTGCTTATATAAATATATATACCTCGCCGGTCTTTGTTGTTTCAAGATCAACATTTTCTTCGTCATCATCATAATCATAGTTCATGACTTCATCAATTCGGTCATCGCGATCGAATATCATATCACCCTCCCCGGTGTTGTTTAGAAATTCGGAGCCATCATAATCTTCTTCATTCTGATCATCATCTGGCCTGCGAGGATGGCGTATCATATCGAACATGGCATGTTCTCCCTCTCTGTCGGTATTGTCCGCCATAGCTTTTATTTAACTAATCCAAAAGAAATATAAAACAATTTAGTATTCAAATTACATCGTCTCGAATAATAGATATAATCTCGAATACATCGTCTTGAATAATAGATATAATCTCGAATACATCGTCTCGAATAATATATAATCTCGAATACATCGTCTCGAATATTATATATCAAACACATCACTGGCTAGCTAGGTAGCTAATTAATAAAGATCGAATACTACAGAAGAATCTAGGACACTCGTGGTTCCTGCGGCGCGGGTGGTGGACACCCAAAGCGAAGGAACCCTCACAGGATCATAGCTGAAGTGGGATCCCTAAAGAAACTGCCATGTATTGGAGAACCTGCCGCCCTCTAACGCAACCATGTAGCGATGGACGTGCTCGTCCTCCTCCCTGACATGGCGACGTACCACCTCCGGCGGGGCCGGCTCCCTCCGCACCGAAACTGGCCCACGCGAACGCCACCAAACGAGATCAGGGTCAACGACGGGACCCGGGGCCGGGTTCCTCATCAAGCGGCGCGCCCCTCCAGGCAGCACCTCCTAGTGCCAGCCCGGCGGAGCCCAGTCCCGGACATGGTTCAGCCAGACGTCGTCGCGGACGTGTCGACGGCGAGGATGCGGGCCGGGCATCGTCGAGAACAAATACTAGCTATATGCCCGCAAAAAGTAACATTTTTTTAATGATTGGATTTTGATAACTAAAATTTCTAACATTTCTATATAACTAACATTTCTATAACATTTCTAATATTTCTAGAACTAAAAAAATAAAAATTTCTAACTATTTCTATAACTAAAAAACAGAAAAAAGTTCTAACAATTCTAACATTTCTAACTATTCTAACAATTCTAACTATTCTAACATTTCTAACTATTTCTAAAAAACAAAAAAAATTCTAACTTTTTTATAACTATTTCTATAACTAAAAAACAGAAAAATTTCTAACAATTCTAACATTTCTAACTATTCTAACAATTTTAACATTTCTAACTATTCTAACATTTCTAACTATTTCTAAAAAACAGAAAATTTTCTAACAATTTCTAAAAAACAGAAAATTTTCTAACTATTTGTATAACTAAAAACAAGAAATGTATGTGTGTGTGTGTGTGCGCGCGCGCTCACCGGCGAGGCGAGAGGCGACGGGGGGCGGCGACGGGGGGCGCGCGGCGACGGGGACGGCGACGGGGGGCGCGCGGCGACGGGGACGGCGACGGGCGCGGCGACGACGGGGACGGGGCGGGTGACGGGCGCGGTGACGAGGGATGGAGACGAACGGGGGCGGCGACAGGCGCGGCGACGACGGGGACGGGGCGACGACGGGGGCGGCGACGAGGGATGGAGACGTAAGGGGGCGGCGGGCGACGGTGCAGGAGAAAGCAGATGAGAAACTGAAATTTTCGTAAGTGTTGCTTATATAGGAGGGGCCTTTAGTACCGGTTGGAGCCACCAACCGGTACTAAAGGCCTATTTTGGCCAGGCCAAGCGGCGGGAAGCACCCCCATTTAGTACCGGTTCGTAGAACCAACCGGTACTAAAGGTCCCCCTTTAGTATCGGTTGGTGCCACGAACCGGTACTAAGGGGGGTGCGCTGCCAGGCGAGGGGCGCAAAGTTTAGTCCCACCTCGCCTAGCGAAGGGCAGCCGCACTAGTTTATAAACCCAGCCGCGGCTGCTCCTTTGAGCTCCTCTCAAATGCAGGCCTTCTGGGCCTACCTGTGTTGTGCTACCCCGTGGGCCTACTGGGCCTTTGTGGGCCTGCATCCTGGCCCAACAATAGGCGGGCTTTTTTATTTTTATTTTTGCTTTATTTTTTTTGAGTTGTTTTTTTGTGTATTTAGAGTTTCTTTGTGAATATTTTTGCTTTAGGTACAAAAAAATTACAAACTTTCTGTTAGTGCCCGTAGTTTTCAAATTTGAATAGTTTAAATTTTGAATTATTTGAAATTAGTGTGAATCACTAGTTTGTGAATAACTTAACTTTAAAAATCAGTAAAGGCATGAAAGAATTTGTTTGCACATAAAATTTCTTCGCGTTTCAAATGCCAAAACACATAACTACCCTAACTATTACAGAGATTCCTTTCTGGGTGTGAAACACAGAAGAAAGTGATGATAGTGAAGCCGATCACATCCCAGATCTTTGGGTGTGAAACTTTTTCTTCGTTGTGTCCCTTTGCGCCGTAACCATGGAAAATCTTCATCATTTAACGGGATGCTCGGGTCAATATTCACTGTGAATGGAGCAATTTCATCAAACTTTTCATAATCTTCTGACTTGTCTGTCTTGTCATCCACTCTCATGATGTTTCTCTTCCGAGAAAGAACTATGTGCCGCTTTGGCTCATCGTACGATGCATTCGCTTCCTTATCTTTTCTTTTTCTTGGCTTGGTAGACATGTCCTTCACATAGAAAACCTGTGCCACATCATTGGCTAGGACGAATGGTTTGTCTGCATACGCAAGATTGTTGAGATCCACTGTTGTCATTCCGTACTGCGGGTCTTCCGTTACCCCGCCTCGTGTCATATTGACCCATTTGCACCGAAACAAAGGGACCTTCAGACCACATCGATAGTCAAGTTCCCATATGTCTTATATATAACCATAATATGTTTCCTTTCCCATCTTGGTTTCTGCATCAAAGCGGACACCACTGTTTTGGTTGGTGCTCTTCTTATCTTGGGCGATCGTGTAAAATGTATTACCATTTATCTCGTACCCTTTAAAAGTCATTATATTCGAAGATGGTAACTAGGACAGTAGGTACATGTCATCTTCAATAGAGGTGTCATGCATGGTACGTGTCTGCTGGCGAAACTCCTGGTTTGTTCACGTGTAATCTAGTCATCAGACCGCTCCGGGTGTTTGGAGCGTAGCAAATTCTTGTGTTCATCCATATACGAAGCCACCAAGGCGGAATTCTGTAGAGCTGTGTAGTTTGCTTCAGTGAGAGAATGTCCGTCCATACATATTATTTGTTCCCCTCCTAGCGTGCCTTTTCCATCCAGTCTGCCTTTATGCCGCGATTCAGGAACACCAATCGGCTTAAGGTCAGGAATAAAGTCAATACAAAACTCAATGACCTCCTCATTTTGATGGTCCTTGGAGATGCTTCCTTCTGGCCTAGCACGGTTATGAACATATTTCTTTACGACTCCCATGAACCTCTCAAAGGGGAACATATTGTGTAGAAATACAGGACCCAAAACGTTAATCTCTTCGCATAGGTGAACTAGGACGTGCGTCATGATTTTGAAGAAGGATGGTGGGAACACCAACTCGAAACTGACAAGACATTGCACCAAATCATTCTCTAACCTTGGTATGATTTCTGGATCGATTACCTTCTGAGAGATTGCATTGAGAAATGCACATAGCTTCACAATGGCTAATCGAACGTTTTCTGGTAGAAGCCCCCTCAATGCAACCGGAAGCAGTCGCGTCATAATCACGTGGCAGTCATGAGACTTTAGGTTCTGGAACTTTTTCTCTACCATGTTTATTATTCCCTTTATATTCGACGAGAAGCCAGACGGTACCTTAATACTGAGCAGGCATTCAAAGAAGATTTCCTTCTCTTCTTTGGTAAGAGCGTAGCTTGCATGACCCTGATGTATGTCGTCTTTTCCGTGCATACGTTGCTGGTCCTCCCGTGCCTAAGGTGTATCTTTTGTCTTCCCATACACGCCCAAGAAGCCAAGCAGGGTCACACAAAGATTCTTCGTCACGTGCATCACGTCGATTGCGGAGCGGACCTCTAGGTCTTTCCAATAGGGCAGGTCCCAAAATATAGATTTCTTCTTCCACATGGGTGCGCGTTCGTCAGCGTCATTCGGAACAGGTTGTCCACCAGGACCCTTTCCAAAGACCACCTTCAAATCCTTGACCATATCATGTACATCAGCACCAATACGGTGGCGAGGCTTCGTCCGGTGATACGCCTCACCTTTGAAATGCTTGCCTTTCTTTCTTACGGGATGCCTGCTCGGAATAAATCGACGATGTCCCAGGTACACATTCTTCTTACAATTAGGCAAATATATACTGTCGGTATCGTCCAAACAGTGCGTGCATGCGCGGTATCCCTTGTTTGTCTGTCCTGAAAGGTTACTGAGAGCAGGCCAATCATTGATGGTCACGAACAGCAACGCCTTTAGGTCAAATTCTTCCCCCATGTGCTCATCCCACGCACGTACACCTGTTCCATTCCACAGTTAAGAGTTCTTCAACTAATGGCCTTAGGTACACATCAATGTCGTTGCCGGGTTGCTTAGGGCCTTGGATGAGCACTGGCATCATAATGAACTTCCGCTTCATGCACAACCAAGGAGGAAGGTTATACAAACATAGAGTCACAGGCCAGGTGCTATGGTTGCTGCTCTGCTCCCCAAAAGGATTAAATGCCATCTGCGCTTAGACCAAACCATACTCTCCTTGCGTCATCTGCAAACTCCTTCCCGTACTTTCTTTCGGTTTTTCTCCACTGCGACCCGTCAGCGGGTACTCTCAACTTTCCGTCTTTCTTACGGTCTTCTTTGTGCCATCGCATCGCCTTGGCATGCTCTTTGTTTTGGAACAAATATTTCAACCGTGGTATTATAGGAGCATACCACATCACCTTGGCAGGAATCTTCTTCCTGGGGCGCTCGCCCTCGACATCACCAGGGTCATCGCGGCTGATCTTATAGCGCAATGCACCGCATACCGGGCAAGCGTTCAAATCCTCGTACTCACCGCGGTAGAGGATGCAATCATTAGGGCATGCATGTATCTTCTGCACCTCTAATCCTAGAGGGCGGACAGCCTTCTTTGCTTCGTACGTACTCTCAGGCAATTTGTTGTCCTTTGGAAGCATATCCTTTATCATTACCAGCAACTTTCCAAATCCCTTGTCAGATACACCATTCTCTGCCTTCCATTGCAGCAATTCCAGTATGGTGCCCAGCTTTTTCTTGTCACCTATGCAATTCGGGTACAACAATTTTTTGTGATCCTCTAACATGCGCTACAACTTCTTCTTCTCCAAATCACTTGCGCAGTTTCTGTTTGCATCGGCAATGGCCCAACCTAGATCATCAACGGGCTCATCTGATGCCTCTTCTTCAGCTTCTTCCCGCATTGCCGGCTCAGCTTCTTCCCGCATTACCAGCTCAGCTTCTTCCCCCATTGTTGTATCATCGTATTCAGGGAACCCATGGCCAGGATAGCTGTCGTCGTCCTCTTCTTCTTCATTGTCTTCCATCATAACCCCTCTTTCTCCGTGCTTGGTCCAAACATTATAGTGGGGCATGAAACTGGACTCAAACAGGTGGACGTGAATGGTTCTTGACGTAGAGTAATTGTGACCATTCTTACAGCCAGCACATGGACAAGGCATAAAACCATCCGCCCGCTTGTTTGCCTCAGCCGCAAGCAGAAAAGTATGCACGCCCTCAATGAACTGGGGAGAGCATCGGTCATCGTACATCCATTGTCGGCTCATCTTCATTACACAACACCGAATAGACCAAATTCATACAAGTTCATACATAAAGTTCATACATGAAGTTCATACATAAAGTTCATACAACACTTCAATGCAACAAACAAATAACTCTCTAGCTAAAGCATTTAAATGCAACAACAAATGCGATCAAGATCGCAACTAAGGTAACAATTGATCCAACAGCATAATGATACCAAGCCTCACTATCGATGGCATATTTTCTAATCTTTCTAATCTTCAAGCGCATTTTCTCCATCTTGATCTTGTGATCATCGACGACATCGGCAACATGCAACTCCAATTCCATCTTCTCCCCCTTAATTCTTTTCAATTTTTCTTTAAAGTACTCGTTTTCTCTTTCAACTAAATTTAACCTCTCGACAATAGGGTCGGTTGGAATTTCCGGTTCACATACCTCCTAGAAAAAATTTCTATGTTAACTTGATGGGCATAATTTGTCATAAACACGAAATGCAACTAGATTTAAAAGAGAATATATATACCACATCAGAATCATAACAAGGACGAGGGCCGACGGGGACGGATATCAAAACCATGGCACTATATGTATAACAAACAACGTAGGGTAAGATAATTATACGAGTAACTATATATCCAAATCACACAAACATCAATTTTTATATAAAATTTCATGAACAAGAGGCTCACCACAAGGTGGTACCGGCGACGGGACGGTGCGGGCGATCGACGGTGGTTACGACGGAGATTTAGAAGGCACTAAGTAAACCACACCTACATATGCAAACTAAGTGTTATTTTTGACCTCAAATTGCATATAAATCAAATACTAGCACATATATATATATTTCCTCCCAAATTACTAAACTCACAAATTAATCACTATATATAGCATTGCAAGAGCTAATCTAGCAATGAGAGATGAAAGGACAAAGTTGCTAACCTTTGTGATCATTTGAATGGATGGGGGCCTTCAAATCTTGACAAATTTTGGGCAAAATGTGTGATGAGCTCGAGAGGAAGAGGGGAAGAACAGAGAGGAGAGGGGAAAGGGGAAGAACAGAGTGAGCTCGGGTGGACGAAGGGTTTATGTAGGATGACCTTTAGTACCGGTTCGTGCCAAGAACCGGTACTAAAGGGGCTGCAGGGGCCCCAGTCTGACAACATCCTGCCACCACTCTCATTAGTACCGGTTCGTGGCACGAACCGGTGCTAAAGGTTCGCCACGAGCCGGTACTAATGAAAGCGGCCCGGCTAGCCGTTGGAACCGGCACTAATGTATACATTAGTGCTGGCTCAAATTCAAACTGGCACTAATGTGCTTCACCTTTGACCTTTTTTCTACTAGTGTTATATATATTTATATTATTACTATTATTGTATATTTTATAGAGACTTATATATACATTATAAAAACATCCCAACTTATAAAGGTAAATGTTTAACGGAAGTTGGCAAGGAAAATCCTGGTTGTTTCTGACTCACAGGCAAGGAAAATCCTGGTTGTTTTTGACTCACACGCAAGGAAAATCCTGGTGATTGCGAAGATTTTAAGGACCAATTTAATAATAATGCGCTCATTTTTATTTTGAGCAATAACTCGCTAATTTCTTAATTTTATATATATATATATATATATATATATATATGCCTCTCCGGTTTATTCTTTGATATTAATTGCTCCTTCTAATATAACATTATACGTATATATAACGAGCCCACCTAATACGTGTATTTCAAGGAAGTGCAAATGGGCTGGGATTTCTTAGAAAATATAAATGGGCCTGATTGATGCGAAATTATTTGTTCACCCATCCCAGCAAATGAACTGTACATTCTAGAAAACATGGGTTAAATATATGCCACATTTTGGCAGGCTGACATGTGGGCCAATAGGTCGAAGCCTACGCAGGACGTTGTCAACTTGGTCAACAAATGAATGTGTCATCCACAGCCATTGGATTTATATCCAATAGCCTGCATGCACCTTCAATCTCTCGTCTTCTTCCTCCAGCGTCGCCGGGACCGCCTGGTCCGGCCTCCGGCGGCTAGCGGCTCTGCTTAGCACGCATCGCTGCGAAACGCTACCCCACCGCCGGCCAGACTATCCCTCCACCCCTCGACACCTCCTGTTATTCTCCACAGACTACAACCCCACGCCGCAACAGAACCAGTTATAACCCTTCTCCTCCTCTCAATCTGCGACTCCACTGCCGTGTTTTCCCATCTCCGAGTCGTTCCCGTCCGGGGCCTCGCCGTCGTCCACCGCATCGCTGCGTTCGGTGCGGCCTGGTCAACAAACGAGAGTCATCGGAAGAGGACTTTACGTGGAGAGACTGACGGCTGGGACCCACGAGGTCCACGGTCGCACGCAAGGAAAGTTCCTCCTTATTAAGCTGAAAAAAATGTTTCCTCCACCTGACAGCTGGGATCCACCGGCTGTATCTTCGCATGGAAGGAAGTGCCTCCTTGTTTTGCGAAAAAAATTATTCATCCCGTTGACAGCTGGGACCCGTCAGATTTGATGACTGACTTGTGGGCCTACTAAGCGGACGTGTACAATCAGTAGTATATTTCGTCTGTTTGTTGCTGCTGTTGTTTTCAATGTACAATCAGTAGTATATTTCTTCTGTTGGTTGAATAAATGTGTTGTTAGAACGACAAACACAATTTTTTGGAAGTCGTTGCACGGTTCGATCCTTTAGTGCCCCGTACAGTACGTAGCGCAAACTATTTATCGTACGGAACACATTTTTTTTGAAACTCGGAACACATTTTCCACTTGTTGATAACATGCAGCCCACTGATGAAGGCCCAATAGAGAAGCCCATAATTAACTGGAAGGGGGGCTCTCACATGAATCCGGCCCAGGTATATGCTCATGGTCCCCTAAACATAAATAAGTAAATAAATAAAGCTAAGTGCTCATGCACCAGTTCTTTGGGAAAATAGCTAGCCCAGTAATTTTTTTTGAAGAATACCCAAGCTAGGCCTATTTGTTTTCTCCGAATTACTAGGCTGCAAATCTTTCAAGACGAGGAGGGATGCATTCTGGCCTGGCTTAAGAGTATGGACAATGTTTGTTAAAAGTAATATCAAAAGGGGTTGAAAATTCCAATAAATTTATAGCAAATGGGATATAAGTTTCTTTTTTTGTTTTTGTTCTTCACTGATATCTTATACGTATTTCATTGGATTTAACATGACATAGTACTAATTTATTTTTAAATTTGTTTTACTATGGCTATTAATTTTTGGATTAAGAATATTTCGTTTCCCAGCAAAAATTTGCGAATTTTCAAAATTTCCCACATATTTAGTTAATTTTTTTACCCTGGTACTGACCAGAAAATGGCCAGAAATTCTAAAAATGGAAAACGGGCTACAATAAATTCCATATGAATTAGAAATTGAGTAAAATTTATAAAAATAATAGCAAATGGGCTGTACACGCCATGGACTTCGAGGCTGACTTGTTTACACAAGGCTTTGTCAGTGAACACACGATTCTAGCAACAGTTAGTGTTGGATGTCCATCCAACGGCTGACGCCTCCTCTTGTGGCCCGCTGTGATGCCGCACATGCTTCCCCCGGCCCACCCTACTCCCTCCGCTGGCCTGGCCGCATGCAATCAACTGCCTCCTTATTACGCGAAAAAATGATTTCTCCCACTGACATCTGGGGGCAACGGTTGGGAGGCTAACCTGTGGGCCTACTAAGTAGATGCGTACGCAGGGCTTGTCAACTTAGTCAACAAACAATTCTAGCAGCAGTAACCGTTGAATTTGAATCGAACAATCCTGCTGCTTCTTCAATCGCTCCTCTTCTTGCACCAGCCGCCCAAACCAGCGCCGGGGAGACCGCCTGCTCCTGCCTCCAGTGGTCGGCTGTGATGCCGATGAGGCCTCATCGCCCCCTACTACTTCCACCGCTAGCCAGGCCCTACGGCGACGGCAGCCTCACACCGCAGCCGAACCAGTGAACCCTCGTACTCCTCTCCGCGTGGGCATCCACTGCCGCGTCTTCCCCGGCTCCGCATCGTCCCCTTCCTAGGCCTCGCCGTCGTCCACCGCCTTGGTGCTCTCGGCGCGGCGTGGTCAACGTGGTCAACGACATTCCATCGGAAGAGTACTGTACGTGGAGAGGCTGACAGCTGGGTCCATGGCCACAGCCCAGTTTTTTTGTGATTTGCCAAGTAAGTCGCTTTGTCAGGCCTGTTGGGCTGCAAATCTTTCAAGACGAGGAGGAGAGCTTTCATTCGGCTGGCCGAGAAAATGGCCCATCAATAATGAGAAATGGGCTATACATTTTTAAAACACATCAAACCGGCAATTAGTTTCAAATATCTTTTTTTCATTTCGAGATTTGAAATTACATTAATTTTTATGCGTGGAGAATTCGTTAGATTTTATATTGATATACATTTATTTTTAAAATCAGTTTGAATGTGAGTCGAAATTTCGGGATTAAAAACAGTTCGGACCGCACTGAAATATGCAAAATTTCGTTTAATTTTTTAACCGTGGCCACAATATGGGTTGTAATGCTAACAAAAAGAATATGGGCTCAAAAAAACCTTAATAATTAGCAAATGGGCTGTAAATTATTAGAAATAATGGCAGATGGGCTGTATGTTGTTTCCCATAGATTTGAGGCTTTCCTAAAAAAAGGTTGACGCACAAGCAGTGAATGTTGGATGGCCATCCAACGGCCGTCGTGCTTCTTCAATCTCTGCTTTCTTGCTTCAGCCGCTCAAACAGGCGCCGGCGGGACTGCCTGCTCCCTCCTCAACGCAACCGGCTCTACTGCCGCGCAGGCCTCACCGCCCCACTGTACTCTCATCACTGGCCTAGCCATCCCTCTACTCACCCACACCTGCTGTTATTCTCCGGCGACAGCGAGGCCTCGTACAGTCGTACTCCCCTCCGCGTGGGAAACAACTGCCGAGTCTTCCCTGCCTCCGTGTCGTTCTCTTCCTAGGCCTCGCTGTCGTCCACCGCCCTGGTGCTCTTGGCGCGGCCTGGTCAACGTGGTCAACGACCGACATGCATCTGAAGTGGACTTTACATGGAGAGGCCGACAACTGGGTCCACGGCCGCACGCAAGGAAATGCCTCATTATTACGCGCAAAATAATGATTCCTCCACCTAACATCAGGGACCCACCAAAAGGGCCTCTGTATTTCGCGAAAAAATGTTACCGCCGCTGACAGCTCGGACCCACCAGCTATATCTTCGCACGCAAGGAAGTGCCTCCTTATTACGCACAAAAAAATGAATACCCTGCTAGCTGGGACCCAACTTGGTGGGAGGCTGACTTGTGGGCCTACTAAGTTGACGGGGACGGAGGGCTTTGTCAACTTAGTCAATATGCACGATTCTAACTCCAGTGACCGTATGATGTCCATCCAACGACCATAGTGCTTCTTCAACCTCTGGTCTTCTTGCTCCAGCCGGTCGTGCCTCGTGCTCCTGCCTCCCGTGGCCGGCTGCGATGCGGCGGAGGCCTCACCGCCCCCTACTACTCCCACCGTCGGCCAGGCCATCCCTCTACTCACCCACACCCCCTGTTATTCTGCGGCGACGGCAGACTCACACCGCAGCGAACCAGTGAACCCTCGTACTCCTCTACGCGTGGGCATCCACTGCCGCGTCTTCCCCGGCTCCGCGTCGTCCCCTTCCTAGGCCTCGCCGTCGTCCACCGCCCTGGTGCTCTCGGGGCGGCGTGGTCAACGTGATCAAGGAACGACTTCCATCGGACATGGACTGTACGTGGAGAGGCTGACAGTTGGGTCCACGGTCGAAGCAAGGAAGTGCCTCCTTATTACGTGTAAAATAATTATTCCTCCACCTGACAGCGGGGACCCACCGGACGGGCCACCGTATTTTGCCCCCCCTGACTGCTGGGACCCACCAGCTACATCTTCGCAGGCAAGGAAGTGCCTGACAGTCGGGACCCACCTGGTCGAAGCGTACGTAGCGTTGTCATTCTGGTCGCGAACGTGTACGTACATATATACTGGTGGATGTAGAGGCGCGCACGTGTCGTAGTAGAGGCGGCCAGGGTGCAAGAAAGAAAATACGGCCACGTATGTGTACATACGGGCGGGGTCTCGAACGCCTACTCGCGCATACGTACGGCGAGGGCTCGTGTACATGGCTGGGTCGGAATGGAGAAACAGCGTCGTCGTCGTGTTCATGGGGAGGCAACGGAATGTGTGGTCGTGTTCATCGGGAGGGCTTGGACGGGAGAGGCGATGGAAACGAGGCCTGGCGTATCGCACAATTAAGGAAACGGACCTCCTACGGTCGAAACGGGGGTCCTGTTGATCGGGAGGGGTGTGGCATACCGCAAAACGGAGGAAACGGATCTCCTACGATCGAAACGGGGGTCCTATTGATCGAGAGGGGTGTGGCGTACCACAAAAAGGAGGAAACGGACTTGTGTTGGAGCGCTACGGTCGAAACGGGGGTCCTGTTCATCGGGAGGGGTGTGGCGTACCGCAAAACGGGACTCCACGGGATACTATTCATCTCCACCATCGACCCCCTCCAGCCTCCATGAGCTACTGTTCATCCACCGTCGACCTCCTCCAGCCTCCACGGGCTCCTGTTCATCCAGCCTCCACCGCGCGCTACTCCACCGGCTACTGTTCAACCACCCCTCCACCGTCTACTGTTCATCCAGCCCTCCACACCACGGGGTCCTGTTCAACCACCCCTCCACGGGCACCCCTCCACCGTCTGCTGTTCATCCAGCCCTCCACGGGATGGTCCTGTTCATCCAGCCCTCCACGGGGTCCTGTTCATCCAGCCCCAACCGGCTCGATCGATCGGGGTCCTGTTCATCCAGAGGCAACACCACGAGGTCATGTTCTTCCACCCCCATCGGGAACTGCTCATCCAACCCCCCCCCCCCCCCGCAATGCTCACTGTTCATCCAGAGGCAGCATCGATCGGCTTCAGTTAGCAGCAGTAGCCAAGGAATCGTTCGATCGGGTTCAGTTAACAGCCATCGATCGATCGCTCGGGTTCAGTAACGCATAGCCTATAGTGCAATCGCTCGGGTTCAGTTAGAGCCCAACGCCTCGCTCGGGTTCAGTTAGAGCCAACGCCTCGCACACACTCGCGTACGTGTACGAGAGAAACGCGCATCGCTTGGCCCCCGACCTCCCACCGTAACAGGGAACTCCCCGAAATTTTCCTCCCCCTCGCTTCTACCACGGTTTTTCCCGTCATGAACGGCCCAAAGAATGTCATGCAGCTGCGTCTCCGGCCCGCCCAGGGCGAAAAGCCCATTTTCTGTCATGATTTTTTGTCATAGAAGTAGGAGCCCACCATATCTATGATGATACCGGGTTTTGTCACAATTATCGTCACAGAAGTGTCATATGTATGACAGAAAAAAATTCGTTCGGCCCAAAATGTCATGGATGTGTCTTTTTTTTTTGTAGTGGGACGAGAAGAAACGACCTATCATCGCTTCTGGGCGTGCCCCCACTCTATGTGCTTCTGGAAATATTTGTGTCAAGACAAGGGGGAACCGGTAGTGCTCCCGCCAGCAATGGATGGGTCGTTGCAGCCCCTAGTAGCTTGGCTCAAGGCATGGTTTGCTGAGGTTGGCACGGCTGAACGGGAAACGATGATCCACGCGCTCTATGGCTTGTGGTGTGCGAGAAATGAAACCAGGGATGGCAAGATGATCCAGGATGCTCGGGAACTGGCGGTGAGAGTATACGACCACATTCACGAATGGAGATCTGTGAATTCACATGAGCCGCCGACAAAGGAACCGAGGAGTGCAGAACTATGGAAACCTCCTGGGTTGGGCTGGGTCAAGGCTAAGCAGATGGTGCGACGTCGAAGATGCAGGATGGAGGAGGGGGCGGCATGGTCCTTAGGGATCACCATGGTGCTTACAGAGGAGGGACATCGGTCTTCTTCCCGGGTGCTGCGAACCCCCAACTCTCAGAGATTCTTGCGGCTAGGAGCGCGGTGCAACTGGCGATCAACCTAAACATCCAGCATCTTCATGTTGAGCTGGACTGTCAGGAGGTGGTGAACATGCTCAATGACGACACCAGAAACCTCTCTGCACTTGGCCCGATCGTGGAAGAGACGAAGGAATTACTGCGGACGAGGCAGGAGCACAAGGTTACATGGGTTCGTCGCTCGGCGAATAGGGCGGCGCATTCCTTAGCTAAAAAGGGTGTTAGCGACAAAACTTCGCTTTTTTTCCTAGATTTTCCTCCGGACTGCATTCTTAGTGTTGTAGCGGACGAGATCCCGAACCCTTCTTAAGGTTTAAATAAAGTTGCTTGCACCCCTCAAAAAAAAAGATCAGAATCTAGGTTCTCACTCTGAAGAACCAGTCCGAGCATCTCTATGCATATGCCAAATTATCCTGCACTCCTATATCAAGTTTGAGATGACATGGAGAAAAAAATATGTGTGTTATCTATTATAGGTAAGATATTTTTGTTGATTTTCCTCCTGTCCGCAACGACCCCATGAGTGTGCTTCCTCGTCCTTGTTTCAGTAGATAGTAGCATCACGGCGGTGGCCCGACGCAAGACCGTTGGCATGTAGTGGCTGGGTATCACAACGACATAGTGACATACCGTTACATGAGAATAATTATGCCTTCATCGCAACACATGAGCAATTATCTAGTTTTCTTAAAATGTTTATAACATTCAGAAAATCATCACATTTAAATACATTCAGGCGTTAAAAAATGTATCATGACATGTTACAAAAATATTTTTACAATGTACAAATTTTTTCGCGTGACTGTGGAAAAATGTTTCATACCTTTCAAAGAAATGGTAACACTTAAAATGTTTCGCACGTTTTAAGAAAATGTTCATGCATTCATGAAAAATATTCAATGTGTGTTAAAACAATATTTACTGTGTATTTTAAAAATGTTCAATGTGCATTTGACAAATGTTCAATATGCATTTGAAAAATATTCAACGTGTATTTGAAAATGTTCCTTGTGTATTTGAAAAATGTTTAACATGTATAAAAATTATTCAATGTGCATTTGACAAATGTTCAATATGCATTCGAAAAAATATTCAACGTGTATTTGAAAATCATTCCTTGTGTATTTGAAAAATGTTTAACATGTATAAAAATTATTCAATGTGCATTTCATAAATGTTCAACATGTAATTGAAACTTTTCAACACATTTCTAAAAAATCTTCAGGGTTTATATGAATTGTTACTGTATTAACAAAATGTTCAACTTGTATTTGAAAAATGTTAATTGTGTATCTGGAAAATGTTTAACATGTATAAAAATTATTTAGTATGCATTTGACAAATGTTTAACATGTATTTGAAAATTTTCAACTCGTCTCTGAAAAATCTTCGTGCTTTATACGAGAAATTTTCAACCTGTTTCAATAAAGGTGACATGTAATTGAATTATGCCTAGATCCCGTCTAAATGGAAATTTCATTGATAAGACCTCCTCAATTATAGCTAATGCCTCTAGCGAGCTGGAAGAACGCCTCGCCTCAACAGAGCTCATAGTAGATTGGCCTAGTCGGGAGCGACTGGTTTGCTTTGTTCGCTTGTTTCTGTTTATTTATTTTAATTTTTATATTATGAAATATGTTATATATACATAAATATTACTTTACTTAGTGTTTTAAAATGTTATGTTCATATAATATAACAATTTTAAGGCCCGTACCTCCCGGGCCGCACCAGAGAGGCCCTCATGTGCCACCCGCGTGACGCCATTCCCCCGCGTGAGGAAGGCCTGTCAGGGTTCGCGGACCATGTCCGCCGCCTTCCTCTGAAGCCGCCCGCGTGAGCGGCCCGGGAGGGAGGGGACTACCTACTGGGGGGTGGGAGGGTGTATAGTGGAAAACACAAACCTTGAAGGAAGCATCGTGCGGTTGGAGATTACCCCCTCCCTTCCTAAATATAAGTTTTTTTGACATTTTAAATGAACTACAACATACAGATGTATGTAGATACATTTTAGAGTGTAGATTCACTTATTTTGCTTCGTATGTAGAACGGAGGGAGTAGATGAGATGGTAATACATGCATCCATCGGCAGACAAGGATGGCACTAGCTCTGCAGCAACACCACACGACGTGGATGTATGTACCTAGTGCTTATAAGGAGGCACCTCTATCTCCGTAGCTTGTGCTTTCACTTGGTCTGTAGCTCGTCCTTTCCCTTTACCCACCAGTGCAGCTACCGGGAGCTAGGGGCCACGTTTACCACGCGATGAGCCTCGATGAGAGTACTGTTTGGTAGAGTACTAGCTGACGCGAACCGCAGCGGCCTCTGGTTGCCCTGTCCAGCTTTCAAGTGCTGGTACTAGGAGCTAAACTCTTTCAGGCAGGCCAGACAGCAGAGCAGAGAGCAGAGCAATCTTCAGCCACCGTACGTACCACGTACCGGCCATGGCCTCCGGCAGCGAGCAGCCAGAGCAAACGGTTGCCCTGCTCGACCGCCCTCCCGCCGAGGTCTCGTCCCCCTCTCGCGCCCTGCCTCCATGGCCATGACTGTCTTCTCTACGATTCAAATTATTTTCTCCCTTTTGGCTTGACCGACGGATGGGGATTTCTGTCGCAGGGAGCGGCGGAAGCGTACGCCGCCGACGGGTCTCTCGACTTCCACGGGTACCCGGCGCCGAAGCGCCGCACGGGTGGATGGCGCGCGTGCCGCACACTTCTCGGTAATCTTTCATGCTTTCTATTGAGATTTTTCTTAAGGAAGCGGAAGCACTCCTACGGCGTATCATTCCTGAGACTTGTCTATCCATGGCTGAGATCTTGCGTATGTTTTCCCCTAGCTGCCTTGTGGTTGTGGATCACCAAGGCGCTACACGTTAAACTTGCTTCTGCATCTATCTTGTCCAAACAGACCAAGTGCCCAATCCCCATGAAAAATTGCTTATGAATGACCTGCTTGATGGAAATAACAAGGCAATCATGGATGGATCGATCATGTCCCTCAACTCTCTTTGGGAAGGCACATGATGCAACAAACTTGCAGTCTTCCAACGGATGGTGCATGCTCCACTGTACCATTGCTCTACATTAAGTTTGTTGCATTTTCATACATCCATCTCCGCGACAAGTAATTCGGGACGAAGGGAGTACTTACTAGCAGCTAGAAGAAGACTTCACAACCAACCGACAAGTCGCCGTGCTTACTGTTTACGTAGATATATTTGTTGTATGCATATTACGAGCTTGCATGATTATAAATGAGTATGAAACTAATATTGTCAATGCAATATTCATGATTTTTCAATGCAATATTCATGATTTATTTCTGAACTGGATTAATAAAAAAATTGTCTGATTATGATATTTTTTTCTATTCATTTTCACCTTCTTCGATGGGGATGTGCAGGTATTGAATTCTGCTACAACCTATCGATCAATGGGATCACGTGCAACCTCATCACGTACCTCACCGTCGTCCTGGGCAAGGGCAATGTTGCGGCTGCAAGAAGTGTCTCCACCTGGCAGGCCACCAGCTCCGTCATTCCACTGGTCGGCGCCATGTTGGCTGATTCCTACTGGGGAAGGTACCGCACCATGGTCATCTCCTTCTCCACCTTCATCATGGTACGTTATCCCACCAACAACTCTACACCACAATAAATCCTCACTTTTGCATCTTGAGACGCCAATTGAGATGTTCAGAATTCAGATTACGGGCTACTTTGATTTATATTCTTGTATCAGTATATTGAAGGATCTATTTCCTTTAGAAGAAGAAAAATGCAATAGTCCTTCTTCGATTTTAGGATTGATAATGACAAGAACATTTTCTTTGATCCATTCTGCATTAGAAAACCAAAGGAAAATGATAGCTAGTTTCGTTTTGGAGAAAATACATGTGCATGGCTTTATAGATAAAGCCATCAGACCTTATTCAGCAATACAACCAAACGAACGTCATGTACGAGCACATGACAACTTCGAATGTTTTCGACGGCAAGTTTAATGACGCGAGGATGGCAACTTTAGCTGCCAAGCATAACATTATGTGCTTCAATTTATTTATTTTGTCTCAAAATTTCTACGCTTGCCAACTAACTCGCCATCCTTGCATCACTAAACTTGGCGTCGAAAATGGTCAGAGGTACCATATGCTCGTACCTGGCGTTCGGTACCTATCATTTCCGAAGTTTTATTGCTATGATTTTTTTTTGCTTACAGGGGATGCTCATGACAGCTCTCTCGGCGTACCTGCCGCTGCTCGTTAAAACCGACAAACGGAACATGACATCCATTCAAGAGTTCGTCATGTTTCTCGGCCTTTACATTATCGCGGTCGGAGTAGGCGGTCTCCGGCCATGCCTGATGTCCTTTGGCGCCGACCAGTTCGACGACGGCGACCCGTTGGAGCGCAGGGCGAAAGGCGCCTTCTTCAACTGGTACGTGTTCACCATGTACTGCGGGTCGACGATAGCAAGCACCGGCATCGTGTGGGTGCAAGACCACTACGGCTGGGCACTGGGCCCGACGATCCTGGCAGTGGTCCTGGCCGTCGGGCTCTCCTGCCTGGTTGCGACATCGCGCAGGTATAGGTTTCAGGCAACCCGTGGCAGCCCACTCACCGGAGTGTGCCAGGTCGTCGTCGCCGCCGCCGTCAACAATTTCAACGTCGAGTTGCCGTCCGATAGCTCTCTCCTCTACGAGCTGCCAGATGACAATCCTGTGATGAAGGGATTTGAGAGGATAGAGCACACCACCGATCTCCGGTGAGTTCAATGACTACTCTGAGATTTGCTCGTGTCGAGAGTGTATTTTCTACTCTCTGGTGTACTATACCAAGTTGTTCAAAAACTGAAAGGGCATTATCAAACAATATCCAAACAATCTGAAATTTTGCGACATGGATCTCAATGAAATGTTTGAGGTTGTTGCAAAGTTCAATCAAAAAATAACATCTGAGGAGCTCCCACCAAAAAAATAAAATTGCCGCTCAAACAGTGTACAAAATTTTGAGCAGTGATTTTTTTGTGAGAGCTCTCGGGATATTATTTTTGGATGAAATTTTGTAAAAACCTCAAGGATTTGATAGAGTTTGCTGTGATGAAATCTCACATTTTTTGGATGTCGTTAGATAACATTTTTTAAAATTTTGGACAAACTCGCCAGTGCAGCCACTACTTTCCGTTATCAGATTCTTGACATAAGACATGAGAGTAAGTATCTGCTGTTTACTTGGTCAGATTCTTTGACAAGGCAGCCACTGTCACGCCTTCGGACTTGGAGGTGGAGGAGGTAGACGCGCCGGCGTTGCGCAGTCCGTGGAGGCTATGCGCCGTGGCGCAGGTGGAGGAGTTCAAGATCCTCGTGAGGATGCTGCCGCTCTTGGCCACCATCGTGTTCTTCTACGCCGTGGCGGCACAGGTCCCGTCGACTTTCGTGGAGCAGGGCATGGCGATGGACACTGCCGTCGGCTCGGTGCGCATCCCGCCCGCGTCCATGTCCACCTTCAACGTGCTCACCATCGTCGTGCTGATCCCGCTCTATGACCGGGTGTTCGTGCCGGCGGCCAGGCGGCTCACCGGGAGGGAGAACGGCATCTCGGGGCTGCAGAGGATCGGCGCCGGCCTCGCCATGCCCGTGCTCAGCATGGCCGCCGCGGCGCTTCTCGAGACGGCGCGCCTCCGCGCGGCAAAGGCGTCTCCGCGGGCGCCGAACGGGATCAGCGTGTTGTGGCAGGTGCCGCAGTACGCGCTGGAGGGCGTGGGCCAGGTGCTCACCACCGTCGGGCAGTTCAGCTTCTTCTACGGCCAGGCGCCGCCCGCGATGAAGACAGTATGCACGGCGCTCGGGCTCCTTTCCATAGCTGCCGGGGAGTACCTGAGCTCGTTCCTGCTGACGGCCGTGCAGTGGGCGACGGCGACAGGCGGCTCGCCGGGGTGGATCCCCGACGACCTGAACGAGGGGCACCTGGATCGCTTCTTCTGGATGATGGCCGGACTGGGCTGCCTCAATCTGATGGCTTTCGTGAGCTGCGCCATGAGGTACAAATCAAGAAAGGCTTGATGCCAACGATGTGGCAGCAATTTCGTCGATAATCGTACGTTAGCCATGTTCACCAAATATGAAGACAGCTTGATGTATAGAACGATTCGCATTCGTAAAGAAGAGGGAAATTGGATCATCAACTTTATGTGGCAGCAACTTTGGCTAGGGTTTCCGCCCCTCGAAATTGGATAACACTACTTTTTTGAAACTGTGAAAACCCGTATAGCTACAAGAGGAAACTGTGAAAACAACATAGCGGCCATCATCTACACGGAGAGGCTCGTATTAGGTCATGATGATGCATGAACGAAGCTTAGTAAGCACCACGAATAAGCATTGCATTGTACAGGGCCTAACCTAACCAGTAGACAACAAGATTCGATCCGCCGTGCATGGATTAGATAAGTTCTACTATCAAACCATCCCCACTACTTAAGCCAAAGAGATTAGTTTCAACCAGGCTCATGCATGCGAATGACAGGGCTTTTCACCATGTCCCATTTCATCGAAGCCAAACAACATCCAGTTTTACATTCTAGTTTTATCAGGCAAGCATCACTACCAAGATAAAGCCAGCAGAAGAGCATCATTCATATACTTAAATAGAAGGGTCTGTCTAGGACACATCTAGATGTGACATAGTTATGTCACATCTAAGTTGATGTTCATTCTGTTTGTGGTCTATTTTTCTGTCTTTGTTTTTTTTTGTTTCTTGTTGCTACATTATGTGTTTGTGGGAGCTTAGATGTGACATCCTTCAAAAACATCTAGATGTGAATTAGTCAAACTGTTTTTTTTAGGGTTATCCTAGTATAACACGGACACCCCTAAGAGACCTATCCCTGCTCAAACACGTATTAGACACACACATGTATCCTACGTGTACTAGTAGAACGCAAGGCTAATTACTGCTCCTAGCCGGACTCAGCTAGCATCAGCCTCGCGTACGTATCCAAGCTATTGAGCAAACACAGTAATTAACTTTGCTTACCAACTACTAATTCATACTAAAAAAAGGGACCGGCTATCTGTCAGTTGACTGAAACAGATTCAGCCGAGTCCAGCTCAGGCAAGTGCTATAACAAATTGACAATGCATATATTCGGTTGGTCCATAGTTAATTAGTTTATCCACCTGTAATTGACGTGAGCTGGCATGTACTCCCTCAGTCCCATAATATGAGAACGTTTTTCAAACTAACACAGCTAGAAAAACGTTCTTATGTTATGGGATGAAGGGAGTATTTCGATTGCCCATGCACATATACATTTTAGCACATTATTAGTGTTGCTTTTTTAGGGGTATCAATAACGCTGCTGCAATTGAATCACCACGACCCCCCAAATATCGGATGTACATACCCATGTTTGTTTCATACTTGGTATTTTCCCACACTTTTTTACTCAGTAAGATTCTTGTTGGGGAAAATAAGGCCTACATGTCATACAAATATATGGCAAATTTTTCATAGACAAGCGAAAGTGTGGATAACAATTTAAGCACCCAACCCAAGGCAAGTCTTGATTAAACTAGTGTAGTAAACTATGAGACCGGCTACCGGTTTAAACTCACATGATTTTAATTACTATGAGTTGTAAACCCGATAACCGAAAGTAGAAAAAGGGGCGGTCACCTCAAACTGTAATAGTTATGCTGTTGTCACTTTACAAAATATATGAATAAAAATAGTGGCATTAGTCTTACCTTAAAAACAAATAATATATATTAAAAATCAAATAATGTCAAAATTTGCATACACTTTATACAAAATTGTTTTTTTATAATATCAAGAATATGAACATTTCGCAAAAAAGAAGTTTCCTAAGAAGGAATAATTTAGGACAATCAGAATTATCATCAAAAAGAAATAAAATATAAAATAAATCAAATATTGACAAGATTACACACAATTTACATAGAAGGTTTCGCAAAAAAATGCACACATTTACACAGAAATTGTGCTTTTTATGATACGAAAGAAAAACCATATAATAAGTTAACGATATTGGTGAAAGAAGAGAAATAAAATGAAAATGAAAATGAAAACAAGATAATGATTTCTTTCTAGGGAAGAATAAAACCCTTTAAAAAGAATGAAAATAGAAATCAAAAATAAAATAATGAAATTTTCTAGGGTAGATTGAAACCCTTTAAGAAGAAAGAAAATAAAAAAATAAAAACAAATTAATGAAGTTTTCTAGGGAAGAATGAAACACTTTAAGAAGAAAGAAAATAAAAACCGTAAAATAATGTACTTTTCTATGGAATAATGGAACCCTTTAAGAAAAAAACAAAAACTAAGACTAGAACAAAATAATGAAGTTTTCTATGTAAGAGTCAAACCCTTTAAGAAGAAAGAAAATGTAAAAACATAAACAAAAACAAAATAATGAAGTTTTATAGGGCAAATGAAACCTTTAAGAAAAAAAAATTAAAAATAACTCGCACACAATTGCGCCCAGAATTTGCACTTTTGTAATATGCAAAAAATAAGCATATACAGTGCAATTTTTGCTCTCTACTATGATTTATACACATGGTGTATCATACTTACGCCTATACTTATTTACAAACACAAAAATAATAATAACTTTTTCTAAGAAGAAATCAAGTTTAGTGGCATTGGTACCACCCCTTAAGTAGAAAGAAAGTTAAAAATAATAATGATAAAATTTGCACAAAATTTACACATAAATTGCACATTTTTAGTTAGGTAAGTATAAACATATAATAGTGAATTTTACATAAAAATGAAGTTTTTAAACGGGGAACAAATTAGTGGCATTGGTATCGTCCTTAAAACAGGAAATGAATTAAAAAATAAACATAATAAAACAAATAAACATTTCTAAGAGAGAATAAATTAGTGACTTTGGTATTACTCTTAAGAAGAAAGAAAATTGAAAAAAATTGCACACAACTTTGCAGTGAAGTTACACTTTTTAATAATATGCTGTGAATACACATATAATAACACAGCTTAGCAGTCTAGTATAATTTACACACATAGTGTATGGTACTTTCGTGCATACATACACATAATAATAGAAAGATCTATTTAATTAGCAAAACAATTAGCACAAAACAATTAGCATTGGTATTACTCTTAAAGAATAAAGAAAATAGAAAACAAAATTTCCACACAATTAACATAAAAATGCATTTTTTATAATATGTAGAATAAATATATAAGAGTGAAGTTTCCGTACTTTAATGTAATTTGTACATGTATTGCTCGCATGTATACATTTACACACACAACATCCGAAAATACACGTTAAAAAAGACTCAACGGAAGAATAAAAAAATAAAAGCATACGGGTGCAGAAAACAAAAGCAAACACATGGAAAAAAGCATGCACACACCAAAATCTAGCTCAAGAAGGAAATCGATTGACCCAAAATAGGGGTCAGTCAAATCCAACCAGCCCAGAACACCAGCAAAACCTGACATGAAAAAGAAAAACTGCAAAATCCAAGGATTAGAAAATCGATTGACCACTAAACTAAATTCAGCTTACTGAAATCCAGTTAAAGTGTAGAAAAAGGGTAACTACTAATTCACTCAGAATTCCACCAAGATTAGCTAACAGCTCTTACTGGACGATCTCTAACATTAGTTTTCATTTAACCGTCAAGTGAAAATTAATCAATGCCCTTAATTAATACTCCTATGCTTTAGTAATCTGACTTGGCAGTGGGCGCTCAGTTTTCACTGGTACACATACGCTATATATATCACTGGTAGTATCATGTTTGGGGCTGTCTGTTACAAAATAGTCTAAACTGTGTCTAATATTGCACTGACGATGCACCTGAGTGCTGACGTGGCATGTTCTTTTGCAGAAAACCCCCTTACGTTATATGTAATCACGTAAAGGACCATTATTTTTGCGCGAAAAAGGTTCTTGTGGGAGACTTTTTTTCTTTCGGACTCGTTTGAAAGTTTTCGTCGACCTGGACAAATATATAAAATAAACATAAAATAGCGCGCCGGCAGGTTTCGAGCCAACGCGGCGCAAGCCACCAGGCCACATAGACCCGGGTGTAAGATTACGTGCGAGCTATCTTTTATACCAGTGTGGACACGCTGGGCCGGCTATTGGGCCCATCGCGGGTGCGTGCCGTTAATTACTCATTTTTCTTTTTTCCATCATAATATTAATACATTTTTCTCCGATTACATATTACTATTATTAAGTGATTTTTTAGAAGATACTATTACATGCATGGCCCAAAATTTATGTTTCTTCGCTAGGACCACAAACATGCACAATTATTGTGTAACCTCATTATATTATTCAAATACGCAACGATTACAAAAATTATATGCCCAAGACACAGTTTTTTTTACTTACTCGTATATTGATTATATTTTTGCAAACACACTATTATTAAAAAAAATGATAACATGCATTAAAATAAAAATGTTATCATAATAAATTTAGAAATGCATTAAAAACACTCATCATGTACTAAGAAAATGTTCAACATAAATTACAAAAATGTTCATCGTATATTAAGAAAATTGTTCAACATATATTACAAAAATGTACACCGTACATTAGGAAAAATGTGTGAACAAATATGTTTATTTGTGTTTCCCTATTTACAAAATGTTCACCGTATATTAAAAAGATGTGTATATTAAAATTTTCTTATTAAATGTTATACAATACTGAAAAAGGTTAGACGATGTTTAAAAAACGATCATGACATCATATAATTAAAAATATGTTCATTGCATCATATATTACAAAAGTGTATCATATATAAATTAAATGTTTGTCACATTGTTCAATATATTCATATAGAATATATTTTAATATACAATGATCTTATTTAAATATAAGATGAACATTTAAATATACGATGAACTTTTTCCGTACTATAAAAATGTTCATCCCACCATACATTTTTTAATATACAATGTATGTGTGTGTATAATTTTTTCTATATATGATACGCACACTGCATATGGCCCGAAGAATACCCAAAATCTGAGAAAAGATAAAAGAGACACGCAAAAAATAAAACGAAAAAAAAACAAGTACAGAAAAAAAAACTAAATGGCCCAAACTATAGAAATACGTACACGTGCAACTACGCGAAGGATGATATAGCCCAATGGCAGCGACGTTGCGCTGCGAACTCGACGTCACTGAAGCGCAATGGCCCCTTTTTAGCAAACCAGGGATGCATGCGAAAAAAATTCCTGGCAGGGCCTATTTTAGCAAACCAGGGATGCATTTTTTCCGAAAAGGAGGCGTACCCCGGCCTCTGTATCTCTTGATGAACACAACCATTTATTGAAAAAAAAAGTTCCAGAAGGTTCCAACCAGTAGTCTCAAAACGAAACAAAAAGTCTTAGAAAATAAATAAAAGCCACAACCGGCTAAAAGTAAAAGCCACAACCGGCGAAAGTAGGATTAGGAGATAAAACGCCTATCCTATTATTGGACCGCCATCCAAACCGGTTGTATGTATCCCGTGCAACCATTCCCCATCGGCTGCACCCAATATCCATATGCGCCCCGTGGTCCGCATGGCTGAGTAATGACCACGTACGGATCCAAGTAGACGCTCTGAAGATGACCTGCAAACAGTTGGTGATGGTTTGTCTGTTAAAGGCAACGTCATTTCGACAATTCCATAAAGCCCAAAGTAATGCACATGCTCCCACTCAGATATGTGCCGCCGTCTTTGGCGCCACCCTAGCCAACCAGCTATCAAACATATGTGATATCGTGAGAGGCGGAATGATGTTAAACCAGGGATGCATACGTGACAAAATAAGAGGTAAGGGTCTTTTTTGGAAAAGAACATTCCAAGTCAGCACCTAACAGGCGGGCCCTAATGGCCAGATACACCGTCAATACAATGTTATACGCGGTTTAGACTATTTTGTAACAGGCAGCCCCAAACATGGTACTGACATGTCAAATTTACGACAAATGGTACCAATCCGCCACCACCTCCTCAATTGTGGTACTATCGTGTAATTTTCTCAAAACAAAAATGCACACATTTACATAGAAATTGTGCTTTTTATGATACGAAAGAAAAACCATATAATAGTGAAACAATATTGGTATTACAGTTAAAAAGAGAAGAGAAATAAAATAAAAGTTAAAATGAAAACAAGATAATGATTTTTTCCAGGGAAGAATAAAACCCTTTAAAAAGAATGAAAATAGAAATAAAAAAGAAATAATGAATTTTTTTAGGGAAGATTGAAACCCTTTAAGAAGAAAGAAAATAAAAAATAAAAATAAATTAATAAAGTTTTCTAGGGAAGGATAAAACACTTTATGAAGAAAGAAAATAAAAAACGGAAAATAATGAAGTTTTCTATGGAATAATGGAACCCTTTAAGAAAACAAACAAAAACTAAGACTAGAACAAAATAATGAAGTTTTCTATGTAAGAATCAAACCCTTTAAGAAAAAAGAAAATGTAAAAACATAAACAAAAATAAAATAATGAAGTCTTCTAGGGCAAATGAAACCTTTAAGAAGAAAGAGAATTTAAAAATAACTCACACACAATTGTGCCCTGAATTTGCATTTTTGAAATATGCAAAAAAAAAGCATATACAGTGCAATTTTTGCTCTCTACTATAATTTACACACATGGTGTATCATACTTACTCCTATACTTATTTACAAACACAAAAATAACAATAACTTTTTCTAAGAAGAAATCAAGTATAGTGGCATTGGTACCATCCTTTAAGTAGAAAGAAAGTTAAAATGATAATGATACAATTTGCACAAAATTTACACATAAATTGCACATTTTTAGTTAGGTAAGTATAAACATATAATAGTGAATTTTACATAAAAATGAAGTTTTTAAACGAGGAACAAATTAGTGGCATTGGTATTGTCCTTAAAAATCAGAAATAAATTAAAAATAAACATAGTAAGATAACTTTTCTAAGAGAGAATAAATTAGTGACTTTTGTATTACTCTTAAGAAGAAAGAAAATTAAAAAAAATTTGCACACAACTTTGCAGTGAAGTTACACTTTTTTAATAATATGCAGTGAATACACATATAATAACACAACTTAGCAGTCTAGTATAATTTACACACATAGTGTATGGCACTTTCGTGCATACATACACATAATAATAGAAAATTTATTTAATTAGCAAAACAATTAGCACAAAACAATTAGCATTGGTATTACTCTTAAAGAATAAAGAAAATAAAAAAATTCACATAATTAACATAAAAATGCATTTTTATAATATGTACAATAAATATATGAGAGTGAAGTTTCTGTACTTTAATGTAATTTGTACATGTATTACTTGCATATATACATCTACACACACACAACACCCGAAAATACACGGAAAAAAGAACTCAACTGAACAATAAAAAAATAAAAACATACAGATGCAGAAAACAAAAGCAAACACATGGCAAAAAGCATGCGCACACCAAAATTCAGCTCAAGAAGGAAATCGACTGACCCAAAATTTTGCGGGGTCAGTCAAATCCAAACAGCCCAGAACACCACCAAAACCTGAGAGAAAAAAGAAAAACTGCACAATCCAAGGGTTAGAAAATTGATTGACCACAAAAATAAATTCAGCTTACTGAAATCGTGTAGTAAAAAAGTAACTACTAATTCACGCAGTATTCCACCAAGATTATCTAAGAGCAACTCTAGCAGACCCTGCAAAACGCCGGCCCGCAAAACGCGTTTGCAGTTCGCGCAAAACCGTTTTTGCGGGGCGGCGCGGCTGGCATAGATGCATACCCCCTAAACGGATCCGTAAAAAATATATTCCCGGAATATGCATTTTTACGGGTCGGCTATGCGGGTTCTGCTCGGGCACCAGCGCAACGACCCGCAAACAGAAAAACTACAAATCTGAAATTTGTCATATCGTTTCACAAACAAGTTCAAATTCAAATGACATAAACAGTTTGCACGCAAATAAAAAGCGAAGTTCATTACGCAAAAGAGGTCATGCAAAGATTTGCGCCCATGTCCGGCATCATCTTGGGGGTCGATCTTCACTCTGCGCCATGGAGTCCATCTTGAAATTCATCGGCGCTATCATAGCCACCTCTGTCGCTTGTTCCAACTCCCGCACCGAAATCATCCACATTGCCATCATATGGAGCAGAGAAAACATCATCGGAACTGGCACACGGACCGGCCGAGGCGATCATTGTTCGAAGCACCGCTATAGCGAGCGATAACAAGTCGCGAGCTATCGAGAACAATGTCGAAAAATGAAAGAGAATCGCCGAAAACCAAAGAAATATACCTTCCGGCCATTTCGTCGAACACCTCGCTCGCGGTGGGAGCGGCAGCGTTGAACGGCATTGCCGAAGCACCTCCTTGCGCGCGCGGGGGGGGGGGGGGGGTGGAGTGAGAGGTTGAAGAAGATGACTTCCTTGAAGTCGGAACCTTCCTCCGCTTTGCGCCCGCGGCCTTGCCGGCCGGGATCGCACTACGGCATTGGCGCCCGGAGCGCGGGCCATCGCGGCGGGGGCAACCGAATTCCCTGCCCTGCACAACCACGTTGCCCTGCCGCTTGCGGGGCAGGCGCGGCGTGTGCTTGGGCGACGGCGGCGGGGCCAACATGGCCGGCGACGAGATCCGTGTTGGGGAACGTTGCAGAAAATTAAAATTTTTCCTACGGTTTCACCAAGATCCATCTATGAGTTCATCTAGCAACGAGTCATGGGAGAGAGATTGCATCTACATACCACTTTGTAGATCGCGAGCGGAAGCGTTCAACGAACGGGGATGAGGTAGTCGTACACGACGTGATCCAAATCACCGGAGATCCTAGCACCGAAAGCACGGCACCTCCGCGTTCAACACACGTACGGTCAGCGTAACGTCTCCTTCTTCTTGATCCAGCAAGGCAAAGGAGAGGTTGGGGAAGATGGCTCCAGCAGCAGCACGACGGCATGGTGATGGTGGAACTACAGTACTCCGGCAGGGCTTCGCCGTGCTCAACGGAGGAGGAGGAGGTGTTGGGGAGGGAGAGGGAGGCGCCAGGAGCAAGGGTGCGCAACCCTCCCCTCACCCCTCTATTTATAGGGGAAGGGGCAAGGGGGGTCGGCCCCTCTAGATGGGATCTAGAGGGGGGGCGGCGGCCAGGGAGGGGGGACTTGCCCCCCAAGCAAGTGGGGCGCCCCCTTTAGGGTTCCCCCCAACCCTAGGCGCATGGGCCCTTGGGGGGGAGGCGCACCAGCCCACTTTGGGCTGGTTCCCTTCCTCATACAGCCCATGAGGCCCTCCGGGAGAGGTGGCCCCTCCCGGTGGACCCCCAGAACCCCTCCGGTGGCCCCGGTACAATACCGATATGCCCCCGAAACTTCCCGGTGTCCGTATGACAACTTCCCATATATAAATCTTTACCTCCGGACCATTCCGAAACTCCTCGTGACGTTCGGGATCTCATCCGGGACTCCGAACAACATTCGGGTTACTGCATATACATATCTTCACAACCCTAGCGTCACCGAACCTTAAGTGTGTAGACCCTATGGGTTCGGGAGACATGCAGACATGACCGAGACGGCTCTCGGGCAATAACCAACAGCGGGATCTGGATACCCATGTTGGCTCCCACATGCTCCACGATGATCTCATCGGATGAACCACGATGTCGAGGATTCAATTAATCCCATATACGATTCCCTTTGTCAATCGGTATTTTACTTGCCCGAGATTCGATCGTCGGTATCCCAATACCTCGTTCAATCTCGTTACCGGCAAGTCACTTTTCTCGTACCGTAATGCATGATCCCGTGATCAAACACTTTGATCACATTGAGCTCATTATGATGATGCATTACCGAGAGGGCCCGGTGATACCTCTCCGTCAAGCGGAGTGACAAATCCCAGTCTCGATCCGTGTCAACCCAACAGACACTTTCAGAGATACCCTTAGTATACCTTTATAGTCACCCAGTTACGTTGTGACGTTTGGTACACCCAAAGCACTCCTACGGTGTCCGGGAGTTACACGATCTCATAGTCTAAGGAAAGGATACTTGACATTGGAAAACTCTAACAAACGAACTATGCGATCTTATGCTATGTTTAGGATTGGGTCTTGTCCATCACATCATTCTCCTAATGATGTGATCTCGTTATCAATGACATCCAATGTCCATAGTCAGGAAACCATGACTATCTATCGATCAACGAGCTAGTCAACTAGAGGCTTACTAGGGACATGTTGTTGTCTGTTATTCACACATGTATTACGATTCCCGGATAACACAATTATAGCACGAATAAAGACAATTATCATGAACAAGGAAATATAATAATAATGCTTTTATTATTGCCTCTAGGGCATATTTCCAACAATCCGCCCGAGGGGAAGGAGCGTGCGCGATCTCGATGGTGACAGGGGACAGCATGGGGTCGTCCATGGCGATGAGGGACAGGCGGGGAGGAGCAGCCAGAGCTTGCGGAGGGGGGGGGGGGGGGCAATAGTGGCGGAGGGTGCGGGAAGCGGGAAAGGGCGCGCGAAAATGTCCCTCCCGCCAAATCTCGCGCCGGATAGGGGTTGAGCCCGGGTCGGCCTCCCAGCCCGTGAAGATAGAGGTTGGGGAGAAGATTTGCCGCACCCCGCAAAAATTTTTACGGGCCGCTGCGGGATGCGAGGTCTAATCGTGCAGATTTTCTGACCCCGACCCGTAATTTGACGGTTATTTTGCGGGCCGGAGCGTTTTGCGTGGTCTGCTAGAGTTGCTCTAACAGCTCTTACTGGACGATCTCTAACATTAGTTTTCATTTAACCGTCAAGTGAAAATTAATCAATGTCCTTAATTAATACTCCTATGCTTTAATAATCTGATTTGGCAGTGGGCGCTCAGTTTCCACTGGTACGCGTACGCTATATATACCACTGGCAGTAACATCATCCAACACAGGGACACACGAATTAGCTGGTGGTCCTGAGACGACATACATATATACCAGCGAACCTGCATGGATATGGCGAGCAGGTCCGCATTAAAGTTCACTGTGCGCAGGCAGCCGGCGGTGTTGGTGGCGCCGGCAGGGCCGACGCCGCTGGAGCAGAAGCGGCTCTCGGACATCGACGACCAGGACGGGCTGCGCTTCCACGTTCCGGTCATCTACTTCTTCCGGCGCCACGACGGTCGGGACGACGACCCTGTGCCGATGCTACGGGACGCCATCGCCGCTGCGCTGGTGCACTACTACCCGCTGGCCGGTCGGCTGAGGGAGCTCGAGGGCCGCAAGCTCGCCGTTGACTGCACCGGCGAGGGCGTGCTGTTCATCGAGGCCGACGCCGACGTCCGCCTTGATCAGTTTAGCGCCGCCCAGGGGCCGCCGTTCCCCTGCCTCGACGAGCTACTGTTCGATGTCCCCGGCTCGTCCGACCTCCTCGACGCCCCACTAGTCCACTTCCAGGCACGTTGCTGCTGAAACTGAAAGCATTTTATTTTTATCTCAGATCTTTTTAGTCTCAATCACTTACAAAATACACTTTTCAGTGTATTGAAGTTGTAATTTTTCTATTACTCCTTATGAAATCTCAATCGGCGACGCATGCATGCTTGCACCGTTAATTAATCCAGGTGACAAGGCTAGCATGTGGAGGCTTCGTCATGGCGTTGAAGACACAACACACGGTGGTGGACGCACCAGGGACGGTGCAGTTCTTGACCGCTGTGGCGGAGCTGGCGCGGGGAACAGCGGGACCGACGGTGCAGCCGGTGTGGGGACGCGAGCTGCTGATGGCTGCACGCGATGATTCCGCGCCGAATGGAATGTTCGTGCACCGAGAGTACGACGACGTCCCGGACACCAACGTACCACTCAACTCCATGACGGAGCGCTCCTTCTTCTTCGGTCCCCGGGAGCTCAACGCCATCCGCTCACACCTCCTGCTTGCTCTCCGTCTTAGCGCCACCACCTTCGAGGTCCTCACGGGGTGCTTGTGGAGGTGCCGCACTCTGGCGCTGGCCCCCGCCGCTCACGAGGAGATGCGGATGATCTGCCTCGTTAGCCCCCGAGGCCGGAAGCAGCATAGAGCCGGCGCCGCCGTCATCCCTGTCGGCTACTACGGCAACGCGTTCGCATTCCCAGTCGCCATCTCCATGGCCGGCGACCTCTGCGCCAATCCAATGAGCTACGCCGTAGAGCTGGTGATGAAGACCAAGAGGAAGGTGGACATAGAGTATATGAGGTCGGTGGCGCGCCTCATGGTGCAGCGGGGGCGGCCACACTTCACGATGGTGCACGCATACGTGATGGCAGACGTATCTAAGTTCGGGTACCGCGACCACGACTTCGGGTGGGGCACACCGGTGTACGGCGGAATGGCTAAAGGTTGCATCAGCCATATACCCGGGGTCGCCAGCTTCCTCATCGCTGTCAAGAATTCCAAGGGTGAGGACGGCGTCGCGGCGTCCGTATGCCTGCCTGGCCCGGTGATGGACAAGTTCGCGGAGGAGATGAGAAGGCTGATGCATCCAGCCGTCGGTGCCATGGCGCCGCGTCAACTTCCCGTGACCAGATCTGCTATCTGAAATTAATCTGGCTGGCCCGACCGAAATAAGCCGAACTTGAGTTCTGCAAAATGGTCCCGTACTTATTTACTTTGCTTTGCCTTGTATGCCATACATGAGTTTTAGTTGTTTGTTTTAGGGGAGTTTTAGTTGGTTCTGGGGGTATGCAAGTGGGCATGTCTCTAAGTGTTTTTTTTAACACTCTAGGTTTGGTTTTGGTTTGTATTTGGTCATGGTGTTATTCATCGATCATCTTTATTCATATGGTACATTTTATTTGTAGAAGGATGTCCAAAAGAGAAAAGTATATCTTTTGTCTCTCAACTCTTATAATAGTACAGAAATGATACCTTAACACCGAAACCAACAAAGTTTAATCCCTCTTATCCGTAAAAAAAAGTTTAACACTCAACATATCAAAACAAATAGCTTTAGTCGGTTGTAATGCTTCGAGTGTTTTTTGCCTGATGTGGACACCATATTTTCTCAACGTTGACATGTCACCCGGGTTTTGACCAAAAGTTTATAATTAAATAAGAACCTACAATATTAGTCCTTCGAAATGCTTCGATTGTTTTTTGCCCTATCTTTATCTTTTCCTAATCTTTTCCTAATAATAAAGAGAGTACTGCTTGTGCTCGTACGTCGTCAATGTTTTTGCAGAAAAGTTCCTCTATTTTTAGAATTCAACCCGCATTCTTTCCCTAATAATAAAGCACGGATTGACTCCGTGGGTTCACCGTCACAATACGCTTCTTCCCGTAAATTTACGCTTTCAGTTTTTTCATCTATATTATTTTCTACATCCGAGGTGGTATTATTTTATGGGAAAAGCTTACCTTCAACCGGCTGATGCGCGTGTGAGTGTCCGCCGCTTGCGTAGCCGTTAGATCAATCCTGATCAAGCAGCCAGGCTGGCCATAAGGCAGTCCCGCGCGACGAGTCATTTTCTTGCAACAAGGGTCTTGTTTCAGTAGATTTATGCAACAGATGAGTAGTTTCAGAAAGAAAGAAAAAAGATTCGGTGGTGAAGGTTTTTTTTCTGGAACTGGAGCCTTGTTTCAAAAGATTTCTGCAACATATCTTTTGTTTCAGAAAGATAAGAAATGTTTCGGTTGTGAAGATTTTTTTCCTGCAACAAGGGTCTTGTTTCAAAAACATAGCCCGAGTTGCAGCGCTGCAGGAGCGCCCGAAGTTAGAGAGTGAGTGGTCACACATTGCAACATGAGGCATGTTTCAGAAACATAGTTCCGGTTGCAGAAAACACCGAAGAAGCGTCGGGCGTGAGAGGTCGCCGCCGTTGTGCTCGATTGGAGCTAGCAGCTGCTCGCGGGGCTGATATGGAGGATGAGCAGCAACTCCGGCGAGCACGACAAGGACTAGTTCCCCGGCGCGCCGGCGGCAGCGATTTTGCAGTGGCGGCGACTGCCGCCGCGCTGGGCGGAGCTGTGGAATGATGACGGAGAGGGGATTCTGTTTCCGAAACTGAGCAGCTGTTGCAAGAAGTAGGGAGGTGGTCACGCGCATGCGATGGTTAGATCAGACGGCTGTGACGGCGCTCATCCAACGGTGCTCCATGTGGCGGATGTTTCTAATACATCCGCCGGAAGACGCGTAGCGGCGCCCTTATTTTATCTTCGTATCTTTATCAAAATCAAAATAGATCGCATGATGCGTCTTGGTGGGCTTCATTGTCTGTCTGCTGACGCATGTTTGACCCAATCCAAGAGTCCAGCAAAAATCACACCCAGCTAGGATAGGAAATTGTGTCCGGTACAAACTCATAGATCGATGCACGTATCGAACGTCCCTAAAAACAAGGAGCCCGCCGCCCCTCCCAATCGTGCCGGCGCCGCTACAGGGGATCTCTGTTCCCAAACTCGACATCTCCATCTATGCCGTGCAGTACCTCGGATCGGAAGAGGTTTCTGGCTCATCAGCTCCGCAGACGACGATCGTCGACAACGATGGAGAGATCACCCTGCAGTCATGGCCGTCGATTGCAAGAAGCGCATCGACATCACGGCAGCGCCTGTCCGTGCAAGTGACTCGACAGCTTAGAGAGCAAAGAGCGGCGAGGTGGGAGCCGACTATGGGTGCATCGGCGTGTGTCAGCGGCTGCGTGGAGACTTCCTTGAGGATCCCGAGTATGAATGTGCCAGAAAAGCTCCCGCTTGACGCCGGCAGCGGAACGCCGAGGAGTGCGCCGCCAACTACTGGTGCGTGGTGTACGTACACAAACCTGTGCAGCTGCAGTGCAAAGGGGACGTGAGTTGGTGCCTGGTGTTGGTAGATGAGTTCGGCAACATGATGATGATCATCACACACTTGGGCACCGCCGGTGAGACGCTCTAGCTCCGTGTTGCTGTCTTGCTGTACATACTGATCAATGTGTGTGTAAAGACACGTTGTGCCTCCATCTACTGATCGCTTTCCATGACGTTGTGCCTCCTTTTGCTAACACGTAAGTGACCTCTACTCAATCCTCAATATCCTGTATGAAACAAGAATTTTTTCTGTACATCCCTTGAACTTTCTTTTCCTATAAATTAATTTGGTTTTCTAAAGGACAGTAACAATTCCATCTGAATCCATCCAAGCAACGGATCTATGTACTGTAAGTTTTCTCAATTTCTTTTGTTCTTTCTCCCTGTTTTAATTTTAATTGTCATCGCCTTATTTGAACTTTTTTAGGTCAACGATGATTTCACAAAAAGATCACTAGAAAACCGACTAAACTTTCAATAGTTCACTGGTCTTTGTTTTGCTCAGTTATATATATTTTATGCTTACAGCCGAATTAGATGACTTGATTATGGCGAAGGGTCAGAGCATGCAGTCTTCTAGACTACAGAAGTTATACATGGACGATAAAATATGGTCTCATGCTTAAATTTACTTTTTATTATATAGTCAGTATGGTCCAATGTTGTCGTAGTATCCATCAAATATGAAGAGTTAAGTCTATATATATTGCATGAAGTAGCTATATATATACTATAGAACAGGCGCTAGCTACCAATATGCATGTCTATATTTTATGTTAGCCTTCTAAAAAGGAGGAAGTAACTATTGGAAACATCATTTTTAGTGCAATATTCCATACTGATATAACTTATTACAAGCATCTTATATACACGCATGATTATGTTTAACACGAACATAAGAAATATCTTGAATTTTGATGGTTATAGATAGAACAAAACATACCAAATAAACTATAATCTAATTATTCTTTTATTTCGTGCCTAGAATACCTCATTTGCTACTGAAAGATAGCAACCGCAGAATCTGTTGTTCTAGCCTGAATTAAAATAAGTAAATAATACATTACAAATATTTCAAATATGATAGTCTTCTTTTTAAAGGAAAAGGAGATTGGGATGGGTGAGGAAAGAGAGCAGATAGATTGGGGATTTTTAAGAGAGAGTGGGGCTGCTTTTCATGGTTGATTTATTGTAGAAATTGGATCAGTGCTTGAGGCTGATGTGCTGGTTGATTTACAGATGTGTACAAGCTCAAATGTGGTTCATGCAGATGGTGAACAGCGAGCTCCAATTGAATGTTGTGAAGAAGTGGACATTGTCACCTGGAGATAGCGGTGGTAGCTGCAATTTTCCCAAACGTTGATGTCCTTCAACCATTACACTACAGGAGTTGTTTTCTGAAAGAGATCCCTTTCTGAATATTAGTTCAAAAAAAAACAAGTACAATTCATCTAGCAGCATACTACCAAATGGACACAGCTAAGCAGGTTAATCAAACAATCTTACAGGAATCTGCTACTTTCGAAGATAACTTACATGATTCTGGAGATTGCTACCCTGTTCTCTCTGAGTTCGCTGACCTTCTGCATGGGAGGCGTAGTCTTTCATTTTTTGGCAACTGGATCAACAACCATGCGGTGGTATGCAGAAAAGTATGTTAGATCCATAGACTAATATTTTTGTTTGGTCTCTATGCATTTACTTGTGTCTCGTGTTTCTTAAGAATATCGCCTGATATGTGACTAATAAGTTAAGAGATTGCATCTGCAGTGGTCTGTAGCTACATAGAGGATGACTAGCCATTGACAAGCACAATAATGTTTTTATTTCCTCTTCCAGGCAATCAAGGTTAGACAAATATCTTCATGTTTATTTGAATGAAATGAAATTTGTGGACAGTGCGACTCCATTCATAAACTAGAGCCCAGTAGCATGTTCACCTAGATGGTTATATTTTCTTCTTAGAATAATTTACCATGTGGGAATTAGTCTATGCATTAGAATTATAATTATTTATGTGGCATTGCCTCATAAAGATTAACATTGCAGTCTTGCTAAGTTTCAGTCGACTGAGTCTCAGTCGATGCTATATTCATGAGATCTTACATTGATATTCGTGAAAAAAATATCTGTTTTTTTTCTCTCTTGCATGTTATGTCACTTGACCAAAACTTGGTTAAATCTCAATCGACTTAGACCTAGCCACACCCTTTTGTTATCTAACAATCGTACACCAACCAATGATAAGACGGTCGAAATCTGCACACATTCAACACTAATTGTGATAAGTGATTAAATACATAATTCTTTTATCCCGTTGCAACACACGGGCCATTTTGCTAGTCATTTCTTAAGTGAGAAAAACGTTTCGTTCAATTTTTTACAAATAAAACCCTGTAGTTTAAGGGAAAAAGTTTAGGCTGCAAATCGTGCGGTCGTGCGGCAGTGCTCCCGATCGCCGATCTGATCGGGAGCAGGACGATGGCGGCAGTGCTCCGGGAGGCGGGGAACAACAGGGAATTGGCGGAGGTCGGGATCCATCCCAGCGGTTCGTAGTGGAGGCCGGCGGCGCTCCCGATCCCCAATCCAGGACGACGGCGGCAGACCTCCGGGAGGCGGGGAGCGGCGGGGAAGTGGCAGAGGTCGGGATCCATACCGGCGATTCGTATTGGAGGCCAGCGGCTGCGGCGCTCCATGGCCGTGGCGACTCAGCCTTCTGGGATAAAGATACGAGGGAAGGAGACGAGGTGGGATAGGGAGAAGAGAAGGGAGACCTCCGCACAGGTCTAGCAGCGGCTTCGATCATCGGATTCAATTTTGTGTCCGAATTCCTCTCCTCCCCGCAAAAGAAGTATGCCATGTTGTTGCTAATTGCTAGAGATGTCCATCATAGGTTCAGCCCGTGGCCAACAGCAACCTCCTGGTCGTGTGAGAATTCAGTTGCATGGTTGCATGGGCATGCTCTCCCGTGATTAACTTTTTATACAAGATCTTTCTGTGGCGTGTGGGCAGCACCCATGATGTTGGAGTACATGTTAAATATACATAACAACTTCTCTGTTGATTTCCTCATCTAATGGTTAGATACAATTTTAGCAACAGTGAATAGACGCGTGATAGGTTTGGTATTTGCTTCTGAATGTTCATAATGTGTAAAACGATTCAATTTTAGTATAATTACGCTTGAGAAGTTGAATCTGAAAAGTCTTGAGAACATGGACTATATACTCCCAACATTGCAGGCCAACTCTTGATGGATTTCCAATCTGGCCACACAATTTTTTCCGTCGTGCAACCGCTCCCCATCTCCCTGCGTTGTCCCAAGATGATCCGACTGGGCGCCGCCCTGACGGCCGAGCGTGTGCTGTCCATGGAACATGGCTCCTCCACCCAGGCCCTCCTCCACAACGCTGGCGAGGACACTACTTCGTCCAAACGAGGACACTACTTCGTCCAAACGATCATCACCACCAAGCGCAGGTACACACACATGTGCTCCCCTGCCACCCCTGCATTGATTTAAGGCGAAATCCAACTGGGAGGTATTGATAGGCACCAATGTATTCTTGGTTGATTTCCCATTATTAGTTTTGGTGGAACGTCTTGCCCTTTGAGGCCGACGGATACATGTTATATATTGGGACACACCTCCCATCGACAGTGCATACAAAGAGGAGTTCGATTCAGAGAGGAATCGTTACAACGTATTAGAAAAGGAATAGAGGTCCGGTGCTAACAAGACTTCCTAGAGAAACAAGATATGCGACAACCTATAGAGTCCTAGAACTATACATGTTAACACCCTCCCTTAATCGCAACGTTGACAAGTTGAGATTACACTTAAATGCTTCAAAGCTCCTTGTAGGTAATGCCTTGGTGAAACCGTCTGCAATCTGATCCCTTGAATGTACAAACCTTATTTCAAGTTGTTTATTGGCAACTCTTTCTCTGACGAAGTGAAAATCTATTTCAATGTGTTTAGTTCTAGCATGAAACACCGGATTGGCAGAAAGATACGTAGCACCAAGATTGTCGCACCATGAACATGGAACTTGTGTATTTCTCACTCCAAGTTCTCTGAGCATAGACTGAACCCAGATAATCTCCGCTGTAGCATTTGCCAAGGCTATATATTATGCCTTTGTACTGGACCTTGAAACTGTAGCTTGTTTCCTTGCATACCATGAAATTAGGTTTGGTCCATTAAAGATTGCAAACCCTCCGGTTGACCTTCTGTCATCTAAACAACCTGCCCAATCAGAGTAAGAAAACACACTAACAAGAGTGGATGATGACTTACTGAAAGTCAAACCAATGTCAGGAGCACTCTTAATGTATCTTAAGATACGCTTCGCAGCTGTCCAATGTGCTGTAGTAGGTGCATGAAAAAACTGACAAACTTTGTTCACAGCAAATGAAATGTTACGTCGAGTAAGAGTCAAGTACTGAAGTGCTCCTACTATACTCCTGTATCTGGTACTGTCCTCTTGATTCAAAGGATCACCTACTGCAAGAGATAATTTTTCTGTACTAGATAATGGTGTTGGTGACGGTTTACAACCCTGCATGCCAACTCTGGTTAGAAGATCAATTGCATATTTCTCCCGAGAAAGATGAAGACCCTCCCCAGTCTTCTTTACTTCAATGCCAAGGAAAAAAAATGCAAGTCTCCTAAATCCTTGAGGGCAAATTCTGAGCTCAAGTCTTTTAGCAATCCTGCCACTGCCTCATTTGATGAGCTTGTAACAATGATATCATCAACATAGATACGCACAAATATAAAGGTATTTGACTTGTTATAAATGAACAGTGATGTGTCAGACTTGGAAGGGGTAAAGCCTAGTGTTTGAAGTTTTGAGCTCAGACGAGAATACCATGCCCTGGGAGCTTGTTTTAGTCCATACAAAGCATTACAAGTTTGCACACATGAAATGGTGCATTTTTGTCTATAAACCTAGGTGGTTTCTTCATATACACTTCCTCTTCCAGAACACCATGAAGAAATGCATTATGCACATCTAGCTGTCGGAGACTCCATCCCCTGGATGCGGTAATAGACAAGACAAGGCGAATAGTGGCAACTTTAACAATCGGACTAACTGTGTCCTTATAGTCTATGACATACCTTTGCTTGAAGCCTTTTGCAACAAGTCTGGCCTTGTAGCGATCGATTGTTCCGTCAGACTTTCCTTTAATTCTGTAAACCCACTTGCAGTCAATCAAATTTGTACCTTTCTGTGGAGGCATCAAGTACCAAGTTTTATTTCTCTAAAGTGCAAGATATTCTTCCTCCATGGCCTTTTTCCAGGGTGTATCACCAAGTGCTTCATCAAGATTATTGGGCTCTCTCTTGAACATGTTAAGCTGTATTTAGTACTCCCTCCGTCCGAAAAAACTTGTCATCAAAATGGACAAAAAAAGGTGTATCTAGAACTAAAATACATCTAGATACATCCCCTTCTATTTATTTTGATGACAAGTATTTCCGGACGGAGGGAGTAATATGTTTGTAATTAACAGGTTTGATAAGAAGTGTACGAGAAGGTACAGGCGATGCTGCAGGAGGATCAGGCGTAGAGAATACCGACTGAACAGAAACAGAGGAATCCCTCCCAGCCGCACCAAACGTGTCAAACATAATCGGATTTTCTATGGCCGCCGGATTATCAGCTGAAGAGCCAGCCAGCGCAGAGGATCCCAGCCCGCCATCATTGGCCCATGATGACGCTAATGGGGCGGAGCACGGGTGGTGCGGCCTGTCTGTCTCTGTCCTGGTCCCCGAGCCAGGTGCGCCGGTCGCACCGCGACGCGTTTAGACGTGCGGTTCATCCGCGTATCGCGAGCGAGCGGGGGAGGGCACGGTCGGCTGCAATGGCCATGTTTGGATGCTGCAGTTAGAGTTAGAGTTGGTTAGTTCAGGCTAAACTAACCCTAGAGAATCCAAACAGGTGGAGTTAGATAGCAGTTAGTTGCTCTAACCTGGCAAAAAAATCCAACCCGGTGGGGAGGTGCTAATTGGAGTTAGATGTGGTTGGTCCCATTAAAAAAATACCCTCTCCTGCACGCGTACCTCATCCTCCCGCACCAGCCAGCCACCCCAATCGCCCCACCCCATCGCCCCAATCCCGCCACTCCCGCCGCCGCTCCCGCCGCCCCCGTCCCGCAGCTTCCCGCCGCGCCCGCCTGTCGCCCCCATCCCGCCCCCATCCCGCTCCTTCCGGCGCCACGACATCCCTCCCGTTCAGCCACTCGAGCCACGACGTTGTCTCTTGCGCCCCCGTCGCCGTTAAGCCACTCGACCGGCGCCTCTCGTTGCGGCTAGGCTTCACTTATTCGTGGAGTCTTCACTGATTGCGCCTAGGCTTCTTCAAGAGCGATGTGAAGTGAGTATTTGTTGTTCGTCAACCTTTTATGATTCAAGGCCACACCAAATCCGTCTAGAAAGTGAGAAAAAATGATTTATTGTCAATCTAACCCTGTGATCCAAACAACCATCTTGATTAGAGTTAGTTCAGGGTTAGTCTAGAGTTAGAAACTAACTCTAACTCTAGCCTTGGTTAGAGTATCCAAACAGGGCCAATGTCGGAGAAGGGGGAGCTCGGTTGGAGTCAGGGGTGCTGGATGCATGCGACACCTGACGAGTCGCAGATCCCGGAGAGGTTCCGTCAGTCTGCTGCTCCAATACTGGTTCGCCCCCAGATACGTTGCCCATAGGGAGGCACATGCGACAGTGACCAATCTAAAGCGAGTTTTCTCCCGTTTCTGTATTGTTGCCGTCAGTTTCTTCAGGATTAGTCACTGTAGCATCACACAACTTATAAACAGGATCAGCAGAGTCAGTTAATTGGTCATTACAATTATCGCCCCGTGAATCAATGCCAGATAAATGAGAGGGTAGAAGAAGGATTTCTTTGCGCAAAAGATCTCCGGCATTGGGATGAAGCTGAGCAAGAGGAAAAAATGTTTCTTCAAAAACAACATCACGGGAAATATAGACACGGCTAACCCCCTTGTGTTGAGCACTATATCCAAGAAAAACACATTGTTTAGACCGAAACATGAGTTTACGATTATTGTATGGACGAAGATTAGGCCAACATGCGCATCCGAAAACACGAAGAGAGGAATAATCAGGTTTGGTGTGAAGTAACCTTTCGATGGGAGTTTCATTGTTGATGACACGACTAGGAAGCATATTTATAAGATGAACAATAGTTAAGTAAGCCTCGTCCCAAAATTTCAAAGGCATAGAAGCACCAGCAAGGAGGGCTAACCCTATTTCAGCAATGTGTCGATGTTTCCGTTCGGCAGAACCATTCTGTTGATGGGCATGAGGACATGAAACGTGATGAGAGATGCCTAGTTGTTGAAAAAATGAGTTCAACTTTTCATATTCCCCTTCCCAATCAGATTGGACAGAGATGATTTTAAGATCAAATTTGCGTTCAACAAGTGCTTGAAAATTCTGAAAGACTTGAAACGCATTGGATAGTTTCTTAAGAAGATAGATCCATGTATATTTGCTGCAATCATCAATGAAACTAACATAATAAGTATGTCGACCAACAGAGGTGGGGGCAGGACCCCACACATCAGAAAATATATGTTGCAATGGTTGAGTAGAAATACTAGTGGAAACAGGGTATGGCAACTGATGAGATTTAGCTCTTTGGCACGAATCACAAATAGTCTCATGATTATGCTCACCAACAAACGGGAGCCTATTATTCCTAAGCACTTGTTGAACTAAATAAAATGAAGGATGTCCTAAACGTGCATGCCACCGTTCGACGGAAAGTTTGATGGCACCATATGCTCTTTTGTTGAGGCTTCTAAGATAAGGAATCAATGGATATAGCCCTCCCACGCATCTACCTCAATATAGAATTCTCCTCGTGGCTTGGTCCTTGATCAAATAGAAGAAAGGATGAAATTCGAGAAAAACTTTGTTATCAATGGCAATGCGATAAAGCAAATTTTGAGAGGCACTAGGAACATGAAAAATCTTTTTAAGGTGTATACCTGCATGTGGGGGTTCGATAATAGAATGACCAATATTACTTATCTGCATACCTGAACCGTCGGTGGTGTGGACTTGCTCACGGCCATGGTATTTCTCATTCATGGCCACCTTTGCAAGCTCACTGGTAATGTGACCTGTAGCTCCACTATCAACATACCAATTTGTATCCACTCCATAAGAGGTGTCTGCATGCACGACAACTCGCTTTTTCTGATATGATTGGTTTTCTTGCAGATCTAGCAAGGACCAAATTCATCAAATTCATACCCATAATTGTTGTTGTTGCCGGACTGTCCTCCTTGGTGGCCCCTATTGTTGGAGTAGAAGGGCGACCATTGCCTTGGCGACCGTTGCCACCACCACCATGATGACCCCCGCCTCCACCTTGCTGGTGACCGCCGCCGCCGTACTGGTTAGGACCACTGCCGCCACCACCACGGGAATTGTTGGAGTTGCCCCGTGATGAAGGGCGGTAGCCCTTGGAGGAGGTGCGGCCGCCGCAAGCCGCTGCGTTTGCACAAGACTTGAAGGCACCCGAGGCACCTTGAAACAACTCAACACGCTGATCAAAATTAGACATCAATGCAAATAGATGGTTGAGGGAGAGTGGCTTGGTGCGGACGTCAAGAGCAGTGATGAGGGGCTGGTAGTCGAGGTCGAGCCCGGAGAGGATGTGGGAGATGAGTTCTTCATCATCCAAGGGGCTTCGAGCAGCTGCAAGCTCGTCGGCCAGAGACCTCATGTGGGCAGAGTAGGTGGCCACGTTCTGAGTCCCCTTCTGGGCATTAGCGAGGGCGACCAGAAGATTGTTGATGCACGATTTGGAGGTGGAGGAGAACATAGTTGCAAGGTATTTCCAGAGAGCAGCAACGGTGGGGATTGATACTACCTGAATCAAAACATCTTGCGTCAGGTTGTTGAGGGGGTAGCCGAGAAGGAGCTGATGTTGCCGAACCCAAACAACATGCTTGGGATTGACGATGGTGTTGTCCTTCCCATCCTTATCCTTCACGGCAAGAAGCTTGGCTGGTTCTGAATCAGTCCCATTGAGGAGACCATAGAACCAAGCACTACAAACTTGAGGAAGAATTATTCTTGCCAAAGTATGTAGTTCTGGCGGGTGAGCTTCTCGCTGAACTGGGTGGTCAGAGCCGCGGTGGAGGTTGATGAAGACGCGATGATGATGTGTTTGTGTTTTGGTGTTTGGGAGATTGGTTTTTGGTTCTGGGTTTCTGTCGATGGGCTAGCGATCTGGTGTTCCTGGCGATGGTTCTATCGATTTGAGGAGATATTACTGGCGATGGGTTTTTTGATCTGGGGATCGCTAGATGTATCGAAAGAGTAATGCTCTGATTACCATATTAGTTTTGGTGGAACGTCTTGCCCTTTGAGGCTGACGGATACATGTTACATATTGGGGCACACCTCCCATCGACAGTGCATACAAAGAGGAGTTCGATTCAGAGAGGAATCGTTAGAACGTATTAGAAAAGGAATAGAGGTCCGGTGCTAACAAGACTTCCTAGAGAAACAAGATATGCGACAACCTCTAGAGTCCTAGAACTATACATGTTAACACCCATGTCTTGAATTACATTGATCCTTTTGGTAAGATCAAACCAAACAAACTAAACATGACTTGCCGAAATAAGCTTTACGTCATGCTACATTATTGCAGTTACCAGGGCTTTGTGTTCTTTGTACAAAACAGCCAAGACCTCAATCACTTATTCGTTGAGCACAAGCGAAGACATCCTTCATTGAGTGCACATATATGTTCAATTTTCTACGAAAACGGGCACCGGGGATCGGCTCGGGTGCCGATCCAGATCCAGCGGGGGGGGGGGGGGGGGGGAGGGGGAGCTCCGGCGAGGTGGTCCTCCGGGCGGCGGCGGCGTCGACGGGTTCGGGGGCACGGTTGCCCCGGTCTCGATCCATACGGGGTGGGGAGAGGAGGAGCGAGGCGGGGGGGGGGGGGAGTGGGTGAAGTGGGGGGACCGCTCTAGGTCAAGGGGCAGTGGGGGGTTAAGGAGGACCGGGGTGGGCCGATCGGGCGGCCCATCGGCCTGCTGGGCCGAGCCAAGGATGGGGGGGGGGTTCCTTTCCTCTTTTCTTGTTTTGTTTTACTTTTTCTTTTTTTTTCTTTTCTGTTTTAGCTAATTGTTTGGGCAACAAATGAGTTTTGTAAAACATGTGAGTTGGTCCACAAATCACAGCACAATATATCCTACCACCAAAAACTAGTTTGGGGTAAATATAATTTCATATTTATTTTGTATTCAAAAAAGGTTATTAAATAATGTTTTCAGTCAGCATTTGAGGTTGTTTAAGTCACTTATTAACTTTCAATAATGTTGTTTACAATTTTATCATAGCCTCTGATTTATCTACTATTTATTGAACATTTTAGTTTTAATATTTGAAAACTTTTATTGTTTGCTTGATTTTAAATTTCGAATTTGAAACGTTTTCAAACTAATGCGAGATTAGCAATAATAACCGAGGTGACGTGGCATCGTTAACGTGGGATTACTATAGCTTAATTATCCGGGTGTCATATAAACCACTGCGCGCCCCTCTCAACTAGCAAGGTGGGACCAAACTTTTGACGCGGGCGCAACAGCACAAGGCCTTTGGTCCCGGTTGGTGGCACCAATCGGGACTAAAGGGGTGCATTGGTACCGGTTCGTTCCATGAACCGGTACCAATGCACCCCTTTAGTCCCGGTTGGTGCCACCAACCAGGACCAAAGGCCACCGCTTCCCGCCCTTTGGGGTGCTGAAAAGAGACCTTCGGTGCCGGTTGGCGGCACCAACTGGGACTAAAGGGGGCATTGGTCCCAGTTGGTGTCACGAACCGGTACCAATGCGCTGGGTATATAAGAAAACACTTAGCAGTTTCGACCAAATCCATCAATTCTTCCCCCGACGCCCCTGCTCCTCCTCGCCGTCGCCGCCCGACGCCCCTGCTCCACCTTACCGTCGCGGCCGCCACCGACGCCGTTAGGCTGCTCGATGTCGGCGTCGCCGCTGCCACCGACGCCGTCAGGCTGCTCAACGTCGCTGCCCTCTGCCCCGATGACGGCGTCGACCCTCGCGCCCCTGCCAGCCCCGACGCGCCGCCCAGCGTGCCCCGCCGCCCCCTGTGCGCACCAGCCTACTCCCATGCCCCTCCCCTGTCCCGTGCCCCTGCCTCACCGGCGCCGACGCCTCCGCCGTGCCCCTCCGCCCCTGCCGGGTGCTAGCTATTAGATTTTTAGATGTTTTTAGATGCTATTGTAGATGTTTTTACATGTTTTTTAGATTATTTTAGTTTATGTTTAGTTTAGTTTTAAGATTAGGAAAATTTCAGATGTATAGTTATATTTATTTAGATGTATAGTTAATTTAGATTGTGCACTTTTGTATAGAAACTTTATTTTTTTCATATGTACGAAAATGTAGAATGAAAACGAAAACAAACATATAAGAAAAAACAAAAGAAAAAATGAAGAAGGACCCGCGAAGAAGGAAAAGTGAGGGGGGGGGGGGGGACGTCCGGTGCACCCCCGGCCCTCTCGCTCGGCCAAAACTCTCGAGGACACCCAAACCCTGAAAAAAAACAATGTCGGTCTCCTACCCCTCCCGCCGCGCCCCTACCCGATCGGCAAACTCTCTTGAGGCCACCCAAATTTACCAAGTTAAAGAGCATTGTCGTCGAGGCCAACCCGAACCCTTGAAGCGTTGTTGAGGCCACCCAAACCCTTGAAGCGTTGCCGAGGCCACCCCAAACCCTAGAGAAGCGTCGAGGCCAGGCCACTAATATGATTCCTTATTGTGCTTAGCTATCTAGTTCAACGTTTCCCACTAATATATCCATCTGTCATGTTTGAATAATAATTGCCATGTTGTAAATATCTGCAGAAACTATGGATCCGCACCCCCGAGACGAGGCAAAAGAAGTGGTGTTGGGGGAGATAATCGCACACGGAAGTGATGCCGTCTTGTCGTTTCTCAACGAGACATGCACCGATGGCCTGGAAAGACAGGATGAAGAAGAAGGCTACGACGATGATCAAACAATGGAGGAGGAAGGACACCGTGATGACGGCTCCGGTGACCGAATGGAGGGGGAAGGACACCTTGATGATGGCTCTGGTGACCGAACGGAGTCCTGCCAGGTATATATATATTAATTAATTAAGCATGTGTTGACTATATAGCTAATTGATGCATTGATTGTTTTTGGTATGTACATATATTAAATATCTTCTTTTTCTTCTTTTCTAGCCCTCCGGATCGAGCAACACTTCGGTAACGAGACGAGGCCCAAAGAGAAAGTTGCGCACAGATGAAAGGTAAAGTTGCGCTGGCCAACCGATTGAACCCCTTCGGACCAAGCAAAATTTAATGCTCAATGCAGGGTTCTAGTTAGGGACATGATCCCGATCAGCATCGAGCAACGGTTGAAGTAAGGACATAGACTCTCAGGTGTCTTATGTCAGTGATAGGCAGAAAGCTGATCTTTGGACTGCGCTGCAGGAAAATTTCACCTTCCCGCTAGAGGAAGATCCGGAGAATCCAGTTAAAAAGACAATGATCAAGGCTTATGCTCTTAGGAAGATGGCTAAGCTATTCAGGAGGTGGAAGAATGAGCTGAAATTATCATTTGCCGACCAAGACAAGACTCCAGAATTCATCGGCCGATTTGAGAAGATCAAAGATCAGTGGCCCGCATTTTTCACCAAAAAGAAATCTGAGAGAGCAGCGAAGATGTCAGCGACAAACAAGAAGAATGCTACAAAGAAGAAGCATCACCATCGCACGGGGTCGGGTGGCTACGTGGAAGCCCGACCGTTGTGGGACAAGGCTGAGAATGACCTCATTGATAAAGGGATCGAACTAGAGACGCGACGCTGGATAGACCGTTGCAGGACTTGGTTCTTCGGGGTTGGGGGAAAATTGGACCCTGTAACAGGGAAGTGCGTTTGGACCAACGAGCAGCTGAACACACCCATCGAGAAGCTTCAGGAGTATATCGAAAAAGCGCAGCAAGGGACCTTCGTTCCGGACAGAGAGAACGACGAGCTCACAGAGCCCCTCGGGAATCCTGAGCACCACGGACGGACACGTGGCACGCCAGGCTCCCTTTCATGGAAGGCTGGATTTCCCGACGCAGGCGTTACAAACGCCGGAGAGGAAGAAGAAAAAGGAGTTGACCCAACTACAGGCACTGCACGCAAGGGTACAAGCGCTAGAGGAACGAGACGTAGTTCGTAGCTCGCGACCTGCCGAAGCTACACCCAAAGCTACCCCGCCATCTCAGCGGAGAAGCAGTGTGGCTTCCACGGAGCTGCTTCAGGAGTCTGTCTTCACGGCTCTTGCTAGCTACCACATGGATGCTATCAAGGAGTTCAGCATTGCCACCTTATGATGCAGTGGATGGAATTCAAAGTCAAGGCGGCTGTTGGCTCTGTTGCACCTCCTAAACCTGGCGCAACTTTTCACTGCCGGCCGATTCCAGAAGGATATGCTAGGGTGATGGTGGATGAAATCACAGAAGGATTTGAGGACCTCGTGCTTGACCACCCTATGGTTGACGGGGAGACTCGGCTGGGTTCTTGTCTGAAGACTCCATGCCTATGGCGGAAGGAGCTCATCAACCTTCCGAACTGGACGCCTCCGCCTCCTCCGACGAGTCAGGGCACTCCGCCTCCTCCTCCGCCTGCTCCTCCAGCGAGTGATCAGGGCACTCGGCCTCCTTCTCTGATGCATGGTGGCACTCCTCCTCCTTCTCCGCCTGCGCCGGCGCGCCCGAGCAGCCAGCCTGCCCCTTCTCCGCCTCACCAGCAAGGGCGGAAGAGACCCACCGCCGCCCCGGCTGCTCCGGAGCATCGTAGTCCTTCTCCTCCGCCTCGTAAGTAAGCACGAAAGAAGACAGCCGCAGCCGCTCCGTCTGCTCCGGCATCTAGCAGTACAGCCAGAGGCGGGAGGCAATACAGATATGGTCCTTCTCTGAAGACTCCGCCGAAGTTACCATACGAGAGGACCGTGGAGGAAAACGCGAATATCGTGCGAGCCGAAGTGACAAACTTCTTTGAAGGGGTGAAAGCAAAGAAACATCCACCTCCGGAGGAGAAGATAGATCCGGTGAAAGTGAAGCGCACGCTGGCTGCCCTGAGGAAACCACCAAAATCTCCACCGAAAGCGAACTATGGCCGCATTATTGAAAAGTCATTTCTCGAAGCGAAGCGGTCGGGAAGTACTATCAGTGATCAAAGGTTAGCAGAACGATGAGCTGGGAAACAAATTGCCCAACTCGGCGAACAAGCGGACCAATCGTGCCCCCCGCTCAAGGTGTCTAGTGACATCGTCGCTAATGATCCGAGGATGGTGCCCGGTTATAGGAATCTTGGAGATTACCTGCCCAACGATGTACATTATGATTTCTTGGAGGTGGACGAACACAGATACGAGTACGGGAAGCCTCTCGTCAAAGATGAAAAATCTCTAACAACGATGATGTGAAGGTTCCATGATTGGTACATCAAAACCTGCAGAGAGTCTGGGGGGACGAATACTTTGAAGCTGTTCGTTAAAGAGGAGCATGACCTCGTCGGAATTGATTTGTTGCATGTTCCATTTGAGGAGTTCTTCCAGTTTTTCAATGAACACGCCCTCGATAAATTAACGGTCACTTGCTACTGTCTGTAAGTAGTACTGTTTCTGTCATTAAGTCTCTATGTATAGATCAGCTCTTTCATTGCATGTATTTTTAATTATCCTCACTATATTATGCAGATGGAAGGTCGCCGAATTGAAGAAAAGACAAATCGCTGATGTTGGGTTCATTAACACAAATCTCATAGATGCATCTGAAGTTAAATTTCATGCCGAAGATGCCGAGGCCAACTTGCTACGGTCGTTGGTAATAAATGAAAACAAAGATATAATACTCTTTCCTTACAATTTTAAGTGAGTGTTACTGTCTTGTGCATATTTGGTTTCCCTTATTATTCCAGGTTATAGTAATGTAATTGATGAGTTATGCATGAGTGCGCAGCTTCCACTATATTCTCGTAGAGATTAAGCTTGAGCGGGGACTAGTAACCGTCTTAGACTCGAGACGAAAAGATCCTAAGGAGTATGCGGACATGACTGAAATGCTCAAGAAGTAAGTTAAATCAATCATTATCGCACCATATCAGCAACTTTGTTCATTTCCTGATAACAAGTAATTGGTTTCTTTGTCTGGCAGGGTTTGGAGAAAATTCACCAAAAAAGCTCCGGGGCTGCCGAAGAAGCTGCAATTTAGACACCCAAAAGTAAGTACTACTAGCATGTTCTGCGCATCTCCTAGTGATTCAAGCGCTAGTCTCATCAATACCATTTATAGCATGCTTGCTTGTCAGTTTGATTGACCTCTATTTCTTGTAAAGTGGTTGTGGCAGGAAGCCGGGAATAATTACTTTGGATACTACGTTTGCGAGTCCATCCGCAACACGACCTGTGAGCGGGGCTACTCTGACGAACAATATGAAGTGCGTAAGCAATAATATTCACAATTTTATTTTATTACCATCATTTGTGTTGAGTTTCATTTATATATATATATATATATATATATATATATATATATATAGACCCCCCTCTTCAAATTAGATCTTTCGGATGCGGGATGAACTCCTACCACCAGATCGTATGCGAGTAATTCAAGAGGAATTGGCGGCATTCTTCCTTGACCACGTGATTGCTAAAGACGGAGAATACCATGTGGACCCTGTGTTCATATATAATTAGGAGATTATATTGGAAGAGATAATTATATTGTATACATGTAGCCAGTAGCGTTGGATAGATATACGAGAACTTGTTGTTCGACCAATCTCTCGGAGAAGGACAGGTGGTCGATATCACTTCTCTCTATATACATATGTTCATGACGATCTTCTGTTTCCTTCATTGGCTTACTAGCTAGCGTGTCGAGTCCTCTCTATACGTATAATACGTAGCGTAGGTCGACCAAGCACGGACATAAGAGAGGAAACTTCTCTCTATTAATTAATTAGATACCTAACACAATATATGAAACACCTTAATTAACCATACAAAACCCCCTATAACCCCCCTTTCAAAAAAACAACAAAAACCCCAGCCCCTGAAATGCTGACGCGTTGATGCCTATTGGTCCCGGTTGGTGCCACCAACCGGGACCAAAGGGCCTCGTGCCTGGGCTCACCGCACCGGCCACGTGGAGGCCCATCTGTCCCGGTTTGTATAAGAACCGTGACTAAAGGCCTAGGGCATTAGTAACGACACTTTAGTCCCGGTTCGACAACCGGGACAATAGGCCCTTTTTGTAAACTAACTACTGGATGTCGCTTGGAACCGGAAACCGTTACACCTGGGCTAACACTCCGACCACTCGTCGTATACTCCTGGCGTAGCACTTCTTCGCCATCGAGAACCTATGCACCTACATCGTCACTTGAGTCGATGATATGCAATATATATAGTTGAGCAACAGAAAGAGACAGACTTGGCAAAAATAGAAGCACCATATCATAAGCATAAATAACAAAGTTCATCGTACCCAAAATGCCCTAACTAGAGTGATCTTCGCTAGTCGAGGAGGACGGTTTAATTACATCTGAAATAAAGTTTCGCCGTGCATAACCGAAAGTTTGGTCATACAGAAAGTATGGACTAAACGGACACATTTTCATATATCGAAAATCACTCCAACATGTCGTGCCATCCATCCATGTCAGGGAGATAGTCCGCGAGCTTAGTGAAAGGCTTCATGTCGAGACGCTGAGAGGCTACGCGTGTTTGGACGTCCTTCTTCGTAGAACATCCCTGTTTTTTCGATGACCTCCTTCATGATGATTTGTGCAAGTTTGCGCTGGATGTGATAGAACTTAGCTCAAAGTCGATGATCCTCGATATCTCCTAAGTCCTTTGCACATTGCAGAATATGGGCATCGCCGGATTTAGGTGACATGCGAAGGTTCTGGTGATCCCGTCTGTACTCCAGCATGTGGTGTAGGGCATAGAATCCATCATTAAGAGAATCACTCGGTTGCTGGATGCAGCAGAAGTCGGTCTTATGGCTGAAGGCGGGCCTGCCTTCCCTTGTCTTCTTGTCGTTGACCTCTCCACCCCGTTTGCCGTAGTAAAAGATAGCACTGTCGAGAACAAACTTGATGTGGGTGTAATCCTTTTTGCTAATGTTCTTCGACGAGTTCAAGTAAAGAGCGTGGGAGTATCGGGGATAGAGGATGATGAGGACGGCGCGCCCGCCGCTGCGCAAAATAATTACACCTCAAATTAATTAGCCTCCACCGTGCAAATGAATGATTGAAATGAAAGGAAGGATATCCGCGCGGATGACTTACAGGGGAGGATAAGGCACGAGAATCGCTTCCTCGTCCTTATTGGGGAGCATGAAATTGACGAGGTAGTCCCTCGCGTATTCACAGTGCTTTGCGTAGACTCCCAAGAAGCCCTCGTGCATGAAGTACGTGTCAGCGACACAGATAAAAGGTATCTGCTCAACCCTGATGAGGTTGTTCATGTGCAAGGGATAAAGGCGGACAAACGTAAAATCCAGCTTCTTCCAGTGAAACATGTCAAAGATGTAAACGAATCGAAGGAATAACTTCTCCGCGGGGAATGTGTCGACGTACGACAATTGTCACGGCATGTTAACCACGTAGAGCGGGTATCCTGGATTTTCCAAGGCAATGAGGCCTTTCTCTCTCTGCAGCACATCCTCATGAAGTCTCCTTACATCGCCGAATCTATCCCCAATCGCTGCTTTTGGTAGGATCGGTTCACCGGCGATATGCCATTTTGCCGCATCGGGGATATCTATACGGTCTTGAACCAGATGCTGCTGAGGCGGCTAGATCATAGAAGCAGCTTTTTTGCCTTTCCTCGGTCTCTTCCTATACTTCTTTACTACCGGAAGGTTGTCCATAATACGTTCAGACTCCGGAGGCGGCAATTCAGGCACCGACTCATGACGCTCAAACCCTAAGTAGGCGCCAGTATTGACATACTGTTGTGTGTCATCGTCATCATCATCCTCATCTATGGCAACGTCACCAGCGACTAATCGAGCCTCTTCCTCACCCCCTCCGCTATCATCCAGCACGACAACCAACGCTAATTAGGTAGGTGATGTGTTGATGTTCGTACCAAACTGCGTGCTCATGGGTGTGCTCTCTGCCGCCTCCAGACGAAGCAGACTCTTTGGCCACAATAGGACCCACCCGTTGCAACAATCACCAAGCCACCGCGGGGCCTGAAATTTGCCGGAACGTTAATGAATCAACATTCTGGCAAAACATAGGCCACTCGGCTTCATTCCCTGGAAACAACAAAGCCACTTGGGCACAATCGAACCACTTCAACGAAAAGATATAACATGAGCAAACACTATTGAGGAATTTGCATATAACATGGCCACTTCAATGAAAAGATAGAATCAACAATAATGGAATATGCAAATGAACATCAATGACAAAGATCATATAGCAACAATCTTGTTTTTTGTTTACATAGGAACTATTAGTTTAACCAAGTTTTTGAAAATAAAAACAATTCTGTTTTTTGTTTATAGCTAAATGCCATAGCTACTGTTTCTTATTTATAGCTAAATACTTTTGTTTTTTGTCTAAAGCTAAAAGTCCAGGAACTCCATTTTCTCTAACACTTCTGACCTCACCAAAATTTCCACAGCAAGACCTTAGTACCTACACCCAATTTCTTCAAAAATATTCAGGTCCATAGTCCAAATAATTCAAATTTTATTTGAATGAAATTTGGAACATATTCAGGTCCATAGTCCAAATAATTTTTTATAGCTAAGTGTTTTTTCTTTATAGCCTCTATTAATTTAAATCTAAATGCTACTATTATTTACATACCCTCTATTAATTTTAAAGCTAATGGAATTACTGTTTAGGCATTTTCATAAAAATTGCCCTAGCTAATTTCCTAAAAAATTGCTAATCATTTTTCCTAAATTCTAAAAAATGCCTACTGCCCTAAACAAATCTAGGGTTCATATGAACATCAACACATCATCAACATATATATGAATTGCCCTAACAGAGAGAGAGAGAGGAGGGTAGGGGAGAGGAGTGGCAGAGCCTTACGGTCGGCGGTGAGGGCAGGCTCTTGCTCAAGCGGCGGAGGTCCTGGGTGGGCTCAGGCGGCGGCGGTGAGGTCGAGGGCGGCAGTGAGCTCGAGGGAGGTGACGGTGAGGTCGGCGACGGCCTCGGGCGGCGACTGTGAGGTCGAGGGCGTCCTCAGGGGCCGGCGGTGTGGTCGTAGGCAGCAGGGCGACGATGGCGATGGAGTAGTTGGGGGACAGGGGGAGTGGAGGGGAAGGACTTAGTGAAATTTTGAGCCCGTGCAGCCGGGGGTTAAGTCAAACTAGCAGCAACTTGTTTTGCCAAAACGCACTATAGCTAAGTTAGCTATAGCGTTTTCCAGCAAAACGCACTGCAGCTATTCCTTTCTGTTTTATTTTTCTTTTTCTTTTGTTTTCTTTACATTTTATTTTTTTTCATTTCTCCTTTTTCTATTTCTTTCATTTTCTACTTACTTTTCTATTTATTTTCTTTTTCATAGCAGTAGCGCTCTACAACATAAACGCACTGCTGCAAAGTTTTTAGCAGTAGCGTGCTTCTGGAAGAATCGCTACTACTATTCCTATCATGGAACGACATCAACATGTCGTGGTAAAATTTTTGTCCCATTAGGGGTAGGTTTGGGTATATGCTTCTCAAAAACTTGAGCTTCTCAAAACAAGCATGATGGTTTCAGTATGGAACGTCCCACCTTTGGGACGAAAAAACAATATCCATTGCCTCTTATTGCTTTCAAAATTTTTCTCATGTCAACATCGAACAACAGGAGTGTTGTGTCAATATTTGTGATTTTTCAGGGTTCATTTGGACATTTTTATGCATTAACTGAGTTTTCAATGCATTTATGTGCATAATTCAAATTTGAACTACATGCACATTCTCTAGTGCATATAAATTGGTTGACAAATCAAATCAGTGTCCTTGGGTGCATGCTTAGGTCCCATGCAAGAAATGGGATTGAATTAACACTAGAGCACCATTGACTGCGGCAGAACGTTGAGATACTTTATTTTTAAATTCTAGTAAATCCAAAACTCGTCTGAAATTCATGAAACTGGGCATGCTATCATGGAATGGCACCTGACATGCTGTGGTATTTTTTCGTGTCCATTTTGAGAGAAGGCGCACTCGAATAATGACAGCCAACAAAGGCATTTTGAAAAAATAGCTGCCAATTTAATATCTCAAACGTTCTTATAATTCAAACTGTGTGTGTTCTGTTAACCATTCACATGATGCCATGTGTCTTGGTTTTATTTGCTATAGGAGGTGCCGTGCGGACAACTGCTTGACCTTGACTAAACGGGATGCGTGCGATCGCAGTCCGGTGCGCAGGCTGACCGAGAGGCATGCAAGGTGTCCTCGGATGCGCAGGCTCACCGGGAAGCATGCCCACTGACTTCCATGGCCCCCGCCTTCCCTCTCTGTGCGTGCGCCCCCTCAGCGGCATGGGACGCCGCCGACGAACGCTACCTCTCAGCGCCGCAGCTGCCGTCCTCCCGTGCCCCGCCCTTCGATGCCAGGACGACATGATGCAATGTGAGAGCAGGATTTGTGCATCTCTTCAACACAAACGGTTCTTTTGGATGACCCGTGTGCAACCACTTACAAACTATTTGGTAAGATTTGCATCTGTCATATTGGGTATGTTGCCATTTGTGAAACTGGAAAGATTGACATTTCTTGATCTACTAACATTGCCATTTGTCAACCTTGTAACATCGCGATTTGTCAAAATATGAACCTAAAAATCACTAGCAGTATCTAATTTTTGCAACTAAAATACAGTAATTAAGCATAGATTTCATTCATAGATTAAGCAGTCATTCTTAATTTATACAAATAGTTCAACTCAACAGCTGAATCGACCAAACTTTTCCCCAATTGTTGCCAACCATGTATTGAAATAGCTAGTTCGACTATATATACTAGATAATTTTAAGTACGTTTGTACAGTTCCACCACATCTATAGTCAACTGAACTGAACAAAATAGCCCCTAAATACTACTACTGCGGAGGGACTTTGTACTACTTTCGGCTGCCTCTCCTCTGCCGAGCACGCTCAGTAAGAGGTGGAGGAGGAGGAGACTATCGACGAGCTGGGCAACCGCAATACGGTGCCTGCCGCTGCTGCAGCTTCAGCGACGCTCACCTCGAACGCCCTGTGCCTCTCCAGACGACCCCTCTCCAAGCAGTGGTTCTCCTCGTTGATCTCCTGATTCCTCACCTCTGAGGCGGCGTGTGCCGCGGCCACGGTGGCGGTCAGGCTCTCTGCATGCTCGATGAGGTGCTCCTCCTCCTCCCGTAGGAACTCGGTGTAGCGCGGAAGATCGCTAATGCACATGCGAGCATCCACCTCCGCCTCCAACCTTCGGGCGACGGTGGCGGAGCGGGTGATGACCCCGGCGGTCGAGGTGGGCTGGCAGCCATGACGGCCGACGATGGGGTGGTGGCCACGACCACCACCTCCCTCCTTTGGGCGGTGGTGGTGGAGCGAGTGATGGCCACGGTGGCCGGCAATGGGGTGGCGGCCACGACGGCCACCTCCCGCCTTCGGGCCGCGGTAGCGGAGCGGGCGACGGCCCTGGCTTTCGACGGTGGTGTGGAGGCAATGGCGGCCGACAATAGCTACTGATTTGCACCGTCGGCGGAGCGTGTGGTGGGTGTTCCGCGCACACCCAACAGGGACGCCACGCGCACTACACTACGCTGGGGACTGTGCCGCCGCCGCGGTGTAGCCTCCCAGTTGAAGCTGTCCTCTGATGACGGCGGAGTAGCCGAGCGACGATGACGGACCAGTGCCATTGGCGATTGTGGGAGAAGCAGACGAGATAAGCTACACGGAGGGAGGGGAAAATGCAACGCATGACTCGTCGGCCGTGAGGGTTTTTATAGGAGGCCGGTAAGCATTGGGATTTTGGGGGATTTCACCGAGTCGGGCGGGAAGCTTGCACAAGAACCTGCAAGGTTGCGCGGGAATGGGCTCATCGACGATTTATTGGTACCACTTCGAGCCACCGTTTGGCCAAATGAACGCCCCCGCGCGTTGCGCAAGCTTGCGTTGTAAGCCGTCTGCGGCAGTGGGGTGACAAGACGTGTGAGAGGAGGACGAAAGTCCACATACACACACGGTTAATAAAAAAATGTGTGTGATTTAATTACCAACTATACCCCCTCCTGGTTTATAAGTAGGATTTAACTAATAAAATAAGAATGCATGTCGCCAAAGATTATATAGTTGGATTCGTATTTGAACATAGTTTCCAATTATATAATTTTAATAACATGCATTAACATTTTGTGGATTAAATTTCAGGGCAAAGTATGGCACAGAATATAAAGGGGACTATAGACTAGGCGGAGGTTATAGCACACGGCCGGTCTCTACGCAGCAACGTAGCTGTCGGCCGGCTTGTAGGCGACCATTTCCTGCGTGTTCAACAGCTCTATGTGTGTAGTTCCTTGCGGTTCAGGCGGCCGCGGCGCACCCTGCTCGCGTCCCGCCACGTGCGCTCTGCACTCGCGTCCCTTCGGGTGCTCTGCCCTCATCTCTCCACGCGCGCTGCCAGTGTTTGGGGCCGGCACACGATCACGCACATTCATCTGCATGTGGTAGCGCCGGACGCGGCGCAACGATGCAGTTACCCGCTACAAAAACTGCCATGCGGACGCGCAGAGAATCCAGGCTGCCCGACCCCCATTTATTCCTGCGACCATTTACCTTACATCTCTTGCGTCACACGTCACAATAAGCACACCCACGACGACACATACATAGAGGACATCCCGCGGTTCCAATGGCGTTCCCCATGGATCCAATGGCGTTCCCAGCAGCCGACGATGACAATGGCGGACAGTTCACCATGGATCACGCAGTGGACACCCATGTGAAGGGGAAGGCCCTCTCGGTGGTGTACACGAACTAACCGGTCTCGATGGAGAGCTCCATCCAAACTATGGAGAGTTCCTTGCCGAGGACAAGTATCGAGTGGTCGGCTTTGACCTGGAGTACACCATCGGTCGTGCCGGGCACGATCAGAAGGTTGCCGTCGCCCAGTTGTGCCTGTGACATGACGTCCTCGTCTACCACTACCACCTTGCCACAAGGCCTTGCGAGCATTTCTCTAGGTTTATCAACAGCTCCGACTACAGTTTCGCTACTGTGGACACCACCAACGATCTAAAAGCTCTCAAGGTTTCGGACTTGAAATGCCTGAATCTTGTCAACATCCAGCACCACTACAAGGTCTGGGGCGGCGACAAAAACAAACTGAACTCCCTGGTTGACCTCGCCTCAGCCATCATCGACCCCTACTACATGAAGATGAAGAACGAGAGCAATAAGAACAAGAACGCCTGGCACAGTGTGTGGCATGAGAGACTGGATGAACAACATGTCAAGTACATAGCCATGGACGCGTACACAAGCTACGAGATGTACACGCGGATCTTTGACATGAGGAAGTGTCTTCTTCCTGCCCAGACGAGGTATCGAGCCACATAGCAGTGGCGGGAGCGTCACAAGAAGTAGATGACTAGACAATCGTTTGTCCTACTTTAGAATGCATGCAATTGTTTATTGAGGTGTGTGAGAATAATCTGTATAGTCAGTTATGTAATTGGATGTTTATTTCAATTATATATATACATGTTATTCTACTGTAGACAGAGCAAATCTCACGGCTTATTAACAGCAATCATCTCTGTTATTATTCTTCTTCGCACACATTTCCGATAACGGACCTATTTGCCGCGTATCACACACATCTTGTTCAGTTGAACCATTTCCATTGTGTTGCCAAATCACATACAGTTCATCCTCGTGAACCGTATGATGTATATCACACACGCCTTCATATGGCTGCCCGTTTCTTTTGTTCCTCCTCATCCCAAACAGTTAATTGAACTGAACCGTATGCCGTGCATCACACACGCAACTAAAATCTGAATCGTGTTTGATGCATCCGTCATCGCAAATGTTTTGCACCTTTTTTGACTACTTTTTTACACCACCGTTTGCGATTATGGCATCACACATAGTTTCGTTGAAGGGTCTCTAGTAGCAGTGTCACATTTGGACCATCCTGCAGTAGTGTACCATACATTCCATTGGGGTCCATGCCTATGAAATCATTGTCCTTATCATCCATGTCTTTTGCCTTCCTTGCTTCCATCACCCATGTCCTTATCATCCTTTCCTGTATCACCCAAGTTTTCGCCATCGGTGCCTTTATCATCCATGTCGTTATGCTTCCAACAAAACCATATAGTCAATGTTACGGATGGATAGCATACATCATAATTATCTACAACTCTCCTTAAATAATTGATTTAATTTTTCATATCGGATTCATGTACATAACTTAGTACTTTAAAATCTCTAAGTAAGTTTAAAATATGCCATAACTAAATCCACAAATATTTGATTGATTGTACATGTTGTAACCGATCATTTGATTGCTTCTGAATATGATGTAAGGATATCACATAATGCTTCATGTATTAGCTGAGGCTAAATTCACTACTGTAATCGTCCATGAATCCTTGAAATGCCAAGATAAATCCACCCTCATAGATCAAGCATCTCCTAACTAAATCCAAAATAACTTTGATACGTCTCCAACGTATCTATAATTTTTGATTGCTCCATGCTATATTATCTACTGTTTTGGACTATATTGGGCTTTTCCACTTTTATATTATTTTTGGGACTAACCTATTAACCGGAGGCCCAGCCCAGAATTCCTTTTTTTGCCTATTTCAAAGTTTCGGAGAAACAGAATATCAAACGGAGTCCAAACGGAATAAAATCTTCGGGAACGTGATTTTCTCACCGAACATGATCCAGGAGACTTGGACCCTACTCCAAGAAGTACCAAAGGCGGTCACGAGGGTGGGGGGCGCGCCCCCCCTATAGGGTGCGCCCCCTGCCTCGTGGGACCCTCGATGCTCCTCCGACGTACTCCTTCCTCCTATATATACCTACGTACACCCAAACAATCAGAACAGGAGACAAAAACCTAATTCCACCGCCGCAACCTTCTGTATCCACGAGATCCCATCTTGGGGCCTGTTCTGGAGCTCCGCCGGAGAGGGCCGTCATCACGGAGGGCTTCTACATCATCATAGCCTCTCCGATGAAGTGTGAGTAGTTTACCTCAGACCTTCGGGTCCATAGTTAGTATCTAGATGGCTTCTTCTCTCTTTTTGGATCTCAATACAAAGTTCTCCCCCTCTCTTGTGGAGATCTATTCGATGTAATCTTCTTTTGCGGTGTCTTTGTTGAGACCGATGAATTGTGGGTTTATGATCAAGTCTATCTTTGAATTATATTTGAATCTTCTCTGAAATCTTTTATGTATGATCGGTTATCTTTGCAAGTCTCTTCGAATTATCAGTTTGGTTTGGCCTACTAGATTGGTTTTTTCTTGCCATGTGAGAAGTGCTTAGCTTTGGGTTTGATCTTGCGGTGTCCTTTCCCAGTGACAGAAGGGGCAGCAAGGCACGTATTGCATCGTTGCCATCGAGGATAACAAGATGGGGTTTATTTCATATTGCATGAATTTATCTCTCGACATCATGTCATCTTGCTTAAAGCATTACTCTGTTTCCAACTTAATACTCTAGATGCATGCTGGATAGCGGTCGATGAGTGGAGTAATAGTAGTAGATGCAGAATCGTTTCGGTCTACTTGTCACGGACGTGATGCCTATATACATGATCATACCCTAGATATTCTCATAACTATGCTCAACTCTGTCAATTGCTCAACAGTAATTTGTTCACCCACCGTAGAATACTTATGCTCTTGGAAGCCACTAGTGAAACCTATGGCCCCCGGATCTATTCTCATCATATCAATCTCCATCACTTTAATCTTGCTTTGCTTTTTTACTTTGCCTTTTACTTTTCACTTTGCATCTCTATACCAAAAATACCAAAAACATTATCTATCAGTTCTCACTTTCGTAAGTGACCGTGAAGGGATTGACAACCCCTAATCGCGTTGGTTGCGAGTTGCTATCGTTTTGTGCAGGTACGAGGGACTTGAGCGTGGCCTCCTACTGGATTGATACCTTGGTTCTCAAAAACTGAGGGAAATACTTACGCTACTCTGCTGCATCATCCTCTCCTCTTCGGGGAAAACCAACGCAAGCTCAAGAGGTAGCAAGAAGAATTTTTGGCGCCATTGCCGGGGAGGCTTACGCAAAAGTCAAGTCAAGATTTGGATTCCCGACAATGGGCAATTTCTGGCGCCGTTGCCGGGGAGTCTACGCAAAAAGTCAACATACCAAGTACCCATCACAATCCCTATCTCTCGCATTACATTAGTTGCCATTTGCCTCTCGTTTTCCTCTCCCCCACTTCACCCTTGCCATTTTATTTGCCCTCTCCTTCTCCTTCTCCTTCTCTCTTTCTGTTTGCCTTTTTTCTCGCTTGCCTTTTGTTTGCTCATGTGTTGGATTGCTTGTTTGTCACGATGGCTAAAGATACTACCAAATTGTGTGACTTCACCAATACCAATAATAATAATTTCCTTAGGACTCCGATTGCTCCTCTTGCCAATACTGAATCTTGTGAAATCAATACAGCCTTGTTGAATCTTGTTATGAAAGATCAATTCGCCGGCCTTCCTAGTGAAGATGCCGCTACTCATATTAATAGCTTCATTGATTTATGTGATATGTAAAAGAAGAAAGACGTCGATAATCATGTTGTTAAATTGAAGCTATTTCCTTTTTCGCTTAGAGATCGTGCTAAAGCTTGGTTTTCGTCTTTGCCTAAAAATAGTATTGATTCTTGGAACAAGTGCAAAGATGCTTTTATCTCAGTATTTTCCTCCCGCTAAGATTATCGCCCTTAGAAACGATATTATGAATTTTAAGCAACTTGATCATGAACATGTTGCACAAGCTTGGGAGAGAATGAAATTAATGCTACGTAATTGTCCTACACATGGTTTGAACTTATGGATGATTATACAAAATTTTTATGCCGGATTGAATTTTGCTTCTAGAAATCTTTTAGATTCGGCCGCGGGAGGCACTTTTATGGAAATCACTTTAGGAGATGCTACTAAACTCCTAGATAATATTATGGTTAATTATTCTCAATGGCACACTGAAAGATCTACTAATAGAAAAGTGCATGCGATAGAAGAAATCAATGTTTTGAGTGGAAAGATGGATGAACTTATGAAATTATTTGCTACTAAAAGTGTTTATTCTGATCCTAATGATATGCCATTGTCTACTTTGATTGAGAATAATAATGAATCTATGGATGTGAATTTTGTGGGTAGGAATAATTTTGGTAACAACGCGTATAGAGGGAATTTTAATCCTAGGCCTTATCCTAGTAATCCTTCTAATAATTATGGAAATTCCTACAACAACTCTTATGGAAATTATAATAAGATGCCCTCTGAATTTGAGAATAGTGTCAAAGAGTTTATGAATTCACAAAAGAATTTTAATGCTTTGCTTGAAGAGAAATTGCTTAAAGTTGATGATTTGACTAGGAACGTTGATAGAATTTCTCTTGAGGTTGATTATTTAAAGATTAGATCTATTCCTCCAAAGCATGATATCAATGAGTCTCTCAAAGCCATGAGAATTTCCATTGATGAGTGCAAGGAAAGAACCGCTAGGATGCGTGCTTCCAAATATGCCTTTATTAAAGCTTGTTCTTCCAATTCCTATGAAAATCAAGATGAAGATCTAAAAGTTATTGATGTGTCCCCTATCAAATCCTTGTTTTGCAATATGAATCTTGATGAAACTGAATATGATCTTCCTTTACCTAGAAGGCGTTCTAAAATTCGGAGTATTTAGACCTTTATGATGAAATTGATGAAAGTGGGATTGAAAGAAATAAAACCCTAGATGTTGCTAAACCCACTATATTGGATTTCAAGGAATTTAATTATGAAAGTTGCTCTCTAATTGATTGTATTTCCTTGTTGCAATCCGTGCTAAATTCTCCTCATGCTTATAGTCAAAAGAAAGCCTTTACCGAACATATTGTTGATGCTTTGATGTAATCCTATGAAGAAAAACTTGAGTTGAAAGTCTCTATTCCTAGAAAACTCTATGATGAGCGGGAAACAACCATTAAAATTGAAATTAAAGATCATGAGTTTTATACTTTGTGTGAGTTGGGTGCTAGTGTTTCCACTATCCCCAAAACTTTGTGTCATTTGCTAGATTTCCATGATTTTTGACGATTGCTCTCTAAATTTGCATCTTGCGGATTCCACTATAAAAAAACCTATGGGTAGAATTAACGATGTTCTTATTGTTGCAAATAGGAATTATGTGCCCATAGATTTTATCATTCTTGATATAGATTGCAATCCTTATTGCCCTATTATTCTTGGTAGACCTTTCCTTAGAACGGTTGGTGCGATTATTTATATGAAGGAATGGAATATTAGATTTCAATTTCCATTAAAAAGGGCATGGAACACTTTCCTAGAAATAAAATAAGATTTCCATATAAAACTATCATGAGAGCCACCTATGGATTGCCTACCAAAGATGGCAATACCTAGGTCTATCCTCGCTTTTATGCCTAGCTAAGGGCGTTAAACGATAGCGCTTGTTGGGAGGCAACCCAATTTTATTTTTGATTTTTTTCTTTTTGCTTCTGTTTAGGAATAAATAATCCATCTACCTTCTGTTTAGATGTGGTTTTGTGTTTTATTTAGTGTTTGTGCCAAGCTAGACCTATTGGATCTTCTTGGATGATAGTTATTTGATCTTGCTGTAATTTCCAAAAGCTTTGCGCTTAGTGCCCGAATTATTAAAAATCACCAGAACGTGATAAAATTCTGATTCTAATTGCTGCTGATCAATAAACAAATTGTATAGCTCTTATAATTTTGGTGGATTTTTTGGAGTTCATAAGTTTGCGTTAGTTACAGATTACTATAGACTGTTCTGTTTTTGACAGATTATGTTTTTCGCGTGTTGTTTGCTTATTTTGATGAATCTATGGCTAGTATTGGAGGGTATGATCTATAGAGAACTTGGAATACAGTAGGTTTAACACCAATAGAAATAAATAATGAGTTCATTACAGTACCTTGAAGTGGTTTTCTGTTTTCTTTCTCTAACGGAGCTCACGAGATTTCTATTGAGTTTTGTGTTGTGAAGTTTTCAAGTTTTGGGTGAAATCTTTTGATGGATTATGGAACAAGGAGTGGCAAGATCCTAAGCTTGGGTATGCCCATGCACCCCCAAGATAATCCAAGGACACCAAAAGTCAAAGCTTGGGGATGCCCCGGAAGGCATCCCCTCTTTCGTCTACTTCCATCGGTAATTTACTTGGAGCTATATTTTTATTCACCACATGATATGTGTTTTGCTTGGAGCGTCTTGTATTATTTGTGTCTTTGTTTGTTAGTGTGCCACAGTCATCCTTGCTCTACACACCTTTTGAGAGAGCCATTTGTGAATTAAAATTTGATAGAATACTCTATGTGCCTCACTTATATCTTTTGAGCGTTGTAGTTTTGCTCTATGTGCTTCACTTATATCTTTTGAGCGTTGTAGTTTTGCTCTATGTGCTTCACTTAGATCTTTTAGAGCACGGTGGTGGATTTTTTTTAAAGAAACTATTGATCTCTCATGCTTCATTTAGATCATTTTGAGAGTCTTAATAGCATGGTAAATTGCTTAATAATAATATGCTTGGTATTCAAGATATGTGAAACTTCCTTTTGAGTGCGTTGAATACTAAGAAAAGATTGAAACTTGATAATTGTTTTGAGATATTAAGATGGTGATATTAGAGTCATGCTAGTTGAGTAGTTGTGAATTTAAAGAATACTTGCGTTAAAGTTTGTGATTCCCGTAGCATGCACATATGGTGAACCGTTATGTGATGAAGTCGGAGCATAATTTATTTATTGATTATCTTCCTTATGAGTGGCGGTTGGGGGCGAGCGATGGTCTTTTCCTACCAATCTATCCCCCTAGGAGCATGCGCGTAATACTTTGCTTTGATAACTTCTAAATTTTTACAATAAGTATATGAGTTCTTTATGACTAATGTTGAGTCCACGGATTATATGCATTTTCCCCTTCCTTCCACTATTGCTAGCCTCTATTACCGCACACCTTTCGCCGGTATCATACACCCACCATATACCTTCCTCAAAACAGCCACCATACCTTCCTATCATGGCATTTCCATAGCCATTCCGAGATATATTTCCATGCAACTTTCCACCGTTCTGTTTATTACGACACGCTCCATCATTGTCATATTGCTAGCATGATCATGTAGTTGACATCGTATTTGTGGAAAAGCCACCGTTCATAATTCTTTCATACATGTCACTCATGAATCATTGCATATCCCGGTACACCGCTGGAGGCATTCATATAGAGTCATATTTTGTTCTAAGTATCGAGTTGTAATTGTTGAGTTGTAAGAAAAATAAAAGTGTGATGATCATCATTTTTTGGAGCATTGTCCCAAGTGAGGAAAGAATGATGGATACTATGATTCCCCCCACAAGTCGGGATGAGACTCCGGACTTAAAAAAGAGAAAAAAAGAGGCCATACAAAAAGAAAAGAGAAAAGGCCCAAATAAAAAAATGAGAGAAAAAGAGAGAAGGGACAGTGTTACTATCCTTTTACCACACTTGTGCTTCAAAGTAGCACCATGATATTCATGATAGAGAGCCTCCTATGATATCACTTTCATATACTAGTGGGAATTTTTCATTATAGAACTTGGCTTGTATATTCCAATGATGGGCTTCCTCAAATTGCCCTAGGTCTTTGTGAGCAAGCAAGTTGGATGCACACCCACTTAGTTTATTTTGTTGAGATTTCATATACTTATAGCTCTAGTGCATCCGTTGCATGGCAATCCCTACTCACTCACATTGATATCTATTAAAGGGCATCTCCATAGCCCGTTGATACGCCTAATTGATGTGAGACTATCTTCCCCTCTTTTTGTCTTCTCCACAACCACCATTCTATTCCACATATAATGCTATATCCATGGCTCACGCTGATGTATTGCGTGAAGATTGAAAAAGTTTTGAAAATGTTAAAGTATGAAGCAATTGCTTGGCTTGTCATCGGGGTTGTGCATGATTTAAATACTTTTTGTGGTGAAGATAGAGCATAGCCAGGCTATATGATTTTGTAGGGATAACTTTCTGTGGCCATGTTATTTTGAGACGACATAATTGCTTTGTTAGTATGCTTGAAGTATTATTATTTTTTATGTCAACATAAACTTTTGTCTTGAATTTTTCGAATCTGAATATTCATACCACAATTAAGAAGATTTGCATTGAAATTATGCCAAGTAGCACTCCGCATCAAAAATTCTCTTTTTATCATTTACCTACTCGAGGACGAGCAGGAATTAAGCTTGGGGATGCCTGATACATCTCCAATGTATCTATAATTTTTTATTGCTCCATGCTATATTATCTACTGTTTTGGACTATATTGGGCTTTATTTTCCACTTTTATATTATTTTTGGGACTGACCTATTAACCGGAGGCCCAGCCCAGAATTGCTGTTTTTTTTGCCTATTTTAGAGTTTTGGAGAAACAGAATATCAAACGGAGTCCAAACGGAATAAAATCTTCGGGAACGTGATTTTCTCACCGAACATGATCCAGGAGACTTGGACCCTACTCCAAGAAGTACCGGAGGCGGTCACGAGGGTGGGGGGCACGCCCCCTACAGGGCGCGCCCCCGCCTCGTGGGCCCCTCGGTGCTCCTCCGACGTAGTCCTTCCTCCTATATATACCTACGTACCCCCAAACGATCAGAACAGGAGCCAAAAACCTAATTCCACCGCTGCAACCTTCTGTATCCACGAGATCCCATCTTGGGGCCTGTTCCGGAGCTCCGCTGGAGAGGGCCGTCATCACGGAGGGCTTCTACATCATCATAGCCTCTCCAATGAAGTGTGAGTAGTTTACCTCAGACCTACGGGTCCATAGTTAGTAGCTAGATGGCTTCTTCTCTCTTTTTGGATCTCAATACAAAGTTCTCCCCCTCTGTTGTGGAGATCTATTCGATGTAATTTTCTTTTGCGGTGTATTTGTTGAGACCGATGAATTGTGGGTTTATGATCAAGTCTATCTTTGAATAATATCTGAATCTTCTCTGAATTCTTTTATGTATGATTGGTTATCTTTGCAAGTCTCTTCGAATTATCAGTTTGATTTGGCCTACTAGATTGGTTTTTCTTGCCATGGGAGAAGTGCTTAGCTTTGGGTTCGATCTTGCGGTGTCCTTTCCCAGTGACAGAAGGGGCAGCAAGGCACGTGTTGCATCGTTGCCATCGAGGATAACAAGATGGGGTTTATTTCATATTGCATGAATTTATCTCTCTACATCATGTCATCTTGCTTAAAGCGTTACTCTGTTTCTAACTTAATACTCTAGATGCATGCTGGATAGCGGTCGATGAGTGGAGTAATAGTAGTAGATGCAGAATCATTTCGGTCTACTTGTCACGAACGTGATGCCTATATACATGATCATGCCCTAGATATTCTCATAACTATGCTCAATTCTGTCAATTGCTCAACAGTAACTTGTTCACCCACCGTAGAATACTTATGCTCTTGAGAGAAGCCACTAGTGAAACCTATGGCCCCCGGGTCTATTCTCATCATATCAATCTCCATCACTTTAATCTTGCTTTGCTTTTATTACTTTGCCTTTTACTTTTCACTTTGCATCTCTATACCAAAAATATAAAAAACATTATCTATCAGTTCTCACTCTCATAAGTGACCGTGAAGGGATTGACAACCCCTAATCACGTTGGTTGCGAGTTGTTATCGTTTTGTGCAGGTACGAGGGACTTGAGCGTGGCCTCCTACTGGATTGATACCTTAGTTCTCAAAAACTGAGGGAAATACTTACGCTACTCTGCTGCATCATCCTCTCCTCTTTGGGGAAAACCAACGCAAGCTCAAGAGGTAGAAAACTTCAAACTCCATTAAAAATTATCTTCTAACAAAATCCAAAATAACTCCAAACTCAATTCAAAAATATCTCCTAACTAAATCCAAAATAACTTTCTTTGAATCAAAATATGCTGACAACTTTCTCTTGCCACATAACCCTAACTAAGTCCTTCACTATGTCCTAGCTAAATCCGAATTACACTTCCTTTCAATCGAAATCTAGTCACAACTTTCTCAAAGCCTAAACCCTAAACCTCATATCACATATCCTAAACCATAATCAAATCTAACCCTATTGGTACTATGCAGAAGGGACCAAACAGGACTTGAGATGGATAGGCACTTATATCTGAGATGTCAATGCGAATATCGGGGTTGATAAAGTTGGTGCGCCGTGATGAGGATGATCTGGCCTCGCGTCGGGGAAATGGGCATCGGATCGGGGAAGGAGGGGATTAGGCGGCTCCTCAGAAGATCTGGTGCCGCGACCCGAGGGGGTCACGTGCGATGAAGGGGGGAGTAGGAGGAGGAGGATGGAGTGCCACGGCGAGTGCGTGCGATGGTGATCAGCGGCGATCGAGGTGGCAATGTGTTCGCCGGAGACTAGAGCTCGAGAGGAGATGACGAACCGCTCAAACCCGAATTCAAATGACCACGCACGATGATGTGGTGTTATAATTAAGTGCAATATTAATGCAATTAAGTTAATTGGAAAATTTAGGATAGGAATGACCCTGGACTTTATTGGGCCAATTAAAGATAAATATTTTTTAGGTTGAAAACACCCTTGGGATTTAAAAAGGCCCAGTTAGTGTTATCCATTATTTCGCCCATATAATACACGTGCTCTGGTGTATTATAATACACCATAAAATTTCTTAAGAAAAAAGGTTATTCGATCCCGGCTCGCTGAATATATGTTCGCATGGCATCTCCAGTGTTTGAGGTCCTGCTGATAGCATAGAGATGTGGCTTGTGGTGCTCCAGTGTAGATGAAGCAGAGGCCCTCCATTGTTGACTTGAGTCCATATGCTTGTAATTATGGAATGAGACACATCATCCTCGGTGAATCCTATCTCACAGTGGCAAAGGAAAAACGTCCTGTCAAAGGACATGGGTCCTGGACAAAAAGACCGCTTGGCCCCCGCGTCGCTCCTGCAGGGGCGACTCGGGCGGCTCAATCCCTAGCCAGCCGCCGGGGCTCCCTCCCCCTTTTCCTCTCCCTCGTCGCAGCCAGAGGGGGTCACCGGAACACCGCACGGCCGTCGGGGATGGTGGCGGCGAGGATCTGGTCGCTCCGCCCCTTTGGAGGATTTTAGAGCCGAGTTGGCGACCTGAGGGGGTGGTGCTGCATCGCCCTCAGCATACGGCGGCAGCCGGTGCTGACCGCCCATCTCAGATGTGTGGGCGGCATGGTGACGACATGCGATGGCTGTGGTGCGCGGTGGCCTCGGGGCCAACTGCATCAGATCTGATGGCTTCTTCCTCTTCAAGCTCTTGCCACCCTCCTCTCAGATCCGCTCTGCGGCGGTCTCCGGGCACCGTAGCTGTGTCTCCTCTCGAGGTGGGGGTGGGAGAAGGGGAGCAGAGAAATTCGTTGCTGGCTATGCCGGCCCACCGGCGGCGATGCCCATGGGCGTCGTCCCCTACATGTAGGCGCTGGTAAAAATGCTCCTTTTCCCCTCTTCTTCCTCCTGTGTTGCACTGTCACCCTCAAGGGGGTGCCGTCTTTGGTGAGATTCGGGGGAAGCGTGCTTGTTCTGGTTGGGGGTTGCTTGGTATTCAGCAGCCTTGACGTGTAGTTTGCTTCTCCTCGTTTGCAGATATCATGTAATGTCGATGCTTCCCTTGGCTGAGCTCCATGTAGTTTGGTGGTGGTGTCTTGGTGTGGTCTTCTAGTTGGCAACAAAGTCGATCGCTGTTTAGCCCTCAGGAGGGCGTTTGCACCTTTCGACAGATCGCCGCCCTTTGTGCCAAGGCGAGGGGGCAGGTGTCGGTGTCAAAACCGGCGGATCTCGGGTAGGGGGTCCCGAGCTATGCGTCTAAGGTTGATGGTAACAGGATACAGGGGACACAATGTTTACCCAGGTTCGGGCCCTCTTGATGGAGGTAATACCCTACTTCCTACTTGATTAATCTTGATGAATATGAAGATTACAAGAGTTGATCTACCGCGAGATCGTAATGGCTAAACCCTAGGTGTCTAGCCTGTACGATTGTGATTGCCTTTACGGACTAAATCCTCCGGTTTATATAGAGATCGGAGGAGCCTAGGGTTGTACAGAGTCGGTTTACAGAGGAAGGAATCTACATATCCGAACAACAAGCTTGCAATTGACACAAAGGAGAGTCCCATCCGGACACGGGAAGAAGAATTCTTTTGTCTTGTATGTTCATAGCCCATCAGTCCGACCCATGTTACATAGCCTGGACGCCTGAGGACCCCTTAATCCAGGACTCCCTCGGTAGCCCTTGAACTAGGCTTCAATGACGATGTGTCCGGCGCGCAGATTGTCTTCGGCATTGCAAGGTGAGTTACTCCTCCGAATACTCCAAAGCAGCCTTCGAACACAGAAAACGTGTGCGGCTCTGCAAAACAAGTACCACACACAACCGCAGAGAGAATAATATTTCACGTGTCCAATCTACTGAGAACTTTTGTAGTGTGACATCACGTCCCTATCCGGTCATTATTTCGAACCGTTTTTAACCTTCCGCTCCACGTTTCAAGATGCGGTTTTATTATCTCATCTTGTCGAAGCAGAGATCGTGTCCCCTTATTGCGGGATTCTCATCAATATGGGTGTGGGTAATCCAACCGCGCCGTCTGCACGACCCTTGTGGAATAGGCGAGTTTTAAGGCGAGTGGGGGCGCTTGTTATTCTCTGCCTTTATATAAGGAGATAATGATTGACCCTTTCACCCACGCCTTCTTTCTCTCTGCCCACCCATTCTCGAGCTCCAGCGCCCAAGCTCTCATCCTCTTCGCCTCAAAAAAACACTTCGACCATGTCTAGATTCGGAGCGCAGGGCAAGTGGATGGTCTCCTCCGTCAAGGACGAAGACATTACCAAGCTTCGAGAGCCCGGGTACTTAGCCCAGGAAATCGCCCACCGGCTTCCAGCAAAGGGGCAGATCATTCCCACCCTGGAGCCCCATGAGAGGGTGGTGTTCATCCCCCACTTCCTCTGCAGGGTGGGATTTCCTCTCCACCCATTCGTACACAGACTCATGTTCTACTACGGGCTAGATTTCCATGATCTTGCCCCCAATCCTTTCCTCAACATCTCATCATTCATTGTCGTGTGCGAGGCCTTACTTCGCATCCCACCCCACATCGAATTATGGCTAAAGATCTTTAATGTGAAGCCGAAGGTGGTGGGTGGTCAACATGCAGAGTGCGGAGGCTCTATGGTGAGAAAGATGCCCAACATCTCATGGACCAAAGGTACCTTTGTCGAGTCGGTCAAAGGGTGGCAGCAGCAGTGGTTCTACGTCATAGAGCCCGTGACACCACCTGGGCCGCGGCTTCCGAACTCAAATCCGGGGCCCCAATGCGGCTCACCTCCTGGATAGAGAAGGGCCTGGACTGGGCGTCATCACACGAGGTGTCCGTGTTGTAGACGCGCATCAGGAGCATGGTGGATAAGAACATCAAGCTTGTCAACGTGATCCAGGTGATGCTTTTTCGCCAGATCCTTCCATGCCAAACCCGGACTTGCCATTTGTGGGAGTTCGATCCGCCCAAGCACCGGACCTTGCAACAGTTCTTCGGCACTACACACGAAGACATCTGGAATGTGCTTTTCAAGGCCAATGAAACATGGCCGGAGACGACCGAGGATCGTGGGTACAACCTGACCCATAACGCCAGTTCGGTGAGTTTTTCGTATTCCAAGGTGCGTCCTTCACCTGTACCTTCAAGGAGGATGTATAAGCTTCCATTATCTATCTTTTCAGGGTTGGACAAAAAGCGTGGAGAAGATCCAGTGTCCGGCTCCGCTGCCCAAAAACCCAACAATCCCACTTCTGACGAAGGTGTTGGTTCCGACGCCCTACCAGGCGCCGGAGAAGAAGGCCAAGAAGAAGGCCAAGGAGACAAGAAGTGGCCTCCGCCTTAAGGGCATTTTGGACATGATGTTCGAAGACACCAAAACCCACTCCTCCCCCGCGATCGACGAGGAGGAGGAGGAGGAGGAGGAGAAGGAGGAGGAAAGCAACTCCCCCCGAGGGGGAAGGAAGAAAAGGGCGTCCTGCATGGATCTGGAGGCCCAGGCGTCCAAGAAGGGGAAGGTCTCCCTCGCGGACAACTCCGCGGTTGGACACTGATAGCTGCTCCGAGTGGCGCCCAAAGGAGAAGCCCCTGGTCGAATCGTATGTACTCAAAGGAACTTACACACCACTACAAAAAAATACACTTCCGTGATGATACGTGTTTGTCACAGTAGGTCGTGTTTTTTGTCATGCATGTACATCCATGACGACTTTATGACAGAATCAAGATAATTATACCTGTGCTGTCGTAGAAGTGTTCCATGACATTACCAAAATTATCATCACGGAAGTGTCCACTTCCATGATGATAAATCGCGTGTCACAGAAGTGCTTTCGTCAAGGGTGACTGACACGTGGCATCCACCATAACGGAACGCCGTTAAGCTATCAGGTCAGATTTTGGATCCGATAACCCGTTAACAGCCCTGACCAATGGGAAATTTCCACGTGTAAAATTCTGATTGGCCGAAGGGAACACCTGTCAGCTCGTGAGTGGGCCAGATGTCGCCCGTCCATTGGAGGAGACATGCTTATGATACGTCGACACGTGGCTGGGCCCAACAGAGGCCCATATAGGTTAAAAAGGCCGGCCCAGTCAAAGGCCCGTAAAACTTAATTAGGTACTAGTGGGCCAGCCCAATAACGGCCTGCTTAATAAAGGCCCATTTACTGCCCGAAGCCAGATCTGGCGCGTTAATTGTTCGCTCGAGGGCCGCAAGCTCGCCGTTGACTGCACCGGCGAGGGCGTGCTGTTCATCGAGGCCGACGCCGACGTCCGCCTTGATCAGTTTAGCGCCGCCCAGGGGCCGCCGTTCCCCTGCCTCGACGAGCTACTGTTCGATGTCCCCGGCTCGTCCGACCTCCTCGACGCCCCACTAGTCCACTTCCAGGCACGTTGCTGCTGAAACTGAAAGCATTTTATTTTTATCTCAGATCTTTTTAGTCTCAATCACTTACAAAATACACTTTTCAGTGTATTGAAGTTGTAATTTTTCTATTACTCCTTATGAAATCTCAATCGGCGACGCATGCATGCATGCACCGTTAATTAATCCAGGTGACAAGGCTAGCATGTGGAGGCTTCGTCATGGCGTTGAAGACACAACACACGGTGGTGGACGCACCAGGGACGGTGCAGTTCTTGACCGCTGTGGCGGAGCTGGCGCGGGGAACAGCGGGACCGACGGTGCAGCCGGTGTGGGGACGCGAGCTGCTGATGGCTGCACGCGATGATTCCGCGCCGAATGGAATGTTCGTGCACCGAGAGTACGACGACGTCCCGGACACCAACGTACCACTCAACTCCATGACGGAGCGCTCCTTCTTCTTCGGTCCCCGGGAGCTCAACGCCATCCGCTCACACCTCCTGCTTGCTCTCCGTCTTAGCGCCACCACCTTCGAGGTCCTCACGGGGTGCTTGTGGAGGTGCCGCACTCTGGCGCTGGCCCCCGCCGCTCACGAGGAGATGCGGATGATCTGCCTCGTTAGCCCCCGAGGCCGGAAGCAGCATAGAGCCGGCGCCGCCGTCATCCCTGTCGGCTACTACGGCAACGCGTTCGCATTCCCAGTCGCCATCTCCATGGCCGGCGACCTCTGCGCCAATCCAATGAGCTACGCCGTAGAGCTGGTGATGAAGACCAAGAGGAAGGTGGACATAGAGTATATGAGGTCGGTGGCGCGCCTCATGGTGCAGCGGGGGCGGCCACACTTCACGATGGTGCACGCATACGTGATGGCAGACGTATCTAAGTTCGGGTACCGCGACCACGACTTCGGGTGGGGCACACCGGTGTACGGCGGAATGGCTAAAGGTTGCATCAGCCATATACCCGGGGTCGCCAGCTTCCTCATCGCTGTCAAGAATTCCAAGGGTGAGGACGGCGTCGCGGCGTCCGTATGCCTGCCTGGCCCGGTGATGGACAAGTTCGCGGAGGAGATGAGAAGGCTGATGCATCCAGCCGTCGGTGCCATGGCGCCGCGTCAACTTCCCGTGACCAGATCTGCTATCTGAAATTAATCTGGCTGGCCCGACCGAAATAAGCCGAACTTGAGTTCTGCAAAATGGTCCCGTACTTATTTACTTTGCTTTGCCTTGTATGCCATACATGAGTTTTAGTTGTTTGTTTTAGGGGAGTTTTAGTTGGTTCTGGGGGTATGCAAGTGGGCATGTCTCTAAGTGTTTTTTTTAACACTCTAGGTTTGGTTTTGGTTTGTATTTGGTCATGGTGTTATTCATCGATCATCTTTATTCATATGGTACATTTTATTTGTAGAAGGATGTCCAAAAGAGAAAAGTATATCTTTTGTCTCTCAACTCTTATAATAGTACAGAAATGATACCTTAACACCGAAACCAACAAAGTTTAATCCCTCTTATCCGTAAAAAAAAAGTTTAACACTCAACATATCAAAACAAATAGCTTTAGTCGGTTGTAATGCTTCGAGTGTTTTTTGCCTGATGTGGACACCATATTTTCTCAACGTTGACATGTCACCCGGGTTTTGACCAAAAGTTTATAATTAAATAAGAACCTACAATATTAGTCCTTCGAAATGCTTCGATTGTTTTTTGCCCTATCTTTATCTTTTCCTAATCTTTTCCTAATAATAAAGAGAGTACTGCTTGTGCTCGTACGTCGTCAATGTTTTTGCAGAAAAGTTCCTCTATTTTTAGAATTCAACCCGCATTCTTTCCCTAATAATAAAGCACGGATTGACTCCGTGGGTTCACCGTCACAATACGCTTCTTCCCGTAAATTTACGCTTTCAGTTTTTTCATCTATATTATTTTCTACATCCGAGGTGGTATTATTTTATGGGAAAAGCTTACCTTCAACCGGCTGATGCGCGTGTGAGTGTCCGCCGCTTGCGTAGCCGTTAGATCAATCCTGATCAAGCAGCCAGGCTGGCCATAAGGCAGTCCCGCGCGACGAGTCATTTTCTTGCAACAAGGGTCTTGTTTCAGTAGATTTATGCAACAGATGAGTAGTTTCAGAAAGAAAGAAAAAAGATTCGGTGGTGAAGGTTTTTTTTCTGGAACTGGAGCCTTGTTTCAAAAGATTTCTGCAACATATCTTTTGTTTCAGAAAGATAAGAAATGTTTCGGTTGTGAAGATTTTTTTCCTGCAACAAGGGTCTTGTTTCAAAAACATAGCCCGAGTTGCAGCGCTGCAGGAGCGTCCGAAGTTAGAGAGTGAGTGGTCACACATTGCAACATGAGGCATGTTTCAGAAACATAGTTCCGGTTGCAGAAAACACCGAAGAAGCGTCGGGCGTGAGAGGTCGCCGCCGTTGTGCTCGATTGGAGCTAGCAGCTGCTCGCGGGGCTGATATGGAGGATGAGCAGCAACTCCGGCGAGCACGACAAGGACTAGTTCCCCGGCGCGCCGGCGGCAGCGATTTTGCAGTGGCGGCGACTGCCGCCGCGCTGGGTGGAGCTGTGGAATGATGACGGAGAGGGGATTCTGTTTCCGAAACTGAGCAGCTGTTGCAAGAAGTAGGGAGGTGGTCACGCGCATGCGATGGTTAGATCAGACGGCTGTGACGGCGCTCATCCAACGGTGCTCCATGTGGCGGATGTTTCTAATACATCCGCCGGAAGACGCGTAGCGGCGCCCTTATTTTATCTTCGTATCTTTATCAAAATCAAAATAGATCGCATGATGCGTCTTGGTGGGCTTCATTGTCTGTCTGCTGACGCATGTTTGACCCAATCCAAGAGTCCAGCAAAAATCACACCCAGCTAGGATAGGAAATTGTGTCCGGTACAAACTCATAGATCGATGCACGTATCGAACGTCCCTAAAAACAAGGAGCCCGCCGCCCCTCCCAATCGTGCCGGCGCCGCTACAGGGGATCTCTGTTCCCAAACTCGACATCTCCATCTATGCCGTGCAGTACCTCGGATCGGAAGAGGTTTCTGGCTCATCAGCTCCGCAGACGACGATCGTCGACAACGATGGAGAGATCACCCTGCAGTCATGGCCGTCGATTGCAAGAAGCGCATCGACATCACGGCAGCGCCTGTCCGTGCAAGTGACTCGACAGCTTAGAGAGCAAAGAGCGGCGAGGTGGGAGCCGACTATGGGTGCATCGGCGTGTGTCAGCGGCTGCGTGGAGACTTCCTTGAGGATCCCGAGTATGAATGTGCCAGAAAAGCTCCCGCTTGACGCCGGCAGCGGAACGCCGAGGAGTGCGCCGCCAACTACTGGTGCGTGGTGTACGTACACAAACCTGTGCAGCTGCAGTGCAAAGGGGACGTGAGTTGGTGCCTGGTGTTGGTAGATGAGTTCGGCAACATGATGATGATCATCACACACTTGGGCACCGCCGGTGAGACGCTCTAGCTCCGTGTTGCTGTCTTGCTGTACATACTGATCAATGTGTGTGTAAAGACACGTTGTGCCTCCATCTACTGATCGCTTTCCATGACGTTGTGCCTCCTTTTGCTAACACGTAAGTGACCTCTACTCAATCCTCAATATCCTGTATGAAACAAGAATTTTTTCTGTACATCCCTTGAACTTTCTTTTCCTATAAATTAATTTGGTTTTCTAAAGGACAGTAACAATTCCATCTGAATCCATCCAAGCAACGGATCTATGTACTGTAAGTTTTCTCAATTTCTTTTGTTCTTTCTCCCTGTTTTAATTTTAATTGTCATCGCCTTATTTGAACTTTTTTAGGTCAACGATGATTTCACAAAAAGATCACTAGAAAACCGACTAAACTTTCAATAGTTCACTGGTCTTTGTTTTGCTCAGTTATATATATTTTATGCTTACAGCCGAATTAGATGACTTGATTATGGCGAAGGGTCAGAGCATGCAGTCTTCTAGACTACAGAAGTTATACATGGACGATAAAATATGGTCTCATGCTTAAATTTACTTTTTATTATATAGTCAGTATGGTCCAATGTTGTCGTAGTATCCATCAAATATGAAGAGTTAAGTCTATATATATTGCATGAAGTAGCTATATATATACTATAGAACAGGCGCTAGCTACCAATATGCATGTCTATATTTTATGTTAGCCTTCTAAAAAGGAGGAAGTAACTATTGGAAACATCATTTTTAGTGCAATATTCCATACTGATATAACTTATTACAAGCATCTTATATACACGCATGATTATGTTTAACACGAACATAAGAAATATCTTGAATTTTGATGGTTATAGATAGAACAAAACATACCAAATAAACTATAATCTAATTATTCTTTTATTTCGTGCCTAGAATACCTCATTTGCTACTGAAAGATAGCAACCGCAGAATCTGTTGTTCTAGCCTGAATTAAAATAAGTAAATAATACATTACAAATATTTCAAATATGATAGTCTTCTTTTTAAAGGAAAAGGAGATTGGGATGGGTGAGGAAAGAGAGCAGATAGATTGGGGATTTTTAAGAGAGAGTGGGGCTGCTTTTCATGGTTGATTTATTGTAGAAATTGGATCAGTGCTTGAGGCTGATGTGCTGGTTGATTTACAGATGTGTACAAGCTCAAATGTGGTTCATGCAGATGGTGAACAGCGAGCTCCAATTGAATGTTGTGAAGAAGTGGACATTGTCACCTGGAGATAGCGGTGGTAGCTGCAATTTTCCCAAACGTTGATGTCCTTCAACCATTACACTACAGGAGTTGTTTTCTGAAAGAGATCCCTTTCTGAATATTAGTTCAAAAAAAAAACAAGTACAATTCATCTAGCAGCATACTACCAAATGGACACAGCTAAGCAGGTTAATCAAACAATCTTACAGGAATCTGCTACTTTCGAAGATAACTTACATGATTCTGGAGATTGCTACCCTGTTCTCTCTGAGTTCACTGACCTTCTGCATGGGAGGCGTAGTCTTTCATTTTTTGGCAACTGGATCAACAACCATGCGGTGGTATGCAGAAAAGTATGTTAGATCCATAGACTAATATTTTTGTTTGGTCTCTATGCATTTACTTGTGTCTCGTGTTTCTTAAGAATATCGCCTGATATGTGACTAATAAGTTAAGAGATTGCATCTGCAGTGGTCTGTAGCTACATAGAGGATGACTAGCCATTGACAAGCACAATAATGTTTTTATTTCCTCTTCCAGGCAATCAAGGTTAGACAAATATCTTCATGTTTATTTGAATGAAATGAAATTTGTGGACAGTGCGACTCCATTCATAAACTAGAGCCCAGTAGCATGTTCACCTAGATGGTTATATTTTCTTCTTAGAATAATTTACCATGTGGGAATTAGTCTATGCATTAGAATTATAATTATTTATGTGGCATTGCCTCATAAAGATTAACATTGCAGTCTTGCTAAGTTTCAGTCGACTGAGTCTCAGTCGATGCTATATTCATGAGATCTTACATTGATATTCGTGAAAAAAATATCTGTTTTTTTCTCTCTTGCATGTTATGTCACTTGACCAAAACTTGGTTAAATCTCAATCGACTTAGACCTAGCCACACCCTTTTGTTATCTAACAATCGTACACCAACCAATGATAAGACGGTCGAAATCTGCACACATTCAACACTAATTGTGATAAGTGATTAAATACATAATTCTTTTATCCCGTTGCAACACACGGGCCATTTTGCTAGTCATTTCTTAAGTGAGAAAAACGTTTCGTTCAATTTTTTACAAATAAAACCCTGTAGTTTAAGGGAAAAAGTTTAGGCTGCAAATCGTGCGGTCGTGCGGCAGTGCTCCCGATCGCCGATCTGATCGGGAGCAGGACGATGGCGGCAGTGCTCCGGGAGGCGGGGAACAACAGGGAATTGGCGGAGGTCGGGATCCATCCCAGCGGTTCGTAGTGGAGGCCGGCGGCGCTCCCGATCCCCAATCCAGGACGACGGCGGCAGACCTCCGGGAGGCGGGGAGCGGCGGGGAAGTGGCAGAGGTCGGGATCCATACCGGCGATTCGTATTGGAGGCCAGCGGCTGCGGCGCTCCATGGCCGTGGCGACTCAGCCTTCTGGGATAAAGATACGAGGGAAGGAGACGAGGTGGGATAGGGAGAAGAGAAGGGAGACCTCCGCACAGGTCTAGCAGCGGCTTCGATCATCGGATTCAATTTTGTGTCCGAATTCCTCTCCTCCCCGCAAAAGAAGTATGCCATGTTGTTGCTAATTGCTAGAGATGTCCATCATAGGTTCAGCCCGTGGCCAACAGCAACCTCCTGGTCGTGTGAGAATTCAGTTGCATGGTTGCATGGGCATGCTCTCCCGTGATTAACTTTTTATACAAGATCTTTCTGTGGCGTGTGGGCAGCACCCATGATGTTGGAGTACATGTTAAATATACATAACAACTTCTCTGTTGATTTCCTCATCTAATGGTTAGATACAATTTTAGCAACAGTGAATAGACGCGTGATAGGTTTGGTATTTGCTTCTGAATGTTCATAATGTGTAAAACGATTCAATTTTAGTATAATTACGCTTGAGAAGTTGAATCTGAAAAGTCTTGAGAACATGGACTATATACTCCCAACATTGCAGGCCAACTCTTGATGGATTTCCAATCTGGCCACACAATTTTTTCCGTCGTGCAACCGCTCCCCATCTCCCTGCGTTGTCCCAAGATGATCCGACTGGGCGCCGCCCTGACGGCCGAGCGTGTGCTGTCCATGGAACATGGCTCCTCCACCCAGGCCCTCCTCCACAACGCTGGCGAGGACACTACTTCGTCCAAACGAGGACACTACTTCGTCCAAACGATCATCACCACCAAGCGCAGGTACACACACATGTGCTCCCCTGCCACCCCTGCATTGATTTAAGGCGAAATCCAACTGGGAGGTATTGATAGGCACCAATGTATTCTTGGTTGATTTCCCATTATTAGTTTTGGTGGAACGTCTTGCCCTTTGAGGCCGACGGATACATGTTATATATTGGGACACACCTCCCATCGACAGTGCATACAAAGAGGAGTTCGATTCAGAGAGGAATCGTTACAACGTATTAGAAAAGGAATAGAGGTCCGGTGCTAACAAGACTTCCTAGAGAAACAAGATATGCGACAACCTATAGAGTCCTAGAACTATACATGTTAACACCCTCCCTTAATCGCAACGTTGACAAGTTGAGATTACACTTAAATGCTTCAAAGCTCCTTGTAGGTAATGCCTTGGTGAAACCGTCTGCAATCTGATCCCTTGAATGTACAAACCTTATTTCAAGTTGTTTATTGGCAACTCTTTCTCTGACGAAGTGAAAATCTATTTCAATGTGTTTAGTTCTAGCATGAAACACCGGATTGGCAGAAAGATACGTAGCACCAAGATTGTCGCACCATGAACATGGAACTTGTGTATTTCTCACTCCAAGTTCTCTGAGCATAGACTGAACCCAGATAATCTCCGCTGTAGCATTTGCCAAGGCTATATATTATGCCTTTGTACTGGACCTTGAAACTGTAGCTTGTTTCCTTGCATAACATGAAATTAGGTTTGGTCCATTAAAGATTGCAAACCCTCCGGTTGACCTTCTGTCATCTAAACAACCTGCCCAATCAGAGTAAGAAAACACACTAACAAGAGTGGATGATGACTTACTGAAAGTCAAACCAATGTCAGGAGCACTCTTAATGTATCTTAAGATACGCTTCGCAGCTGTCCAATGTGCTGTAGTAGGTGCATGAAAAAACTGACAAACTTTGTTCACAGCAAATGAAATGTTACGTCGAGTAAGAGTCAAGTACTGAAGTGCTCCTACTATACTCCTGTATCTGGTACTGTCCTCTTGATTCAAAGGATCACCTACTGCAAGAGATAATTTTTCTGTACTAGATAATGGTGTTGGTGACGGTTTACAACCCTGCATGCCAACTCTGGTTAGAAGATCAATTGCATATTTCTCCCGAGAAAGATGAAGACCCTCCCCACTCTTCTTTACTTCAATGCCAAGGAAAAAAAATGCAAGTCTCCTAAATCCTTGAGGGCAAATTCTGAGCTCAAGTCTTTTAGCAATCCTGCCACTGCCTCATTTGATGAGCTTGTAACAATGATATCATCAACATAGATACGCACAAATATAAAGGTATTTGACTTGTTATAAATGAACAGTGATGTGTCAGACTTGGAAGGGGTAAAGCCTAGTGTTTGAAGTTTTGAGCTCAGACGAGAATACCATGCCCTGGGAGCTTGTTTTAGTCCATACAAAGCATTACAAGTTTGCACACATGAAATGGTGCATTTTTGTCTATAAACCTAGGTGGTTTCTTCATATACACTTCCTCTTCCAGAACACCATGAAGAAATGCATTATGCACATCTAGCTGTCGGAGACTCCATCCCCTGGATGCGGTAATAGACAAGACAAGGCGAATAGTGGCAACTTTAACAATCGGACTAACTGTGTCCTTATAGTCTATGACATACCTTTGCTTGAAGCCTTTTGCAACAAGTCTGGCCTTGTAGCGATCGATTGTTCCGTCAGACTTTCCTTTAATTCTGTAAACCCACTTGCAGTCAATCAAATTTGTACCTTTCTGTGGAGGCATCAAGTACCAAGTTTTATTTCTCTAAAGTGCAAGATATTCTTCCTCCATGGCCTTTTTCCAGGGTGTATCACCAAGTGCTTCATCAAGATTATTGGGCTCTCTCTTGAACATGTTAAGCTGTATTTAGTACTCCCTCCGTCCGAAAAAACTTGTCATCAAAATGGACAAAAAAAGGTGTATCTAGAACTAAAATACATCTAGATACATCCCCTTCTATTTATTTTGATGACAAGTATTTCCGGACGGAGGGAGTAATATGTTTGTAATTAACAGGTTTGATAAGAAGTGTACGAGAAGGTACAGGCGATGCTGCAGGAGGATCAGGCGTAGAGAATACCGACTGAACAGAAACAGAGGAATCCCTCCCAGCCGCACCAAACGTGTCAAACATAATCGGATTTTCTATGGCCGCCGGATTATCAGCTGAAGAGCCAGCCAGCGCAGAGGATCCCAGCCCGCCATCATTGGCCCATGATGACGCTAATGGGGCGGAGCACGGGTGGTGCGGCCTGTCTGTCTCTGTCCTGGTCCCCGAGCCAGGTGCGCCGGTCGCACCGCGACGCGTTTAGACGTGCGGTTCATCCGCGTATCGCGAGCGAGCGGGGGAGGGCACGGTCGGCTGCAATGGCCATGTTTGGATGCTGCAGTTAGAGTTAGAGTTGGTTAGTTCAGGCTAAACTAACCCTAGAGAATCCAAACAGGTGGAGTTAGATAGCAGTTAGTTGCTCTAACCTGGCAAAAAAATCCAACCCGGTGGGGAGGTGCTAATTGGAGTTAGATGTGGTTGGTCCCATTAAAAAAATACCCTCTCCTGCACGCGTACCTCATCCTCCCGCACCAGCCAGCCACCCCAATCGCCCCACCCCATCGCCCCAATCCCGCCACTCCCGCCGCCGCTCCCGCCGCCCCCGTCCCGCAGCTTCCCGCCGCGCCCGCCTGTCGCCCCCATCCCGCCCCCATCCCGCTCCTTCCGGCGCCACGACATCCCTCCCGTTCAGCCTCTTGCGCCCCCGTCGCCGTTAAGCCACTCGACCGGCGCCTCTCGTTGCGGCTAGGCTTCACTTATTCGTGGAGTCTTCACTGATTGCGCCTAGGCTTCTTCAAGAGCGATGTGAAGTGAGTATTTGTTGTTCGTCAACCTTTTATGATTCAAGGCCACACCAAATCCGTCTAGAAAGTGAGAAAAAATGATTTATTGTCAATCTAACCCTGTGATCCAAACAACCATCTTGATTAGAGTTAGTTCAGGGTTAGTCTAGAGTTAGAAACTAACTCTAACTCTAGCCTTGGTTAGAGTATCCAAACAGGGCCAATGTCGGAGAAGGGGGAGCTCGGTTGGAGTCAGGGGTGCTGGATGCATGCGACACCTGACGAGTCGCAGATCCCGGAGAGGTTCCGTCAGTCTGCTGCTCCAATACTGGTTCGCCCCCAGATACGTTGCCCATAGGGAGGCACATGCGACAGTGACCAATCTAAAGCGAGTTTTCTCCCGTTTCTGTATTGTTGCCGTCAGTTTCTTCAGGATTAGTCACTGTAGCATCACACAACTTATAAACAGGATCAGCAGAGTCAGTTAATTGGTCATTACAATTATCGCCCCGTGAATCAATGCCAGATAAATGAGAGGGTAGAAGAAGGATTTCTTTGCGCAAAAGATCTCCGGCATTGGGATGAAGCTGAGCAAGAGGAAAAAATGTTTCTTCAAAAACAACATCACGGGAAATATAGACACGGCTAACCCCCTTGTGTTGAGCACTATATCCAAGAAAAACACATTGTTTAGACCGAAACATGAGTTTACGATTATTGTATGGACGAAGATTAGGCCAACATGCGCATCCGAAAACACGAAGAGAGGAATAATCAGGTTTGGTGTGAAGTAACCTTTCGATGGGAGTTTCATTGTTGATGACACGACTAGGAAGCATATTTATAAGATGAACAATAGTTAAGTAAGCCTCGTCCCAAAATTTCAAAGGCATAGAAGCACCAGCAAGGAGGGCTAACCCTATTTCAGCAATGTGTCGATGTTTCCGTTCGGCAGAACCATTCTGTTGATGGGCATGAGGACATGAAACGTGATGAGAGATGCCTAGTTGTTGAAAAAATGAGTTCAACTTTTCATATTCCCCTTCCCAATCAGATTGGACAGAGATGATTTTAAGATCAAATTTGCGTTCAACAAGTGCTTGAAAATTCTGAAAGACTTGAAACGCATTGGATAGTTTCTTAAGAAGATAGATCCATGTATATTTGCTGCAATCATCAATGAAACTAACATAATAAGTATGTCGACCAACAGAGGTGGGGGCAGGACCCCACACATCAGAAAATATATGTTGCAATGGTTGAGTAGAAATACTAGTGGAAACAGGGTATGGCAACTGATGAGATTTAGCTCTTTGGCACGAATCACAAATAGTCTCATGATTATGCTCACCAACAAACGGGAGCCTATTATTCCTAAGCACTTGTTGAACTAAATAAAATGAAGGATGTCCTAAACGTGCATGCCACCGTTCGACGGAAAGTTTGATGGCACCATATGCTCTTTTGTTGAGGCTTCTAAGATAAGGAATCAATGGATATAGCCCTCCCACGCATCTACCTCAATATAGAATTCTCCTCGTGGCTTGGTCCTTGATCAAATAGAAGAAAGGATGAAATTCGAGAAAAACTTTGTTATCAATGGCAATGCGATAAAGCAAATTTTGAGAGGCACTAGGAACATGAAAAATCTTTTTAAGGTGTATACCTGCATGTGGGGGTTCGATAATAGAATGACCAATATTACTTATCTGCATACCTGAACCGTCGGTGGTGTGGACTTGCTCACGGCCATGGTATTTCTCATTCATGGCCACCTTTGCAAGCTCACTGGTAATGTGACCTGTAGCTCCACTATCAACATACCAATTTGTATCCACTCCATAAGAGGTGTCTGCATGCACGACAACTCGCTTTTTCTGATATGATTGGTTTTCTTGCAGATCTAGCAAGGACCAAATTCATCAAATTCATACCCATAATTGTTGTTGTTGCCGGACTGTCCTCCTTGGTGGCCCCTATTGTTGGAGTAGAAGGGCGACCATTGCCTTGGCGACCGTTGCCACCACCACCATGATGACCCCCGCCTCCACCTTGCTGGTGACCGCCGCCGCCGTACTGGTTAGGACCACTGCCGCCACCACCACGGGAATTGTTGGAGTTGCCCCGTGATGAAGGGCGGTAGCCCTTGGAGGAGGTGCGGCCGCCGCAAGCCGCTGCGTTTGCACAAGACTTGAAGGCACCCGAGGCACCTTGAAACAACTCAACACGCTGATCAAAATTAGACATCAATGCAAATAGATGGTTGAGGGAGAGTGGCTTGGTGCGGACGTCAAGAGCAGTGATGAGGGGCTGGTAGTCGAGGTCGAGCCCGGAGAGGATGTGGGAGATGAGTTCTTCATCATCCAAGGGGCTTCGAGCAGCTGCAAGCTCGTCGGCCAGAGACCTCATGTGGGCAGAGTAGGTGGCCACGTTCTGAGTCCCCTTCTGGGCATTAGCGAGGGCGACCAGAAGATTGTTGATGCACGATTTGGAGGTGGAGGAGAACATAGTTGCAAGGTATTTCCAGAGAGCAGCAACGGTGGGGATTGATACTACCTGAATCAAAACATCTTGCGTCAGGTTGTTGAGGGGGTAGCCGAGAAGGAGCTGATGTTGCCGAACCCAAACAACATGCTTGGGATTGACGATGGTGTTGTCCTTCCCATCCTTATCCTTCACGGCAAGAAGCTTGGCTGGTTCTGAATCAGTCCCATTGAGGAGACCATAGAACCAAGCACTACAAACTTGAGGAAGAATTATTCTTGCCAAAGTATGTAGTTCTGGCGGGTGAGCTTCTCGCTGAACTGGGTGGTCAGAGCCGCGGTGGAGGTTGATGAAGACGCGATGATGATGTGTTTGTGTTTTGGTGTTTGGGAGATTGGTTTTTGGTTCTGGGTTTCTGTCGATGGGCTAGCGATCTGGTGTTCCTGGCGATGGTTCTATCGATTTGAGGAGATATTACTGGCGATGGGTTTTTTGATCTGGGGATCGCTAGATGTATCGAAAGAGTAATGCTCTGATTACCATATTAGTTTTGGTGGAACGTCTTGCCCTTTGAGGCTGACGGATACATGTTACATATTGGGGCACACCTCCCATCGACAGTGCATACAAAGAGGAGTTCGATTCAGAGAGGAATCGTTAGAACGTATTAGAAAAGGAATAGAGGTCCGGTGCTAACAAGACTTCCTAGAGAAACAAGATATGCGACAACCTCTAGAGTCCTAGAACTATACATGTTAACACCCATGTCTTGAATTACATTGATCCTTTTGGTAAGATCAAACCGAACAAACTAAACATGACTTGCCGAAATAAGCTTTACGTCATGCTACATTATTGCAGTTACCAGGGCTTTGTGTTCTTTGTACAAAACAGCCAAGACCTCAATCACTTATTCGTTGAGCACAAGCGAAGACATCCTTCATTGAGTGCACATATATGTTCAATTTTCTACGAAAACGGGCACCGGGGATCGGCTCGGGTGCCGATCCAGATCCAGCGGGGGGGGGGGGGGGGGGGAGGGGGAGCTCCGGCGAGGTGGTCCTCCGGGCGGCGGCGGCGTCGACGGGTTCGGGGGCACGGTTGCCCCGGTCTCGATCCATACGGGGTGGGGAGAGGAGGAGCGAGGCGGGGGGGGGGGGGAGTGGGTGAAGTGGGGGGACCGCTCTAGGTCAAGGGGCAGTGGGGGGTTAAGGAGGACCGGGGTGGGCCGATCGGGCGGCCCATCGGCCTGCTGGGCCGAGCCAAGGATGGGGGGGGGGTTCCTTTCCTCTTTTCTTGTTTTGTTTTACTTTTTCTTTTTTTTTCTTTTCTGTTTTAGCTAATTGTTTGGGCAACAAATGAGTTTTGTAAAACATGTGAGTTGGTCCACAAATCACAGCACAATATATCCTACCACCAAAAACTAGTTTGGGGTAAATATAATTTCATATTTATTTTGTATTCAAAAAAGGTTATTAAATAATGTTTTCAGTCAGCATTTGAGGTTGTTTAAGTCACTTATTAACTTTCAATAATGTTGTTTACAATTTTATCATAGCCTCTGATTTATCTACTATTTATTGAACATTTTAGTTTTAATATTTGAAAACTTTTATTGTTTGCTTGATTTTAAATTTCGAATTTGAAACGTTTTCAAACTAATGCGAGATTAGCAATAATAACCGAGGTGACGTGGCATCGTTAACGTGGGATTACTATAGCTTAATTATCCGGGTGTCATATAAACCACTGCGCGCCCCTCTCAACTAGCAAGGTGGGACCAAACTTTTGACGCGGGCGCAACAGCACAAGGCCTTTGGTCCCGGTTGGTGGCACCAATCGGGACTAAAGGGGTGCATTGGTACCGGTTCGTTCCATGAACCGGTACCAATGCACCCCTTTAGTCCCGGTTGGTGCCACCAACCAGGACCAAAGGCCACCGCTTCCCGCCCTTTGGGGTGCTGAAAAGAGACCTTCGGTGCCGGTTGGCGGCACCAACTGGGACTAAAGGGGGCATTGGTCCCAGTTGGTGTCACGAACCGGTACCAATGCGCTGGGTATATAAGAAAACACTTAGCAGTTTCGACCAAATCCATCAATTCTTCCCCCGACGCCCCTGCTCCTCCTCGCCGTCGCCGCCCGACGCCCCTGCTCCACCTTACCGTCGCGGCCGCCACCGACGCCGTTAGGCTGCTCGATGTCGGCGTCGCCGCTGCCACCGACGCCGTCAGGCTGCTCAACGTCGCTGCCCTCTGCCCCGATGACGGCGTCGACCCTCGCGCCCCTGCCAGCCCCGACGCGCCGCCCAGCGTGCCCCGCCGCCCCCTGTGCGCACCAGCCTACTCCCATGCCCCTCCCCTGTCCCGTGCCCCTGCCTCACCGGCGCCGACGCCTCCGCCGTGCCCCTCCGCCCCTGCCGGGTGCTAGCTATTAGATTTTTAGATGTTTTTAGATGCTATTGTAGATGTTTTTACATGTTTTTTAGATTATTTTAGTTTATGTTTAGTTTAGTTTTAAGATTAGGAAAATTTCAGATGTATAGTTATATTTATTTAGATGTATAGTTAATTTAGATTGTGCACTTTTGTATAGAAACTTTATTTTTTTCATATGTACGAAAATGTAGAATGAAAACGAAAACAAACATATAAGAAAAAACAAAAGAAAAAATGAAGAAGGACCCGCGAAGAAGGAAAAGTGAGGGGGGGGGGACGTCCGGTGCACCCCCGGCCCTCTCGCTCGGCCAAAACTCTCGAGGACACCCAAACCCTGAAAAAAAACAATGTCGGTCTCCTACCCCTCCCGCCGCGCCCCTACCCGATCGGCAAACTCTCTTGAGGCCACCCAAATTTACCAAGTTAAAAGAGCATTGTCGTCGAGGCCAACCCGAACCCTTGAAGCGTTGTTGAGGCCACCCAAACCCTTGAAGCGTTGCCGAGGCCACCCCAAACCCTAGAGAAGCTCGAGGCCAGGCCACTAATATGATTCCTTATTGTGCTTAGCTATCTAGTTCAACGTTTCCCACTAATATATCCATCTGTCATGTTTGAATAATAATTGCCATGTTGTAAATATCTGCAGAAACTATGGATCCGCACCCCCGAGACGAGGCAAAAGAAGTGGTGTTGGGGGAGATAATCGCACACGGAAGTGATGCCGTCTTGTCGTTTCTCAACGAGACATGCACCGATGGCCTGGAAAGACAGGATGAAGAAGAAGGCTACGACGATGATCAAACAATGGAGGAGGAAGGACACCGTGATGACGGCTCCGGTGACCGAATGGAGGGGGAAGGACACCTTGATGATGGCTCTGGTGACCGAACGGAGTCCTGCCAGGTATATATATATTAATTAATTAAGCATGTGTTGACTATATAGCTAATTGATGCATTGATTGTTTTTGGTATGTACATATATTAAATATCTTCTTTTTCTTCTTTTCTAGCCCTCCGGATCGAGCAACACTTCGGTAACGAGACGAGGCCCAAAGAGAAAGTTGCGCACAGATGAAAGGTAAAGTTGCGCTGGCCAACCGATTGAACCCCTTCGGACCAAGCAAAATTTAATGCTCAATGCAGGGTTCTAGTTAGGGACATGATCCCGATCAGCATCGAGCAACGGTTGAAGTAAGGACATAGACTCTCAGGTGTCTTATGTCAGTGATAGGCAGAAAGCTGATCTTTGGACTGCGCTGCAGGAAAATTTCACCTTCCCGCTAGAGGAAGATCCGGAGAATCCAGTTAAAAAGACAATGATCAAGGCTTATGCTCTTAGGAAGATGGCTAAGCTATTCAGGAGGTGGAAGAATGAGCTGAAATTATCATTTGCCGACCAAGACAAGACTCCAGAATTCATCGGCCGATTTGAGAAGATCAAAGATCAGTGGCCCGCATTTTTCACCAAAAAGAAATCTGAGAGAGCAGCGAAGATGTCAGCGACAAACAAGAAGAATGCTACAAAGAAGAAGCATCACCATCGCACGGGGTCGGGTGGCTACGTGGAAGCCCGACCGTTGTGGGACAAGGCTGAGAATGACCTCATTGATAAAGGGATCGAACTAGAGACGCGACGCTGGATAGACCGTTGCAGGACTTGGTTCTTCGGGGTTGGGGGAAAATTGGACCCTGTAACAGGGAAGTGCGTTTGGACCAACGAGCAGCTGAACACACCCATCGAGAAGCTTCAGGAGTATATCGAAAAAGCGCAGCAAGGGACCTTCGTTCCGGACAGAGAGAACGACGAGCTCACAGAGCCCCTCGGGAATCCTGAGCACCACGGACGGACACGTGGCACGCCAGGCTCCCTTTCATGGAAGGCTGGATTTCCCGACGCAGGCGTTACAAATGCCGGAGAGGAAGAAGAAAAAGGAGTTGACCCAACTACAGGCACTGCACGCAAGGGTACACGCGCTAGAGGAACGAGACGTAGTTCGTAGCTCGCGACCTGCCGAAGCTACACCCAAAGCTACCCCGCCATCTCAGCGGAGAAGCAGTGTGGCTTCCACGGAGCTGCTTCAGGAGTCTGTCTTCACGGCTCTTGCTAGCTACCACATGGATGCTATCAAGGAGTTCAGCATTGCCACCTTATGATGCAGTGGATGGAATTCAAAGTCAAGGCGGCTGTTGGCTCTGTTGCACCTCCTAAACCTGGCGCAACTTTTCACTGTCGGCCGATTCCAGAAGGATATGCTAGGGTGATGGTGGATGAAATCACAGAAGGATTTGAGGACCTCGTGCTTGACCACCCTATGGTTGACGGGGAGACTCGGCTGGGTTCTTGTCTGAAGACTCCATGCCTATGGCGGAAGGAGCTCATCAACCTTCCGAACTGGACGCCTCCGCCTCCTCCGACGAGTCAGGGCACTCCGCCTCCTCCTCCGCCTGCTCCTCCAGCGAGTGATCAGGGCACTCGGCCTCCTTCTCTGATGCATGGTGGCACTCCTCCTCCTTCTCCGCCTGCGCCGGCGCGCCCGAGCAGCCAGCCTGCCCCTTCTCCGCCTCACCAGCAAGGGCGGAAGAGACCCACCGCCGCCCCGGCTGCTCCGGAGCATCGTAGTCCTTCTCCTCCGCCTCGTAAGTAAGCACGAAAGAAGACAGCCGCAGCCGCTCCGTCTGCTCCGGCATCTAGCAGTACAGCCAGAGGCGGGAGGCAATACAGATATGGTCCTTCTCTGAAGACTCCGCCGAAGTTACCATACGAGAGGACCGTGGAGGAAAACGCGAATATCGTGCGAGCCGAAGTGACAAACTTCTTTGAAGGGGTGAAAGCAAAGAAACATCCACCTCCGGAGGAGAAGATAGATCCGGTGAAAGTGAAGCGCACGCTGGCTGCCCTGAGGAAACCACCAAAATCTCCACCGAAAGCGAACTATGGCCGCATTATTGAAAAGTCATTTCTCGAAGCGAAGCGGTCGGGAAGTACTATCAGTGATCAAAGGTTAGCAGAACGATGAGCTGGGAAACAAATTGCCCAACTCGGCGAACAAGCGGACCAATCGTGCCCCCCGCTCAAGGTGTCTAGTGACATCGTCGCTAATGATCCGAGGATGGTGCCCGGTTATAGGAATCTTGGAGATTACCTGCCCAACGATGTACATTATGATTTCTTGGAGGTGGACGAACACAGATACGAGTACGGGAAGCCTCTCGTCAAAGATGAAAAATCTCTAACAACGATGATGTGAAGGTTCCATGATTGGTACATCAAAACCTGCAGAGAGTCTGGGGGGACGAATACTTTGAAGCTGTTCGTTAAAGAGGAGCATGACCTCGTCGGAATTGATTTGTTGCATGTTCCATTTGAGGAGTTCTTCCAGTTTTTCAATGAACACGCCCTCGATAAATTAACGGTCACTTGCTACTGTCTGTAAGTAGTACTGTTTCTGTCATTAAGTCTCTATGTATAGATCAGCTCTTTCATTGCATGTATTTTTAATTATCCTCACTATATTATGCAGATGGAAGGTCGCCGAATTGAAGAAAAGACAAATCGCTGATGTTGGGTTCATTAACACAAATCTCATAGATGCATCTGAAGTTAAATTTCATGCCGAAGATGCCGAGGCCAACTTGCTACGGTCGTTGGTAATAAATGAAAACAAAGATATAATACTCTTTCCTTACAATTTTAAGTGAGTGTTACTGTCTTGTGCATATTTGGTTTCCCTTATTATTCCAGGTTATAGTAATGTAATTGATGAGTTATGCATGAGTGCGCAGCTTCCACTATATTCTCGTAGAGATTAAGCTTGAGCGGGGACTAGTAACCGTCTTAGACTCGAGACGAAAAGATCCTAAGGAGTATGCGGACATGACTGAAATGCTCAAGAAGTAAGTTAAATCAATCATTATCGCACCATATCAGCAACTTTGTTCATTTCCTGATAACAAGTAATTGGTTTCTTTGTCTGGCAGGGTTTGGAGAAAATTCACCAAAAAAGCTCCGGGGCTGCCGAAGAAGCTGCAATTTAGACACCCAAAAGTAAGTACTACTAGCATGTTCTGCGCATCTCCTAGTGATTCAAGCGCTAGTCTCATCAATACCATTTATAGCATGCTTGCTTGTCAGTTTGATTGACCTCTATTTCTTGTAAAGTGGTTGTGGCAGGAAGCCGGGAATAATTACTTTGGATACTACGTTTGCGAGTCCATCCGCAACACGACCTGTGAGCGGGGCTACTCTGACGAACAATATGAAGTGCGTAAGCAATAATATTCACAATTTTATTTTATTACCATCATTTGTGTTGAGTTTCATTTATATATATATATATATATATATATATATATATATATATATATATATATATATATATATATATATATATATATATATATATATATATATATATATATATATATATATATATATATATATAGACCCCCCTCTTCAAATTAGATCTTTCGGATGCGGGATGAACTCCTACCACCAGATCGTATGCGAGTAATTCAAGAGGAATTGGCGGCATTCTTCCTTGACCACGTGATTGCTAAAGACGGAGAATACCATGTGGACCCTGTGTTCATATATAATTAGGAGATTATATTGGAAGAGATAATTATATTGTATATATGTAGCCAGTAGCGTTGGATAGATATACGAGAACTTGTTGTTCGACCAATCTCTCGGAGAAGGACAGGTGGTCGATATCACTTCTCTCTATATACATATGTTCATGACGATCTTCTGTTTCCTTCATTGGCTTACTAGCTAGCGTGTCGAGTCCTCTCTATACGTATAATACGTAGCGTAGGTCGACCAAGCACGGACATAAGAGAGGAAACTTCTCTCTATTAATTAATTAGATACCTAACACAATATATGAAACACCTTAATTAACCATACAAAACCCCCTATAACCCCCCTTTCAAAAAAACAACAAAAACCCCAGCCCCTGAAATGCTGACGCGTTGATGCCTATTGGTCCCGGTTGGTGCCACCAACCGGGACCAAAGGGCCTCGTGCCTGGGCTCACCGCACCGGCCACGTGGAGGCCCATCTGTCCCGGTTTGTATAAGAACCGTGACTAAAGGCCTAGGGCATTAGTAACGACACTTTAGTCCCGGTTCGACAACCGGGACAATAGGCCCTTTTTGTAAACTAACTACTGGATGTCGCTTGGAACCGGAAACCGTTACACCTGGGCTAACACTCCGACCACTCGTCGTATACTCCTGGCGTAGCACTTCTTCGCCATCGAGAACCTATGCACCTACATCGTCACTTGAGTCGATGATATGCAATATATATAGTTGAGCAACAGAAAGAGACAGACTTGGCAAAAATAGAAGCACCATATCATAAGCATAAATAACAAAGTTCATCGTACCCAAAATGCCCTAACTAGAGTGATCTTCGCTAGTCGAGGAGGACGGTTTAATTACATCTGAAATAAAGTTTCGCCGTGCATAACCGAAAGTTTGGTCATACAGAAAGTATGGACTAAACGGACACATTTTCATATATCGAAAATCACTCCAACATGTCGTGCCATCCATCCATGTCAGGGAGATAGTCCGCGAGCTTAGTGAAAGGCTTCATGTCGAGACGCTGAGAGGCTACGCGTGTTTGGACGTCCTTCTTCGTAGAACATCCCTGTTTTTTCGATGACCTCCTTCATGATGATTTGTGCAAGTTTGCGCTGGATGTGATAGAACTTAGCTCAAAGTCGATGATCCTCGATATCTCCTAAGTCCTTTGCACATTGCAGAATATGGGCATCGCCGGATTTAGGTGACATGCGAAGGTTCTGGTGATCCCGTCTGTACTCCAGCATGTGGTGTAGGGCATAGAATCCATCATTAAGAGAATCACTCGGTTGCTGGATGCAGCAGAAGTCGGTCTTATGGCTGAAGGCGGGCCTGCCTTCCCTTGTCTTCTTGTCGTTGACCTCTCCACCCCGTTTGCCGTAGTAAAAGATAGCACTGTCGAGAACAAACTTGATGTGGGTGTAATCCTTTTTGCTAATGTTCTTCGACGAGTTCAAGTAAAGAGCGTGGGAGTATCGGGGATAGAGGATGATGAGGACGGCGCGCCCGCCGCTGCGCAAAATAATTACACCTCAAATTAATTAGCCTCCACCGTGCAAATGAATGATTGAAATGAAAGGAAGGATATCCGCGCGGATGACTTACAGGGGAGGATAAGGCACGAGAATCGCTTCCTCGTCCTTATTGGGGAGCATGAAATTGACGAGGTAGTCCCTCGCGTATTCACAGTGCTTTGCGTAGACTCCCAAGAAGCCCTCGTGCATGAAGTACGTGTCAGCGACACAGATAAAAGGTATCTGCTCAACCCTGATGAGGTTGTTCATGTGCAAGGGATAAAGGCGGACAAACGTAAAATCCAGCTTCTTCCAGTGAAACATGTCAAAGATGTAAACGAATCGAAGGAATAACTTCTCCGCGGGGAATGTGTCGACGTACGACAATTGTCACGGCATGTTAACCACGTAGAGCGGGTATCCTGGATTTTCCAAGGCAATGAGGCCTTTCTCTCTCTGCAGCACATCCTCATGAAGTCTCCTTACATCGCCGAATCTATCCCCAATCGCTGCTTTTGGTAGGATCGGTTCACCGGCGATATGCCATTTTGCCGCATCGGGGATATCTATACGGTCTTGAACCAGATGCTGCTGAGGCGGCTAGATCATAGAAGCAGCTTTTTTGCCTTTCCTCGGTCTCTTCCTATACTTCTTTACTACCGGAAGGTTGTCCATAATACGTTCAGACTCCGGAGGCGGCAATTCAGGCACCGACTCATGACGCTCAAACCCTAAGTAGGCGCCAGTATTGACATACTGTTGTGTGTCATCGTCATCATCATCCTCATCTATGGCAACGTCACCAGCGACTAATCGAGCCTCTTCCTCACCCCCTCCGCTATCATCCAGCACGACAACCAACGCTAATTAGGTAGGTGATGTGTTGATGTTCGTACCAAACTGCGTGCTCATGGGTGTGCTCTCTGCCGCCTCCAGACGAAGCAGACTCTTTGGCCACAATAGGACCCACCCGTTGCAACAATCACCAAGCCACCGCGGGGCCTGAAATTTGCCGGAACGTTAATGAATCAACATTCTGGCAAAACATAGGCCACTCGGCTTCATTCCCTGGAAACAACAAAGCCACTTGGGCACAATCGAACCACTTCAACGAAAAGATATAACATGAGCAAACACTATTGAGGAATTTGCATATAACATGGCCACTTCAATGAAAAGATAGAATCAACAATAATGGAATATGCAAATGAACATCAATGACAAAGATCATATAGCAACAATCTTGTTTTTTGTTTACATAGGAACTATTAGTTTAACCAAGTTTTTGAAAATAAAAACAATTCTGTTTTTTGTTTATAGCTAAATGCCATAGCTACTGTTTCTTATTTATAGCTAAATACTTTTGTTTTTTGTCTAAAGCTAAAAGTCCAGGAACTCCATTTTCTCTAACACTTCTGACCTCACCAAAATTTCCACAGCAAGACCTTAGTACCTACACCCAATTTCTTCAAAAATATTCAGGTCCATAGTCCAAATAATTCAAATTTTATTTGAATGAAATTTGGAACATATTCAGGTCCATAGTCCAAATAATTTTTTATAGCTAAGTGTTTTTTCTTTATAGCCTCTATTAATTTAAATCTAAATGCTACTATTATTTACATACCCTCTATTAATTTTAAAGCTAATGGAATTACTGTTTAGGCATTTTCATAAAAATTGCCCTAGCTAATTTCCTAAAAAATTGCTAATCATTTTTCCTAAATTCTAAAAAATGCCTACTGCCCTAAACAAATCTAGGGTTCATATGAACATCAACACATCATCAACATATATATGAATTGCCCTAACAGAGAGAGAGAGAGGAGGGTAGGGGAGAGGAGTGGCAGAGCCTTACGGTCGGCGGTGAGGGCAGGCTCTTGCTCAAGCGGCGGAGGTCCTGGGTGGGCTCAGGCGGCGGCGGTGAGGTCGAGGGCGGCAGTGAGCTCGAGGGAGGTGACGGTGAGGTCGGCGACGGCCTCGGGCGGCGACTGTGAGGTCGAGGGCGTCCTCAGGGGCCGGCGGTGTGGTCGTAGGCAGCAGGGCGACGATGGCGATGGAGTAGTTGGGGGACAGGGGGAGTGGAGGGGAAGGACTTAGTGAAATTTTGAGCCCGTGCAGCCGGGGGTTAAGTCAAACTAGCAGCAACTTGTTTTGCCAAAACGCACTATAGCTAAGTTAGCTATAGCGTTTTCCAGCAAAACGCACTGCAGCTATTCCTTTCTGTTTTATTTTTCTTTTTCTTTTGTTTTCTTTACATTTTATTTTTTTTCATTTCTCCTTTTTCTATTTCTTTCATTTTCTACTTACTTTTCTATTTATTTTCTTTTTCATAGCAGTAGCGCTCTACAACATAAACGCACTGCTGCAAAGTTTTTAGCAGTAGCGTGCTTCTGGAAGAATCGCTACTACTATTCCTATCATGGAACGACATCAACATGTCGTGGTAAAATTTTTGTCCCATTAGGGGTAGGTTTGGGTATATGCTTCTCAAAAACTTGAGCTTCTCAAAACAAGCATGATGGTTTCAGTATGGAACGTCCCACCTTTGGGACGAAAAAACAATATCCATTGCCTCTTATTGCTTTCAAAATTTTTCTCATGTCAACATCGAACAACAGGAGTGTTGTGTCAATATTTGTGATTTTTCAGGGTTCATTTGGACATTTTTATGCATTAACTGAGTTTTCAATGCATTTATGTGCATAATTCAAATTTGAACTACATGCACATTCTCTAGTGCATATAAATTGGTTGACAAATCAAATCAGTGTCCTTGGGTGCATGCTTAGGTCCCATGCAAGAAATGGGATTGAATTAACACTAGAGCACCATTGACTGCGGCAGAACGTTGAGATACTTTATTTTTAAATTCTAGTAAATCCAAAACTCGTCTGAAATTCATGAAACTGGGCATGCTATCATGGAATGGCACCTGACATGCTGTGGTATTTTTTCGTGTCCATTTTGAGAGAAGGCGCACTCGAATAATGACAGCCAACAAAGGCATTTTGAAAAAATAGCTGCCAATTTAATATCTCAAACGTTCTTATAATTCAAACTGTGTGTGTTCTGTTAACCATTCACATGATGCCATGTGTCTTGGTTTTATTTGCTATAGGAGGTGCCGTGCGGACAACTGCTTGACCTTGACTAAACGGGATGCGTGCGATCGCAGTCCGGTGCGCAGGCTGACCGAGAGGCATGCAAGGTGTCCTCGGATGCGCAGGCTCACCGGGAAGCATGCCCACTGACTTCCATGGCCCCCGCCTTCCCTCTCTGTGCGTGCGCCCCCTCAGCGGCATGGGACGCCGCCGACGAACGCTACCTCTCAGCGCCGCAGCTGCCGTCCTCCCGTGCCCCGCCCTTCGATGCCAGGACGACATGATGCAATGTGAGAGCAGGATTTGTGCATCTCTTCAACACAAACGGTTCTTTTGGATGACCCGTGTGCAACCACTTACAAACTATTTGGTAAGATTTGCATCTGTCATATTGGGTATGTTGCCATTTGTGAAACTGGAAAGATTGACATTTCTTGATCTACTAACATTGCCATTTGTCAACCTTGTAACATCGCGATTTGTCAAAATATGAACCTAAAAATCACTAGCAGTATCTAATTTTTGCAACTAAAATACAGTAATTAAGCATAGATTTCATTCATAGATTAAGCAGTCATTCTTAATTTATACAAATAGTTCAACTCAACAGCTGAATCGACCAAACTTTTCCCCAATTGTTGCCAACCATGTATTGAAATAGCTAGTTCGACTATATATACTAGATAATTTTAAGTACGTTTGTACAGTTCCACCACATCTATAGTCAACTGAACTGAACAAAATAGCCCCTAAATACTACTACTGCGGAGGGACTTTGTACTACTTTCGGCTGCCTCTCCTCTGCCGAGCACGCTCAGTAAGAGGTGGAGGAGGAGGAGACTATCGACGAGCTGGGCAACCGCAATACGGTGCCTGCCGCTGCTGCAGCTTCAGCGACGCTCACCTCGAACGCCCTGTGCCTCTCCAGACGACCCCTCTCCAAGCAGTGGTTCTCCTCGTTGATCTCCTGATTCCTCACCTCTGAGGCGGCGTGTGCCGCGGCCACGGTGGCGGTCAGGCTCTCTGCATGCTCGATGAGGTGCTCCTCCTCCTCCCGTAGGAACTCGGTGTAGCGCGGAAGGTCGCTAATGCACATGCGAGCATCCACCTCCGCCTCCAACCTTCGGGCGACGGTGGCGGAGCGGGTGATGACCCCGGCGGTCGAGGTGGGCTGGCAGCCATGACGGCCGACGATGGGGTGGTGGCCACGACCACCACCTCCCTCCTTTGGGCGGTGGTGGTGGAGCGAGTGATGGCCACGGTGGCCGGCAATGGGGTGGCGGCCACGACGGCCACCTCCCGCCTTCGGGCCGCGGTAGCGGAGCGGGCGACGGCCCTGGCTTTCGACGGTGGTGTGGAGGCAATGGCGGCCGACAATAGCTACTGATTTGCACCGTCGGCGGAGCGTGTGGTGGGTGTTCCGCGCACACCCAACAGGGACGCCACGCGCACTACACTACGCTGGGGACTGTGCCGCCGCCGCGGTGTAGCCTCCCAGTTGAAGCTGTCCTCTGATGACGGCGGAGTAGCCGAGCGACGATGACGGACCAGTGCCATTGGCGATTGTGGGAGAAGCAGACGAGATAAGCTACACGGAGGGAGGGGAAAATGCAACGCATGACTCGTCGGCCGTGAGGGTTTTTATAGGAGGCCGGTAAGCATTGGGATTTTGGGGGATTTCACCGAGTCGGGCGGGAAGCTTGCACAAGAACCTGCAAGGTTGCGCGGGAATGGGCTCATCGACGATTTATTGGTACCACTTCGAGCCACCGTTTGGCCAAATGAACGCCCCCGCGCGTTGCGCAAGCTTGCGTTGTAAGCCGTCTGCGGCAGTGGGGTGACAAGACGTGTGAGAGGAGGACGAAAGTCCACATACACACACGGTTAATAAAAAAATGTGTGTGATTTAATTACCAACTATACCCCCTCCTGGTTTATAAGTAGGATTTAACTAATAAAATAAGAATGCATGTCGCCAAAGATTATATAGTTGGATTCGTATTTGAACATAGTTTCCAATTATATAATTTTAATAACATGCATTAACATTTTGTGGATTAAATTTCAGGGCAAAGTATGGCACAGAATATAAAGGGGACTATAGACTAGGCGGAGGTTATAGCACACGGCCGGTCTCTACGCAGCAACGTAGCTGTCGGCCGGCTTGTAGGCGACCATTTCCTGCGTGTTCAACAGCTCTATGTGTGTAGTTCCTTGCGGTTCAGGCGGCCGCGGCGCACCCTGCTCGCGTCCCGCCACGTGCGCTCTGCACTCGCGTCCCTTCGGGTGCTCTGCCCTCATCTCTCCACGCGCGCTGCCAGTGTTTGGGGCCGGCACACGATCACGCACATTCATCTGCATGTGGTAGCGCCGGACGCGGCGCAACGATGCAGTTACCCGCTACAAAAACTGCCATGCGGACGCGCAGAGAAATCAGGCTGCCCGACCCCCATTTATTCCTGCGACCATTTACCTTACATCTCTTGCGTCACACGTCACAATAAGCACACCCACGACGACACATACATAGAGGACATCCCGCGGTTCCAATGGCGTTCCCCATGGATCCAATGGCGTTCCCAGCAGCCGACGATGACAATGGCGGACAGTTCACCATGGATCACGCAGTGGACACCCATGTGAAGGGGAAGGCCCTCTCGGTGGTGTACACGAACTAACCGGTCTCGATGGAGAGCTCCATCCAAACTATGGAGAGTTCCTTGCCGAGGACAAGTATCGAGTGGTCGGCTTTGACCTGGAGTACACCATCGGTCGTGCCGGGCACGATCAGAAGGTTGCCGTCGCCCAGTTGTGCCTGTGACATGACGTCCTCGTCTACCACTACCACCTTGCCACAAGGCCTTGCGAGCATTTCTCTAGGTTTATCAACAGCTCCGACTACAGTTTCGCTACTGTGGACACCACCAACGATCTAAAAGCTCTCAAGGTTTCGGACTTGAAATGCCTGAATCTTGTCAACATCCAGCACCACTACAAGGTCTGGGGCGGCGACAAAAACAAACTGAACTCCCTGGTTGACCTCGCCTCAGCCATCATCGACCCCTACTACATGAAGATGAAGAACGAGAGCAATAAGAACAAGAACGCCTGGCACAGTGTGTGGCATGAGAGACTGGATGAACAACATGTCAAGTACATAGCCATGGACACGTACACAAGCTACGAGATGTACACGCGGATCTTTGACATGAGGAAGTGTCTTCTTCCTGCCCAGACGAGGTATCGAGCCACATAGCAGTGGCGGGAGCGTCACAAGAAGTAGATGACTAGACAATCGTTTGTCCTACTTTAGAATGCATGCAATTGTTTATTGAGGTGTGTGAGAATAATCTGTATAGTCAGTTATGTAATTGGATGTTTATTTCAATTATATATATACATGTTATTCTACTGTAGACAGAGCAAATCTCACGGCTTATTAACAGCAATCATCTCTGTTATTATTCTTCTTCGCACACATTTCCGATAACGGACCTATTTGCCGCGTATCACACACATCTTGTTCAGTTGAACCATTTCCATTGTGTTGCCAAATCACATACAGTTCATCCTCGTGAACCGTATGATGTATATCACACACGCCTTCATATGGCTGCCCGTTTCTTTTGTTCCTCCTCATCCCAAACAGTTAATTGAACTGAACCGTATGCCGTGCATCACACACGCAACTAAAATCTGAATCGTGTTTGATGCATCCGTCATCGCAAATGTTTTGCACCTTTTTTGACTACTTTTTTACACCACCGTTTGCGATTATGGCATCACACATAGTTTCGTTGAAGGGTCTCTAGTAGCAGTGTCACATTTGGACCATCCTGCAGTAGTGTACCATACATTCCATTGGGGTCCATGCCTATGAAATCATTGTCCTTATCATCCATGTCTTTTGCCTTCCTTGCTTCCATCACCCATGTCCTTATCATCCTTTCCTGTATCACCCAAGTTTTCGCCATCGGTGCCTTTATCATCCATGTCGTTATGCTTCCAACAAAACCATATAGTCAATGTTACGGATGGATAGCATACATCATAATTATCTACAACTCTCCTTAAATAATTGATTTAATTTTTCATATCGGATTCATGTACATAACTTAGTACTTTAAAATCTCTAAGTAAGTTTAAAATATGCCATAACTAAATCCACAAATATTTGATTGATTGTACATGTTGTAACCGATCATTTGATTGCTTCTGAATATGATGTAAGGATATCACATAATGCTTCATGTATTAGCTGAGGCTAAATTCACTACTGTAATCGTCCATGAATCCTTGAAATGCCAAGATAAATCCACCCTCATAGATCAAGCATCTCCTAACTAAATCCAAAATAACTTTGATACGTCTCCAACGTATCTATAATTTTTGATTGCTCCATGCTATATTATCTACTGTTTTGGACTATATTGGGCTTTTCCACTTTTATATTATTTTTGGGACTAACCTATTAACCGGAGGCCCAGCCCAGAATTCCTTTTTTTGCCTATTTCAAAGTTTCGGAGAAACAGAATATCAAACGGAGTCCAAACGGAATAAAATCTTCGGGAACGTGATTTTCTCACCGAACATGATCCAGGAGACTTGGACCCTACTCCAAGAAGTACCAAAGGCGGTCACGAGGGTGGGGGGCGCGCCCCCCCTATAGGGTGCGCCCCCTGCCTCGTGGGACCCTCGATGCTCCTCCGACGTACTCCTTCCTCCTATATATACCTACGTACACCCAAACAATCAGAACAGGAGACAAAAACCTAATTCCACCGCCGCAACCTTCTGTATCCACGAGATCCCATCTTGGGGCCTGTTCTGGAGCTCCGCCGGAGAGGGCCGTCATCACGGAGGGCTTCTACATCATCATAGCCTCTCCGATGAAGTGTGAGTAGTTTACCTCAGACCTTCGGGTCCATAGTTAGTATCTAGATGGCTTCTTCTCTCTTTTTGGATCTCAATACAAAGTTCTCCCCCTCTCTTGTGGAGATCTATTCGATGTAATCTTCTTTTGCGGTGTCTTTGTTGAGACCGATGAATTGTGGGTTTATGATCAAGTCTATCTTTGAATTATATTTGAATCTTCTCTGAAATCTTTTATGTATGATCGGTTATCTTTGCAAGTCTCTTCGAATTATCAGTTTGGTTTGGCCTACTAGATTGGTTTTTTCTTGCCATGTGAGAAGTGCTTAGCTTTGGGTTTGATCTTGCGGTGTCCTTTCCCAGTGACAGAAGGGGCAGCAAGGCACGTATTGCATCGTTGCCATCGAGGATAACAAGATGGGGTTTATTTCATATTGCATGAATTTATCTCTCGACATCATGTCATCTTGCTTAAAGCATTACTCTGTTTCCAACTTAATACTCTAGATGCATGCTGGATAGCGGTCGATGAGTGGAGTAATAGTAGTAGATGCAGAATCGTTTCGGTCTACTTGTCACGGACGTGATGCCTATATACATGATCATACCCTAGATATTCTCATAACTATGCTCAATTCTGTCAATTGCTCAACAGTAATTTGTTCACCCACCGTAGAATACTTATGCTCTTGGAAGCCACTAGTGAAACCTATGGCCCCCGGATCTATTCTCATCATATCAATCTCCATCACTTTAATCTTGCTTTGCTTTTTTACTTTGCCTTTTACTTTTCACTTTGCATCTCTATACCAAAAATACCAAAAACATTATCTATCAGTTCTCACTTTCGTAAGTGACCGTGAAGGGATTGACAACCCCTAATCGCGTTGGTTGCGAGTTGCTATCGTTTTGTGCAGGTACGAGGGACTTGAGCGTGGCCTCCTACTGGATTGATACCTTGGTTCTCAAAAACTGAGGGAAATACTTACGCTACTCTGCTGCATCATCCTCTCCTCTTCGGGGAAAACCAACGCAAGCTCAAGAGGTAGCAAGAAGAATTTTTGGCGCCATTGCCGGGGAGGCTTACGCAAAAGTCAAGTCAAGATTTGGATTCCCGACAATGGGCAATTTCTGGCGCCGTTGCCGGGGAGTCTACGCAAAAAGTCAACATACCAAGTACCCATCACAATCCCTATCTCTCGCATTACATTAGTTGCCATTTGCCTCTCGTTTTCCTCTCCCCCACTTCACCCTTGCCATTTTATTTGCCCTCTCCTTCTCCTTCTCCTTCTCTCTTTCTGTTTGCCTTTTTTCTCGCTTGCCTTTTGTTTGCTCATGTGTTGGATTGCTTGTTTGTCACGATGGCTAAAGATACTACCAAATTGTGTGACTTCACCAATACCAATAATAATAATTTCCTTAGGACTCCGATTGCTCCTCTTGCCAATACTGAATCTTGTGAAATCAATACAGCCTTGTTGAATCTTGTTATGAAAGATCAATTCGCCGGCCTTCCTAGTGAAGATGCCGCTACTCATATTAATAGCTTCATTGATTTATGTGATATGTAAAAGAAGAAAGACGTCGATAATCATGTTGTTAAATTGAAGCTATTTCCTTTTTCGCTTAGAGATCGTGCTAAAGCTTGGTTTTCGTCTTTGCCTAAAAATAGTATTGATTCTTGGAACAAGTGCAAAGATGCTTTTATCTCAGTATTTTCCTCCCGCTAAGATTATCGCCCTTAGAAACGATATTATGAATTTTAAGCAACTTGATCATGAACATGTTGCACAAGCTTGGGAGAGAATGAAATTAATGCTACGTAATTGTCCTACACATGGTTTGAACTTATGGATGATTATACAAAATTTTTATGCCGGATTGAATTTTGCTTCTAGAAATCTTTTAGATTCGGCCGCGGGAGGCACTTTTATGGAAATCACTTTAGGAGATGCTACTAAACTCCTAGATAATATTATGGTTAATTATTCTCAATGGCACACTGAAAGATCTACTAATAGAAAAGTGCATGCGATAGAAGAAATCAATGTTTTGAGTGGAAAGATGGATGAACTTATGAAATTATTTGCTACTAAAAGTGTTTATTCTGATCCTAATGATATGCCATTGTCTACTTTGATTGAGAATAATAATGAATCTATGGATGTGAATTTTGTGGGTAGGAATAATTTTGGTAACAACGCGTATAGAGGGAATTTTAATCCTAGGCCTTATCCTAGTAATCCTTCTAATAATTATGGAAATTCCTACAACAACTCTTATGGAAATTATAATAAGATGCCCTCTGAATTTGAGAATAGTGTCAAAGAGTTTATGAATTCACAAAAGAATTTTAATGCTTTGCTTGAAGAGAAATTGCTTAAAGTTGATGATTTGACTAGGAACGTTGATAGAATTTCTCTTGAGGTTGATTATTTAAAGATTAGATCTATTCCTCCAAAGCATGATATCAATGAGTCTCTCAAAGCCATGAGAATTTCCATTGATGAGTGCAAGGAAAGAACCGCTAGGATGCGTGCTTCCAAATATGCCTTTATTAAAGCTTGTTCTTCCAATTCCTATGAAAATCAAGATGAAGATCTAAAAGTTATTGATGTGTCCCCTATCAAATCCTTGTTTTGCAATATGAATCTTGATGAAACTGAATATGATCTTCCTTTACCTAGAAGGCGTTCTAAAATTCGGAGTATTTAGACCTTTATGATGAAATTGATGAAAGTGGGATTGAAAGAAATAAAACCCTAGATGTTGCTAAACCCACTATATTGGATTTCAAGGAATTTAATTATGAAAGTTGCTCTCTAATTGATTGTATTTCCTTGTTGCAATCCGTGCTAAATTCTCCTCATGCTTATAGTCAAAAGAAAGCCTTTACCGAACATATTGTTGATGCTTTGATGTAATCCTATGAAGAAAAACTTGAGTTGAAAGTCTCTATTCCTAGAAAACTCTATGATGAGCGGGAAACAACCATTAAAATTGAAATTAAAGATCATGAGTTTTATACTTTGTGTGAGTTGGGTGCTAGTGTTTCCACTATCCCCAAAACTTTGTGTCATTTGCTAGATTTCCATGATTTTTGACGATTGCTCTCTGAATTTGCATCTTGCGGATTCCACTATAAAAAAACCTATGGGTAGAATTAACGATGTTCTTATTGTTGCAAATAGGAATTATGTGCCCATAGATTTTATCATTCTTGATATAGATTGCAATCCTTATTGCCCTATTATTCTTGGTAGACCTTTCCTTAGAACGGTTGGTGCGATTATTTATATGAAGGAATGGAATATTAGATTTCAATTTCCATTAAAAAGGGCATGGAACACTTTCCTAGAAATAAAATAAGATTTCCATATAAAACTATCATGAGAGCCACCTATGGATTGCCTACCAAAGATGGCAATACCTAGGTCTATCCTCGCTTTTATGCCTAGCTAAGGGCGTTAAACGATAGCGCTTGTTGGGAGGCAACCCAATTTTATTTTTGATTTTTTTCTTTTTGCTTCTGTTTAGGAATAAATAATCCATCTACCTTCTGTTTAGATGTGGTTTTGTGTTTTATTTAGTGTTTGTGCCAAGCTAGACCTATTGGATCTTCTTGGATGATAGTTATTTGATCTTGCTGTAATTTCCAAAAGCTTTGCGCTTAGTGCCCGAATTATTAAAAATCACCAGAACGTGATAAAATTCTGATTCTAATTGCTGCTGATCAATAAACAAATTGTATAGCTCTTATAATTTTGGTGGATTTTTTGGAGTTCATAAGTTTGCGTTAGTTACAGATTACTATAGACTGTTCTGTTTTTGACAGATTATGTTTTTCGCGTGTTGTTTGCTTATTTTGATGAATCTATGGCTAGTATTGGAGGGTATGATCTATAGAGAACTTGGAATACAGTAGGTTTAACACCAATAGAAATAAATAATGAGTTCATTACAGTACCTTGAAGTGGTTTTCTGTTTTCTTTCTCTAACGGAGCTCACGAGATTTCTATTGAGTTTTGTGTTGTGAAGTTTTCAAGTTTTGGGTGAAATCTTTTGATGGATTATGGAACAAGGAGTGGCAAGATCCTAAGCTTGGGTATGCCCATGCACCCCCAAGATAATCCAAGGACACCAAAAGTCAAAGCTTGGGGATGCCCCGGAAGGCATCCCCTCTTTCGTCTACTTCCATCGGTAATTTACTTGGAGCTATATTTTTATTCACCACATGATATGTGTTTTGCTTGGAGCGTCTTGTATTATTTGTGTCTTTGTTTGTTAGTGTGCCACAGTCATCCTTGCTCTACACACCTTTTGAGAGAGCCATTTGTGAATTAAAATTTGATAGAATACTCTATGTGCCTCACTTATATCTTTTGAGCGTTGTAGTTTTGCTCTATGTGCTTCACTTATATCTTTTGAGCGTTGTAGTTTTGCTCTATGTGCTTCACTTAGATCTTTTAGAGCACGGTGGTGGATTTTTTTTAAAGAAACTATTGATCTCTCATGCTTCATTTAGATCATTTTGAGAGTCTTAATAGCATGGTAAATTGCTTAATAATAATATGCTTGGTATTCAAGATATGTGAAACTTCCTTTTGAGTGTGTTGAATACTAAGAAAAGATTGAAACTTGATAATTGTTTTGAGATATGAAGATGGTGATATTAGAGTCATGCTAGTTGAGTAGTTGTGAATTTAAAGAATACTTGCGTTAAAGTTTGTGATTCCCGTAGCATGCACATATGGTGAACCGTTATGTGATGAAGTCGGAGCATAATTTATTTATTGATTATCTTCCTTATGAGTGGCGGTTGGGGGCGAGCGATGGTCTTTTCCTACCAATCTATCCCCCTAGGAGCATGCGCGTAATACTTTGCTTTGATAACTTCTAAATTTTTACAATAAGTATATGAGTTCTTTATGACTAATGTTGAGTCCACGGATTATATGCATTTTCCCCTTCCTTCCACTATTGCTAGCCTCTATTACCGCACACCTTTCGCCGGTATCATACACCCACCATATACCTTCCTCAAAACAGCCACCATACCTTCCTATCATGGCATTTCCATAGCCATTCCGAGATATATTTCCATGCAACTTTCCACCGTTCTGTTTATTACGACACGCTCCATCATTGTCATATTGCTAGCATGATCATGTAGTTGACATCGTATTTGTGGAAAAGCCACCGTTCATAATTCTTTCATACATGTCACTCATGAATCATTGCATATCCCGGTACACCGCTGGAGGCATTCATATAGAGTCATATTTTGTTCTAAGTATCGAGTTGTAATTGTTGAGTTGTAAGAAAAATAAAAGTGTGATGATCATCATTTTTTGGAGCATTGTCCCAAGTGAGGAAAGAATGATGGATACTATGATTCCCCCCACAAGTCGGGATGAGACTCCGGACTTAAAAAAGAGAAAAAAAGAGGCCATACAAAAAGAAAAGAGAAAAGGCCCAAATAAAAAAATGAGAGAAAAAGAGAGAAGGGACAGTGTTACTATCCTTTTACCACACTTGTGCTTCAAAGTAGCACCATGATATTCATGATAGAGAGCCTCCTATGATATCACTTTCATATACTAGTGGGAATTTTTCATTATAGAACTTGGCTTGTATATTCCAATGATGGGCTTCCTCAAATTGCCCTAGGTCTTTGTGAGCAAGCAAGTTGGATGCACACCCACTTAGTTTCTTTTGTTGAGATTTCATATACTTATAGCTCTAGTGCATCCGTTGCATGGCAATCCCTACTCACTCACATTGATATCTATTAAAGGGCATCTCCATAGCCCGTTGATACGCCTAATTGATGTGAGACTATCTTCCCCTCTTTTTGTCTTCTCCACAACCACCATTCTATTCCACATATAATGCTATATCCATGGCTCACGCTGATGTATTGCGTGAAGATTGAAAAAGTTTTGAAAATGTTAAAGTATGAAGCAATTGCTTGGCTTGTCATCGGGGTTGTGCATGATTTAAATACTTTTTGTGGTGAAGATAGAGCATAGCCAGGCTATATGATTTTGTAGGGATAACTTTCTGTGGCCATGTTATTTTGAGACGACATAATTGCTTTGTTAGTATGCTTGAAGTATTATTATTTTTTATGTCAACATAAACTTTTGTCTTGAATTTTTCGAATCTGAATATTCATACCACAATTAAGAAGATTTGCATTGAAATTATGCCAAGTAGCACTCCGCATCAAAAATTCTCTTTTTATCATTTACCTACTCGAGGACGAGCAGGAATTAAGCTTGGGGATGCCTGATACGTCTCCAATGTATCTATAATTTTTTATTGCTCCATGCTATATTATCTACTGTTTTGGACTATATTGGGCTTTATTTTCCACTTTTATATTATTTTTGGGACTGACCTATTAACCGGAGGCCCAGCCCAGAATTGCTGTTTTTTTGCCTATTTTAGAGTTTTGGAGAAACAGAATATCAAACGGAGTCCAAACGGAATAAAATCTTCGGGAACGTGATTTTCTCACCGAACATGATCCAGGAGACTTGGACCCTACTCCAAGAAGTACCGGAGGCGGTCACGAGGGTGGGGGGCACGCCCCCTACAGGGCGCGCCCCCGCCTCGTGGGCCCCTCGGTGCTCCTCCGACGTAGTCCTTCCTCCTATATATACCTACGTACCCCCAAACGATCAGAACAGGAGCCAAAAACCTAATTCCACCGCTGCAACCTTCTGTATCCACGAGATCCCATCTTGGGGCCTGTTCCGGAGCTCCGCTGGAGAGGGCCGTCATCACGGAGGGCTTCTACATCATCATAGCCTCTCCAATGAAGTGTGAGTAGTTTACCTCAGACCTACGGGTCCATAGTTAGTAGCTAGATGGCTTCTTCTCTCTTTTTGGATCTCAATACAAAGTTCTCCCCCTCTGTTGTGGAGATCTATTCGATGTAATTTTCTTTTGCGGTGTATTTGTTGAGACCGATGAATTGTGGGTTTATGATCAAGTCTATCTTTGAATAATATCTGAATCTTCTCTGAATTCTTTTATGTATGATTGGTTATCTTTGCAAGTCTCTTCGAATTATCAGTTTGATTTGGCCTACTAGATTGGTTTTTCTTGCCATGGGAGAAGTGCTTAGCTTTGGGTTCGATCTTGCGGTGTCCTTTCCCAGTGACAGAAGGGGCAGCAAGGCACGTGTTGCATCGTTGCCATCGAGGATAACAAGATGGGGTTTATTTCATATTGCATGAATTTATCTCTCTACATCATGTCATCTTGCTTAAAGCGTTACTCTGTTTCTAACTTAATACTCTAGATGCATGCTGGATAGCGGTCGATGAGTGGAGTAATAGTAGTAGATGCAGAATCATTTCGGTCTACTTGTCACGAACGTGATGCCTATATACATGATCATGCCCTAGATATTCTCATAACTATGCTCAATTCTGTCAATTGCTCAACAGTAACTTGTTCACCCACCGTAGAATACTTATGCTCTTGAGAGAAGCCACTAGTGAAACCTATGGCCCCCGGGTCTATTCTCATCATATCAATCTCCATCACTTTAATCTTGCTTTGCTTTTATTACTTTGCCTTTTACTTTTCACTTTGCATCTCTATACCAAAAATATAAAAAACATTATCTATCAGTTCTCACTCTCATAAGTGACCGTGAAGGGATTGACAACCCCTAATCACGTTGGTTGCGAGTTGTTATCGTTTTGTGCAGGTACGAGGGACTTGAGCGTGGCCTCCTACTGGATTGATACCTTAGTTCTCAAAAACTGAGGGAAATACTTACGCTACTCTGCTGCATCATCCTCTCCTCTTTGGGGAAAACCAACGCAAGCTCAAGAGGTAGAAAACTTCAAACTCCATTAAAAATTATCTTCTAACAAAATCCAAAATAACTCCAAACTCAATTCAAAAATATCTCCTAACTAAATCCAAAATAACTTTCTTTGAATCAAAATATGCTGACAACTTTCTCTTGCCACATAACCCTAACTAAGTCCTTCACTATGTCCTAGCTAAATCCGAATTACACTTCCTTTCAATCGAAATCTAGTCACAACTTTCTCAAAGCCTAAACCCTAAACCTCATATCACATATCCTAAACCATAATCAAATCTAACCCTATTGGTACTATGCAGAAGGGACCAAACAGGACTTGAGATGGATAGGCACTTATATCTGAGATGTCAATGCGAATATCGGGGTTGATAAAGTTGGTGCGCCGTGATGAGGATGATCTGGCCTCGCGTCGGGGAAATGGGCATCGGATCGGGGAAGGAGGGGATTAGGCGGCTCCTCAGAAGATCTGGTGCCGCGACCCGAGGGGGTCACGTGCGATGAAGGGGGGAGTAGGAGGAGGAGGATGGAGTGCCACGGCGAGTGCGTGCGATGGTGATCAGCGGCGATCGAGGTGGCAATGTGTTCGCCGGAGACTAGAGCTCGAGAGGAGATGACGAACCGCTCAAACCCGAATTCAAATGACCACGCACGATGATGTGGTGTTATAATTAAGTGCAATATTAATGCAATTAAGTTAATTGGAAAATTTAGGATAGGAATGACCCTGGACTTTATTGGGCCAATTAAAGATAAATATTTTTTAGGTTGAAAACACCCTTGGGATTTAAAAAGGCCCAGTTAGTGTTATCCATTATTTCGCCCATATAATACACGTGCTCTGGTGTATTATAATACACCATAAAATTTCTTAAGAAAAAAGGTTATTCGATCCCGGCTCGCTGAATATATGTTCGCATGGCATCTCCAGTGTTTGAGGTCCTGCTGATAGCATAGAGATGTGGCTTGTGGTGCTCCAGTGTAGATGAAGCAGAGGCCCTCCATTGTTGACTTGAGTCCATATGCTTGTAATTATGGAATGAGACACATCATCCTCGGTGAATCCTATCTCACAGTGGCAAAGGAAAAACGTCCTGTCAAAGGACATGGGTCCTGGACAAAAAGACCGCTTGGCCCCCGCGTCGCTCCTGCAGGGGCGACTCGGGCGGCTCAATCCCTAGCCAGCCGCCGGGGCTCCCTCCCCCTTTTCCTCTCCCTCGTCGCAGCCAGAGGGGGTCACCGGAACACCGCACGGCCGTCGGGGATGGTGGCGGCGAGGATCTGGTCGCTCCGCCCCTTTGGAGGATTTTAGAGCCGAGTTGGCGACCTGAGGGGGTGGTGCTGCATCGCCCTCAGCATACGGCGGCAGCCGGTGCTGACTGCCCATCTCAGATGTGTGGGCGGCATGGTGACGACATGCGATGGCTGTGGTGCGCGGTGGCCTCGGGGCCAACTGCATCAGATCTGATGGCTTCTTCCTCTTCAAGCTCTTGCCACCCTCCTCTCAGATCCGCTCTGCGGCGGTCTCCGGGCACCGTAGCTGTGTCTCCTCTCGAGGTGGGGGTGGGAGAAGGGGAGCAGAGAAATTCGTTGCTGGCTATGCCGGCCCACCGGCGGCGATGCCCATGGGCGTCGTCCCCTACATGTAGGCGCTGGTAAAAATGCTCCTTTTCCCCTCTTCTTCCTCCTGTGTTGCACTGTCACCCTCAAGGGGGTGCCGTCTTTGGTGAGATTCGGGGGAAGCGTGCTTGTTCTGGTTGGGGGTTGCTTGGTATTCAGCAGCCTTGACGTGTAGTTTGCTTCTCCTCGTTTGCAGATATCATGTAATGTCGATGCTTCCCTTGGCTGAGCTCCATGTAGTTTGGTGGTGGTGTCTTGGTGTGGTCTTCTAGTTGGCAACAAAGTCGATCGCTGTTTAGCCCTCAGGAGGGCGTTTGCACCTTTCGACAGATCGCCGCCCTTTGTGCCAAGGCGAGGGGGCAGGTGTCGGTGTCAAAACCGGCGGATCTCGGGTAGGGGGTCCCGAGCTATGCGTCTAAGGTTGATGGTAACAGGATACAGGGGACACAATGTTTACCCAGGTTCGGGCCCTCTTGATGGAGGTAATACCCTACTTCCTACTTGATTAATCTTGATGAATATGAAGATTACAAGAGTTGATCTACCGCGAGATCGTAATGGCTAAACCCTAGGTGTCTAGCCTGTACGATTGTGATTGCCTTTACGGACTAAATCCTCCGGTTTATATAGAGATCGGAGGAGCCTAGGGTTGTACAGAGTCGGTTTACAGAGGAAGGAATCTACATATCCGAACAACAAGCTTGCAATTGACACAAAGGAGAGTCCCATCCGGACACGGGAAGAAGAATTCTTTTGTCTTGTATGTTCATAGCCCATCAGTCCGACCCATGTTACATAGCCTGGACGCCTGAGGACCCCTTAATCCAGGACTCCCTCGGTAGCCCTTGAACTAGGCTTCAATGACGATGTGTCCGGCGCGCAGATTGTCTTCGGCATTGCAAGGTGAGTTACTCCTCCGAATACTCCAAAGCAGCCTTCGAACACAGAAAACGTGTGCGGCTCTGCAAAACAAGTACCACACACAACCGCAGAGAGAATAATATTTCACGTGTCCAATCTACTGAGAACTTTTGTAGTGTGACATCACGTCCCTATCCGGTCATTATTTCGAACCGTTTTTAACCTTCCGCTCCACGTTTCAAGATGCGGTTTTATTATCTCATCTTGTCGAAGCAGAGATCGTGTCCCCTTATTGCGGGATTCTCATCAATATGGGTGTGGGTAATCCAACCGCGCCGTCTGCACGACCCTTGTGGAATAGGCGAGTTTTAAGGCGAGTGGGGGCGCTTGTTATTCTCTGCCTTTATATAAGGAGATAATGATTGACCCTTTCACCCACGCCTTCTTTCTCTCTGCCCACCCATTCTCGAGCTCCAGCGCCCAAGCTCTCATCCTCTTCGCCTCAAAAAAACACTTCGACCATGTCTAGATTCGGAGCGCAGGGCAAGTGGATGGTCTCCTCCGTCAAGGACGAAGACATTACCAAGCTTCGAGAGCCCGGGTACTTAGCCTAGGAAATCGCCCACCGGCTTCCAGCAAAGGGGCAGATCATTCCCACCCTGGAGCCCCATGAGAGGGTGGTGTTCATCCCCCACTTCCTCTGCAGGGTGGGATTTCCTCTCCACCCATTCGTACACAGACTCATGTTCTACTACGGGCTAGATTTCCATGATCTTGCCCCCAATCCTTTCCTCAACATCTCATCATTCATTGTCGTGTGCGAGGCCTTACTTCGCATCCCACCCCACATCGAATTATGGCTAAAGATCTTTAATGTGAAGCCGAAGGTGGTGGGTGGTCAACATGCAGAGTGCGGAGGCTCTATGGTGAGAAAGATGCCCAACATCTCATGGACCAAAGGTACCTTTGTCGAGTCGGTCAAAGGGTGGCAGCAGCAGTGGTTCTACGTCATAGAGCCCGTGACACCACCTGGGCCGCGGCTTCCGAACTCAAATCCGGGGCCCCAATGCGGCTCACCTCCTGGATAGAGAAGGGCCTGGACTGGGCGTCATCACACGAGGTGTCCGTGTTGTAGACGCGCATCAGGAGCATGGTGGATAAGAACATCAAGCTTGTCAACGTGATCCAGGTGATGCTTTTTCGCCAGATCCTTCCATGCCAAACCCGGACTTGCCATTTGTGGGAGTTCGATCCGCCCAAGCACCGGACCTTGCAACAGTTCTTCGGCACTACACACGAAGACATCTGGAATGTGCTTTTCAAGGCCAATGAAACATGGCCGGAGACGACCGAGGATCGTGGGTACAACCTGACCCATAACGCCAGTTCGGTGAGTTTTTCGTATTCCAAGGTGCGTCCTTCACCTGTACCTTCAAGGAGGATGTATAAGCTTCCATTATCTATCTTTTCAGGGTTGGACAAAAAGCGTGGAGAAGATCCAGTGTCCGGCTCCGCTGCCCAAAAACCCAACAATCCCACTTCTGACGAAGGTGTTGGTTCCGACGCCCTACCAGGCGCCGGAGAAGAAGGCCAAGAAGAAGGCCAAGGAGACAAGAAGTGGCCTCCGCCTTAAGGGCATTTTGGACATGATGTTCGAAGACACCAAAACCCACTCCTCCCCCGCGATCGACGAGGAGGAGGAGGAGGAGGAGGAGAAGGAGGAGGAAAGCAACTCCCCCCGAGGGGGAAGGAAGAAAAGGGCGTCCTGCATGGATCTGGAGGCCCAGGCGTCCAAGAAGGGGAAGGTCTCCCTCGCGGACAACTCCGCGGTTGGACACTGATAGCTGCTCCGAGTGGCGCCCAAAGGAGAAGCCCCTGGTCGAATCGTATGTACTCAAAGGAACTTACACACCACTACAAAAAAATACACTTCCGTGATGATACGTGTTTGTCACAGTAGGTCGTGTTTTTTGTCATGCATGTACATCCATGACGACTTTATGACAGAATCAAGATAATTATACCTGTGCTGTCGTAGAAGTGTTCCATGACATTACCAAAATTATCATCACGGAAGTGTCCACTTCCATGATGATAAATCGCGTGTCACAGAAGTGCTTTCGTCAAGGGTGACTGACACGTGGCATCCACCATAACGGAACGCCGTTAAGCTATCAGGTCAGATTTTGGATCCGATAACCCGTTAACAGCCCTGACCAATGGGAAATTTCCACGTGTAAAATTCTGATTGGCCGAAGGGAACACCTGTCAGCTCGTGAGTGGGCCAGATGTCGCCCGTCCATTGGAGGAGACATGCTTATGATACGTCGACACGTGGCTGGGCCCAACAGAGGCCCATATAGGTTAAAAAGGCCGGCCCAGTCAAAGGCCCGTAAAACTTAATTAGGTACTAGTGGGCCAGCCCAATAACGGCCTGCTTAATAAAGGCCCATTTACTGCCCGAAGCCAGATCTGGCGCGTTAATTGTTCGCTCAATATTTGGGCCCATTTATGGCCCGAAGCCAGATCTAGCCCGTTAATTGTTCGCCCAATATTTGGCCCATTTGCGGCCCGAGGCCAAATCTGGCCCGTTAATTGTTCGCCGAATATTTGGGACCAACTAGAGTCCAGTGACTTTCGGCCTGTTAGAGGCCTGATGTAGACATGGGCCCATTTCAGCCCGGTGTGACTTTCGGCCTGGGAATGGCCCGTACTTCCCATGGGCCATATATGGTCCGACGGGACATCGGGCCCACTAATGCCCCATGCTAAAGGTGGCAACAGTTAAGCCCAATGTGACTTTCGGCCTGTTAAAGGCCTGTCGCGTAATTCGGCCCGTTGATGCCTGTGCTAAGCTTTTGGCCTCTTAAAGGCCCATGATATCAGTGGGACAACTAAGGCCAGAGATATGTTTTGGTCTGGTAACGGCCCGTGAGCTAACTGGGCCCAAAACGGCCCGGTCTACATTTCAACTTGCTGAAGGCCCGTCGACGACTAGTGAAAATTGAGGCCCAACATGCATTTTGGACTGCTAAAGGCCCGTGGTTTCATCTCGGCCGTAACATGCCAGTACAATATTTAGCCTGTTAATGGCCCAACGCTACCTGGGCCAAACTTAGCGCTGGGTCGACAAAAGGCCCAACTAAAATATAGGCCAGTGTAAGTTTGGGCCTGGTGCAATGTGTGAAGGCCCCAATCATTCGGGCCCAAGAAAGACGCAGGCCGGCCCAATTGTGGCCCGCTAAAAACCTGGCCCGTTAGAGTCGAATGTTTCGGTCCGGTCGATAACATCTGATTTTTTTAGATAGCGAATGATGGCAGTAACTAGTAGGAATTAAGAACAAACCTACTCTATACAATAAAGAAATTACGACATAGTAACTAAGAATAAACCTACACTATACAATAAAGGATTTAAGGTATATTACATCAACTGAGCATCAAAGTTCGCCACCAGTGATCATAAAGCGCAATGAAGAAGCAGATTACAAAAATTGGGCACCATTGTAGCGTAACAAAATAATACTGGACCGAGATCACTTCCAAGACAGTTCAAGAAAGGTTAGCCTTGCGGGGGAACTGCTGCACAAGCTGCTGAGAAAGGCTGTGAGACCGGCCTAGCATGTCGGTCATAGCTTCCAGGTGTAGCTGTTTAGCGATGAGGTTCTCATTGGTGTTCTCCGCAATCTTTCTTAGAGATAGGACTTCAAGTCGAAGTTGAGTTGCAGAATGCCTTTCTACTAGAACTTGGGACTGAAGAAGTCGAACTGATTCAGACAACGAATTCTGTGAGCTTGTCTGACTGTTAGTCTCAAGTAACGTGAACACTGCATCAAGACAAGACTTTGGTGTTGTCTCGCTGTCTTCAAGATGTTTTGCCTTCTTTGCTACAATATATGTTGGGTTTGTCTCATAGCCTTCAATGGACTTGTGCATGCCATCAGGCATATCACCCTGAAACAAAGCAGAGAGATGACAGGTTTTGCACGTGTATAAACAAAGATGATAACTGTTCTGTCAATTCTTTCCAATTTCAAATTAGAAAATAAAGAGTAAGTTCAAAATATCAATAGCATAATTTGGCTTTGTTCATAATGCGGGGAGCTTCACCACACTACTGGATTACCATGTCAACATAACAAGCATAGATGAAGGGCAAAGAAAATCATTGTATCTATTTTGGATAATGTGCATGGCATGTTGTTCATATCATCAGCCACATCAGTAAGATAAAATAGGAGATGACAAGGTGCAAACGTGGGCTGCTTCACCACACACTGGATTATAGATCCACAAAAACAAGCATACAGATAGGGAGTATTAAGTAATGTGCATGGTATGAATAAATAATTTGGTTTTACAAGTAAAACTTAGAACTTACGGTTCTTACGAACATGCATTTTGGTATAAACAACAAACTAAACAGCAGTAAACGATAGGGCGTATCAGCAAATTAAACAGCAGTTGAGGATAAAGGCTTTAGAAGGACTGACTTATATTTACAGTTAACACCGGCTTTTAATGCCCTTCTCCATGTCAACGGAAGGATAACTCAAGAATTTCAGCACATAATCTTCTTCATAAGCATTGACTGTACTCTACATTTTGTAGAGAGTCATTATAGATATGATAATACTGGAAGGGATAGAGGATAACAAAGATAAGATGCAGATTGATGCTACATAATCAACTACTAATCCCTGGAAGTAAAAGCGTTATAGGACAAAATGTACTGACAAGAGCAATGGGCTACACTTCTGGACTGGCATTGTCTATGTATTCTACTTGTTGGTAAGATTAAATATAGATCTGATCTTTTTAAGTAAATGATGGGCGAGGGAGATAAGATGTAGAATGCTACAAAATGAACCAATCCCTCTTCCCATAATACAAGAGTGTTTTGAACACTGGTGTACTGTACAAAACGTTCTTATATTATGGGACGAAGGGAGTAGCTGTTAATGTAAGTACAATGATAGACCATGTCCAGTCCTTATGTAGGATCGAAAGTATGTCTAGAGGGTGGGGTGATTAGACTACTTGACCAAATAAAAATCTAGCCTTTTCCCAGTTTTAGTTCTTGGCAGATTTTAGCTATCTTAGCACAAGTCAAGCAATCTCCACACAATTCAAGCAAGCATGCAAAAGAGTATATGAGCAGCGGAAAATAAAGCATGCAACTTGCAAGAACGTAAAGGGAAGGGTTTGAAGGATTCAAACGCAATTAGAGACACATATGTTTTTGCCGTGGTTCCGATAGGTGGTGCTATCGTACATCCACGTTGATGGAGACTTCAACCCACAGAGGGTAATAGTTGTGAGAGTCCACGGAGGGCTCCACCCACGAAGGGTCCATGAAGAAGCAACCTTGTCTATTCCATCACGACCGTCGCCCATGAAGGACTTGCCTCACTAGCGGTAGATCTTCATGAAGTAGGCGATCTCCTTGCCCTTACAAACTCCTTGGTTCAACTCCACAATCTTGTCGGAGGCTCCCAAGTGACACCTAGCCAATCTAGGAGACACCACTCTCCAAGAAGTAACAAATGGTGTGTTGATAATGAACTCCTTGCTCTTGTGCTTCAAATGATAGTCTCCCCAACACTCAACTCTCTCTCACAGGATTTGGATTTGGTGGAAAGAAGATTTGAGTGGAAAGCAACTTGGGGAAGGCTAGAGATCAAGATTCATATGGTAGGAATGGAATATCTTGACCTCAACACAAGTCTAGGTGGTTCTCTCTCAGAACATGTGTATTGGAAGTGTAGGTATGTTCTGATGGCTCTCACCTCGAATGAAGAGTGGGTGGAGGGGTATATATAGCCTCCACACAAAATCTAACCGTTACACACAATTTGCCAAACTCGGTGGGACCGAATGGTTAAACTCGGTCGGACCGATTGAGCAAACCTAGTGACCGTTAGGATTTTCAGGGGGACTAAGATGCAACTCAGTAGGACCGATACGATTAGGGTTAGGGCATAACATAATCTCGGTGTGACCGATTACACAAACTCGGGGGACCGATTTTGGTAATAAGCTAACCAGAGAGTTGGTCAGGTAAACTCGGTGGGACCGATTCGCTCATCTCGGTGAGACCGAAATGTTACAAAAGGGAAACAAAGAGTTTACATTGCAATATCGGTGGGACCGATCGCTCATCTCGGCAAGACCGAAACGTTACGAAGGGAAACCGAGATATTACAATCCCATCTTGGTGAGACCGAGATCCCTATCGGTGAGACCGATTTGCCTAGGGTTTGTGGCAGTGGCTATGACATTTGAAACTCGGTGGCGCGGGATAGAAAGAATCGATGGGGCCGATTTTGACTTTTGGTTTAGGTCATATGTGGATGTGGGAATGTAGTTGAAGGTTTTGGAGCATATCACTAAGCACTTTGAGCAACTAAGTCACGAAGCAACACCTCATTCCTCCTTGATAGTATTGGCTTTTCCTATAGACTCAATGTGATCTTGGATCACTAAAATATAAAATGTAGAGTCTTGAGCTTCATGCTTGAGCCAAACATTTTGTCCTTAGAATTTTGAGGGATCCACTTTCCTCATCCATTCCATGCCATTCATTGAGCTTTTCCTGAAATATTAATCTTGGAATAATGTTAGCTCAATGAGCTATATGTTGTTAGGAATTACCAAAACCACCCAGGGATAGTTGCACTTTCAATCTCCCCCTTTTTGGTAATTGATGACAACATATAGATCAAAGCTTCGACAAATGATAATAAGAGAAAGATATCGTCGCTTTGAGAAGTATGTGATAAGCAAGAGCTCCCCCTAAATTTGTGCATAGTTTAATATTTGCTTTGGACTGCAAATGCACAATGAGTTAAATACATGCACTCATCACCAAGCAAAGTGAATGATCAAATAGGGATAAAATGATAGTATCATCCAACAAGCATTAATGTAGCATATGATCAAACACACATGATCATCCAAGTATCACAAACAAGCATAAAGTATCTCAATCAAGCAAATAAAGTTCAACCACCAAAGCAAGAGAGAATAAAAGCAACGCTCTCTCTCGAAGCCTATGATCTATACATTTTTCTCCCCCTTTGGCAACAAGTTACCAAAAAGTTCATAGAAAATGCATAGCACTAAAATGACTCTCAGGCTTGATCTTCAGGTGGTGGAGTCCGGATAACGCCAAGGACGAAAGGTTCTGTTGATGTAGATGGAAATGGATCTGGTGTAGGTGCTGGAGCTGGTGGCACTGAAGCTGTAGCTGGTGCAGATGAAGTGGTTCTAGTGTCTGATACTGGCACTGCAGATGATCTCTGAGCTCGAGGCACTCTGGCAAATGCATCAGTGGTTGTTTTGCCCTTCCTCTCCTGCATGTCATCCTGTAACTGCTCCACAACAGACTGAATCTCAGTTACTTTCACATGTAAGTCATAGAACTTCTGCTCCACGATTTTTTCCAAGCTCTCCTGGTTTCGAGTCAGGGTGGCCAACCCCTTCTCCATCCTCAGAGTTGATGCTATCAAATAACCAAGCTGGTGCTGCTTGCTCTTCAAAAAGTACTCAGATGCCTCCTCTTGAGTTGGCATCCTTGCAGTCTTCTCCATCTTTGCTTTCTCCTTCTTTGCTTGAGCTTGTACTGATGATGGTTCATCTTCATTCATCACAACTTGATTGTCCTCAAAGTCAGGGTGGATAGGCAAGTGTTCCTTATCCAACAAGTATGTGCCTGTGCCCATCTTTGAGTTTATCAACTCCTGAATTTGTGGGGCATATCCACAACTTCTTTTCTGATCAGCTGCTGTCCTCTTGATAGTCTCAACTATAAGGCTCATGACCTTGAACTTCTGTGGCACATAAAATATATGTAGCAAGTTAATTGCATGGCCTCTGATCATGTTGTGGTCACCTGACATGGGCAAAAGAGTGTGCCTTAGGATCCAGTTGATCGTTGGCAGTCCTGACAGAAGAAAATGGACTGACCCAAACTTGAAAGTATCAAGAGCTTTGTCTGGGATCTCCTTGTACATGTTTGACATAGAATTGTGATCCATCTTTTTCTTGGCATAGACATCCAAGTCATCTTCACTTTCCTTTGTCGCATTGATCAGATTTGCCCATTCCTCAATAGTTGAGTGGTACCTTGTACCTTCAGACATCCATACTATCCTGCCATCTGGATAGAAGTGTGCTGTGGAGTAGAATTGCATTATGAGCTCCTCATTCCACTGTGTGAGCTTCTGCCCAACAAAGTCTGCAACTCCACAAGCACTGAAGCTGTCATACACTCCAGGATAGTGTTCTTCATTTTCCTTGATATAGGTCCAGTCGACCCACCTCATATCACATACTATGGGTTTCTTGTCCAGCACCACTGTCTCATAGAAATCTTGCTGTTCCTTTGTGTGGAACCTGTAATCAACGACAGTTCTTCTTCTTGTAGCATAAGGATCTGTCTCTCTCCATTTCCTCAGCCCTGAGTCTCTTCTGAGCTTCATGTTCTCAGCCACAGTATGAGCATCATTGTGGTCTGGAATCTTGGGCTTCAACTTTCTCAGAACATGCTCTTCATCTTCTTCATCAGCAGCAACTTCAGGCACTGGGGCCTTGTTCTTCTCCTCTGCAGGGATGTTCCTGGTGCTCGGCTTTGGAGCTGGGGCAGCAGACTTAGCAGCAGCTTTGGGCTTAGATCATGCAGCCCCTGTCCTGATAGCATCACCCATAAGTTTCTGGGCCTTAGGTGCTGGTGCAACAACCTCTTCCTCTTCTTTTTCTTCTTCAGAATCTCTCCTCATAGAGGGTTTGCCAAGAACTCTAGCAGTAGTAGTTCTGACTCTCTTTTTTTTATCTTGGCCAACAGCTTCCTATTCTAACTCAACGGTAAGCTTCATGGTTTCTCCAGTGGCAACCTTCCTAGGTTTGGAAGTGGGAACTCTCCTTGCAGGTGCCTTCTTCTGCATACCTGGCTTAATTGCAGCAGTAGAGCTGTATTCCTTCTTGAGCAATTTCTTCTTTGATATGGCGTCCTCTTCCTCTGCCACATAATCTTCATCCTCAGATTCTGAAGTTCTTTCTTGCTTGCTCTAGTGGCAGCCTTTGGCAAATTGCTTGCGGTGCTTCTGCTACCCTCATCTGAGCTGCTGGAGGGACTAGTGCCCTCACTCATGTGAACCTGCTCCTCTGACTTGTTCTGGCTGTCACTCTGGTCAGACATGCTGCAAACACTAACTGCAGACCCCGTGAATAGATTGTAGATGAGATAGAGTGGATGAGCATCACAAAATACAGAGTTTTTTTTGCAAAAGAATGAGTCCAAAACTTAGTTTTAGTTTTCCACAGAAAGCATTTTGGGTCAACTGATTTGCAAACTCGGTGATACCGAAGCAGCTGTTGGAACCTAAACTAGTGAACTCGGTCAGACCAAGTCATAGTTCGGTGGCATCGAGACTGCTAGGGTTTCACAAAGTCCTGAACTCGGTCACACCGATTTGCAATTCTCGGTCAAACCGAGAACCACATGTGCAATGGCCTTGGCCGAATCGGTGGAACCGAGTTTTGCAACCCGGTGGGTCCAAGATGGTTTCGGCGGAAACCTAACCCTAAATTTTCGATTCAACTCTAATCTACGGAGTGTTTTGACTGGATAGAAGCGTTTCAATCGTGGCAAGATTCATGATGAACACAATGTGCTAGGAATCTGACGGGGATAGCACTGTGATCGAGTCCATACCCTAGTTCGGCGATGAACTCGCTACGGCGGCAACGACGGGGAGGAATTCCGTTGACGGCGGAGACCAGCGACAAGAAGCGGCTGGCGACAAGGAGGACGATCCGGAGACCCAGGAGGCAGAGCGAGCTATGCGCGGGCGAAGGGGTTTCGGAGAAATTTCCGAAATTTTGCCCGTGAGAATATATAGCCCGACCCTGTCGGTGTGACCGAGTGGAACAACTCGGTGGCACCGAGATGCATAACTGTTGATAGTTACACTACTAGGAAAAGGGCTACTAATGGCGCACCAGTTTTGCCTACTAATGGCGCATCACTGGTGCGCCATTAGTATCACGCCACTAGAATTTTTTACTAATGGCGCACCAGTGGTGCGCCATTAGTATCTGGTATACTAATGGCGCACCATGCAGTGCGCCATTAGTTTTGCCCACGGTGCGCCACTAGTGTTTGCTATACTAATGGCGCACCACACTGTAATGCGCCATTAGTAACAAAATTTTTTATTTTTTTTTCTTAATCTCAGGTCACTATTTCACCTATGAGATATACAACAAGCATCCATATAACAATCATAGCCAACACACAAGTTCCATCATATATACATAGATAGCCAACACACAAGTTCCATCATATATACATACATAGCCAACACATAGTTCCATCGTTACATATTACAAAAGTTTCACATTGTTCATCCAACACCGTTCAGTTCTCATGCATTTTTCTTCTCCTTCTCCTTCCTCAGCCTGATGCGGCAAGAGCGGCGAGGCCGTGGAGGCGGTGGAGGCAGTGGGATGTAGTCTTCTACCTGAATTGGCGTGGTCATGTCGCCCAGCTGTGGGATCACCGGCGCCACCACCAGTGCGTGGTCATTGTCAGGCACCACCACCATCACGAGGCCACCTTCAGGCACGACCATCGCTAGGTCATCCTCAGCCACCTCCATCTCTTGCCCTTGGTCAGCCACCACCAGCGCTAGGTCATCCTGTAGCTCCTCATCCCCACTCTGCTCCTCTTCTCCCGCACTCCAGTCCGGATCATCCTTCTTGTTGTCTATGCTATTGCCAGAATCGCTGCTGCTTTCGCTACAGCCATGGTCGCTGCTGCTTTCGCTACCGCCATGGTCGCTGCTGCTTTGGCTGTAGCCATTGTTGCTGCTGCTGCTCCCATTACCTGTCCAAATGCAACAATGACCGTTAACAATCAATGTGAGACAAAGCCAAATGTAGAGGAATAAGAAGAGGCAGAACGTACCGGCATCATAATCTTCAGCGTAGCGCATGCGACACATAGTCGTGTTGAACACCTTCACGATGAGCGTGGTGGCGTCATCAATTTGCTGAAATAGCTATAACAGAACACGCATAATCAATCAGCTAGAGAGCTTTTTTCCCTTTCGCTCTCGGGGATAATTCAATGATCCAGTAAAACCATGAGGAGACTTACTTCTAGGCTAGCAACAACTAAAGGCAGAAGGGTCGACAACCATTCAGGAGGCTTATAGCCTCCTGAAGAGTTGTATCACACACTGCCATGTAAACAGTTTAGATTCTTCCATGAAGCAATTGCAACAAACCATTCGTGGTAGTTTAAGCTGGAAAAGAAAAAGCATTTGGAAGCAGCAACTTCATGAAGAAACTCTGAAGCACTTGTCTCATAACTTAAAAAGCCACAACTAGAAGAAACTCTGACATATTAAGATGCGAACACTGAACGACCTATTTTTTTGTAATATTCTTTTCTCAGCAGAAAGGATGCTAAACAAGTATCTCAAAATGAATAATTAGGACTCTATCTATTGAAAGTTTCATTCTTGAGAACAAAAACTAAATTACCTTCAGAAAAGGAATGATTGAGACTCAATCTGTCTAGTATTAAAGATCAGAAAATATTGGGATCAACTTTGTTAATTATTGAGACTCAATCTGATTGCTAACGAAGCTGCTGCCGAGGTACATAAACATACAGAAATGAATCACTACATTCACTTCAAGCCTTCACAAAATTGGTAGCTTTGTTTTCACTAATTACCTGGTATAGCATAAGGAAAATTACCTAGTGTAGTATAAATATAAAGAAAAAAACTCAGGTGTCTTAGTAGCTAATTATCAATCTTTTTGTGTGCCATCACAAAGTGTTGGTTGCATCTGGCATGTTCCTTGCCTCTATAAAACATGGGCGCAATGCTTCTTACTTATCTCTTCTTTTTTTTGCAGAAACCATCTAATTTCTCTGGAAAAAATGCAGAAAGCATCTAATTTCTCTAAATCTAACATATTCCAATTTTTCAGACATGCTCTTGATGGATGACAAGTCCAATGAGAAAATGATAAACCTGACAACACCTAAACAGCTGCAAAATCACGAACTAACTGACTACAGTACCAGATTCAGGGCAGGCCCATGGGCAGGGAATGGGGAGGAAGGGTGGAGAGGGAGGAAGGAGGAAGGAGGAGAGGTACCAGGGCGGGCGCGGCCGGTCGCCGGAGGGGTCGGGGTCGGGGTCGGCGGCGGCGGCGTCGAAGGGATGGCTCGAGGGCGTCCGCGCTTGTCCGGGTCCTCGGAGTCGAAGAGGAAGACGGCGGCGGTCCTCCTGGGCGCCCGGACTAAGGTAGAGGCGGCGCAGGGCAGTGGCCGACGCGGGGGCGCGGGGTTTCTAGGGTTTCGAGGGGGGAGGCGGGGCTCGGGGGGAGGCGGGTCTCGGGGGGAGGCGGCGCTCGAGGGGGAGGAAGGGGAGAGGGAGGCGGCGGGGGTGCGTGGGCGGCGGCGACGCGGTGGAGCGGCGCGGTGGAGGGAGAGGGACGAATCAAAGTTGTCTGGCGCGGGAGGGAAAGGGAGGGGGAAGGTGCGGCGCGGTGTGGATGGGGTTAGATTACTAATGGCGCACCACAGGCAGTGCGCCATTAGAATGTTTTTTTTCATAGCAATGGCGCACCAGCCACCCGTGCGCCATAAGTAAGAATTTTTTTAATATTTAAAAAAAAATGAATATGAATATGAATATGAAACAGTAATATTTTTTTTATAAAAATAGTAATAAGTGTTGTTTAACAACAATTGTAGTCTACACTTTATTATTATTATTTTTAAGAAAATGAATATGAATATGAAACAGTAATAATTTTTTATAAAAACAGTAAATAACTTTTTAAAAAATATCATCAAATTTGTTATTTGAAAATATCATCAGCGGCGGCGGTGGAGCCGGGGAGGGTGCGGTTGGGTCGTCGGCGGCGGTGGAGCGGGGGAGGGTGCAGGGGGTGCTCGTCAGCGGTGGTGGAGCGGGGGAGGGTGTGGGGGGCTGGTGCTCGTCGGCGGCGGTGGAGCGGGGGAGGGTGCGGTGGGTCATCGGCGGCGGTGGAGCAGGGGAGGGTGTGGTGTGGGTCGTCGGCGGCGGTGGAGCTAGCGGGAGAGGGTGCGGGGGGTGCTTGATCGTCGGCGGCGGTGGAGCAGGGGAGGGTGCGGTGGGTCGTCGGCGGCGGTGGAGCTAGCGTGAGAGGGTGTGGGTGGGATCGAGATCAAGATGAAGGGGGATAGCGATCGAGATATGGAGGGGGATCGAGATCGAGGGGGGAATTTACAGTAATGGCGCACTGTCTGTGTGGTGCGCCATTACTAGTTAGAACTAGTAATGGCGCACTGCCTGCCTGATGCGCCATTAGTGTGTATGGAAAAATGGAAAAAAATATTTAACACTAGTGGCGCACCACCTTTCTGGTGCGTCATTAGTGTCTTCCACACTAATGGTGTATCACCAGCAGGTGCGCCATTAGTATATACTAGTGGCGCACTGCTTCCCTGGTGCGCCATTAGTATCAATCCTATCTATAGCCCTTTTCCTAGTAGTGTTACAGCAACTCGGTGTGACCGAAAAGTTCAAATCGGTTGCATCGAGATTGAAAACTTAGATCGACTTAGTGATCTCGGTATGAGCGAAATGGAGGAATTGGTCAGACCGAAACACACAAAGAAGTTTTGGAAGTTTAAGTCTATGACGAATCAGGGACTCTGAGTGCTCCTCACACAGAGTGGTTCGAATCTGACTTGATTAAATTTTGTGATGTAGCATGAATAGAGTTTGAGATGAGAAAAGCATAGATAGCTAGAGAAGGTTCTTAGGCATTCTTGTCCATCCACTTGGCAAAAGAAAAGAAAACCAATCAATCAAAACAACAAGTGGACGTCCTCGAATGAGTGAAATATGCAACCAACATGCTCACACAATAAAATGGCAATTGAAATATGTGGCAAAGCATGCACAACCAATTCTAGCATCTATAAAGCAATTGGCGATGACTATGTCATCTATATATGAGAATATTGACTAAGGAGTCAAATGAGAACATTTGATCATAGGTCATACTCATCATTTAAGCACAAGTGGGGTTACCACTTTTAGCTCAATTCTTAGAGTAAAGCTCCCCCTAGATGTGAGATCCCCCTTAAGAGGGATGAACTAGCCTTGGGTTTTGTCTATGATGACTTCATGTAGATGTTGAAGATGTGGATGCTCAATGTTGATGTAGATCATTTGGAGCTATCCATTGGAGTGAGTTGCACTTTCAATGCCTATACGGGTTAGTCCCACAAGGAACAAACAAGAATATCCATAGACATAGAGTGAGGCACACACAAGATGATGTCTATGAAAGCTTTTAGGTTACCTTGTCCCTTGTCTTACCAACAAGAGGGTTTGTGACTCCTTGAACTAGTGCAAGATGTGGAAGTTTATTGCACTTGTTCTTGCCAAGATGATAAGACTGAAGTATGTTGGCGGAGTCACCCTCAAGAACTCTCTAGTTCTTATTCTTCGGGATCCACACCATCTTGATGGGAATCCTCGGAGTTTTAGTTGTACTTGATGAAGTCGAACTTGATGTAGTCTTGGGAACCCACTTGGCCAAGGCATTAGGAGCTTCTTCAAATGCATCAATTTCCTCTTGAAGCTTGTCCTTGCCTTTTTGCTTGTGGTCTTGTGGTGGAAGATCATCTTGAGCTTGTGTCCCTTGGAAAGAAGTAGGATCATACTTCTCTTGTTGAGGAACAAACTTCGTCTTGGGGTATTGATCTTCTTCCCACTCAACTCCATTGGCATTGAACTTTCGTTCAAGACCAAAACCTTGATTCTTCCGGTGCCTTCCTTGCTTGCGTACAATTTCCTCGAATTTCTTACTTCCGGCAAGGCTCTTGTAAACACCTTTCTCTATAATTCCCTTCAATAAGCTATTTTCTTGCTCAAGTGTAACTTGGCTAAGAGAATCATTAGTGGAATCAAGAGAACTACTAGAAGAAACAATATTGGATATAGCATGATTATTGTTACTACTAGAGGAAGAATCTTTCTTGTTCTTGTTACTAGACTGGACTTGAGGCATGTAAGTGGATAAGAGTAAATGCTTGGCAATGTAAGAAGAACTTTTCTTACGAAGATCATCATTGATTGCTTTTAAGAACTCATGCTCTTTCTCAAGGTTGAGCTTTTCAAAGCATAATTTCTCATGAGTCCTTGAAAGTTCTTGATGATCTCCTAAGATAGTTTCATGAGCTAACTTAAGAGTGTTTAGTTCTTTAGTTAAAGACTCAATATTTTCCTTATCATTGTCATTCGTTTTATCTTGATTAGCATGATTAATTGATGTTTCATCATAGTATTCATCACTAGAGTTGTCAATAAGTAAATCATCATCACCTAACAAGTCATCTTCATCACTATTGAAATCAACATACTCGGGGTGTGATACCTTTGGGCCTTTAGCCATGAAGCATGTTCCAACTCCTTCATTTGGTGAGTCAAATATGTCATAGGAGTTGGTTGTCGCAAGTGCTAGACCAGCAACACCTTGATCTTGAGTATATTCGGAGTCGGAGTGATAGCTTCTCTCGGAGTGGTTGTCGGAGTCGGAGCCGGATACCCATTCACCAACATGAGCTTGATGTCTTCGTTTTGTGTAGCTCCTTGATGACTTGTCCTTTCTTTCTGAATCCTTGCTTCTCCGTGAGGGTCTTCGTTCATAACGATCATCTCTACTCCTTCTTTCTCTAGATGTTGATTCTTCTCTTCTACTTCTTCTCTTGGGAGAATCTTCTCTTCTATTGTAGGGGGCCATACACTCATTGGAATACTGTCCGGGACTTCCACAATTGTAGTAGTTTCGCTCTCGACTAGAAGATCTTTTGTCATTGTAGGACCTTGACTTGGAGCTTCTCTCTTTGCTTCTACTCTTTAAAACTTGTTGAAGTTCTTCACCATTAAGCTCAATTCTTCATTGAAGTTTTGTTTCTCACTCGATGATGTGGGTGTTTCACATGAGGCTTTGTAAGCACCACTTGATTTGTTGTGAAGTTCCTCTTTATCCTTGAGTGACATCTCATGAGCAACAATTCTTCCGATGACTTCCGTTGGCTTGAGATCTTTGTAATTGGGCATCCTTTGGATCAATGTGCACACGGTATCATATTTTCCATCCAAGGCTCTTAGGATCTTCTTGATGATGAATCTATCGGTCATCTCTTCACTCCCTAAGCCGGCAATCTCATTTGTGATAAGAGCAAGCCTAGAGTACATTTCAGCGACACCTTCACCATCCTTCATTTTGAACTTGTCAAGTTGACTTTGAAGCACATCCAATTTGGATTCCTTGACGGAGTCGGTACCTTCGTGCATATCAATCAAAGTATCCCAAATTTCCTTTGCATTCTCAAGACGGCTGATTTTGTTGAATTCCTCGAGGCACAATCCGTTGAAGAGGATATCACAAGCTTGAGCTTTGTATTGCAGCATTTTCAACTCTTCCGCGGTAGCTTCACGGTTCGGTTCCTTCCCATCAAAGAAGTCACCTTGCAAGCCAACACACACAATAGCCCAAACGGCGGGGTTATGTCCAAGAATATGCATTTTCATCTTATGCTTCCAACTAGCAAAATTAGTACCATCAAAGTAAGGACCTCTACGGTGATAATTTCCCTCGCTAGACGCCATACTCTCCTAGGTTGTGAAACCAAGGCTATGACCACCAAAAGCTATGGAAATCAAAGCAAATCGAGACCAAAGCTCTGATACCACTTGTAGGATCAAAAGTATGTCTAGAGAGGGGTGATTAGACTACTTGACCAAATAAAAATCTAGCATTTTCCCAGTTTTAGTTCTTGGCAGATTTTAGCTATCTTAGCACAAGTCAAGCAATCTCCACACAATTCAAGCAAGCATGCAAAAGAGTATATGAGCAGCGGAAAATAAAGCATGCAACTTGCAAGAACGTAAAGGGAAGGGTTTGAAGGATTCAAACGCAATTAGAGACACAGATGTTTTTGCCGTGGTTCCGATAGGTGGTGCTATCGTACATCCACGTTGATGGAGACTTCAACCCACAGAGGGTAACAGTTGTGAGAGTCCACGGAGGGCTCCACCCACGAAGGGTCCATGAAGAAGCAACCTTGTCTATTCCATCACGACCGTCGCCCACGAAGGACTTGCCTCACTAGCGGTAGATCTTCATGAAGTAGGCGATCTCCTTGCCCTTACAAACTCCTTGGTTCAACTCCACAATCTTGTCGGAGGCTCCCAAGTGACACCTAGCCAATCTAGGAGACACCACTCTCCAAGAAGTAACAAATGGTGTGTTGATAATGAACTCCTTGCTCTTGTGCTTCAAATGATAGTCTCCCCAACACTCAACTCTCTCTCACAGGATTTGGATTTGGTGGAAAGAAGATTTGAGTGGAAAGCAACTTGGGGAAGGCTAGAGATCAAGATTCATATGGTAGGAATGGAATATCTTGACCTCAACACAAGTCTAGGTGGTTCTCTCTCAGAACATGTGTATTGGAAGTGTAGGTATGTTCTGATGGCTCTCACCTCGAATGAAGAGTGGGTGGAGGGGTATATATAGCCTCCACACAAAATCTAACCGTTACACACAATTTGCCAAACTCGGTGGGACCGAATGGTTAAACTCGGTCGGACCGATTGAGCAAACCTAGTGACCGTTAGGATTTTCAGGGGGACTAAGATGCAACTCAGTAGGACCGATACGATTAGGGTTAGGGCATAACATAATCTCGGTGTGACCGATTACACAAACTCGGGGGACCGATTTTGGTAATAAGCTAACCAGAGAGTTGGTCAGGTAAACTCGGTGGGACCAATTCGCTCATCTCGGTGAGACCGAAATGTTACAAAAGGGAAACAAAGAGTTTACATTGCAATATCTGTGGGACCGATCGCTCATCTCGGCAAGACCGAAACGTTACGAAGGGAAACAGAGAGATTACAATCCCATCTTGGTGAGAGCGAGATCCCTATTGGTGAGACCGATTTGCCTAGGGTTTGTGGCAGTGGCTATGACATTTGAAACTAGGTGGCGCCGGATAGAAAGAATTGATGGGGCCGAGTTTGACTTTTGATTTAGGTCATATGTCGATGTGGGAAGGTAGTTGAAGGTTTTGGAGCATATCACTAAGTACTTTGAGAAAGTGAGCCATTAAGCAACACCTCATCCCTCCTTGATAGTATTGGCTTTTCCTATAGACTCAATGTGATCTTGGATCACTAAAATATAAAATGTTGAGTCTCGAGCTTCAAGCTTGAGCCAAACTTTTTGTCCTTAGAATTTTGAGGGATCCACTTTCCTTATCCATGCCATGCCATTCATTGAGCTTTTCCTGAAATATTAATCTTGGAATAATGTTAGCTCAATGAGCTATATGTTGTTAGGAATTACCAAAACCACCCAGGGATAGTTGCACTTTCACCTTACAAGAGGACTGCAGAGCTAAACCTCTTCAAAAGCATTGGGTTGATTCTAAATTTATGTAAGAGTCCATACGGATCTTATAATGTCTACCAAATGGACGATTACGAGGCTAACATGTGCAGTGATGCTACATAATCAAACAGCTATGAAAGTAACTATGGTCATACAAGGCAAGAGGTACTCACAAGAGCAATGCAGTGTGCAGTATAGTTGCAAGATTCTGTGGTCCCTTGAGAACGAATGTTCTTCTGCTAACAGCTTTCATACAAGTGAGACATTAAGGCAAATGCAGAAATGTAGTTCAAATTGTGATGTGATATCACAGACAATACCTTACGCTGCAGCCGAGACCAATGTGTAACAAGATTATTCCAGTCACCGTCGGATAAATGTAGCGCCAGAGACTTTACAGAAATTTCGTTGAGAGGCTTGCCATCGAAGTGCGCTTGCCTCAGATAGGAATGATACTTCATCAATGAGTGCTTGAAAAGCGCAACCAACCCTTGCTCGTCATCACAATCCAGTTTGCTCCTCGCCTATTTAAAAGAATGAAATCTTGTGTCTTCTGTCAGCTGAAACATATGCAGTAATGACCATGAATAACATTAGTACATTACTTACGCGTAAGCTGCGGAGGAAGACTGGAAATTGTTCTGTGACTGCGGTATAATCTTCCATGAAGGAAAGATGCGCACAAAGTTCCTGACAACAACATAAGCTTCATCTTCTAAACTGGGAAGAAATGGAACAGGGGTCCTATTTGCTGCAATTAGGGCTGTCTCTGGTTCGAAAAGGGATTTGGCAACTGGATTTGGTGTACTATTTGCTGGAATGGGGGCTTTGCGTTGTACAACTGGTGCTATGTCAACTGGCATAATCATACTGTTTGCTGCAGTTGGGGTCTGCTGAGTTGGGGCATCAGAAATGACCAATGTAGTAGGGCTAGAGTCTGCTAGAGTTGGGGTATTTTTTGGGTCAGGTGATATTGCAACTACACCTAATGGGCTATTTGATTTATCAGGTGCCACTACCTTTTCAAAATACTTTACTTGTGCTCCTCCACGATCAGCAACCGCCCTTTTCCTTTTGAACGTCTGATACACAAGAACAACATTTGAATGGATAAATATGGTATGATGATAGATGGAATATGTATTGAAAATGGATAGGCAGGGTGTATTCACATACACGATGTGTAAACTAAGCTAATGGCAGTTCAACAAAGTAGAAGCAATGCAAAGCATCAGTTGCAAGATATGTGCGAGCAATGTAACCTTGGAAAGTTAGAGCAAGTACCTTGATGGGTGAATAAGATAGGGCTTCTTCGTCTGACTCCTCCACTAGGGAGCTACAATGACTTAGGTCTCCCTCTAGCTCAGAATCACTATTAGGATCATATTCTGAGCATGAATCTATAGGTGAAGAGCATTTGCATTGCATTGCATCCAGACTTGATTTCAGTCCCTTAATGCCAAGTTTGACAGCCATGGCATTGTTCTGCTTTATTCTTTTCATGCGCGCAAGCTCATAATCATTATGATACTATTTAGAATCTGAGATTCATGAAAACATAAAAAGTAATCAGATTATCTATGGAATGCATTGCGGATTCAACTCGGAGAATGTCTCCCTATAAACCCCTGCATATGCGAAGTTCACCTCCCCAACCGTGCTGACCAGACGACACACAGAAATACAAACCCCTTATGTCTCTATAACAGGCAGGCACACATTTCAAAACTGAAGTAGGAACATTAGAATCATATGAAATTCTTATTTGAACAAATAAACTAAGCAATTATGAGTGGCGTAATGTTTAGCTTCAAGGGTGGAGTGTTGGTAGTGCGACACAAAGCAAGCAGGCAGATTGTATTCCATGTAAAAGATCAAAACCTATGTAAAAGTTGGAAATGACACTTTCTTTCTATACAATGCAGTGTTTGTTATCCACACATGATGGAAGAGATCACATAGAGAAATACTATTCACTCATGTCTACGGTTCCAGTATTTAGAAATAGGGTGGTCCACCCTAAAAGAATATTGACAACAAATATGACAAGGCAAGCATAGATGTAGTGAATCAATCATTTACTTGTGAGCTTACTAGGACAAGTATGCAGAATTGTAACTGCAGTAAGAGACCGTCCAAAATTTGAATGAAGAAGTTTGTCTAGCACTTATAGTTTGCAACTAATCGACGTTAATAATTGGATATTATATCGAATGAGTAAGAAAGAAAAGTAAAATTGTCAACAAACCTGGCTTGCAGTAGTAATCTGGGTCAATGTCGCTACGACCAACAATCCAAAATGACTAGTTTTTGTTCCGAGGGACGGAATTTTGAAAACCCTGTGAACTTAAGAGGTACTAAAGATTACCGAAATACATCTGAACCATTAAGTGTAGGTAGCACTGAGCACACAACAAAACCTAATGCCAGTCCTGCCTAATGAGTAATGAATCAATTAGAAAATGGGTGATGAGGAGTGGCTGCTGAGTGTTGAGGACGTATCTCAAGATAAATCGGGTTGGCTTGGTGGGTGCTGCATGCCCGAGCCCTGAATGGACTGGGAAGGTAGGCACGGTGGCACGCCCGGGCAGCGGTGACGCTGTTGGGCGAGCGACTCCTGGCCTCCTGTTAATCCGGCGTCTCCTCCTAGAGTCATGCCGTCCAGGGACGGCAAGTCGCCGGCGAGGCAGGCGGCTGGGGGCGAGTAGAGATCAGAAGCACGCGACAGAACAGAGGGGAATCGGGGCCAGGGACGACCCAAAATCCCAGGGTGGGCCGGCCCACTGTGGGCACCCTATAGAGATACACACCTGAGCGGCGAACATGCATTTTTGAAACTAATTTAGGAACATTTAGCTGACCAATTAAATAACTCTGTTTTAATAATATCAGTTTCGTATTTGAACAACTAAGCTTGTTTAGCTTGATGGGTGGAGAGTGTTATTATGACACGAAGCACGTATTCTGATCGTATAGTGATCATAAAAGGGGGAAATTCTAAGCATATTTTTTTAGCAAAGGAGGGTTTCCCCTCCGATTTCTATTAAAGAAACCACCACGGAACCAACATGATCAATTAAACCCTAAGCACGATCAATTAAACTATAGTATGGGTCTTCCATGGCAGATTTGAAGCTGCAAACCGGAGAAATGATATTTGGCATCCATTGTTTGCTTTGAACTAAGAACTAAATTCTAAGAGCTGAAAAGAAAGTAGAGTAACCAAGTTAAGATCTATTTTCTGGTTGAGATCAAAAAGTTGAGGAGATATGAAGTACCACCTCTCCTGCGGCGCCGTGTAGGCATCGGGGGTGCGATGACTGTCGGTGGCGTTGAAGCAGATCTGCGACGGTAGACGGGTGCATCGGGGGATAAGTCCCGTTGCGGTGGAAGAGAAGGTCGTGTGAGAGGCCCTGGCAAAGAGGACGACAACGCCGATGAAGCAAGAGGACGCGATGCAAGGCTATTGGTCCGTCGCCGTGGATGAGAAACGTCCATCTCTAGCAGTGGATGATGCGGTCTTGGTAGGCGCTCTGGCATGGTGTAGGACGGTGGAGATGGATGTGGTGGAGGACGGCAGCGATGGATGGGGTGGCGGACGGAGGCTGGTGTGGGGATGGGGTGTTCTAGTGCGGACGGTGTATGAATGGGAAAATGGAGGGAGAGGTACGGGTAACCATGTTTTTGGGACGCGCTTGTCTGAAATATGGGAAAGTTACGAACTTAGCCCCCATTTAAAATTTGGACGTCTCGTCAGTTGGGGATAGGACGGTAATCTTGCATCTCGCCAATATTTGCCCAGAGCGATTTCGGGCGAGGAGAGGGTGGTTGGCGCCCATGGTTAGCGCGCACGGTGTATGAATGGAGCTGATAGGTAGGGAGGTTGTGTCACGTCTGAGTGAAGTTACAAACCTACCCCTATTGAAAATATTTGCCTACATAAATTTCGGCTGAGTCGAGTTTGTTTTGCCGCCCACCGTGTATGAATGGGGAATGGAGGGACAAACAGAGGTCTTTCAGACGAGCTTGAATCAAATGAGTTTTGCCGCCCATGTTTGACGCCCACTGTGTCGGAATGGGCTCAGAGGCGGTCGTGACACGTCTAATTGAAGTTACTAACCTACCCCTATTTAGAGCAGTGGAAATCGGGCCGATGGATTGTCCGTGTAATAGGTAGACAGTAATTTCCATCTCCCAATCAATTGGCTTCGGGCAACCGACATGGGATTGGACATTTTGCTGCTTCTTTCGAATTTTGGGACAATAAGCATCCACGTTTACCCTGGCAACTAAATTCGAATCCATTTTGTATTCCTATATGAATCTTTATGAATCATTCTATGTGTTTTTATATATCTTCAAAAGGACGACAAAGATGTATTCTACTGTCATATATGAATATGGTTTACAAATGCCGATACTCAAATTCAGAACCTAGAATCCAGTTTAAGGTGAATTCGAATATTTGGAACACTTCATGTCCAACTCAAATGTCACAAGCAGCATAATGTGTACTCCCATTTAGATATGTACACAAGCGATGTATCAAGATTCAAATACCGAGTCAATCAACCAAGAATGTACAGAACTAACACACATATAAACACTTATAGAGTATATGGATCAATAATATCCACTAACATACATAAGCCAGGCCGCTGTATTTTTTTGGCTACAACATCATCCTTTTTTTAGCCAGCATCTTGGCCCTTTCCGATGCGTGCCACTTATGGTCCATCTATACTACTATTATTGCTGAATGCACATTCAGCCCGATTGGCATATTTGTAGGTCTGGCATAGCAATCCAAATGAAATGTCTCCGAGTCTTATCAATTACTAGCAAAAAGGCCCGTGCGTTGCAACGGGATAATAAAATTATAGTTTTCAAATCAAGTTCCAAGTATTCACTATGTGTATATAGACGTATTTTTTGTGGGGTATGTATATAAACGTATTTGAATATTTGTGCACCAACCAGTGCGCATGTGGACGTAAGACACGTGCATTCTAACATGCTCACAATTGATCGATGTTGAACTTGATTCTTGATGCGTGTATATTTTTGAAGTACAGATGTGCATGGGAAGGAAAAGAAAAGGACGGTCTCACGATGAATAAAAACTGGAGGGCTCTATGACGTACGCATAATTAGAATGAATGAACTCTCATTTTTTTACTTTTACGGGTGCTGAGGTGGCTAATTTAGTTCAACTTTAGGGGCATTTTCGATGACAGATGAGAAATTCAGAGAAATAATTAATGAAGAGTTTATTTTTACATACGGGTGGCGGGGTGGGTAATTTACTTCAACTTCAGGGGCAGTTTGAGTGACTGAGAAAAAAATTAGAGACACAATTAACGAATAGTTAATATGCCCGTGCGTTGGCACGAGGTCAAGGTGATGAATACCTCTAAATATTTCGTGGCAAGCACTAAAGCACGACTCCCTTTCCCACCTCTCGGTGTTGTTCACCGCCTCTTTGTTTACCAATATGTTATTTATTGTTCTGCCGGCTCCACAAGATACGTGGGCAGGCCGAAGTTTTTAATCTGAAAATGAGACAGATCATATTTGATATTGAAGATGAAATTTGTGATAGAAGCGTCTTGGTCGATGCTAGTGATACTCACCAGTGGTGGACCAGGTCGAGATCCTCCTAGGGGCACGAGGACATAAGTGTACGGATTCGCAGTAGTCGTCCTACAAGAAGTTCTGATCATTTTTGTCTATGTACTGTTGGTGATTTTGTAGAGTTAAGCTAGAGAAAATTATCGACGTTTGCAAGTATATGTTATTTGAGCTCTTCCTACCCAAGGATTGTAATTTTGAAACACTGGGATTATTCAAAAATTTCGATACAACAACATTGTCTTGCTATTTATTATGATGCCTTGCATAGTACCTCCCAGTTTTTTTCTTCATCCACAGATAGGTCTAACCACAATATGAGTAACATTTTTATTTTTTGCACAAGAAAAAATTGGCTGATGCGCCATAGGGATGCGACAGTCTTTTCTCTGCCACACTCTCTTTATCTTTTACTTCTGCAGTGATGCATCTTCTCTACTTTTTCCTTTTATCTTTGCTATTGCATTTTTACTTCTGCGGTAGTTGCTTCACCTAGCATGATTTCTTCTAGCATTTCAACCGCCTCCCTCTGCTAGTGCTCCCTCTAGAAACACATGAATCATGGCGTCAATCAATGTTTAAGAAATTCCATGGTATTGCAAGGTACCGAAGGTATTTATACAATTAAACCTCCACCAAATAAATTCTACAAGCACAACCGTAGTTGAGCTCATCATAGTGGATGGCAGAACCAAAAGGAAATTAAATGAATCATCACAAACTTACAAACCGAGCGGCAGTTGAGAGCAAACAAATAAACCCACTAACTCTGCTTCATATAGATGACGTTCATCCCTACTTCTCTGATTTTCTTCAGCAACAAGTCTCTATGAACTGTGTTAAAAAACTCTCTATGAACTTCTTTTAAAACAGATACAAATAGAATGAGCAAATCAAAAGAGTCAACTGAAGTGAGAACAAAAAGGAGAAAACTCAGTGAAACAAATTAGCTAAAAACTCTCTATGAACTTCTTTTAAAATAGATACAAATAGAATGAACAAATCAAAAGAGTCAACTGAAGTGAGAACAAAAAGGAGAAAACTCAGTGAAACAAATTAGCTAGTTACAACATAAGTCACCAGTCTCATAGGCTCTCCTCTCAACATCTAGCAGACATCAGTAACATATAGCAGTACTCGACAAGTAGCAGCATCATGCCAAAGCAATATTTCTCTCTCAATGAATCTATGTTATTTGGTCTCATAAGCCGCGGCTTGCACTACTAAAACAGCTGATTCGATAGCAAATCAGTGCGCAACCAGACAGTTTCCTCCTCTCTATGTCTCTCTTCTCCAACCGAGAGCAACATCAATCTTCCATCTGCAGGCAGTGGTGCAGGACCGCAGCGTACGGGTCGGAAGCGGCTCGAGGAGGCGAGGGTGGATTCGGGGGCTGATGGGTGAACGGATGAACCGCCTCCTTTGGGCGATGGCCTTGGACGCAGCGGTAGCGGCGCTCGCCTGCAGGCGGCGGTAGCGGCGGATCTTCCCGCCTGCCTTGACGAGCACGCGGCGGCGGTACGCCGCCGCCGGCCAGCAGGATGGCGCGGCTCCAGCGCGACTGCCCGCGCGCCATGAGCGCAAGCACCGAGTCGGCGGCGGCGGCCTTGACAGCGCGCGGTTGCGGCAGCTGCGCGGACAAGGCGGCGCCCGACGGCGTGGCCCGCAGCGCGTCCAGCAAGCCATGGGGCGATGCGTAGGCGTGCGGGTGACCTTTCTTTTTTCCCAACGAACAAACCATTTTTTGGGACGTGATTGCGTGTAAACTCCCAAAAACCACAGGGGCCTTTTTATAAAAACACCATGATGGTGAACCCGGAGACTCAATCCGTGCTTTATTATTAGGGAGAGAATACAGACTTGTGCTCAAATAAAATTACAATCCAAAAAACAAAAAAACATTTATTACATGATCTCTAAAACAAATGGTTTGATTGATTACATGAACAGACAACACAAAGGTTATTCAACTACGGAAAGAACATTTCACCTATGATTTACCAAGTAGGAATTTAATTTCCTTTTTTCCCTTTAGGACCTTAACAATCTGGTCAGTCTCAGCTTGCTTCGCTTTGAAATCCACCAAATATTTAATGGTTGTCTTGAGTACTGCTTGTGATTGTGTTGTTTGCTTCTTCAACATGTCAACTTCATCTCTAAGTGCAGAAGAAGAATCTCTTTCTACCACTAGTTTAGCCTCTAGAGCACCAGCAGTTGGCAATTCATAATGCACGATTGGGCCAGTGCCACTGCTGTGGGATGATGCAACATCCATGGGAACCTCACTCTTTGATCTTGGGCTAACCTGTTTTGCCATTAAAGTTCCGATTGGATTCAGAAAAGTTGAAGTTAGCAAAACATCTCAACTTGGAGTTATAATAGCAAACCAGTTAAACAAACAACGAATTAAAGAGTTTCAATTGGATGCTGAAAAGTAGTTATTAACATCATTGTAACCCGCTGTTGCAGCAGCAAAGTAGTTAAACAAACAAGTAGATATTTAAGTTAAGGCAAACACGTAATTCTTAACAGTAAGTATCAAACACATAGATAGGCGCAGTCTACAATATTATTAACACGCTGTGCCATTATGTAATCAGTAGCAAACTAAATTAAGCCAAGCAACGTAATTGAACAATTTTGCAATAAGTGGCTAACTAAAATTCCGAGAAGCAGGTAACTGAACTTATGCTAGTTCTTTGAACAGGCACACTACAACTTCTTTTTCGCTTACAAGGTTGTACGAAGGATTCCATGGCATCAATTGCTTGGATACACAGTCCCAATACTACTTTCTTCCCACGCTGCATGGGTAAGTCGAATGGTTAATCTGGTAAGATGGTGCATCCATGATATGTTATATGAGGACGTGTAGTCAGACTAGTTGTAGCGAAACACATCACACTGGCTTTTACTGTATATTTCATGCGATTACTTTTGTCATATTGAGATCTAAGGAATCTACAATAGGATGAAAAGACTAGCATACTTCACATTATTGGCGAACTCAGTTCATAGAAACAAGCAATTCAACCATTCTGTGGGTAAATCAAAAGCGCCATTGGAATATTTTTTCACTATCCCATCATACACGCAAAAAGGGGCGACGCCATCATAGGGGCTGGTATGGGCGGCCGCCTCACGTGGCTGGAAAGTGTGCACCTAGTTTGAGTCGTCCAGGTTGGCCCACGCTAGTTTTGTTTGTCCCAACGCACGAGCAGGCAATGTAAAAAATGAAGAAAAATATTTCTATTTGGATGGTAAGTGCAAGACAGGCCCTATAGCAGGCTGACGGCCCAAACGAGTGCCTCCCATATCGATCGACAAAAAGAAAAATCCCAATTCACTCGCTCTAGCCTCTAGTTTGGTTCGCTCCTAACCTAGCCGCCGCTTGACAGACCGACACAACACTTCCCGCGCCCTCGTTGGAGGGCGGTCGCCGGGCTTCAAGCAAACAGAAGGAGAAGAAGATGAAGATCCAACCCTGGGTGTAGCCTGCGTGGGATGCAGCGGCGGCAGCACGGGCACGGCATCGAGCTTGCGCAAACGTACAATCGCAGCTTGCAAGAGTAGCATGCGCAATGAGCAGGTACATCACATCCCTGATTATATCTAATTCAACTCTTCAATTTCTGGCCAATAGTTAAACCTGACGGTGTTGTAAAACTGCTTGTATGTAGGTAATCTATGATAAAATGAAACCAATTTCTACTTATTTTATAACTCCCCCAATCAATACTGAACTGACTGAATCTGATGTATCTAATCAAGTTTCCGGTGCAAACATACAAGCTCATGTTGTTCTTGAGCCTGAAGTGTCTAATGAACAGACTGCTAATGAAGGATTTGATGCAAAGATTTTACATGCTCCTGGTGATGAACATATAGTGTCTAATGAGGTATCTAATGCAAGCATTTTGCAAGCTCATTGAAGGATTTAGTGTCTAATTATGATCTACTATGTTGAGAGAGACAGAGATTTGCAGGCATTGATGACAAGCAAATTATAGTGCATTTTCATAGCTTGAGGAAATGTTGAGGCCATCTACCAGAAAGTCCCCATATCATGACAACATAGCATAAATACTTTTCTAATCTGTTGTTTGAAACTATTGGCATACATGTGCAGGATAGATATATTGATATGCAGTTTGCGCACTGGTTATACGTGCAATTACACTTCGATATTTTCAGCCAGAGAACGAATAATTCAAGCAGGTACAGATCATGTTTGTAATCCTTGTACACCATGTTGCATTTTGTGTTTTTTGGTTCTTGCATCATTTAGTGTTTATAATCTGAACTACTTTGGATCATTAGCTGGTTTTCAAAGTGCATGTAGCTTCACATTTCTCAAGTTATGTTGATTTCTGGAGTGCAAGTTCTGGACCTTGGAGCAAGTCAACTGGCGTTGGTGCAAGGAAGCGGTCGATGGCGGCCATCCATGCCGCTGAGGGGGGCACTGGCACCTGCGCTGGGACATGCGCTGTCAACGGCGCGACGGAGACATTCGTGTGCACGGGCACCGGCACGGGCACGCACGTCAGTGCACGCGCAGGTGCATGCGCTGGCAGGTGCACGGGCACCGGCACGGGCGTGCGCGTCAGTGCACGCGCATGCACATGCACTGGCAGGTGCACGGGCGCGTGAAAGTCGGTGGGGACCTCGTGGAACCCCGTGGGATCAAGCTCGGCGACAATGTGCGGCTCCCAGCCCATCAATGCCACGGGGATGGGCGCTGGCGCAGTCAGGGCGACGGGAGCCGGAACAGGAGCGGGGACAGGCGCGGCGTCTTCCCGCAAGGCCAGTTCAAGCTCGTCCCAAAGCACCTTATGTTCTTGAGACTCCGGCTGGGTGTTTTCCTCAAGAAACTGGAACACTAAGGGCAGACCATCGTGATGCGGCATGGCGTACGTTTAGGTCAGGCTAGTTGGAGCTAGACGATAGGAGAATCGGAGAGGAAGAGAGAGGACTGTAGCGATACCAGGTAGTGCGGTGTTGATTTTAAACTACGGCGCCGGCGACATTAAAAGTGGGAGCAGTTGGGATGACGGTGGGCAGTGGAGCATGGTCAAAGGGCTCGCCTCCTGGTAAGCCCGCACAGCGTTCTGCTCGCACGCCTCCCGTCGACTCACACGCTTTCTTGGACGGCACCTGCCGACGAGAAGTGGGGACTCGTGGCGGCACAGAAACGCCCACGGTTTCAATAGTTAAAAGCGTTCGCCTTAACGTGACATGTCTTTCTTCCAAAACACCTTGGCTCTTCATTTGTGCAACTTGTCATAAGCAGCTTGTCTCAAATTGAAGAAAAAACTTACGAAGTAATATTTGTGCCATATCACGTGACCATGCTTAGTTTCAAGAATTTATGCTCACTTTTGGATTTTATTTCTGAAATTTAAGATCCAGGATTCGAAACAATATCATAACCTGCATGATGCAATAAATTTTCAAGCCGTACATCTGTCCTGTTGTATTTCTTAAGAAAGGATTTGGTCAACCATTTTGCTTAGTTATACTTCAAACAAGTTATATATGCAAAGTAAAAGGATAATCCCTCCGTACTAGTGCATTGCCTGATATATTAAATCAAGTACTAGGCATGAACAAATGGGCTCAATTATGTGCTCATACTGGTGTAGTAGTAGTAGTACTAGGCAATGCAGTTGACGGGTGACCTTGACGAGCGGCGACCGAGGGAATTGAACCGTGCTCGGCACGGTAGGTAACGTTGTCTAGTTACTAAAGCATCGCGCTGTTGTTCATCAGTAGTCATTATGGACCGGGGACATGAGGGGAATTTCCTAGGGCTGGAATTCTGGCCACCAGATATTTCGACTTGAAACACTGAGGCTCGACTGGTTGGGGTTGCCTAATGTGCATACCACGCACGCCACCAAAGGACACGAGCCCGGTTTTTTTAGGATCAACACGAGCCAAGGTCTGGCTGGTACGCTATTGGGTCCTACCATCCGAGAATACAAAAGGAACCTTTTAAATTGCCGACCGAATCTATGTATATTACAATACCCGTATTTTCCTTGCAAATACTAATCTCAACGTGGTAATTGATTTATGATGAGTTGTTGAATTAGAGTGAGTTTGTGATATAGTGACCTCAATGTGGATTTCACATTTCATGGTATCCCTAGTAAGTTTTCCAATGCAAATTCAAATTTAAAAGATGAACAATATGGAGGTGAGAAAACTTTGTATGTATCAAGCATATGACCACACACACACACAGAGAGAGAGAGACACACACACACACACGCATGAACACAACAACAATCCAATAAGTATAGTGCATCTATTTTTCCAAACCATGCATGTATGACACGAATTCAAAATTACTCTTTCTATTCCTAAATATTAGTCTTTTAGAGAGTTCAACAAGTGACTACATACGGAGCAAAATGAGTGAATCTAGACTCTAAAATATGTCTATATACATTCGTTTGTGCCAGTCCATTTGAAGCCTCTAAGAAGACTAATATTTAGGAATGAAGGGAGTAAAATGTAAGACATCCATGGTCCTCAGTTCAATATTTAAAATGAACATGAATCTGAAACATGAATATTAAGTCTAGTACTATAGTTCATGCAAATGTTGTGTTTAGGCGGAGCTATGATTGTCGGGGGTCAACCCCTCGACCTTAGATAAAATTGTGGAGCTCTATTTAGGGTTGTTTAGATTATATTTGTCCCCACCCTCCCAACCACCGATTGGTTGTGCACCCCCACCTCTCCTCCCCTGGAGAATATCATGTGCCCCCATACCTTAGATGCTATATGCCGATACGAGTTGCTTGGATCTTGTAGATCTGAGATATAGCATCTCACATGATGTGTCTTAATATTTTTTGCAGGAAACCTTGATGAGTTTGAGAATTGCACACAATTTGTACAAAAACTACTTAGATGCCCTTTGATCCCATATCCAATGACCTCGAAGCTGGTATCACCGTAGCATCTAAGATGAAGGAGGACATCATATTCTCCTGTATGTAAGAATATCATGTGCTACCACACCTTAGATGATTTGGTGATACAAGCTCTTCGGAGGCGTTGGATTTGTGACCCAACACCTCCTCGGTGGTTCGAATGTTTTTTTTGCAGAAAAGCCCCAAAAGAGTTCGGCCACTGCTTACAAGCACAAAGACTGCTCAGATGCCATTGGATCTCAGGTAAAACTACCTCCAAGCTCGTATCACCGTAGCATCCAAGCTGCGATAACACCTTATGTTTTCTCGCACGGGAGAGTATGAGGTGCTCTCGCACCGTAGATTCTATGGTGATACGAGTTCACTGAGATCTAGCGGCCCACAGTAGGAGGTTTGAATGTTTTTGCAATATACGGCTGATAGAGTTTGGGAAATGCGTAGAAATTACAAGTACTATGCATGTGCCATCTGATCACTGATCATACGACCTAGATGCTCATATCACCATAACGGGTAATTAAGCTTGGAAAATAGAATAATTGCCTAGAACAAGATACGTTGTGGCTGGTCGAGACGGACCTAACTACATCTATCATCCGTGCCACGTTTGCATGATAAAACTGTGTGGCTAGTGGGGTGTTTCCGACCGACTGGCTGGGTCCCGAGGTCAAACCATAGGTACTACATCTGATACAGTATATTTTTACACGCACATTTTTCCTCCGTGCCAAGACGTGGCACACCCTACCGCGCAGTTTCAGGGTCCTCCTGGGTAGTGCACGCATATATTCTTCCTGACATGGGACGCCTTACCGCGCATTTTCTGGGTCCTCCTCGATCGTAGCACCGAAGCAAGTAAATGAGTCGTCAAATCATGAAAGACCGCCTTTCCCGCCGAGTACATCAGTGAAGCACCGTGGCTAGCTAGTTGGGCTAGTTCGACCGATTAGCTAGGCCGCCGCCACATTTGTTTTTTCACCCCTTTTTTATCTACTTGCCGGCAGGTAAATTTAAATATCCACCGCGACGTTGCTCTGGTGTTTGGGTGCGACAGGATTTTTAATTTTTTGATTGACAGGAGCAGGTGCGGGAGGATTTTTAATTTTTTGATTGACCGGAGCAGGCGCGACAACAGTTAGTCACGATGATTCTGCCTATAAAAACCCACTGCTCCCTGATGTGAGAAGTCGTCGATTGGTGTTTTACTATGGTGAAAACCAAAAGATTCCCCGCTCCCTCCACCTTCCCGTAGATTGCATTGCCTTTTAGCCGTTTCGCCCCCTTTGCTTCCTCTCCCCATTGCTTCTACCTGGTGCCATGGCGGCGCAGCAGATCACGGAGTCCCAGGTGAGGCGCCTGACACAGGAGCTCCATGCCAAGGATGCGGAGCTCAGGGCCAAGGACATGGAGCCCCGTGATCTCAAGGAGGAGAGGAGGGCCATGCTCTTCCGTTATGTGCGGGAGTTCACGGAGCTTCAAAAGCGGCAGGCGTCCACCACAAAGATGCTCGAGGCGTCGGCGGTGTTGTTGCAGAAAGCGGGATATATGATAGGCCGTCAGGGGAGTCCGCTGGAGCGCGAGCGGGCCGATCGTGACGAGGTCCAGGATTGCCTCAGCCACTTGGTGAACCAAGTTGCCACACACGTGTTGCCGCTGCGCGATGCCTACCGTCGGGCCAGCGCGACGATGCCGGCCGTCGGGCTAAACCCGTTCGAAAACCCGGTCGACTTCAACGAGCTGCGGCTTCATGACCTGATCTCCTTCTTCACCTATATCTCCGAGGAGCTGAGCCGTCTCCGTGCGATGGTGGGGGATGAGCTGAACAAGGAGGGGTTGCGGGCTGCCGTCGCCGTTTCTGGGCGAATCCTTTCAGGGCTCCATCACTGGAATCCATTCATGCCATTGGACGCCGTCTTTGACGAGCTGGCTCCCGTCGACCGGGAGCGGGCTCTGCGGGAGGTTGCACCATGCATCACCAACGTCATGCGCCTCGAGAAGCAGAGGGACTTCAGTGGTGTTTAGGCGCCCTCTGCATGGGCATGTCCATGTCTCGGCACAACATGACCGTTGGATCAAACTCAGACGGTGCAGATCAGTCACTCTAGCACAAAGCGTGTGGGTGTCTTTGGTTGCATTCTCATCTCAATATAGTTGTTTCCTCTTCGTGTATTTTTGTCAACCTACTAGTGTGGACTCATGCACCCTTCATGCACTCTGCGAAACACCCAAAAGTGGGTCGAGAAGGGAACTTTTGCTCCCATCCCGTTCACCCTTCATACACCCTGCCTAACACTATTCGTGCTTCATATGGTTCATGTTTCGTGGAGTACTGTAGCACCGTACTCTCCGTGCGCTGTGGACCTAGTTCTGTTAACATTGATCGCACCATTCATTCTCGACCGGACAGTCGAAAAAGTGGTACTATGTTACATATAGGAGTAGTTGACATGCGCACAACATCATTTTTTATCGTCATATCTTACTACACTAGCAACAAGATTGTTTAGTACTGACGTATGAACCACTGCACATGCCTAGTAGTAGGAACACTGTGTATGTTCAAGTGGTTGCCGTGTTTCGCACTCCTCCGCCGTAAGAGTGGAAATGCTTGCTGTTATCATTTTTTTCTTCAAAAAAACAGTGGACACGCTCTACCGTGCGGATCCTCCTCCAGCCACACACTAAATTACTCACTTTCACCAACGTGTGGGACAGCCAGCACCTGGGTCCACCAGCCATGCACTAAATTACTCCGTAGTAGAGTGATGGTAGGCTATCCCAATTGAACTACCGCAGTAATGCCCAATGAGCCGTCAAATCACAAAACCCCCTCCTTTCCAGCAGTAAGTTGGACGGACGAAGCAACCATCATTTCACTGTTCTCTCTCAGCTTCCTCTCTTGAAGAAAACCCCCACTCGCTTCACTTCTCCCTCATCCCGTTCCTCCTTTCACTCTTCTCTCTCAGCTTCCTCTCTTGGATGGACGTCGGAGCACCGGCCGACGTGATGTCTATGGCTCTGGCCAAAACCGTCGAGGCTCATGGTACGAAGAAGCGCAAGCACCCCGCCGAGACTACCGCAGACAAGCTCAAAGCCATCGCCCTGTCCAAGCCCCCCTCTTCGGGATCCCTCATTAAGCAAGTCCAGGTAATGTCTCTTGTTGAGATCTTTTCCTCAATCTTGATCGTTTTTTTCATCTAACACGCAGTACTAGTACTGGTAGTACAACTTTCTGGGTGATCTTGCATGTAATTTTAGTGTGCCAAATGACGGTTCTAAATTCCTCTTTTGACCAAAACATGCGAGAGGTTGACACCGATTTCTTATAGATTACTTTCAACTACTCCCTCTGTCCCAAATTCCTTGTCTTAGATTTGTCTAGATACGGATGTATCTAATACTAAAATGTGACTTGATACATCCATATCTAGACAAATCTAAGACAAGAATTTTGGGATGGAGGGAGTACTTTATGAACATCAATGCTACCTTTTAAGAGGGTATATTTGCCTCAGTAACTTGTGTTATGGATATTGCATGTAATCCCTCTGCTCTCATGCCTTTGAAGACATGTTCTAGTGTCTTTGTTCACTCATTTCTGTGCGTATATGTAGTCATATATGGAGTATAATATCGAAAATCATCTTATATTTCTGAACGGAGGTAGTAATAAAATATAGTTTCTGTTTGAATTAGAACCAGGTCCACGGTGGAGATGAAGTTCTCAAAGTCTTGCCGTGTGAACTGGAAGACCTAAGGATGAGTTCTACTGCTAAACTATCCAGCTGATGTCTCCTTGTCGCCACGTGTCCTGAACTAGTGTTTTCCTGTAGCATTGTTGTCAGGCGTGTCCTCGAGGCTGTACTTGACCACAACAATTTCCCGGCTGTGCCTTTGATTACGAAGGGTGTGGTTCTTGTAAAGCTTCTGAACAAATCTGATGTGGCCTGTCTTCATCATCATGTTTATGAGTGGAAAGACCACTCTTTTAGGTTCTCCAAGGTTGACAAGATGGTGATGGTGCATGTAGACATCTCACACGAAGTCCATGGCCTAGTCAGTTATGCGGGGTTCATCCCGTAGGTCGGTGGCAAGAAATAGTCTACAGAGTTTAGTTAGTGCAACTTTGCTTTTCTGTAGTAAGTACTATTGTTCAGTACTTGATTTATGTTTGTGAACCCTGTATTGTTTATTAGTACTACCGTTTTTGGTGTATGGTCAGTCCTGAGAACGGTCTATGTTAATGTATGTCCACTCAAATCAGTCTGTATATTTTGAAGTATCCAGATCATATATTTTGTGAGGACGGTTTATCAATTATGGTTAAACTCCAATATGTGTATGCATTGCAGGGTTTATCGCACCCACCAGGATTTCCAGTCACATGGATGTTCGGTCCATACGATTTGTCACGACCTTTGGACTGTCCTGCTTGTGGGAGTAGGCGAGGCCCCTGCATGCCACGCGTAGTTGGACGATCAATCTTCTGTTTAGTACTTCAACATAGTGATTTCCTGGTAAGGATTCACTCGTGTCACATCAAGTAAATATTATTGATTTACTGTCTAAATCTTATTGATTTAATGTCATGTTTTCTTTCTTTTCCTGCAATTTTTTGATGCAGGTTTTGCCATGTGACATTCATCACAGAATAAACCGTTTGGTTTGCTCTATGATGGCTATTTTTGCAGGTTTCACTTCTTATGTCGTGTCAGTAACGAAGGCACTGTCCATCACTTATATTACTGGAAAAAATTGGATCAGTCTGTTGTCTGAGTACAAGCTGAATCCCTATGATGAACTGCAGTTTGGTTTAACAAAAACACCACAATTAGTCCTTCTCGCGTTTAAAAGAAATGAAGAAAAAAACTGGATCACGGTCACGGATCCTAGTGAAGTTAGAAAGCTGATCATAGCAGACCAGACACGATCGCCGCTGTCTCACACAGATCGAGCACCGACAGTTGCTCTAGCACTGAGAGCGGCAGTAGCTCAGTATGATCCAGCTGAGGATTGGGCACCGACCGCGTCAGCGGATCAGTCTGATCTACCGGAGGATCGGGCATCACCATCGGCACTTGCTCCGACATCGGCACCAGCTCTACAAGGAGCACCATCTCCGGCAGCAGCAGCGGCTTCGGCACCTGCTGAAGGAAATATGCCCTAGAGGCAATAATAAAGTTGACACTGATCCGGACGATTCCAAATCGCAAACCGGATACGTATTTACATTAAACGGTGGAGCTGTCAGTTGGTGCAGTTCTAAACAAAGCGTCGTGGCGGGATCTACATGTGAAGCTGAGTACATAGCCGCTTCGGAAGCAGCTAATGAAGGAGTCTGGATGAAGGAGTTCATATCCGATCTAGGTGTTGTACCTAGCGTATCGGGTCCAATGAAAATCTTTTGTGACAATACTGGTGCAATTGCCTTGGCAAAGGAATCCAGATTTCACAAAAGAACCAAACACATCAAAAGACGCTTCAACTCCATCCGGGATTTGGTCCAGGTGGGAGACATAGAGATATGCAAGATACATACGGATCTGAATGTTGCAGACCCGTTGACTAAGCCTCTTCCACGAGCAAAACATGATCAGCACCAAGACTCCATGGGTGTTAGAATCATTACTTTGTAATCTAGATTATTGACTCTAATGCAAGTGGGAGACTGAAGGAAATATGCCCTAGAGGCAATAATAAAGTTATTATTTATTTCCTTATATCATGATAAATGTTTATTATTCATGCTAGAATTGTATTAACTGGAAACATAATACATGTGTGAATACATAGACAAACAGAGTGTCACTAGTATGCCTCTACTTGACTAGCTCATTAATCAAAGATGGTTATGTTTCCTAGCCATGAACAAAGAGTTGTTATTTGATTAACGAGATCACATCATTAGTTGAATGATCTGATTGACATGACCCATTCCATTAGCATAGCACCCGATCGTTTAGTATGTTGCTATTGCTTTTATCCATGACTTATACATGTTCCTTTAACTATGAGATTATGCAACTCCCATTTACCGTAGGAACACTTTGTGTGCTACCAAACGTCACAACGTAACTGGGTGATTATAAAGGTGCTCTACAGGTGTCTCCGAAGGTACATATTGGGTTGGCGTATTTCGAGATTAGGATTTGTCACTCCGATTGTCGGAGAGGTATCTCAGGGCCTTCTCGGTAATGCACATCACATAAAGCCTTGCAAGCATTGCAACCCATGAGTTAGTTGCGAGATGATGTATTACAGAACGAGTAAAGAGACTTGCCGGTAACGAGATTGAACTAGGTATTGGATACCGACGATCGAATCTCGGGCAAGTAACATACCGATGACAAAGGGAACAACGTATGTTGTTATGCGGTCTGACCGATAAAGATCTTCGTAGAATATGTAGGAGCCAATATGGGCATCCAGGTCCCGCTATTGGTTATTGACCGGAGACGTGTCTCGGTCATGTCTACATTGTTCTCGAACCGTAGGGTCCGCACGCTTAACGTTACGATGACAGTTATTATGAGTTTATGCATTTTGATGTACCGAAGGAGTTCGGAGTCCCGGATGTGATCACGGACATGATGAGGAGTCTCGAAATGGTCGAGACGTAAAGAATGATATATTGGAAGCCTATGTTTGGACATCGGATGCATTCCAGGTGAAATCAGGATTTTACCGGAATACCGGGAGGGTTACCGGAACCCCCCGGGGGCATAATGGGCCAACATGGGCCTTGGAGGAGAGGTGAGAGGGCTGCCCTCATGGGCTGCGCGCCTCCCCCCTTTCCCTAGTCCTATTAGGACTAGGAGAGGTGGGCGCCCCCTCTCTCTCTCTCTCCCCCTTGGAGATTCCTAGTCCAACTAGGATTGGGGGGGGGGGGGGGGGAATCCTACTCCCAGAGGGAGTAGGACTCTCCTGGCGCACCAGAGTTGGCCGGCCAGCCCCTCCCCCTTGGCTCCTTTATATACGGGGGCAGGGGGCACCCCAGAGACACACAAGTTGATCTACGGATCGTTCCTTAGCCGTGTGCGGTGCCCCCTTCCACCAAATTCCACCTCGATCATATCGTTGCAGTGCTTAGGCGAAGCCCTGTGCCGGTAACACATCAAGATCGTCACCACGCCGTCGTGCTGACGGAACTCTTCCTCGACGCTTTGCTGGATCGGAGCCCGGGGATCGTCATCGAGCTGAACGTGTGCCAAGAACTCGGAGGTGCCGGAGTAACGGTGCTGTGATCGGTTGGATCGCGAGGAGAACGTACGACTACTTCCTCTACGTTGTGTCAACGCTTCCGCTTCAGTCTACGAGGGTACGTAGACGACACTCTCCCTTCTCGTTGCTATGCATCACCATGATCTTGCGTGTGCGTAGGATTTTTTTTTTGAAATTACTACGTTCCCCAACAGTGGCATCCGAGCCTAGGTTTTATGGTTTGATGTTATTTGCACGAGTAGAACACAAGTGAGTTGTGGACGATACAAGTCATACTGCCTACCAGCATGTCATACTTTGGTTCAGCGGTATTGTTGGACGAGACGATCCGGACCAACCTTACGCGTACGCTTACGCGAGACCGGTTCCCTCGACGTGCTTTGCACATAGATGGCTTGCGGAAGACTGTATCTCCAACTTTAGGTGAACCGAGTGTGGCTACGCCCGGTCCTTGAGAAGGTTAAAACGGAGTCTATTTGACAAACTATCGTTGTGGTTTTGATGCGTAGGTAAGATGAGTTCTTGCTTAAAGCCCGTAGCAGCCACGTAAAACTTGCAACAACAAAGTAGAGGACGTCTAACTTGTTTTTGCAGGGCATGTTGTGATGTGATATGGTCAAGACATGATGCTAAATTTTATTGTATGAGATGATCATGTTTTGTAACCGAGTTATCGGCAACTGGCAGGAGCCATATGGTTGTCGCTTTATTGTATGCAATGCAATCGCGATGTAATGCTTTACTTTATTACTAAGCGGTAATGATAGTCGTGGAAGCATAAGATTGGCGAGACGACAACGATGCTGCGATGAAGATCAAGGTGTCGCTCCGGTGACGATGGTGATCATGACGGTGCTTCGAAGATGGAGATCACAAGCACAAGATGATGATGGCCATATCATATCACTTATATTGATTGCATGTGATGTTTATCCTTTTATGCATCTTATCTTGCTTTGATTGACGGTAGCATTATAAGATGATCTCTCACTAAATTATCAAGAAGTGTTCTCCCTGAGTATGCACCGTTGCGAAAGTTCTTCGGGCTGAGACACCACGTGATGATCGGGTGTGATAGGCTCTACGTTCAAATACAATGGGTGCAAAACAGTTGCACACCGGAATACTCAGGTTTAACTTGACGAGCCTAGAATATAACAGATATGGCCTCGGAACACGGAGACCGAAAGGTCGAGCGTGAATCATATAGTAGATATGATCAACATAGTGATGTTCACCATTGAAACTACTCCATCTCACGTGATGATCGGACATGGTTTAGTTGATTTGGATCACGTGATCACTTAGAGGATTAGAGGGATGTCTATCTAAGTGGGAGTTCTTAAGTAATATGATTAATTGAACTTAAATTTATCATGAACTTAGTAACTGATAGTATCTTGCTTGTCTATGTTGTGTAGATAGATGGCTCGTGCTGTTGTTCCGTTGAATTTTAATGCGTTCCTTGAGAAAGCAAAGTTGAAAGATGATGGTAGCAATTACACGGACTGGGTCCGTAACTTGAGGATTATCCTCATTGCTGCACAGAAGAATTACGTCCTGGAAGCACCGCTGGGTGCCAGGCCTGGTGCAAGAGCTACGCCAGATGTTGTGAACGTCTGGCAAAGCAAAGCTGATGACTACTCTATAGTTCAATGTGCCATGCTTTACGGCTTAGAACCGGGACTTCAACGACGTTTTGAACACCATGGAGCATATGAGATGTTCCAGGAGTTGAAGTTAATATTTCAAGCAAATGCCCGGATTGAGAGATATGAAGTCTCCAATAAGTTCTATAGCTGTAAAATGGAGGAGAACGGTTCTGTCAGTGAGCATATACTTAGAATGTCTGGGTATAACAATCACTTGATTCAACTGGGAGTTAATCTTCCGGATGATTGCGTCATTGACAGAATTCTCCAATCACTGCCACCAAGCTACAAGAGCTTCGTGATGAACTATAATATGCAAGGGATGACCAAAACTATGCCCGAGCTCTTCGCGATGCTAAAAGCCGCGGAGGTAGAAATCAAAAAGGAGCATCAAGTGTTGATGGTTAACAAAACCACTAGTTTCAAGAAAAAGGGCAAAGGGAAGAAAAAGGGGAACTTCAAAAAGAACAACAAGCAAGTTGCTACTCAAGTGAAGAAACCCAAGTCTGGACCTAAGCCTGAAACTGAGTGCTTCTATTGCAAGCAGACTGGTCACTGGAAGCGGAACTGCCCCAAGTATTTGGCGGATAAGAAGGATGGCAAGGTTAACAAAGGTATATATGATATACATGTTATTGATGTGTACCTTACTAATTCTCGCAGTAGCACCTGGGTATTTGATACTGGTTCTGTTGCTAATATTTGCAACTCAAAACAGGGGCTACGGATTAAGCGAAGATTGGCTAAGGACGAGGTGACGATGCGCGTGGGAAATGGTTCCAAAGTCGATGTGATCGCGGTCAGCACGCTACCTCTACATCTACCTTCGGGATTAATATTAGATCTAAATAATTGTTATTTAGTACCAGCGTTGAGCATGAACATTATATCTGGATCTTGTTTGATGCGAGACGGTTATTCATTTAAATCAGAGAATAATGGTTGTTCTATTTATATGAGTAATATCTTTTATGGTCATGCGCCATTAAAGAATGGTTTGTTCTTACTTAATCTCGATAGTAGTAATACACATATTCATAATGTTGAAGCCAAAAGATGCAGAGTTGATAATGATAGTGCAACTTATTTGTGGCACTGCCGTTTAGGTCATATCGGTGTAAAACGCATGAAGAAACTCCATACTGATGGACTTTTGGAGTCACTTGATTATGAATCACTTGGCACTTGCGAACCGTGCCTTATGGGCAAGATGACTAAAACACCGTTCTCCGGTACTGTGGAGAGAGCAACAGATTTATTGGAAATCATACATACTGATATATGTGGTCCAATGAATGTTGAGGCTCGTGGCGGATATCGTTATTTTCTCACCTTCACTGATGATTTAAGCAGATATGGGTATATCTACTTAATGAAACACAAGTCTGAAACATTTGAAAGGTTCAAAGAATTTCAGAGTGAAGTGGAAAATCATCGTAACAAGAAAATAAAGTTTCTACGATCTGATCGTGGAGGAGAATATTTGAGTTACGAGTTTGGTCTACATTTGAAACAATGCGGAATAGTTTCGCAACTCACGCCACCCGGAACACCACAACGTAATGGTGTGTCCGAACGTCGTAATCGTACTTTACTGGATATGGTGCGATCTATGATGTCTCTTACCGATTTACCGCTATCTTTTTGGGGTTATGCTCTAGAGACGGCCGCATTCACGTTAAATAGGGCACCATCAAAATCCGTTGAGACGACGCCTTATGAACTGTGGTTTGGCAAGAAACCAAAGTTGTCGTTTCTTAAAGTTTGGGGCTGCGATGCTTATGTGAAAAAGCTTCAACCTGATAAGCTCGAACCCAAATCGGAAAAATGTGTCTTCATAGGATACCCAAAGGAGACTATTGGGTATACCTTCTATCACAGATCCGAAGGCAAAATTTTTGTTGCTAAAGTCAGAAACTTTCTAGAGAAGGAGTTTCTCTCGAAAGAAGTGAGTGGGAGGAAAGTAGAACTTGATGAGATAACAATATCTACTCCCTTATTGAGAAGTAGTACATCACAGAAATCTGTTTCTATGACACCTACATCAAATAGGGAGGAAGCTAATGATAATGATCATGAAACTTCAGATCAAGTTTCTACTGAACTTCGTAGATCAACCAGAGTAAGATCCGCACCAGAGTGGTACGGTAATCCTATTTTGGAAGTCATGTTACTAGACCATGATGAACCTACGAACTATGAAGAAGCGATGGTGAGCCCAGATTCCGCAAAGTGGCTTGAGGCCATGAAATCTGAGATGGGATCCATGTATGAGAACAAAGTGTGGACTTTGGTTGACTTGCCCGATGATCGACAAGCAATTGAGAATAAATGGATTTTTAAGAAGAAGACTGACGCTGATGGTAATGTTACTGTCTATAAAGCTCGACTTGTTGCAAAAGGTTTTCGACAAGTTCAAGGGATTGACTACGATGAGACTTTCTCACCCGTAGCGATGCTTAAGTCTGTCCGAATCATGTTAGCAGTTGCCGCATTTTATGATTATGAAATTTGGCAAATGGATGTCAAAACTGCATTCCTGAATGGATTTCTGGAAGAAGAGTTGTATATGATGCAACCAGAAGGTTTTGTCGATCCAAAGGGAGCTAACAAAGTGTGCAAGCTCCAGCGATCCATTTATGGACTGGTGCAAGCCTCTCGGAGTTGGAATAAACGCTTTGATAGTGTGATCAAAGCATTTGGTTTTATACAGACTTTTGGAGAAGCCTGTATTTACAAGAAAGTGAGTGGGAGCTCTGTAGCATTTCTGATATTATATGTGGATGACATATTGCTGATCGGAAATAATATAGAATTTCTGGATAGCATAAAGGGATACTTGAATAAGAGTTTTTCAATGAAAGACCTCGGTGAAGCTGCTTACATATTGGGCATTAAGATCTATAGAGATAGATCAAGACGCTTAATAGGACTTTCACAAAGCACATACCTTGACAAAGTTTTGAAAAAGTTCAAAATGGATCAGGCAAAGAAAGGGTTCTTGCCTGTGGCACAAGGTGTGAAGTTGAGTAAGACTCAATGCCCGACCACCGCAGAAGATAGAGAGAAAATGAAAAATGTTCCCTATGCTTCAGCCATAGGCTCTATCATGTATGCAATGCTGTGTACCAGACCTGATGTGTGCCTTGCTGTAAGTTTAGCAGGCAGGTACCAAAGTAATCCAGGAGTGGATCACTGGACAGCGGTCAAGAACATCCTTAAGTACTTGAGAAGGACTAAGGATATGTTTCTCATTTATGGAGGTGAGAAAGAGCTCGTCGTAAACGGTTACGTCGATGCAAGCTTTGACACTGATCCGGACGATTCCAAATCACAAACCGGATACGTATTTACATTAAACGGTGGAGCTGTCAGTTGGTGCAGTTCTAAACAAAGCGTCGTGGCGGGATCTACATGTGAAGCTGAGTACATAGCCGCTTCGGAAGCAGCTAATGAAGGAGTCTGGATGAAGGAGTTCATATCCGATCTAGGTGTTGTACCTAGCGTATCGGGTCCAATGAAAATCTTTTGTGACAATACTGGTGCAATTGCCTTGGCAAAGGAATCCAGATTTCACAAAAGAACCAAACACATCAAAAGACGCTTCAACTCCATCCGGGATTTGGTCCAGGTGGGAGACATAGAGATATGCAAGATACATACGGATCTGAATGTTGCAGACCCGTTGACTAAGCCTCTTCCACGAGCAAAACATGATCAGCACCAAGACTCCATGGGTGTTAGAATCATTACTTTGTAATCTAGATTATTGACTCTAGTGCAAGTGGGAGACTGAAGGAAATATGCCCTAGAGGCAATAATAAAGTTATTATTTATTTCCTTATATCATGATAAATGTTTATTATTCATGCTAGAATTGTATTAACTGGAAACATAATACATGTGTGAATACATAGACAAACAGAGTGTCACTAGTATGCCTCTACTTGACTAGCTCATTAATCAAAGATGGTTATGTTTCCTAGCCATGAACAAAGAGTTGTTATTTGATTAACGAGATCACATCATTAGTTGAATGATCTGATTGACATGACCCATTCCATTAGCATAGCACCCGATCGTTTAGTATGTTGCTATTGCTTTTATCCATGACTTATACATGTTCCTTTAACTATGAGATTATGCAACTCCCATTTACCGTAGGAACACTTTGTGTGCTACCAAACGTCACAACGTAACTGGGTGATTATAAAGGTGCTCTACATGTGTCTCCGAAGGTACATATTGGGTTGGCGTATTTCGAGATTAGGATTTGTCACTCCGATTGTCGGAGAGGTATCTCAGGGCCTTCTCGGTAATGCACATCACATAAAGCCTTGCAAGCATTGCAACCCATGAGTTAGTTGCGAGATGATGTATTACAGAACGAGTAAAGAGACTTGCCGGTAACGAGATTGAACTAGGTATTGGATACCGACGATCGAATCTCGGGCAAGTAACATACCGATGACAAAGGGAACAACGTATGTTGTTATGCGGTCTGACCGATAAAGATCTTCGTAGAATATGTAGGAGCCAATATGGGCATCCAGGTCCCGCTATTGGTTATTGACCGGAGACGTGTCTCGGTCATGTCTACATTGTTCTCGAACCGTAGGGTCCGCACGCTTAACGTTACGATGACAGTTATTATGAGTTTATGCATTTTGATGTACCGAAGGAGTTCGGAGTCCCGGATGTGATCACGGACATGACGAGGAGTCTCGAAATGGTCGAGACGTAAAGAATGATATATTGGAAGCCTATGTTTGGACATCAGATGCATTCCAGGTGAAATCAGGATTTTACCGGAATACCGGGAGGGTTACCGGAACCCCCCGGGGGCATAATGGGCCAACATGGGCCTTGGAGGAGAGGTGAGAGGGCTGCCCTCATGGGCTGCGCGCCTCCCCCCTTTCCCTAGTCCTATTAGGACTAGGAGAGGTGGGCGCCCCCTCTCTCTCTCTCTCCCCCTTGGAGATTCCTAGTCCAACTAGGATTGGGGGGGGGGGGGAATCCTACTCCCAGAGGGAGTAGGACTCTCCTGGCGCACCAGAGTTGGCCGGCCAGCCCCTCCCCCTTAGCTCCTTTATATACGGGGGCAGGGGGCACCCCATAGACACACAAGTTGATCTACGGATCGTTCCTTAGCCGTGTGCGGTGCCCCCTTCCACCAAATTCCACCTCGATCATATCGTTGCAGTGCTTAGGCGAAGCCCTGCGCCGGTAACACATCAAGATCGTCACCACGCCGTCGTGCTGACGGAACTCTTCCTCGACGCTTTGCTGGATCGGAGCCCGGGGATCATCATCGAGCTGAACGTGTGCCAAGAACTCGGAGGTGCCGGAGTAACGGTGCTGTGATCGGTTGGATCGCGAGGAGAACGTACGATTACTTCCTCTATGTTGTGTCAACGCTTCCGCTTCAGTCTACGAGGGTACGTAGACGACACTCTCCCTTCTCGTTGCTATGCATCACCATGATCTTGCGTGTGCGTAGGAATTTTTTTTGAAATTACTACGTTCCCCAACACCTGCACCAACACATGCACTTGCATCTGCTCCGGCCCGTGCAGTTGCACCGGCAACAGACTGGGCTGCAGGTCGCACTTCATATACCAAAGTCCTTACAAAAACCGACATGTCCACCTTCTTGGTAAGCATTGGCCGCCCAAGTGCTTCCTTCTTTTTTCTTTCCATGTTTTTTCACATGATTCACTGTGTTGATCTAACTGTTTGGGTATGTCTTGTTGTTTGCAAATAGAGAATTCCTAGAGCAACGAGGGAGTCATTCAACAATCTGGGCGACCGCGGCCAAGTTTCTCTTACCATGCGCAGCCTTGGTGTGAATGAACCTGCTCAATATACCGTAAGCACAAAGGATGGTCGCATGATGATTGATGCTAAAGGATGGTCAAGGTTCAAATCTAAATCATATCTTGCGGTAGGGGATGATATCAAAATCGAACTTTCTCGGCAAGGAGAGCTGGTCCAAATCAACTTTGAAATTCTTCAGTAGCAGCACGCAACTGCTGAACTGATCTATCCTCCGAGAGATTTTGATGTAATAATCTGGCATGGTGAAACAAGTGTCCTGTGTGTATAAGTAGTACGATAGTATTATTTATCACATGGTATATCATTGATAGAATTGCACCTTTGATTGCTGGTTTGGAACTGTCGTTCGATTTCATTCCAACAATTGTCGTTCTTTATTCAAGTTTCTGTATTCGCCTTGCGACAGCATCTGAAACCAGCGCCGTACCAATCGCTTGCAATATGAAAAGCGCCGAGGTAGAACACATGGGCCCCCAAACATGCAGGGTCGGCCTGCGGCCCAAAGTCCAGAACTGTGAGCCTATCTGAGTATTATATTCTCAGCCGAACCCCAATAAAAAAAGCTGAACCCCCATAATGCCCGTGCGTTGCAGAGGGAGTATATTTCTCGGCAAGGTGAGCCTGTGATATAAAATATTTGTATAGTTCTTTACAGAGGGGTATCTCTCTGTCAAAATATATATTTATGTGTAACTAGTTACTCCTGTCTTTCTACTTCCTTTCGCTGATATGTGGGGCAACCGGCAACGGGGTCCACGTGCCATATGCACAAATTAGAGTGCACAACTTCATAGTAGACACACCCCGGTCGTAGCGCCGCAGTAATGCCTAATGAGCCGTCAAATCACAACACCCCCTTTACAGCTTTAGCAGTAACCTGGACGGACGAAGCAGCAATATTTCACTTGGCCTGAATCCCCTTCTCCCTCGTCTGCTTGTTCAGAGAAAACCCCCTCTCGGCGATTGCATAGGGTTTTCTCATGGAGAACCATGTACGGATTCTTCATCCATCCCCGATAAATCCTAGTCCCTTGGTCGCAGGTAATCCTAGGATGGCAGCCACTATCGCTGATGCATTTTTCTTCCTACTAAATCTAGTGTGTTTCATTTGCACTGCCCAAAGTGCGAGTACCCTACAGGTGTCTGCGTCCTCGGCGAGATGCCACACTTGTTCCTTCTCATCCTAACACAGCATTTTGAAACGCACACAGTATGTTCCTAGAATCCTCTTTCCTACCCGGGAGGGTGGGGTTTTTTTGAACATGCTGTGTTCTCATATTATTTTTCCTGTAGTGTATTATTTGCTCTGCCAGAACACATGTACTCAAGATGCTTGGCCATGCCATAACTGAGCACACTAGTTTAATGGTCACAGTGAAGACAAGCCATGGATATAAGTTCCGAGTTGGGTTCATGAACCAAGAAGATCGCTACTTTTTTTATGGCCGAACTTGGATAAACTTTCTCAAGTGTTACGGACTAAAAGTTGGCGCATGAATGTTGATGGAAATAGCAGAACCTGGTCAGATCTTCACTGCGATCTTCCACCCCCACGTTGTTCCAATTGTTCATCCATGTTAGTTTTGTATCTGGTTCTTGTTTTTTGCCCCGATTACTTCTTAATCCACCTAATCTGTCTAACTAATCACAATTTAACTTTAGAAGTAGCAACGAATCTCTCATGAAAATGCTACTTCTAACTAATATTTTCTTATAATTGGTGGCACGTGTAGGTTTTTTCAGAGTCAAGCAGTCTGCTCGTTTGTTACTCTGTAATAACTCGGCTGCTACTAATGGCACTGAAGTTGACCGGATCGACATCCACAAGTTCCTACACTTTATTGATCGTCTTGAGGTCCTTGTGGGGCGTTTCAATGGTGGAAGGCCACGTGGGATATGTGTGCCACTGCTGCACTCGTTGAACAGGTCCAACTGTGTCGAGAAACTTATGGTACGAGCTATTTTCAGTTATATATGTTGTTCATAAACTATTGCTTATACACAGTTTTACAGCCGTGTTCTTCTTGAAAAAGGAACTTTTGAGTTCTATTGTTCTGATACAGATGCCTGACCATGGTTGGGTCAGACTTGCGCTTGGTCACAACATGATGTTTATGTCGACCTACTCAATTCCCCTTGGAGGTGAAAAGATACTTATTCATGGGTGGTCTCAAATAATGAAGGCCCCTCCATCTTGGAGAATAGGACAGAAGATTATGTTCATGCTTTTCCATGGCTCTAAAGCGAATATCCTGTTCATTGACCATGCTGTGAGATGAAGCAGCTTTCAGAAGGTTGTGGATGCGCGGGGTGGCCCCTGGGCCTTGTCCTGGGGCTTGGCGGCCTCACCCTTGGTTAACTGTAGGCAAAGTAGCACAGTTCGAGGCGTGATTTGTACGGTTGAACCTGTATAAGTACTCATACTGCTTTCAGCTTTGGTTGTTAAGTGCCCCTGCTGGTTTCAGTTAAGGTTGTTAAGTACTCCTGCTGCTTTTACAGTCTGTCGTGTTTCTTTAGTCCTGTCTTCCTCCAGCCGCCAAAACCAAACTAGCGCCGGAGGGGCCGCCTGCTTCCGCCTCCCACGGCTGGCTGTGCCTCAGCGCACGCATCGCCGCCCCACCGTCTCCTAAATCATTAACGTCGACGTCCTCCGCGCGCTTTGGTGGCTCGCCGCGGCGCCGCCCTCTCGCATTGTCAACATGGTCAACGAACAACAGGAATCGGCAGAAGTACGTGGAGAGGATGACATTAGGGGCCCACCACGTCATCGTATCGAAAAATAAAATGCTTCCTCCTAGTGTTTTCCTGACATCTGGGACCCACGACATTGTGAGCTTATATAGTCAATAGACAAGAGAGCAACACAAGATCGGCTGACACCTGGGACGTAGCTACTCGAGCAGTATTTTTTGTTTGGTATTGTTGAGACGAAGCAGGGTTTGAACTGGGCTGTGGCCCGTCTAGCCCAGGCTTATATTTTATGTTCAACATGTGACCAGCCCAACTATTTTTTCTTTGTGAAAATGAGCCCAGTTTATTTTTTCTGAAGAATACCCAATCCAGGCCTACTTATTTTTCTATGCGCTGATGGGCTGCAACTCTTTCAAGACGCCTGCAAAATTTGAAAGTAATATGAAATGGGTTGTAAATATAAAAACAGATGACAAATTGGCAATTACTTTATAATTTCTGGATTTTTTCACATTTTCAGATTCCTATTTCACTGGGCATTAACCTAATTTAAATATATCTTCAAAGTACTTTATATCTGGATCGTCATTTCGGTATTAAAAATAGTTTGGAACCCACAGAAATATGCGAAATTGGCCCTGGCCAACCAAAAAAACGACTGCAATAAATTGCATAAGAAGTTGCCATGAGCTATATATAAATTATTAAAAAAGAGGGAGTGGTCTGACTTGTGGGCCTGTTTAGTTGACGCGTATGCAAGATTTTTTTAGTTATTATATACGTCAACAAACGATTCTAGCAGACGTAACCGTTGGATGTCAATCCAACAGTCGTCGTGTTTCTTCAATCTCTGATCTTCTTGCTCCAGCCGCAAAATCAGCGCCGGCGGGACCGCCTACTCCCGCCTCCCGTGGCCGACTGTGCTGCCGTGCAGGCCTCAGCGCCCCTACTACTCCCGCCGCTGGCCAGGGCATCCCTCTACTCACCCACACCCCTGTTATTCTGCGGCGATGGCAGCCTCACACCGCAGTCGAACCGGTGAACCCTCGTACTCCTCTCCGCGCGGGCTTCCACTGTCGCGTCTTCCCCGGCTCCGCATCGTCCCCTTCATAGGCCTCGCCATCATCAATGTGGTCAACCACAGACTTCCATCGGAAGAGTACTGTACGTGGAGTGGCTGACAGCTGGGTCCATGGCAGCCGCAAGGAAGTGCCTCCTTATTACGCAGAAAATCATTATTCCTTCACCTGACAGCAGGGACCCACCGGATGGGCCACCAGTATTTTGCGAAAAAACATTTCCCCCTGACTGCTGGGACCCACATGATGGGCCACCGTATTTCGTGAAAAAAAGTTCTCCCCGTTAGCTGGGACCCACCTTGGTGGGAGGCTGACTTGTGGGCCTACTAAGTTGACTGGGACGGAGGCCTTTGTCAACTTTAGTCAATATATGAATGATTCTAGCTCTAGTTACCGTACGATGTCCATCCAACAGCCGTAGTGCTTCTTCAACCTCTAGTCTTCTTGCTCCAGCCGCCCAAAGCAGCGCCGGTCGTGCTGCCTGCTCCTGCCGCCCGTGGCCGGCTGTGATGCCGCGGAGGCCTCACCGCCCCCTACTACTCCCACCACTGGCCAGGCCATCCCTCTACGCACCCACACCCCCTGTTATTCTGCGGCGATGGCAACCTCACACCGCAGCCGAACGAGTGAACCCACATACTCCTCTACGCATGGGCATCCACTTCCACGTCTTCCCTGGCTCCGCGTCGTCCCGTTCCTAGGCCTCTCCATCGTCCACCGCCCTGGTGCTCTCGGCGTGGCATGGTCAACGTGGTCAAGGAATGGCTTCCATCCGACGTGGACTATATGTGGAGAGGCTGACAGCTGGGTCCACGGCCGCATCAAGGAAGTGCCTCCTTATTATGCACAAAATAATTATTCCTCCACTTGACAGCGGGGACCCATCGGACAGGCCACTGTATTTCGCGAAAAAAATGTTTCCCCCTGACTGCTGGGACCCACCAGCTACATCTTCTCATGCAAGGAAGTGCGTTCGAAAAAAACGATTCACCCCCCTGACTGCTGGGACCCACCAGCTACATCTTCGCCAGCAAGGAAGTGCGTCCGAAAAAACGATTCGCCCCCGTGACTGATGGGACCCACCAGCTACATCTTCGCACGCAAGGAAGTGCGTCTGGGCAAAAAAAAACAAACATAATGATTCCCCCCTGACTGCTAGGACCCAGCAGCTACACCTTCGCGCGCAAGGAAGTGCGTCCGGGCCAAAAAAACAAAAAACAAAACGATTCACACCCTTACTGTGGGGACCCACCAGCTACATCTTCGCAGGCAAGGAAGTGCCTGACAGTCGGGACCCACCTGGTCGAAGCGTACGTAGCGTTGTCATTTTGGTCACGAACGTGTACGTACATATATACTGGTCGATGTAGAGGCGCGCAGATGTTGTAGTAGAGGCGCGTACGTGTCGTAGTAGAGGCGCGCACGTAGCATGTACACGTAGGTACAGCGGCCAGGGTGCAAGAAAGAAAATACGGCCACGTATGTGTACATACGGGCGGGGTCTCGAACGCCTACTCGCGCATACGTACGGCCAGGACTCATGTACATGGCTGGGTCGGAACGGAGAAACAACGTCGTCGTCGTGTTCATGGGGAGGCAACGGAATGCGTCGTGTTCATGGGGAGGCAACGGAATGCGTCGTGTTCATGGGGAGGCAACAGAGTGCATCGTGTTCATCGGGAGGCAACGGAACGCGTGGGAGCCAATCGGCTGGGTCGGAACGGAATGCGTGGTCGTGTTCATCGGTAGGGCTTGGACGGAATAGGCGATGGAAACGAGGCCCGGCGTACCGCAAAATGGAGGAAACGGCCTTGTGTTCGACCGGCCACGTTTGAAACGGGATCCTGTTCATCGGGAGGGGTCTGTCGTACCGCAAAACGGAGGGAACTGACCTCCTACGGTCGAAATGGGGGTCCTGTTGATCGGGAGGGATGTGGTGTACCGCAAAACGGAGGAAACGGATTTGTGTTGGAGCGCTACGGTCGAAATGGGGGTCCTGTTGATCGGGAGGGGTGTGGCGTACCGCAAAACGGGACTCCACGGGATACTGTTCATCTCCACCGTCGACCTCCTCCAGCCTCCACGGGCTCCTGTTCATCCAGCCTCTAATGTGCGCTACTCAACCGGCTACTGTTCAACCACCCCTCCACGGGCACCCCTCCACCATCAACTGTTCATCCAGCACTCCACACCACGGGGTCCTGTTCAACCACCCCTCCATGGGCACCCACCCACCATCTACAGTTCATCCAGCCCTCCACACCACGGGGTCCTGTTCAACCACCCCTCCACGGGCACCCCTCCACCGTCTACTGTTCATCCAACCCTCCACACCAGGGGGTCCTATTCATCCAGAGGCAACACCACCGCTCACTGTTCATCCACCCCCCCACAACGCTCACTGTTCATCCAATCGATCGGCTTCAGTTAGCAGCAGTAGCGAAGGAATCGCTCGATCGGGTTCAGTTAACAGCCATCGATCAATCGCTCGGGTTCAGTAACGCGTAGCCTGCAGTGCAATCGCTCGGGTTCAGTTAGAGCCGAACGCCTCGCTCGGGTTCAGTTAGAGCCAACGCCTCGCACACACGTGCGTACGTGTACGAGAGAAACACGCATCGCTCGGCCCCCGACCTCCCACCATAACCGGGAACTCGCCAAAATTTTCCTCGCCCTCGCTTCTACCACGGTTTTTTCCGTCATGGACAGCCCAAAGAATGTCATGCAGCTGCGTCTCCGGCCCTCCCAGGACGAAAAGCCCATTTTCTGTCATGATTTTTTGTCATAGCAGTAGGAGCCCACCACATCTATGATGATACCGGGTTTTTTCACAATTATCGTCATAGAAGTGTCATATGTATGATAGAAATTTTTTTCGTTCGGCCAAAAATGTCACGGATGTGTCTTTTTTTGTAGTGCACGTATATCCAATTTCTTTACATCATGATTTTAATATATCAAATCATGCGCTGCAGCCCGGCCCACGCCTGCCCCCAGCGATGTCACGACCGGTTTTCCAATAAAAATATTTATTGAGAAACCAATCTTTAGAATCCAGTTTGAGATAAAACCTCCTCACTGGTAGACAAACTTTTGATACAATAAGCCAGTAGCATCAAATATATTACAGGGTTGAGCTGATGATGCTCAACAATTTATTACAAGCGTGCCAATAATTATACATAAAGGCGATGATGACACAAGGGAGTGGTGGCATACTACTGACTCGCAAATAAGGTAGTGGTGGAGTAACACAGTGGGGAGTGGATATGTGACTCTCAAACTATCATCCCATCGAGCGTCGAGGTGAGGCTCGATGAATTTATTTGGGTTGCGGAAGCGGGTATAAAACAGTGACCAAGTCCAGGGTCGCACGAGACTGACTGGGACTCCTCTAGGCGTCGGACTCGCTATCGAACTCCTCATTCATGAGATCACCTTCGTCAGCATCTGGCCAAATCAACAAGCCAGTGAGTACTTTGAAGTACTCGCAAGACAGTTCGGACGTAAGATATAACAAATGCATGCATGAGTGCGTCACGATTTAATTACCAATGCACATTCAATGTAATATTAGGCAGGGTAAGTAAAAAGGGAAACGGCGGTAGTCCGCCTGGAATCCCAACAGTAAAGTAATGGAAACCAAACAAGTGTCTAGAGCGACGCCACGAAGGTAAATTAATAAATGAAATAAAAATCATGCCACAGTCGGGCGTCTTAGCGACACCACATAAAGGGCTTTAAAAGAAATGCCATAGTCGAGTGTCTGAGCGACGACACATAAAGGGCTTTAAAAGAAATGCCACAGTCGGGCGTCTGAGCGACACCACATATAGGGCTTTAAAAGAAATGCCATAGTCGGGCGTCTGAGCGACACCACATAAAGGGCTTTAAAAGAAATGCCACAGTCGGGCGTCTGAGCGACACCACATAAAGGGCATTAAAAGAAATGCCACAGTCGGGCGTCTGAGCGACACCACATAAAGGGCTTTAAAAGAAATGCCATAGTCGGGCGTCTGAGCGACACCACATAAAGGGCTTTAAAAGAAATGTCACAGTCGGGCGTCTTAGCGACACCACATAAAGGGCTTTAACTGATAAAGAAATAATATTCATAATAAATATATTCAACTCATGAAATTAAACGGGTTAGTCCATCCTCAAGAACAAACATTTAGCTGATTTTAGTGCTCATGGTCCCACCGGATAATCTGTCACCAAAACTGGCACATGTCAGTTAGCACGGAGCTTGGATATAGATAAGATGATTTGAGGATATATGACTCTGCAGAGTTTGTACAAAATTTCTCACAGTTAACGGATTTCCGTAGTCACAAGGACTAGTTCCGTTTACGGTATTTCAGAAGGAAACATAGCTAACCAGTACACACCCATCCAACCTCTCGATGCCAGGAATCACCCTCGACATTGTCCAAGAAAAACTTTTGAGACGGGGAGATCACAATCTCGAATAGCATGGGATCAAATTTATATACGCGCGCTCTAAGGGGTGCCCCCCTCTCGGTCCCAACCGGAAACACCCATGCCCCCTGACCGGATGACTGGCTTTAATCCAGGGCCATGGAACCATCATCCCGGCCTCTCCTTTTTGGTGTGTACCAAGAAAGCGGTTTGCGACTTACTAAACCATACCCCTTTCGGGAAACATGTGGTAGTACAGGGAGGGGAAATGGATACGAGCCCAACCGATACGGGTTGGTACTGAAGTAAACCTGGATGGCATAAGACTGGCATGCTACCACACTGCCATCTTACCCACCTTCATGCCAACACATGGCCTTGCATACTCACATCCAACAAGGTATGGATCATCGAACTTACTTTTCTCGACAATGCATAATATACAGTTCATTGGCGTGCTCCACAACATGCCATGAAACTAACTAAATGCAAAACATGCCAAGACACTCATCATATCAAAAGTTCACACATGCTTGCCTGGTTCAGAGTAGTCGGAGTCTAGCTCGGTGAAGTTTGCGGTCCCGTCACCTCCTTCGGTATCTACGGTATAAAGAGAATATACGCGCTATCGTGAATACCGAGAGGTGCACAAAAATTATTCCAAATAATCTTCAAATAAATCTGATAAAAAACTAGACAAAATTTTGAAGAGAACAGAAAAAGAATCACTCGAAAATATGTTTCTGTTAAAAAGTTATAAAGGTATTTGCCCAGGGACCCATCTGTAATGAAACAGAAACTTCCTAGGGTCTTATTTATAAAAACAGAAAACGTTTCAGTCTCAAATACGTCGGCTCAGAAGAGAAGACATATTTTGCCGAAATACGCTTTCAGAAAACGATTCGAAAAAGAGAGGAATCTGACGGGGCAGTCCTACCCGTCGGGTTTTAAAACCGAAGCGGGGCTTTTGGCGCCAGAGGGCCGCGGCGATCGCCGGCGGCGATCCACGGCGAGGCAAAGGGATCGGAGGTTACGTCCGTGCTCATGGTGCTGTTCCGCGTCGGGTGGTGGTCGAGGTGGTCGCCGGCGTGCACCGTGTCGACGGTGGCCCTTGCTCCGGCGGACGGCGGTTCGGACAAGGGTGAAGCTTGCCGGAGAGGGATGCAAAGATCAAATTGAGGAGGTGGTCAAGTATCTGGTAGATAGAGGAGGTGCTTGACGGAGTTTGGGCACCGGAGATGACCTCACCGCAGTGAATCGAGCTGGATCCCGAGGCGGACGGAGGTGGCCGGAGTCGAGGAAGAAGGGCTCTTCGAGGCCCCTCCAGTGGCCAGGCGGGGTGTGGTGAGGTGGTGGAGCCGTGCGGGAGTGAGAGCGGGCTCGGGGGTGCTATATATAGCCACCCCGAGTCGGTTGCCGAGAACGGGGTTCTCCGGCAAGAGATTACGGCGGCGCAGGGCTTGGTCGGGAGGGTTTAGGAGTTGAGCGCCGTCGTGGAGGTCCACTGAGTCTGATTAGGTGCCAACGGCGTCGGGTTTTGCTGGCTGAGGTGGAGTTCAACGGAACTGAGCGACGCGGACCCGTCGGCGGCAGAGAGCGTGCGCTGTGCATGCCGCGCCACGGCGACCGTGCTGCATGCGTGCGTTGGCGTGCAGAGGGCCACGCGGAGCCACCAGGGAGCTTGGGCGGTGTTGAACGGCGTTGCGCCGCCGTTCTGCTTCCTGCCAGCCGTTACAGCGGTTCAGCCGCCGCAAGACACGCCGGCGCAGGCGGGCCAGGGTGCCACCGACGCCGGGAAGCTGCCAAGCGCGCGTGCGGGGCTTCGGACAAGCGAGCCAGGCGGCGAGCAACGTGCCAAAGGCACTGTGATCTCGTGACTGCACTTAGCTGACGAAGATCGTCACTGAAACTCGGAATTTGCCTGAAAGTGTCTAAAACAGTGCATGCAAGGTGTTCGACAGAATGTTTCTGGCTTGTAGGAATTTTTCCTTGGTCTGATTTTTGGTAGAGTGACCTCTCATTGTTCCAGTAGGCTGCCTGATTTTTGGTGGAATTATTGGAGAATTGTAGATATGAATTTCACCAAATTTGGCAAATCTGGTCCAAACTTGCAGGGAGTGTAAGTTGAAAAATTTGAAAAGAAGATGAGTGGATCAAGATTGTTCTGTGCTGTGGGTACAAAGGACTAGCCAGTAGAGTTGGTTTTACATCCAAACAAAAATTCTACAAGGTACTTGCTTTGTAAATGGGTCAGGCTCAAATTAGAGGTCAGAAAATATTTGAGAGGTGAAATAATCAAAATAAAATCCAAAACTTGTTTGGATGAGTTGGGACAGGGAATTTGAGTTGTTAACAAGGAGGAGAGGAGGTTTTGGACTGGTTTCACTGCATGGGCAAAAATACAAGGTCATGGGTGGTTATCAAAAGAATGAAGATCCCAAATTTTCATAGAGTTTTCTTTTCAAAAAGAAAATATTGAACTCCCAAAAATAATTTGAGAAGAGAACCAATCAGAGGAGAAGTTTTAAAAGGTTAAACCCAAAGTTTGAAGAAGATAACAGAAATAACAATCCTAGCCAAAGAAAAAGATTTTTAAGAGGATTGTTTTCCTGAAAATTTTAAAAGGCCTCATTTCACAAAAGAAAAAGAAAAAAAAACCAGCAAGGTTTTTGCTAAAACCAAATAAAATTTTTGGAGTGTCACAACACCTACCCCCTTAGGAAAAATCTCGTCCCTGAGATTTCAGCTGTCCCTCAAATAAGTGTGGATGCTCTGCTCGAAGAAAATCCTCTCTTTCCCAAGTTGCTTCGTTGTCAGTGTGATTGCTCCACTGAACTCTGAAAAATTTAATGGTCTTTTGTCGGGTCCTCCTTTCAGACTCTTCTAATATTTTCACTGGACGTTCCCGATAAGTGAGGTATTGTTGCACGTCAATGTTCTCATGGGATACTTGTTTCTCTGGGTTGCTTATGCACTTCCTTAACTGCGAAACGTGGAACACGTTGTGGATATCTGACAGTTCCTTAGGTAAGTCTAGTTGGTATGCGACCGTGCCTTTCCGGGCCACTATACAGAATGGTCCTATGAACCTTGGCGCTAGCTTTCCTTTTATCTTGAATCGTTGTAATCCCCTCATAGGGGATACTCGTAGGTATACGAACTCACCGGGTTCGAAGCTGACCCCACGATGCTTCTGATCGTAATAACTCTTCTGTCGGCTTTGAGCGGTCTTGAGCCTATCCCTGATTAGCTTGACTTTCTCCTCGGCTTCTTTGAGCATGTCTGGTTCGAAGATGCGGCTGTCTCCGGTCTCTGACCAATTCAACGGGGTACGACATCTTCGTCCATACAAAGCCTCAAACGGTGCCATTTGCAGGCTGGCCTGGTAACTGTTGTTGTATGCGAACTCGGCATATGGCAGGCTTTCTTCCCAACTGGTTCCATAGGTGAGGACACATGTCCTCAGCATGTCCTCTAAAATCTGGTTTACGCGTTCTGTCTGTCCATCTGTCTGGGGGGTTGTAAGCCGTACTGAAAGCTAATTGAGTTCCCAGAGCCTGTTGTAAATGATCCCAATATCTCGAGATGAACTGAGTGCCTCTGTCAGATATTATAGTCTTTGGAACACCGTGCAGACAGACTATGCGGGAGAGGTAAATCTTAGCAAGCTTCTGAGTGGTGTGGGTTGTTCTTACTGGAATAAAATGTGCCACCTTGGTTAACCTGTCGGTGATGACCCATATTGCATCATTCCCGTGTCGTGACTGAGGTAGTCCGACAATGAAGTCCATCCCTATTTCATCCCATTTCCACTCGGGTATTTTGTTTGGTTGCAGTAATCCGGTTGGTCTCTGATGTTCAGCTTTTATGCGTTGACATGAGTCGCAACATGCAATGAAGGTAGCGATGTCCCTCTTCATACCGTGCCACCAAAATCTTTCTTGAATATCTTTATACATTTTGTTCCCTCCAGGGTGAATTGAATATGGGGCGGTGTGGGCTTCAGCCAAAATTTGCTGTTTAAGATCTTCTATGTTTGGTACGCAGAGTCTTTCCCCGTACCATAGTATTCCTCCATTGTCTATGACGAATTCTGCGGCTTTGCCCTTACTCACCTTTCTTTTTATACCTTCTATACTGGGGTGACCCGGCTGAGCTTCTTTAATTTTCTCCACAAGGTCGGGTTGTATCTCCAAATTTGATATGGTGCCTTCTGCTACCATCAATAAGTTAAGTCTGGCAAATTCTTGTTGGAATTCGGGTCTCAAGCCGTGCAGACTGCTTTCGTTGGAGCTGGGGTTCCGACTAAGAGCATCGGCCACCACATTTGCTTTACCTGGATGGTAGTGGATACCGACATCATAATCCTTTACTAATTCCAACCAGCGTCGTTGCCGTAAATTTAATTCTGGCTGCGTGAAAATGTATTTGAGACTTTTGTGGTCTGTATATATTTCACATCGATTTCCAAGTAGGAAATGCCTCCATTCCTTAAGTGCATGAATGACTGCTGCCATCTCCAAGTCATGAGTGGGATAATTTTCCTCATGCTTGCGAAGCTGCCTTGAAGCGTAGGCGACAACCTTGCCTTCTTGCATCAATACACATCCAAGACCTTTCCTGGACGCGTCACAATATACTTCAAAATTCTTGTGTATGTCTGGCACAACTAATATTGGTGCTGTTGTTAACTTCCTCTTTAGCTCTTGGAAACTTTTCTCGCAGGCTTCTGTCCATTCAAACTTCTTTTCCTTCTTGAGTAACTGGGTCATAGGTTTGGCTATGGTGGAGAATCCTTCAATAAATCTGCGGTAATATCCTGCCATTCCCAAGAAACTTCGTATGTCCGTCACGCTGGCTGGTGACTTCTAGCCAAGTACGGCCTTTACTTTCTCCGGGTCCACGACGATACCGTCTTGGGTTAGCACGTGGCCTAGAAAGCCTACTTGCCTTAACCAAAATTCACACTTGCTGAACTTGGCGTACAATTGGTGTTTCCTGAGTTCTCCTAGTACAATTCTGAGATGTTCAGCATGCTCTTCTGGTGTTTTGGAGTATACTAAAATATCGTCGATGAATACCACAACGAACTTGTCCATAAACTTCATAAATACTTTGTTCACGAGGTGAACAAAATATGCAGGAGCATTTGTTAATCCAAAAGGCATTACTGTGAACTCATACAGTCCATATCTGGAGGTGAATGTTGTCTTGGGGATATCTTCTGTTCGTACCTTTAATTGATGGTATCCTGACCTTAGGTCAATTTTTGAGAATACCTTGGCCTTAACGAGCTGATCGAATAAATCATTTATTCTTGGCATCGGGTATTTGTTCTTGACCGTGACCATGTTAAGTGCTCGGTAGTCAATACACAATCGCAGTGTTCCATCTTTCTTTTTGGCAAATAAAATTGGTGATCCCCATGGTGAGGAACTGGCTCGAATGTATCCTTTGTCAAGCAATTCCTTTATTTGTTTCTTCAGTTCAACCAACTCGGACGGTACCATTCTGTATGGTTTCTTGTATATGGGGGTGGTTCCTGGTGCAAGCTCAATGCTGAATTCTATCTCGGTCTGGTGGCATGCCTGGTAGCTCATCGGGGAATACGTCTGGAAATTCACATACTACTGGAACCTTGCTTAGCTCAGAAACATCTACCTTATTCAGTCTTGGTTGCCTGGGTATTTTCCTTTCCTTGGCGGATACCCTTATTGTCTTCCCGAGGTGATGCGTGAGTATTACGGTCCGGTTGAAACAGTCAATGAAACCTTTGTTTGTGGTTAGCCAATCCATCCCAAGGATGACATCTAGTCCCTTATTTTCCAACACAATAAGATTTGCGTGAAACTTCAGCCCTTCGAACTCAATAATCACATCCTGACAGTAACTCTGAGTAACTTGCTGAATCCCAGGGGACTTGATGATCATGGATTTCTCCAAAGGAAGCATCGAAAAATTATTTTGCAAAGCAAAACTTTTTGAAACAAAAGAGTGAGAAGCTCCAGAATCAAACAAAACCATTGCAGGTATTGTGTTGACAGGAAACGTACCGAGTACGATATCCGGAGCATTTTGTGCCTCCTCTTTGGTTACGTGGTTCAGATGATCCTTCCTGTGGTTGTTGTTGGGATTGAAATTGTTTCGCTTGGGCGCTGAATTATTGTTGCCGTTGTTTGGCTTTGGTGCTCAGTTTCTAGGCTTGGGACACTGCTTGGCATAGTGTCCTTCCTCTCCGCAGGAGTAACAAGTAACGCCGGGGCGATATGTGAACTCCTTGTCCCTTGCATGAAAATTCTTGATTGGGCGTGAGACGTTGGACGGGGATTTGTGTGTCCCACCCTTTTTGAAATCTGTCTTGCTTCGGTGATTGCGAGCCTGGTTAGTCTGGTCCCTTTTTCGCTTGCGGATATCTTCCAAACTGCGTCTCTCATTTTCCAGAGTAATGGCTTTATCCACCAGCGTCTTAAAATCTGGGAAAGTGTGTATGACCAGTTGGCATTTAAGCGCGGGTGCTAGGCCGTCAAGGAATTTCTCCATTTTCTTGCTTTCAGTCATACGCTCTTCGTTTGCCTAGCGAGACAATAGAGTAAACTGATTGTTGTAATCAGATACTGTCATGTTCCGTTGTTTGAGGTCATCGAACTCCCTCTTCTTGAATTTCATAATACTTTTAGGAATATGTGCGCCACGGAAGCCTTCCTTGAAATCATCCCAGGTTATAACATTTTCGTTGGGATGCATATGCAGGAAATTCTCCCACCAGGATGCGGCTGCTCCCGTGAGATAATGCGGTGCGTACAGTACTTTTTCTGGGTTTGAGCATTTTGCAATAATTAATTTTCTCTCCATATCACGAAGCCAGTCTTCGGCCTCAAGCGGCTTGTCAGTGTGAGAAAATGTCTGGGGACGTGTCTTCTGTAGTTAGGATAATTTAGAATGCTGTTGATACTGTCCATGGTGATTTCCCATGTTGATGACTTGGTTCATCATTTCACGATGTTGTTGCTGACTTTGTTCATAAAGGCAGCACATTTGAGATAGTGCCGTCTCACTACCCTGTTGACTTGATTGACCTTGAGCTAAATTGTTGCCTGGTTGATTGTCATAAAATTGGTTCGACTGCCCTTGTGCAAAATTGTTGTCTGCTTGAGTGCCATAATTTTCCTCTGGTGGAGCTGGCATGGAGCGAGTCCAAGGACGGGACATTTTTCACTCTGGGGATATATTTTGCGAAGCCCATAAGTAAACGAAAATAAATCCATAAAAGCACAAGGTTGGCAAAGAAACCAAATAGCCAAGATTACTAGGGAAAACCATTTAATTTGCGCACGGAGAAAGACTGCTCATTACGTATCTTACACGCGGGCGATAATTATACAATACGTCACTCAGGATATGCGTACATCATCCTGACATGTTATTTAGGCTAGTGCACTTCTCCAGATCCTACATGATGCGCAAACAGGCTACTTCCCATATCTTACATGGCGGTACAACGCGCGATGACTAAGCATACTTAGTCGGAGATGTTGATGATGTCCTTGGCCCTGCCGCGTAAAGGCCCATGATAAAGGCCTGTCGCGTAATTCGGCCCGTTGATGCCTGTGCTAAGCTTTTGGCCTCTTAAAGGCCCATGATATCAGTGGGACAACTAAGGCCTGAGATATGTTTTGGTCTGGTAACGGCCCGTGAGCTAACTGGGCCCAAAACGGCCCGGTCTACATTTCAACCTGCTGAAGGCCCGTCGACGACTAGTGAAAATTGAGGCCCAACATGCATTTTGGACTGCTAAAGGCCCGTGGTTTCATCTCGGCCGTAACATGCCAGTACAATATTCAGCCTGTTAATGGCCCAACGCTACCTGGGCCAAACTTAGCGCTGGGTCGACAAAAGGCCCAACTAAAATATAGGCCAGTGTAAGTTTGGGCCTGGTGCAATGTGTGAAGGCCCCAATCATTCGGGCCCAAGAAAGACGCAGGCCGGCCCAATTGTGGCCCGCTAAAAACCTGGCCCGTTAGAGTCGAATGTTTCGGTCCGGTCGATAACATCTGATTTTTTTAGATAGCGAATGATGGCAGTAACTAGTAGGAATTAAGAACAAACCTACTCTATACAATAAAGAAATTACGACATAGTAACTAAGAATAAACCTACACTATACAATAAAGGATTTAAGGTATATTACATCAATTGAGCATCAAAGTTCGCCACCAGTGATCATAAAGCGCAATGAAGAAGCAGATTACAAAAATTGGGCACCATTGTAGCGTAACAAAATAATACTGGACCGAGATCACTTCCAAGACAGTTCAAGAAGGGTTAGCCTTGCGGGGGAACTGCTGCACAAGCTGCTGAGAAAGGATGTGAGACCGGCCTAGCATGTCGGTCATAGCTTCCAGGTGTAGCTATTTAGCGATGAGGTTCTCATTGGTGTTCTCCGCAATCTTTCTTAGAGATAGGACTTCAAGTCGAAGTTGAGTTGCAGAATGCCTTTCTACTAGAACTTGGGACTGAAGAAGTCGAACTGATTCAGACAACGTATTCTGTGAGCTTGTCTGACTGTTAGTCTCAAGTAACTTGAACACTGCATCAAGACAAGACTTTGGTGTTGTCTCGCTGTCTTCAAGATGTTTTGCCTTCTTTGCTACAATATATGTTGGGTTTGTCTCATAGCCTTCAATGGACTTGTGCATGCCATCAGGCATATCACCCTAAAACAAAGCAGAGAGATGACAGGTTTTGCACGTGTATAAACAAAGATGATAACTGTTCTGTCAATTCTTTCCAATTTCAAATTAGAAAATAAAGAGTAAGTTCAAAATATCAATAGCATAATTTGGCTTTGTTCATAATGCGGGGAGCTTCACCACACTACTGGATTACCATGTCAACATAACAAGCATAGATGAAGGGCAAAGAAAATCATTGTATCTATTTTGGATAATGTGCATGGCATGTTGTTCATATCATCAGCCACATTAGTAAGATAAAATAGGAGATGACAAGGTGCAAACGTGGGCTGCTTCACCACACACTGGATTATAGATCCACAAAAACAAGCATACAGATAGGGAGTATTAAGTAATGTGCATGGTATGAATAAATAATTTGGTTTTACAAGTAAAACTTAGAACTTACGGTTCTTACGAACATGCATTTTGGTAGAAACAACAAACTAAACAGCAGTAAACGATAGGGCGTATCAGCAAATTAAACAGCAGTTGAGGATAAAGGCTTTAGAAGGACTGACTTATATTTACAGTTAACACCGGCTTTTAATGCCCTTCTCCATGTCAATGGAAGGATAACTCAAGAATTTCAGCACATAATCTTCTTCATAAGCATTGCCTGTACTCTACATTTTGTAGAGAGTCATTATAGATATGATAATACTGGAAGGGATAGAGGATAACAAAGATAAGATGCAGATTGATGCTACATAATCAACTACTAATCCCTGGAAGTAAAAGCGTTATAGGACAAAATGTACTGACAAGAGCAATGGGCTACACTTCTGGACTGGCATTGTCTATGTATTCTACTTGTTGGTAAGATTAAATATAGATCTGATCTTTTTAAGTAAATGATGGGCGAGGGAGATAAGATGCAGAATGCTACAAAATGAACCAATCCCTCTTCCCATAATACAAGAGTGTTTTGAACACTGGTGTACTGTACAAAACGTTCTTATATTATGGGACGAAGGGAGTAGCTGTTAATGTAAGTACAATGATAGACCATGTCCAGTCCTTATGTAGGATCGAAAGTATGTCTAGAGGGGGGGGGGTGATTAGACTACTTGACCAAATAAAAATCTAGCCTTTTCCCAGTTTTAGTTCTTGGCAGATTTTAGCTATCTTAGCACAAGTCAAGCAATTTCCACACAATTCAAGCAAGCATGCAAAAGAGTATATGAGCAGCGGAAAATAAAGCATGCAACTTGCAAGAATGTAAAGGGAAGGGTTTGGAAGATTCAAACGCAATTGGAGACACGGATGTTTTTGTCATGGTTCCGATAGGTGGTGCTATCGTACATCCACGTTGATGGAGACTTCAACCCACGAAGGGTAACCGTTGCGTGAGTCCACGGAGGGCTCCACTCATGAAGGGTCCACGAAGAATCAACCTTGCCTATTCCCTCACGGCCATCGCCCACGAAGGACATGCCTCACTAGCGGTAGATCTTCACGAAGTAGGCGATCTCCTTGCCCTTACAAACTCCTTGGTTCAACTCCACAATCTTGTCGGAGGCTCCCAAGTGACACCTAGCCAATCTAGGAGACACCCACTCTCCAAGAAGTAACAAATGGTGTGTTGATAATGAACTCCTTGCTCTTGTGCTTCAAATGATAGTCTCCCCAACACTCAACTCTCTCTCACAAGATTTGGATTTGGTGGAAAGAAGATTTGAGTGGAAAGCAACTTGGGGAAGGCTAGAGATCAAGATTCATATGGTAGGAATGGAATATCTTGACCTCAACACAAGTGTAGGTGGTTCTCTCTCAGAACATGTGTATTGGAAGTGTAGGTATGTTTTGATGGCTCTCACCTCGAATGAAGAGTGGGTGGAGGGGTATATATAGCCTCCACACAAAATCTAACCGTTACACACAATTTGCCAAACTCGGTGGGACCGAATGGTTAAACTCGGTCGGACCGATTCAGCAAACCTACTGACAGTTAGGATTTTCGATGGGACTGAGATGCAACTCGGTAGGACCGATACGATTAGGGTTAGGGCATAACGTAATCTCGGTGTGACCGATTACACAAACTCGGTGGGACCGATTTTGGTAATAAGCTAACCAGAGAGTTGGTCAGGTAAACTCGGTGGGACCGGTTCGCTCATCTTGGTGAGACCAAAATGTTACAAAAGGGAAACAGATAGTTTACATGGCAATCTCGGTGGGACCGATCGCTCATCTCGGCAAGACCGAAACGTTACGAAGGGAAACCGAGATATTACAATCCCATCTTGGTGAGACCGAGATCCCTATCGGTGAGACCGATTTGCCTAGGGTTTGTGGCAGTGGCTATGACATTTGAAACTCGGTGGCGCCGGATAGAAAGAATCGATGGGGCCGATTTTGACTTTTGGTTTAGGTCATATGTGGATGTGGGAATGTAGTTGAAGGTTTTGGAGCATATCACTAAGCACTTTGAGCAACTAAGTCACGAAGCAACACCTCATCCCTCCTTGATAGTATTGGCTTTTCCTATAGACTCAATGTGATCTTGGATCACTAAAATATAAAATGTAGAGTCTTGAGCTTCATGCTTGAGCCAAACATTTTGTCCTTAGAATTTTGAGGGATCCACTTTCCTCATCCATGCCATGCCATTCATTGAGCTTTTCCTGAAATATTAATCTTGGAATAATGTTAGCTCAATGAGCTATATGTTGTTAGGAATTACCAAAACCACCCAGGGATAGTTGCACTTTCAATCTCCCCCTTTTTGGTAATTGATGACAACATATAGATCAAAGCTTCGACAAATGATAATAAGAGAAAGATATCGTCGCTTTGAGAAGTATGTGATAAGCAAGAGCTCCCCCTAAATTTGTGCATAGTTTAATATTTGCTTTGGACTGCAAATGCACAATGAGTTAAATACATGAACTCATCACCAAGCAAAGTGAATGATCAAATAGGGATAAAATGATAGTACCATCCAACAAGCATTAATGTAGCATATGATCAAACACACATGATCATCCAAGTATCACAAACAAGCATAAAGTATCTCAATCAAGCAAATAAAGTTCAACCACCAAAGCAAGAGAGAATAAAAGCAACGCTCTCTCTCGAAGCCTATGATCTATACATTTTTCTCCCCCTTTGGCAACAAGTTACCAAAAAGTTCATAGAAAATGCATAGCACTAAAATGACTCTCAGGCTTGATCTTCAGGTGGTGGAGTCCGGATAACGCCAAGGACGAAAGGTTCTGTTGATGTAGATGGAAATGGATCTGGTGTAGGTGCTGGAGCTGGTGGCACTGAAGCTGTAGCTGGTGCAGATGAAGTGGTTCTAGTGTCTGATACTGGCACTGCAGATGATCTCTGAGCTCGAGGCACTCTGGCAAATGCATCAGTGGTTGTTTTGCCCTTCCTCTCCTGCATGTCATCCTGTAACTGCTCCACAACAGACTGAATCTCAGTTACTTTCACATGTAAGTCATAGAACTTCTGCTCCACGATTTTTTCCAAGCTCTCCTGGTTTCGAGTCAGGGTGGCCAACCCCTTCTCCATCCTCAGAGTTGATGCTATCAAATAACCAAGCTGGTGCTGCTTGCTCTTCAAAAAGTACTCACATGCCTCCTCTTGAGTTGGCATCCTTGCAGTCTTCTCCATCTTTGCTTTCTCCTTCTTTGCTTGAGCTTGTACTGATGATGGTTCATCTTCATTCATCACAACTTGATTGTCCTCAAAGTCAGGGTGGATAGGCAAGTGTTCCTTATCCAACAAGTATGTGCCTGTGCCCATCTTTGAGTTTATCAACTCCTGAATTTGTGGGGCATATCCACAACTTCTTTTCTGATCAGCTGATGTCCTCTTGATAGTCTCAACTATAAGGCTCATGACCTTGAACTTCTGTGGCACATAAAATATATGTAGCAAGTTAATTGCATGGCCTCTGATCATGTTGTGGTCACCTGACATGGGCAAAAGAGTGTGCCTTAGGATCCAGTTGATCGTTGGCAGTCCTGATAGAAGAAAATGGACTGACCCAAACTTGAAAGTATCAAGAGCTTTGTCTGGGATCTCCTTGTACATGTTTGACATAGAATTGTGATCCATCTTTTTCTTGGCATAGACATCCAAGTCATCTTCACTTTCCTTTGGCGCATTGATCAGATTTGCCCATTCCTCAATAGTTGAGTGGTACCTTGTACCTTCAGACATCCATACTATCCTGCCATCTGGATAGAAGTGTGCTGTGGAGTAGAATTGCATTATGAGCTCCTCATTCCACTGTGTGAGCTTCTGCCCAACAAAGTCTGCAACTCCACAAGCACTGAAGCTGTCATACACTCCAGGATAGTGTTCTTCATTTTCCTTGATATAGGTCCAGTCGACCCACCTCATATCACATACTATGGGTTTCTTGTCCAGCACCACTGTCTCATAGAAATCTTGCTGTTCCTTTGTGTGGAACCTGTAATCAACGACAGTTCTTCTTCTTGTAGCATAAGGATCTGTCTCTCTCCATTTCCTCAGCCCTGAGTCTCTTCTGAGCTTCATGTTCTCAGCCACAGTATGAGCATCATTGTGGTCTGGAATCTTGGGCTTCAACTTTCTCAGAACATGCTCTTCATCTTCTTCATCAGCAGCAACTTCAGGCACTGGGGCCTTGTTCTTCTCCTCTGCAGGGATGTTCCTGGTGCTCGGCTTTGGAGCTGGGGCAGCAGACTTAGCAGCAGCTTTGGGCTTAGATCATGCAGCCCCTGTCCTGATAGCATCACCCATAAGTTTCTGGGCCTTAGGTGCTGGTGCAACAACCTCTTCCTCTTCTTTTTCTTCTTCAGAATCTCTCCTCATAGAGGGTTTGCCAAGAACTCTAGCAGTAGTAGTTCTGACTCTCTTTTGTTTATCTTGGCCAACAGCTTCCTATTCTAACTCAACGGTAAGCTTCATGGTTTCTCCAGTGGCAACCTTCCTAGGTTTGGAAGTGGGAACTCTCCTTGCAGGTGCCTTCTTCTGCATACCTGGCTTAATTGCAGCAGTAGAGCTGTACTCCTTCTTGAGCAATTTCTTCTTTGATATGGCGTCCTCTTCCTCTGCCACATAATCTTCATCCTCAGATTCTGAAGTTCTTTCTTGCTTGCTCTAGTGGCAGCCTTTGGCAAATTGCTTGCGGTGCTTCTGCTACCCTCATCTGAGCTGCTGGAGGGACTAGTGCCCTCACTCATGTGAACCTGCTCCTCTGACTTGTTCTGGCTGTCACTCTGGTCAGACATGCTGCAAACACTAACTGCAGACCCCGTGAATAGATTGTAGATGAGATAGAGTGGATGAGCATCACAAAATACAGAGTTTTTTTGCAAAAGAATGAGTCCAAAACTTAGTTTTAGTTTTCCACAGAAAGCATTTTGGGTCAACTGATTTGCAAACTCGGTGATACCGAAGCAGCTGTTGGAACCTAAACTAGTGAACTCGGTCAGACCAAGTCATAGTTCGGTGGCACCGAGACTGCTAGGGTTTCATAAATTTCTGAACTCGGTCACACGGATTTGCAATTCTCGGTCAAACCGAGAACCACATGTGCAATGGCCTTGGCCGAATCGGTGGAACCGAGTTTTGCAACCCGGTGGGTCCGAGATGGTTTCGGCGGAAACCTAACCCTAAATTTTCGATTCAACTCTAATCTACGGAGTGTTTTGACTGGATAGAAGCGTTTCAATCGTGGCAAGATTCATGATGAACACAATGTGCTAGGAATCTGACGGGGATAGCACTGTGATCGAGTCCATACCCTAGTTCGGCGATGAACTCGCTACGGCGGCAACGGCGGGGAGGAATTCCGTTGACGGCGGAGACCAGCGACAAGAAGCGGCTGGCGACAAGGAGGACGATCCGGAGACCCAGGAGGCAGAGCGAGCTATGCGCGGGCGAAGGGGTTTCGGAGAAATTTCCGAAATTTTGCCCGTGAGAATATATAGCCCGACCCTGTCGGTGTGACCGAGTGGAACAACTCGGTGGCACCGAGATGCATAACTGTTGATAGTTACACTACTAGGAAAAGGGCTACTAATGGCGCACCAGTTTTGCCTACTAATGGCGCATCACTGGTGCGCCATTAGTATCACGCCACTAGAATTTTTTACTAATGGCGCACCAGTGGTGCGCCATTAGTATCTGGTATACTAATGGCGCACCATGCAGTGCGCCATTAGTTTTGCCCACGGTGCGCCACTAGTGTTTGCTATACTAATGGCGCACCACACTGTAATGCGCCATTAGTAACAAAACTTTTAATTTTTTTTCTTAATCTCAGGTCACTATTTCACCTATGAGATATACAACAAGCATCCATATAACAATCATAGCCAACACACAAGTTCCATCATATATACATAGATAGCCAACACACAAGTTCCATCATATATACATACATAGCCAACACATAGTTCCATCGTTACATATTACAAAAGTTTCACATTGTTCATCCAACACCGTTCAGTTCTCATGCATTTTTCTTCTCCTTCTCCTTCCTCAGCCTGATGCGGCAAGAGCGGCGAGGCCGTGGAGGCGGTGGAGGCAGTGGGATGTAGTCTTCTACCTGAATTGGCGTGGTCATGTCGCCCAGCTGTGGGATCGCCGGCGCCACCACCAGTGCGTGGTCATTGTCAGGCACCACCACCATCACGAGGCCACCTTCAGGCACGACCATCGCTAGGTCATCCTCAGCCACCTCCATCTCTTGCCCTTGGTCAGCCACCACCAGCGCTAGGTCATCCTGTAGCTCCTCATCCCCACTCTGCTCCTCTTCTCCCGCACTCCAGTCCGGATCATCCTTCTTGTTGTCTATGCTATTGCCAGAATCGCTGCTGCTTTCGCTACAGCCATGGTCGCTGCTGCTTTCGCTACCGCCATGGTCGCTGCTGCTTTGGCTGTAGCCATTGTTGCTGCTGCTGCTCCCATTACCTGTCCAAATGCAACAATGACCGTTAATAATCAATGTGAGACAAAGCCAAATGTAGAGGAATAAGAAGAGGCAGAACGTACCGGCATCATAATCTTCAGCGTAGCGCATGCGACACATAGTCGTGTTGAACACCTTCACGATGAGCGTGGTGGCGTCATCAATTTGCTGAAATAGCTATAACAGAACACGCATAATCAATCAGCTAGAGAGCTTTTTTCCCTTTCGCTCTCGGGGATAATTCAATGATCCAGTAAAACCATGAGGAGACTTACTTCTAGGCTAGCAACAACTAAAGGCAGAAGGGTCGACAACCATTCAGGAGGCTTATAGCCTCCTGAAGAGTTGTATCACACACTGCCATGTAAACAGTTTAGATTCTTCCATGAAGCAATTGCAACAAACCATTCGTGGTAGTTTAAGCTGGAAAAGAAAAAGCATTTGGAAGCAGCAACTTCCTGAAGAAACTCTGAAGCACTTGTCTCATAACTTAAAAAGCCACAACTAGAAGAAACTCTGACATATTAAGATGTGAACACTGAACGACCTATTTTTTTGTAATATTCTTTTCTCAGCAGAAAGGATGCTAAACAAGTATCTCAAAATGAATAATTAGGACTCTATCTATTGAAAGTTTCATTCTTGAGAACAAAAACTAAATTAGCTTCAGAAAAGGAATGATTGAGACTCAATCTGTCTAGTATTGAAGATCAGAAAATATTGGGATCAACTTTGTTAATTATTGAGACTCAATCTGATTGCTAACGAAGCTGCTGCCGAGGTACATAAACATACAGAAATGAATCACTACATTCACTTCAAGCCTTCACAAAATTGGTAGCTTCGTTTTCACTAATTACCTGGTATAGCATAAGGAAAATTACCTAGTGTAGTATAAATATAAAGAAAAAAACTCAGGTGTCTTAGTAGCTAATTATCAATCTTTTTGTGTGCCATCACAAAGTGTTGGTTGCATCTGGCATGTTCCTTGCCTCTATAAAACATGGGCGCAATGCTTCTTACTTATCTCTTCTTTTTTTTGCAGAAACCATCTAATTTCTCTGGAAAAAATGCAGAAAGCATCTAATTTCTCTAAATCTAACATATTCCAATTTTTCAGACATGCTCTTGATGGATGACAAGTCCAATGAGAAAATGATAAACCTGACAACACCTAAACAGCTGCAAAATCACGAACTAACTGACTACAGTACCAGATTCAGGGCAGGCCCATGGGCAGGGAATGGGGAGGAAGGTTGGAGAGGGAGGAAGGAGGAAGGAGGAGAGGTACCTGGGCGGGCGCGGCCGGTCGCCGGAGGGGTCGGGGTCGGGGTCGGCGGCGGCGGCGTCGAAGGGATGGCTCGAGGGCGTCCGCGCTTGTCCGGGTCCTCGGAGTCGAAGAGGAAGACGGCGGCGGTCCTCCTGGGCGCCCGGACTAAGGTAGAGGCGGCGCAGGGCAGTGGCCGACGCGGGGGCGCGGGGTTTCTAGGGTTTCGAGGGGGGAGGCGGGGCTCGGGGGGAGGCGGGTCTCGGGGGGAGGCGGCGCTCGAGGGGGAGGAAGGGGAGAGGGAGGCGGCGGGGGTGCGTGGGCGGCGGCGACGCGGTGGAGCGGCGCGGTGGAGGGAGAGGGACGAATCAAAGTTGTCTGTCGCGGGAGGGAAAGGGAGGGGGAAGGTGCGGCGCGGTGTGGATGGGGTTAGATTACTAATGGCGCACCACAGGCAGTGCGCCATTAGAATGTTTTTTTTCATAGCAATGGCGCACCAGCCACCCGTGCGCCATAAGTAAGAATTTTTTTAATATTTTTAAAAAAATGAATATGAATATGAATATGAAACAGTAATATTTTTTTATAAAAACAGTAATAAGTGTTTTTTAACAACAATTGTAGTCTACACTTTATTATTATTATTTTTTAGAAAATGAATATGAATATGAAACAGTAATAATTTTTTATAAAAACAGTAAATAACTTTTTAAAAAATATCATCAAATTTGTTATTTGAAAATATCATCAGCGGCGGCGGTGGAGCCGGGGAGGGTGCGGTTGGGTCGTCGGCGGCGGTGGAGCGGGGGAGGGTGCAGGGGGTGCTCGTCAGCGGTGGTGGAGCGGGGGAGGGTGTGGGGGGCTGGTGCTCGTCGGCGGCGGTGGAGCGGGGGAGGGTGCGGTGGGTCATCGGCGGCGGTGGAGCAGGGGAGGGTGTGGTGTGGGTCGTCGGCGGCGGTGGAGCTAGCGGGAGAGGGTGCGGGGGGTGCTCGATCGTCGGCGGCGGTGGAGCAGGGGAGGGTGCGGTGGGTCGTCGGCGGCGGTGGAGCTAGCGTGAGAGGGTGCGGGTGGGATCAAGATCAAGATGAAGGGGGATAGCGATCGAGATATGGAGGGGGATCGAGATCGAGGGGGGAATTTACAGTAATGGCGCAATGTCTGTGTGGTGCGCCATTACTAGTTAGAACTAGTAATGGCGCACTGCCTGCCTGATGCGCCATTAGTGTGTATGGAAAAATGGAAAAAAATATTTAATACTAGTGGCGCACCACCTTTCTGGTGCGTCATTAGTGTCTTCCACACTAATGGTGTATCACCAGCAGGTGCGCCATTAGTATATACTAGTGGCGCACTGCTTCCCTGGTGCGCCATTAGTATCAATCCTATCTATAGCCCTTTTCCTAGTAGTGTTACAGCAACTCGGTGTGATCGAAAAGTTCAAATCGGTTGCATCGAGATTGAAAACTTAGATCGACTTAGTGATCTCGGTATGAGCGAAATGGAGGAATTGGTCAGACCGAAACACACAAAGAAGTTTTGGAAGTTTAAGTCTATGACGAATCAGGGACTCTGAGTGCTCCTCACACAGAGTGGTTCGAATCTGACTTGATTAAATTTTGTGATGTAGCATGAATAGAGTTTGAGATGAGAAAAGCATAGATAGCTAGAGAAGGTTCTTAGGCATTCTTGTCCATCCACTTGGCAAAAGAAAAGAAAACCAATCAATCAAAACAACAAGTGGACGTCCTCGAATGAGTGAAATATGCAACCAACATGCTCACACAATAAAATGGCAATTGAAATATGTGGCAAAGCATGCACAACCAATTCTAGCATCTATAAAGCAATTGGCGATGACTAGGTCATCTATATATGAGCATATTGACTAAGGAGTCAAATGAGAACATTTGATCATAGGTCATACTCATCATTTAAGCACAAGTGGGGTTACCACTTTTAGCTCAATTCTTAGAGTAAAGCTCCCCCTAGATGTGAGATCCCCCTTAAGAGGGATGAACTAACCTTGGGTTTTGTCTATGATGACTTCATGTAGATGTTGAAGATGTGGATGCTCAATGTTGATGTAGATCATTTGGAGCTATCCATTGGAGTGAGTTGCACTTTCAATACCTATACGGGTTAGTCCCACAAGGAACAAACAAGAATATCCATAGACATAGAGTGAGGCACACACAAGATGATGTCTATGAAAGCTTTTAGGTTACCTTGTCCCTTGTCTTACCAACAAGAGGGTTTGTGACTCCTTGAACTAGTGCAAGATGTGGAACTTTATTGCACTTGTTCTTGCCAAGATGATAAGACTGAAGTATGTTGGCGGAGTCACCCTCAAGAACTCTCTAGTTCTTATTCTTCGGGATCCACACCATCTTGATGGGAATCCTTGGAGTTTTAGTTGTACTTGATGAAGTCGAACTTGATGTAGTCTTGGGAACCCACTTGGCCAAGGCATTAGGAGCTTCTTCAAATGCATCAATTTCCTCTTGAAGCTTGTCCTTGCCTTTTTGCTTGTGGTCTTGTGGTGGAAGATCATCTTGAGCTTGTGTACCTTGGAAAGAAGTAGGATCATACTTCTCTTGTTGAGGAACAAACTTCGTCTTGGGGTATTGATCTTCTTCCCACTCAACTCCATTGGCATTGAACTTTCGTTCAAGACCAAAACCTTGATTCTTCCGGTGCCTTCCTTGCTTGCGTACAATTTCCTCGAATTTCTTACTTCCGGCAAGGCTCTTGTAAACACCTTTCTCTATAATTCCCTTCAATAATCTATTTTCTTGCTCAAGTGTAACTTGGCTAAGAGAATCATTAGTGGAATCAAGAGAACTACTAGAAGAAACAATATTGGATATAGCATGATTATTGTTACTACTAGAGGAAGAATCTTTCTTGTTCTTGTTACTAGACTGGACTTGAGGCATGTAAGTGGATAAGAGTAAATGCTTGGCAATGTAAGAAGAACTTTTCTTACGAAGATCATCGTTGATTGCTTTTAAGAACTCATGCTCTTGCTCAAGGTTGAGCTTTTCAAAGCATAATTTCTCATGAGTCCTTGAAAGTTCTTGATGATCTCCTAAGATAGTTTCATGAGCTAACTTAAGAGTGTTTAGTTCTTTAGTTAAAGACTCAATATTTTCCTTATCATTGTCATTCGTTTTATCTTGATTAGAATGATTAATTGATGTTTCATCATAGTATTCATCACTAGAGTTGTCAATAAGTAAATCATCATCACCTAACAAGTCATCTTCATCACTATTGAAATCAACATACTCGGGGTGTGATACCTTTGGGCCTTTAGCCATGAAGCATGTTCCAACTCCTTCATTTGGTGAGTCAAATATGTCATAGGAGTTGGTTGTCGCAAGTGCTAGACCAGCAACACCTTGATCTTGAGTATATTCGGAGTCGGAGTGATAGCTTCTCTCGGAGTGGTTGTCGGAGTCGGAGCCGGATACCCATTCACCAACATGAGCTTGATGTCTTCGTTTTGTGTAGCTCCTTGATGACTTGTCCTTTCTTTCTGAATCCTTGCTTCTCCGTGAGGGTCTTCGTTCATAACGATCATCTCTACTCCTTCTTTCTCTAGATGTTGATTCTTCTCTTCTACTTCTTCTCTTGGGAGAATCTTCTCTTCTATTGTAGGGGGCCATACACTCATTGGAATACTGTCCGGGACTTCCACAATTGTAGTAGTTTCGCTCTCGACTAGAAGATCTTTTGTCATTGTAGGACCTTGACTTGGAGCTTCTCTCTTTGCTTCTACTCTTTAAAACTTGTTGAAGTTCTTCAGCATTAAGCTCAATTCTTCATTGAAGTTTTGTTTCTCACTCGATGATGTGGGTGTTTCCCATGAGGCTTTGTAAGCACCACTTGATTTGTTGTGAAGTTCCTCTTTATCCTTGAGTGACATCTCATGAGCAACAATTCTTCCGATGACTTCCGTTGGCTTGAGATCTTTGTAATTGGGCATCCTTTGGATCAATGTGCACACGGTATCATATTTTCCATCCAAGGCTCTTAGGATCTTCTTGATGATGAATCTATCGGTCATCTCTTCACTCCCTAAGCTGGCAATCTCATTTGTGATAAGAGCAAGCCTAGAGTACATTTCAGCGACACCTTCACCATCCTTCATTTTGAACTTGTCAAGTTGACTTTGAAGCACATCCAATTTGGATTCCTTGACGGAGTCGGTACCTTCGTGCATATCAATCAAAGTATCCCAAATTTCCTTTGCATTCTCAAGACGGCTGATTTTGTTGAATTCCTCGAGGCACAATCCATTGAAGAGGATATCACAAGCTTGAGCTTTGTATTGCAGCATTTTCAACTCTTCCGCGGTAGCTTCACGGTTCGGTTCCTTCCCATCAAAGAAGTCACCTTGCAAGCCAACACACACAATAGCCCAAACGGCGGGGTTATGTCCAAGAATATGCATTTTCATCTTATGCTTCCAACTAGCAAAATTAGTACCATCAAAGTAAGGACCTCTATGGTGATAATTTCCCTCGCTAGACGCCATACTCTCCTAGGTTGTGAAACCAAGGCTATGACCACCAAAAGCTATGGAAATCAAAGCAAATCGAGACCAAAGCTCTGATACCACTTGTAGGATCAAAAGTATGTCTAGAGAGGGGTGATTAGACTACTTGACCAAATAAAAATCTAGCATTTTCCCAGTTTTAGTTCTTGGTAGATTTTAGCTATCTTAGCACAAGTCAAGCAATCTCCACACAATTCAAGCAAGCATGCAAAAGAGTATATGAGCAGCGGAAAATAAAGCATGCAACTTGCAAGAACGTAAAGGGAAGGGTTTGAAGGATTCAAACGCAATTAGAGACACAGATGTTTTTGCCGTGGTTCCGATAGGTGGTGCTATCGTACATCCACGTTGATGGAGACTTCAACCCACAGAGGGTAACAGTTGTGAGAGTCCACGGAGGGCTCCACCCACGAAGGGTCCATGAAGAAGCAACCTTGTCTATTCCATCACGACCGTCGCCCACGAAGGACTTGCCTCACTAGCGGTAGATCTTCATGAAGTAGGCGATCTCCTTGCCCTCACAAACTCCTTGGTTCAACTCCACAATCTTGTCGGAGGCTCCCAAGTGACACCTAGCCAATCTAGGAGACACCACTCTCCAAGAAGTAACAAATGGTGTGTTGATAATGAACTCCTACCTCTTGTGCTTCAAATGATAGTCTCCCCAACACTCAACTCTCTCTCACAGGATTTGGATTTGGTGGAAAGAAGATTTGAGTGGAAAGCAACTTGGGGAAGGCTAGAGATCAAGATTCATATGGTAGGAATGGAATATCTTGACCTCAACACAAGTCTAGGTGGTTCTCTCTCAGAACATGTGTATTGGAAGTGTAGGTATGTTCTGATGGCTCTCACCTCGAATGAAGAGTGGGTGGAGGGGTATATATAGCCTCCACACAAAATCTAACCGTTACACACAATTTGCCAAACTCGGTGGGACCGAATGGTTAAACTCGGTCGGACCGATTGAGCAAACCTAGTGACCGTTAGGATTTTCAGGGGGACTAAGATGCAACTCAGTAGGACCGATACGATTAGGGTTAGGGCATAACATAATCTCGGTGTGACCGATTACACAAACTCGGGGGACCGATTTTGGTAATAAGCTAACCAGAGAGCTGGTCAGGTAAACTCGGTGGGACCGATTCGCTCATCTCGGTGAGACCGAAATGTTACAAAAGGGAAACAAAGAGTTTACATTGCAATATCGGTGGGACCAATCGCTCATCTCGGCAAGACCGAAACGTTACGAAGGGAAACAGAGAGATTACAATCCCATCTTGGTGAGAGCGAGATCCCTATTGGTGAGACCGATTTGCCTAGGGTTTGTGGCAGTGGCTATGACATTTGAAACTAGGTGGCGCCGGATAGAAAGAATTGATGGGGCCGAGTTTGACTTTTGATTTAGGTCATATGTCGATGTGGGAAGGTAGTTGAAGGTATTGGCTTTTCCTATAGACTCAATGTGATCTTGGATCACTAAAATATAAAATGTTGAGTCTCGAGCTTCAAGCTTGAGCCAAACTTTTTGTCCTTAGAATTTTGAGGGATCCACTTTCCTTATCCATGGCATGCCATTCATTGAGCTTTTCCTGAAATATTAATCTTGGAATAATGTTAGCTCAATGAGCTATATGTTGTTAGGAATTACCAAAACCACCCAGGGATAGTTGCACTTTCACCTTACAAGAGGACTGCAGAGCTAAACCTCTTCAAAAGCATTGGGTTGATTCTAAATTTATGTAAGAGTCCATACGGATCTTATAATGTCTACCAAATGGACGATTACGAGGCTAACATGTGCAGTGATGCTACATAATCAAACAGCTATGAAAGTAACTATGGTCATACAAGGCAAGAGGTACTCACAAGAGCAATGCAGTGTGCAGTATAGTTGCAAGATTCTGTGGTCCCTTGAGAATGAATGTTCTTCTGCTAACAGCTTTCATACAAGTGAGACATTAAGGCAAATGCAGAAATGTAGTTCAAATTGTGATGTGATATCACAGACAATACCTTACGCTGCAGCCGAGACCAATGTGTAACAAGATTATTCCAGTCACCGTCGGATAAATGTAGCACCAGAGACTTTACAGAAATTTCGTTGAGAGGCTTGCCATCGAAGTGCGCTTGCCTCAGATAGGAATGATACTTCATCAATGAGTGCTTGAAAAGCGCAACCAACCCTTGCTCGTCATCACAATCCAGTTTGCTCCTCGCCTATTTAAAAGAATGAAATCTTGTGTCTTCTGTCAGCTGAAACATATGCAGTAATGACCATGAATAACATTAGTACATTACTTACGCGTAAGCTGCGGAGGAAGACTGGAAATTGTTCTGTGACTGCGGTATAATCTTCCATGAAGGAAAGATGCGCACAAAGTTCCTGACAACAACATAAGCTTCATCTTCTAAACTGGGAAGAAATGGAACAGGGGTCCTATTTGCTGCAATTAGGGCTGTCTCTGGTTCGAAAAGGGATTTGGCAACTGGATTTGGTGTACTATTTGCTGGAATGGGGGTTTTGCGTTGTACAACTGGTGCTATGTCAACTGGCATAATCATACTGTTTGCTGCAGTTGGGGTCTGCTGAGTTGGGGCATCAGAAATGACCAATGTAGTAGGGCTAGAGTCTGCTAGAGTTGGGGTATTTTTTGGGTCAGGTGATATTGCAACTACACCTAATGGGCTATTTGATTTATCAGGTGCCACTACCTTTTCAAAATACTTTACTTGTGCTCCTCCATGATCAGCAACCGCCCTTTTCCTTTTGAACGTCTGATACACAAGAACAACATTTGAATGGATAAATATGGTATGATGATAGATGGAATATGTATTGAAAATGGATAGGCAGGGTGTATTCACATACACGATGTGTAAACTAAGCTAATGGAAGTTCAACAAAGTAGAAGCAATGCAAAGCATCAGTTGCAAGATATGTGCGAGCAATGTAACCTTGGAAATTTAGAGCAAGTACCTTGATGGGTGAATAAGATAGGGCTTCTTCGTCTGACTCCTCCACTAGGGAGCTACAATGACTTAGGTCTCCCTCTAGCTCAGAATCACTATTAGGATCATATTCTGAGCATGAATCTATAGGTGAAGAGCATTTGCATTGCATTGCATCCAGACTTGATTTCAGTCCCTTAATGCCAAGTTTGACAGCCATGGCATTGTTCTGCTTTATTCTTTTCATGCGCGCAAGCTCATAATCATTATGATACTATTTAGAATCTGAGATTCATGAAAACATAAAAAGTAATCAGATTATCTATGGAATGCATTGCGGATTCAACTCGGAGAATGTCTCCCTATAAACCCCTGCATATGCGAAGTTCACCTCCCCAACCGTGCTGACCAGACGACACACAGAAATACAAACCCCTTATGTCTCTATAACAGGCAGGCACACATTTCAAAACTGAAGTAGGAACATTAGAATCATATGAAATTCGTATTTGAACAAATAAACTAAGCAATTATGAGTGGCGTAATGTTTAGCTTCAAGGGTGGAGTGTTGGTAGTGCGACACAAAGCAAGCAGGCAGATTGTATTCCATGTAAAAGATCAAAACCTATGTAAAAGTTGGAAATGACACTTTCTTTCTATACAATGCAGTGTTTGTTATCCACACATGATGGAAGAGATCACATAGAGAAATACTATTCACTCATGTCTACGGTTCCAGTATTTAGAAATAGGGTGGTCCACCCTAAAAGAATATTGACAACAAATATGACAAGGCAAGCATAGATGTAGTGAATCAATCAGTTACTTGTGAGCTTACTAGGACAAGTATGCAGAATTGTAACTGCAGTAAGAGACCGTCCAAAATTTGAATGAAGAAGTTTGTCTAGCACTTATAGTTTGCAACTAATCGACGTTAATAATTGGATATTATATCGAATGAGTAAGAAAGAAAAGTAAAATTGTCAACAAACCTGGCTTGCAGTAGTAATCTGGGTCAATGTCGCTACGACCAACAATCCAAAATGACTAGTTTTTGTTCCGAGGGACGGAATTTTGAAAACCCTGTGAACTTAAGAGGTACTAAAGATTACCGAAATACATCTGAACCATTAAGTGTAGGTAGCACTGAGCACACAACAAAACCTAATGACAGTCCTGCCTAATGAGTAATGAATCAATTAGAAAATGGGTGATGAGGAGTGGCTGCTGAGTGTTGAGGACGTATCTCAAGATAAATCGGGTTGGCTTGGTGGGTGCTGCATGCCCGAGCCCTGAACGGACTGGGAAGGTAGGCACGATGGCACGCCCGGGCAGCGGTGACGCTGTTGGGCGAGCGACTCCTGGCCTCCTGTTAATCCGGCGTCTCCTCCTAGAGTCATGCCGTCCAGGGACGGCAAGTCGCCGGCGAGGCAGGCGGCTGGGGGCGAGTAGAGATCAGAAGCACGCGGCAGAACAGAGGGGAATCGGGGCCAGGGACGACCCAAAATCCCAGGGTGGGCCGGCCCACCGTGGGCACCCTATAGAGATACACACCTGAGCGGCGAACATGCATTTTTGAAACTAATTTAGGAACATTTAGCTGACCAATTAAACAACTCTGTTTTAATAATATCAGTTTCGTATTTGAACAACTAAGCTTGTTTAGCTTGATGGGTGGAGAGTGTTATTATGACACGAAGCACGTATTCTGATCGTATAGTGATCATAAAAGGGGGAAATTCTAAGCATATTTTTTTAGCAAAGGAGGGTTTCCCCTCCGATTTCTATTAAAGAAACCACCACGGAACCAACATGATCAATTAAACCCTAAGCACGATCAATTAAACTATAGTATGGGTGTTCCATGGCAGATTTGAAGCTGCAAACCGGAGAAATGATATTTGGCATCCATTGTTTGCTTTGAACTAAGAACTAAATTCTAAGAGCTGAAAAGAAAGTAGAGTAACCAAGTTAAGATCTATTTTCTGGTTGAGATCAAAAAGTTGAGGAGATATGAAGTACCACCTCTCCTGCGGTGCCGTGTAGGCATCGGGGGTGCGATGACTGTCGGTGGCGTTGAAGCAGATCTGCGACGGTAGACGGGTGCATCGGGGGATAAGTCCCGTTGCGGTGGAAGAGAAGGTCGTGTGAGAGGCCCTGGCAAAGAGGACGACAACGCCGATGAAGCAAGAGGACGCGATGCAAGGCTATTGGTCCGTCGCCGTGGATGAGAAACATCCATCTCTAGCAGTGGATGATGCGGTCTTGGTAGGCGCTCTGGCATGGTGTAGGACGGTGGAGATGGATGTGGTGGAGGACGGCAGCGATGGATGGGGTGGCGGACGGAGGCTGGTGTGGGGATGGGGTGTTCTAGTGCGGACGGTGTATGAATGGGAAAATGGAGGGAGAGGTACGGGTAACCATGTTTTTGGGACGCGCTTGTCTGAAATATGGGAAAGTTACGAACTTAGCCCCCATTTAAAATTTGGACGTCTCGTCGGTTGGGGATAGGACGGTAATCTTGCATCTCGCCAATATTTGCCCAGAGCGATTTCGGGCGAGGAGAGGGTGGTTGGCGCCCATGGTTAGCACGCACGGTGTATGAATGGGGCTGATAGGTAGGGAGGTTGTGTCACGTCTGAGTGAAGTTACAAACCTACCCCTATTGAAAATATTTGCCTACATAAATTTCGGCTGAGTCGAGTTTGTTTTGCCGCCCACCGTGTATGAATGGGGAATGGAGGGACAAACAGAGGTCTTTCAGACGAGCTTGAATCAAATGAGTTTTGCCGCCCATGTTTGACGCCCACCGTGTCGGAATGGGCTCAGAGGCGGTCGTGTCACGTCTAATTGAAGTTACTAACCTACCCCTATTTAGAGCAGTGGAAATCGGGCCGATGGATTGTCCGTGTAATAGGTAGACAGTAATTTCCATCTCCCAATCAATTGTCTTCGGGCAGCCGACATGGGATTGGACATTTTGCTGCTTCTTTCGAATTTTGGGACAATAAGCATCCACGTTTACCCTGGCAACTAAATTCGAATCCATTTTGTATTCCTATATGAATCTTTATGAATCATTCTATGTGTTTTTATATATCTTCAAAAGGACGACAAAGATGTATTCTACTGTCATATATGAATATGGTTTACAAATGCCGATACTCAAATTCAGAACCTAGAATCCAGTTTAAGGTGAATTCGAATATTTGGAACACTTCATGTCCAACTCAAATGTCACAAGCAACATAATGTGTACTCCCATTTAGATATGTACACAAGCGATGTATCAAGATTCAAATACCGAGTCAATCAACCAAGAATGTACAGAACTAACACACATATAAACACTTATAGAGTATATGGATCAATAATATCCACTAACATACATAAGCCAGGCCGCTGTATTTTTTTGGCTACAACATCATCCTTTTTTTAGCCAGCATCTTGGCCCTTTCCGATGCGTGCCACTTATGGTCCATCTATACTACTATTATTGCTGAATGCACATTCAGCCCGATTGGCATATTTGTAGGTCTGGCATAGCAATCCAAATGAAATGTCTCCGAGTCTTATCAATTACTAGCAAAAAGGCCCGTGCGTTGCAACGGGATAATAAAATTATAGTTTTCAAATCAAGTTCCAAATATTCACTATGTGTATATAGACGTATTTTTTGTGGGGTATGTATATAAATGTATTTGAATATTTGTGCACCAACCAGTGCGCATGTGGACGTAAGACACGTGCATTCTAACATGCTCACAATTGATCGATGTTGAACTTGATTCTTGATGCGTGTATATTTTTGAAGTACAGATGTGCATGGGAAGGAAAAGAAAAGGACGGTCTCACGATGAATAAAAACTGGAGGGCTCTATGACGTACGCATAATTAGAATGAATGAACTCTCATTTTTTTACTTTTACGGGTGCTGAGGTGGCTAATTTAGTTCAACTTTAGGGCCATTTTCGATGACAGATGAGAAATTCAGAGAAATAATTAATGAAGAGTTTATTTTTACATACGGGTGGCGGGGTGGGTAATTTACTTCAACTTCAGGGGCAGTTTGAGTGACTGAGAAAAAAATCAGAGACACAATTAGCGAATAGTTAATATGCCCGTGCGTTGGCACGAGGCCAAGGTGATGAATACCTCTAAATATTTCGTGGCAAGCACTAAAGCACCACTCCCTTTCCCACCTCTCGGTGTTGTTCACTGCCTCTTTGTTTACCAATAGGTTATTTATTGTTCTGCCGGCTCCACAAGATACGTGGGCAGGCCGAAGTTTTTAATCTCAAAATGAGACATATCATATTTGATATTGAAGATGAAATTTGTGATAGAAGCGTCTGGGTCGATGCTAGTGATACTCACCAGTGGTGGACCAGGTCGAGATCCTCCTAGGGGCACGAGGACATAAGTGTACGGATTCGCAGTAGTCGTCCTACAAGAAGTTCTGATCATTTTTGTCTATGTACTGTTGGTGATTTTGTAGAGTTAAGCTAGAGAAAATTATCGACGTTTGCAAGTATATGTTATTTGAGCTCTTCCTACCCAAGGATTGTAATTTTGAAACACTGGGATTATTCAAAAATTTCGATACAACAACATTGTCTTGCTATTTATTATGATGCCTTGCATAGTACCTCCCAGTTTTTTTCTTCATCCACAGATAGGTCTAACCACAATATGAGTAACATTTTTATTTTTTGCACAAGAAAAAATTGGCTGATGCGCCATAGGGATGCGACAGTCTTTTCTCTGCCACACTCTCTTTATCTTTTACTTCTGCAGTGATGCATCTTCTCTACTTTTTCCTTTTATCTTTGCTATTGCATTTTTACTTCTGCGGTAGTTGCTTCACCTAGCATGATTTCTTCTAGCATTTCAACCGCCTCCCTCTGCTAGTGCTCCCTCTAGAAACACATGAATCATGGCGTCAATCAATGTTTAAGAAATTCCATGGTATTGCAAGGTACTGAAGGTATTTATACAATTAAACCTCCACCAAATAAATTCTACAAGCACAACCGCAGTTGAGCTCATCATAGTGGATGGCAGAACCAAAAGGAAATTAAATGAATCATCACAAACTTACAAACCGAGCGGCAGTTGAGAGCAAACAAATAAACCCACTAACTCTCCTTCATATAGATGACGTTCATCCCTACTTCTCTGATTTTCTTCAGCAACAAGTCTCTATGAACTGTGTTAAAAAACTCTCTATGAACTTCTTTTAAAACAGATACAAATAGAATGAGCAAATCAAAAGAGTCAACTGAAGTGAGAACAAAAAGGAGAAAACTCAGTGAAACAAATTAGCTAAAAACTCTCTATGAACTTCTTTTAAAATAGATACAAATAGAATGAACAAATCAAAAGAGTCAACTGAAGTGAGAACAAAAAGGAGAAAACTCAGTGAAACAAATTAGCTAGTTACAACATAAGTCACCAGTCTCACAGGCTCTCCTCTCAACATCTAGCAGACATCAGTAACATATAGCAGTACTCGACAAGTAGCAGCATCATGCCAAGCAATATTTCTCTCTCAATGAATCTATGTTATTTGGTCTCATAAGCCGCGGCTTGCACTACTAAAACAGCTGATTCGATAGCAAATCAGTGCGCAACCAGACAGTTTCCTCCTCTCTATGTCTCTCTTCTCCAACCGAGAGCAACAACAATCTTCCATCTGCAGGCAGTGGTGCAGGACCGCAGCGTACGGGTCGGAAGCGGCTCGAGGAGGCGAGGGTGGATTCGGGGGCTGATGGGTGAACGAACGAACCGCCTCCTTTGGGCGATGGCCTTGGACGCAGCGGTAGCGGCGCTCGCCTGCAGGCGTTGGTAGTGGCGGATCTTCCCGCCTGCCTTGACGAGCACGCGGCGGCGGCACGCCGCCGCCGGCCAGCAGGATGGCGCGGATCCAGCGCGACTGCCCGCGCGCCATGAGCGCAAGCACCGAGTCGGCGGCGGCGGCCTTGACAGCGCGCGGTTGCGGCAGCTGCGCGGACAAGGCGGCGCCCGACGGCGTGGCCCGCAGCTCGTCCAGCAAGCCATGGGGCGATGCGTAGGCGTGCGGGTGACCTTTCTTTTTTCCCAACGAACAAACCGTTTTTTGGGACGTGATTGCGTGTAAACTCCCAAAAACCACAGGGGCCTTTTTATAAAAACACCATGATGGTGAACCCGGAGACTCAATCCGTGCTTTATTATTAGGGAGAGAATACAGACTTGTGCTCAAATAAAATTACAATCCAAAAAACAAAAAAACATTTATTACATGATCTCTAAAACAAATGGTTTGATTGATTACATGAACAGACAACACAAAGGTTATTCAACTACGGAAATAACATTTCACCTATGATTTACCAAGTAGGAATTTAATTTCCTTTTTTCCCTTTAGGACCTTAACAATCTGGTCAGTCTCAGCTTGCTTCGCTTTGAAATCCACCAAATATTTAATGGTTGTCTTGAGTACTGCTTGTGATTGTGTTGTTTGCTTCTTCAACATGTCAACTTCATCTCTAAGTGCAGAAGAAGAATCTCTTTCTACCACTAGTTTTGCCTCTAGAGCACCAGCAGTTGGCAATTCATAATGCACGATTGGGCCAGTGCCACTGCTGTGGGATGATGCAACATCCATGGGAACCTCACTCTTTGATCTTGGGCTAACCTGTTTTGCCATTAAAGTTCCGATTGGATTCAGAAAAGTTGAAGTTAGCAAAACATCTCAACTTGGAGTTATAATAGCAAACTAGTTAAACAAACAACGAATTAAAGAGTTTCAATTGGATGCTGAAAAGTAGTTATTAACATCATTGTAACCCGCTGTTGCAGCAGCAAAGCAGTTAAACAAACAAGTAGATATTTAAGTTAAGGCAAACACGTAATTCTTAACAGTAAGTATCAAACACATAGATAGGCGCAGTCTACAATATTATTAACACGCTGTGCCATTATGTAATCAGTAGCAAACTAAATTAAGCCAAGCAACATAATTGAACAATTTTGCAATAAGTGGCTAACTAAAATTCCGAGAAGCAGGTAACTGAACTTATGCTAGTTCTTTGAACAGGCACACTACAACTTCTTTTTCGCTTACAAGGTTGTACGAAGGATTCCATGGCATCAATTGCTTGGATACACAGTCCCAATACTACTTTCTTCCCACGCTGCATGGGTAAGTGGAATGGTTAATCTGGTAAGATGGTGCATCCATGATATGTTATATGAGGACGTGTAGTCAGACTAGTTGTAGCGAAACACATCACACTGGCTTTTACTGTATATTTCATGCGATTACTTTTGTCATATTGAGATCTAAGGAATCTACAATAGGATGAAAAGACTAGCATACTTCACATTATTGGCGAACTCAGTTCATAGAAACAAGCAATTCAACCATTCTGTGGGTAAATCAAAAGCGCCATTGGAATATTTTTTCACTATCCCACCATACACGCAAAAAGGGGCGACGCCATCATAGGGGCTGGTATGGGCGGCCGCCTCACGTGGCTGGAAAGTGTGCACCTAGTTTGAGTCGTCCAGGTTGGCCCACGCTAGTTTTGTTTGTCCCAACGCACGAGCAGGCAATGTAAAAAATGAAGAAAAATATTTCTATTTGGATGGTAAGTGCAAGACAGGCCCTATAGCAGGCTGACGGCCCAAATGAGTGCCTCCCATATCGATCGACAACAAGAAAAATCCCAATTCACTCGCTCTAGCCTCTAGTTTGGTTCGCTCCTAACCTAGCCGCCGCTTGACAGACCGACACAACACTTCTCGCGCCCTCGTTGGAGGGCGGTCGCCAGGCTTCAAGCAAACAGAAGGAGAAGAAGATGAAGATCCAACCCTGGGTGTAGCCTGCGTGGGATGCAGCGGCGGCAGCACGGGCACGGCATCGAGCTTGCGCAAACGTACAATCGCAGCTTGCAAGAGTAGCATGCGCAATGAGCAGGTACATCACATCCCTGATTATATCTAATTCAACTCTTCAATTTCTGGCCAATAGTTAAACCTGACGGTGTTGTAAAACTGCTTGTATGTAGGTAATCTATGATAAAATGAAACCAATTTCTACTTATTTTATAACTCCCCCAATCAATACTGAACTGACTGAATCTGATGTATCTAATCAAGTTTCCGGTGCAAACATACAAGCTCATGTTGTTCTTGAGCCTGAAGTGTCTAATGAACAGACTGCTAATGAAGGATTTGATGCAAAGATTTTACATGCTCCTGGTGATGAACATAGTGTCTAATGAGGTATCTAATGCAAGCATTTTGCAAGCTCATTGAAGGATTTAGTGTCTAATTATGATCTACTATGTTGAGAGAGACAGAGATTTGCAGGCATTGATGACAAGCAAATTATAGTGCATTTTCATAGCTTGAGGAAATGTTGAGGCCATCTACCAGAAAGTCCCCATATCATGACAACATAGCATAAATACTTTTCTAATCTGTTGTTTGAAACTATTGGCATACATGTGCAGGATAGATATATTGATATGCAGTTTGCGCACTGGTTATACGTGCAATTACACTTCGATATTTTCAGCCAGAGAACGAATAATTCAAGCAGGTACAGATCATGTTTGTAATCCTTGTACACCATGTTGCATTTTGTGTTTTTTGGTTCTTGCATCATTTAGTGTTTATAATCTGAACTACTTTGGATCATTAGCTGGTTTTCAAAGTGCATGTAGCTTCACATTTCTCAAGTTATGTTGATTTCGGGAGTGCAAGTTCTGGACCTTGGAGCGAGTCAACTGGCGTTGGTGCAAGGAAGCGGTCGATGGCGGCCATCCATGCCGCTGAGGGGGGCACTGGCACCTGCGCTGGGACATGCGCTGTCAACGGCGCGACGGAGACATTCGTGTGCACGGGCACCGGCACGGGCACGCACGTCAGTGCACGCGCAGGTGCATGCGCTGGCAGGTGCACGGGCACCGGCACGGGCGTGCGCGTCAGTGCACGCGCATGCACATGCACTGGCAGGTGCACGGGCGCGTGAAAGTCGGTGGGGACCTCGTGGAACCCCGTGGGATCAAGCTCGGCGACAATGTGCGGCTCCCAGCCCATCAATGCCACGGGGATGGGCGCTGGCACAGTCGGGGCGATGGGAGCCGGAACAGGAGTGGGGACAGGCGCGGCGTCTTCCCGCAAGGCCAGTTCAAGCTCGTCCCAAAGCACCTTATGTTCTTGAGACTCCGGCTGGGTGTTTTCCTCAAGAAACTGGAACACTAAGGGCAGACCATCGTGATGCGGCATGGCGTACGTTTAGGTCAGGCTAGTTGGAGCTAGACGATAGGAGAATCGGAGAGGAAGAGAGAGAACTGTAGCGATACCAGGTAGTGCGGGGTTGATTTTAAACTAGGGCGCCGACGACATTAAAAGTGGGAGCAGTTGGGATGACGGTGGGCAGCGGAGCATGGTCAAAGGGCTCGCCTCCTGGTAAGCCCGCACAACGTTCTGCTCGCACGCCTCCCGTCGACTCACACGCTTTCTCGGACGGCACCTGCCGACGAGAAGTGGGGACTCGTGGCGGCACAGAAACGCCCACGGTTTCAATAGTTAAAAGCGTTCGCCTTAACGTGACATGTCTTTCTTCCAAAACACCTTGGCTCTTCATTTGTGCAACTTGTCATAAGCAGCTTGTCTCAAATTGAAGAAAAAACTTACGAAGTAATATTTGTGCCATATCACGTGACCATGCTTAGTTTCAAGAATTTATGCTCACTTTTGGATTTTATTTCTGAAATTTAAGATCCAGGATTCGAAACAATATCATAACCTGCATGATGCAATAAATTTTCAAGCCGTACATCTGTCCTGTTGTATTTCTTAAGAAAGGATTTGGTCAACAATTTTGCTTAGTTATACTTCAAACAAGTTATATATGCAAAGTAAAAGGATAATCCCTCCGTACTAGTGCATTGCCTGATATATTAAATCAAGTACTAGGCATGAACAAATGGGCTCAATTATGTGCTCATACTGGTGTAGTAGTAGTAGTACTAGGCAATGCAGTTGACGGGTGACCTTGACGAGCGGCGACCGAGGGAATTGAACCGTGCTCGGCATGGTAGGTAACGTTGTCTAGTTACTAAAGCATCCCTCTGTTGTTCATCAGTAGTCATTATGGACCGGGGACATGAGGGGAATTTCCTAGGGCTGGAATTCTGGCCACCAGATATTTCGACTTGAAACACTGAGGCTCGACTGGTTGGGGTTGCCTAATGTGCATACCACGCACGCCACCAAAGGACACGAGCCTGGTTTTTTTAGGATCAACACGAGCCAAGGTCTGGCTGGTACGCTATTGGGTCCTACCATCCGAGAATACGAAAGGAACCTTTTAAATTGCCGACCGAATCTATGTATATTACAATACCCGTATTTTCCTTGCAAATACTAATCTCAACGTGGTAATTGATTTATGATGAGTTGTTGAATTAGAGTGAGTTTGTGATATAGTGACCTCAATGTGGATTTCACATTTCATGGTATCCCTAGTAAGTTTTCCAATGCAAATTCAAATTTAAAAGATGAACAATATGGAGGTGAGAAAACTTTGTATGTATCAAGCATATGACCACACACACACACAGAGAGAGAGAGAGAGACACACACACACGCATGAACACAACAACAATCCAATAAGTATAGTGCATCTATTTTTCCAAACCATGCATGTATGACACGAATTCAAAATTACTCTTTCTATTCCTAAATATTAGTCTTTTAGAGAGTTCAACAAGTGACTACATACGGAGCAAAATGAGTGAATCTAGACTCTAAAATATGTCTATATACATTCGTTTGTGCCAGTCCATTTGAAGCCTCTAAGAAGACTAATATTTAGGAATGAAGGGAGTAAAATGTAAGACATCCATGGTCCTCAGTTCAATATTTAAAATGAACATGAATCTGAAACATGAATATTAAGTCTAGTACTATAGTTCATGCAAATGTTGTGTTTAGGCGGAGCTATGATTGTCGGGGGTCAACCCCTCGACCTTAGATAAAATTGTGAAGCTCTATTTAGGGTTGTTTAGATTATATTTGTCCCCACCCTCCCAACCACCGATTGGTTGTGCACCCCCACCTCTCCTCCCCTGGAGAATATCATGTGCCCCCATACCTTAGATGCTATATGCCGATACGAGTTGCTTGGAGCTTGTAGATCTGAGATATAGCATCTCACATGATGTGTCTTAATATTTTTTGCAGGAAACCTTGATGAGTTTGAGAATTGCACACAATTTGTACAAAAACTACTTAGATGCCCTTTGATCCCATATCCAATGACCTCGAAGCTGGTATCACCGTAGCATCTAAGATGAAGGAGGACATCATATTCTCCTGTATGTAAGAATATCATGTGCTACCACACCTTAGATGATTTGGTGATACAAGCTCTTCGGAGGCGTTGGATTTGTGACCCAACACCTCCTCGGTGGTTCGAATGGTTTTTTTGCAGAAAAGCCCCAAAAGAGTTCGGCCACTGCTTACAAGCACAAAGACTGCTCAGATGCCATTGGATCTCAGGTAAAACTACCTCCAAGCTCGTATCACCGTAGCATCCAAGCTGCGATAACACCTTATGTTTTCTCGCACGGGAGAGTATGAGGTGCTCTCGCACCGTAGATTCTATGGTGATACGAGTTCATTGAGATCTAGCGGCCCACAGTAGGAGGTTTGAATGTTTTTGCAATATACGGCTGATAGAGTTTGGGAAATGCGTAGAAATTACAAGTACTATGCATGTGCCATCTGATCACTGATCATACGACCTAGATGCTCATATCACCATAACGGGTAATTAAGCTTGGAAAATAGAATAGTTGCCTAGAACAAGATACGTTGTGGCTGGTCGAGACGGACCTAACTACATCTATCATCCGTGCCACGTTTGCATGATAAAACTGTGTGGCTAGTGGGGTGTTTCCGACCGACTGGCTGGGTCCCGAGGTCAAACCATAGGTACTACATCTGATACAGTATATTTTTACACGCACATTTTTCCTCCGTGCCAAGACGTGGCACACCCTACCGCGCGGTTTCAGGGTCCTCCTGGGTAGTGCACGCATATATTCTTCCTGACATGGGACGCCTTACCGCGCATTTTCTGGGTCCTCCTCGATCATAGCACCGAAGCAAGTAAATGAGTCGTCAAATCATGAAAGACCGCCTTTCCCGCCGAGTACATCAGTGAAGCACCATGGCTAGCTAGTTGGGCTAGTTCGACCGATTAGCTAGGCCGCCGCCACATTTGTTTTTTCACCCCTTTTTTATCTACTTGCCGGCAGGTAAATTTAAATATCCACCGCGGCGTTGCTCTGGTGTTTGGGTGCGACAGGATTTTTAATTTTTTGATTGACAGGAGTAGGTGCGGGAGGATTTTTAATTTTTTGATTGACCGGAGCAGGCGCGACAACAGTTAGTCACGATGATTCTGCCTATAAAAACCCACTGCTCCCTGATGTGAGAAGTCGTCGATTGGTGTTTTACTATGGTGAAAACCAAAAGATTCCCCGCTCCCTCCACCTTCCCGTAGATTGCATTGCCTTTTAGCCGTTTCGCCCCCTTTGCTTCCTCTCCCCATTGCTTCTACCTGGTGCCATGGCGGCGCAGCAGATCACGGAGTCCCAGGTGAGGCGCCTGACACAGATGCTCCATGCCAAGGATGCGGAGCTCAGGGCCAAGGACATGGAGCCCCGTGATCTCAAGGAGGAGAGGAGGGCCATGCTCTTCCGTTATGTGCGGGAGTTCACGGAGCTTCAAAAGCGGCAGGCGTCCACCACAAAGATGCTCGAGGCGTCGGCGGTGTTGTTGCAGAAAGCGGGATATATGATAGGCCGTCAGGGGAGTCCGCTGGAGCGCGAGCGGGCCGATCGTGACGAGGTCCAGGATTGCCTCAGCCACTTGGTGAACCAAGTTGCCACACACGTGTTGCCGCTGCGCGATGCCTACCGTCGGGCCAGCGCGACGATGCCGGCCGTCGGGCTAAACCCGTTCGAAAACCCGGTCGACTTCAACGAGCTGCGGCTTCATGACCTGATCTCCTTCTTCACCTATATCTCCGAGGAGCTGAGCCGTCTCCGCGCGATGGTGGGGGATGAGCTGAACAAGGAGGGGTTGCGGGCTGCCGTCGCCGTTTCTGGGCGAATCCTTTCAGGGCTCCATCACTGGAATCCATTCATGCCATTGGACGCCGTCTTTGACGAGCTGGCTCCCGTCGACCGGGAGCGGGGTCTGCGGGAGGTTGCACCATGCATCACCAACGTCGTGCGCCTCGAGAAGCAGAGGGACTTCAGTGGTGTTTAGGCGCCCTCTGCATGGGCATGTCCATGTCTCGGCACAACATGACCGTTGGATCAAACTCAGACGGTGCAGATCAGTCACTCTAGCACAAAGCGTGTGGGTGTCTTTGGTTGCATTCTCATCTCAATATAGTTGTTTCCTCTTCGTGTATTTTTGTCAACCTACTAGTGTGGACTCATGCACCCTTCATGCACTCTGCGAAACACCCAAAAGTGGGTCGAGAAGGGAACTTTTGCTCCCATCCCGTTCACCCTTCATACACCCTGCCTAACACTATTCGTGCTTCATATGGTTCATGTTTCGTGGAGTACTGTAGCACCGTACTCTCCGTGCGCTGTGGACCTAGTTCTGTTAACATTGATCGCACCATTCATTCTCGACCGGACAGTCGAAAAAGTGGTACTATGTTACATATAGGAGTAGTTGACATGCGCACAACATCATTTTTTATCGTCATATCTTACTACACTAGCAACAAGATTGTTTAGTACTGACGTATGAACCACTGCACATGCCTAGTAGTAGGAACACTGTGTATGTTCAAGTGGTTGCCGTGTTTCGCACTCCTCCGCCGTAAGAGTGCAAATGCTTGCTGTTATCATTTTTTTCTTCAAAAAAACAGTGGACACGCTCTACCGTGCGGATCCTCCTCCAGCCACACACTAAATTACTCACTTTCACCAACGTGTGGGACAGCCAGCACCTGGGTCCACCAGCCATGCACTAAATTACTCCGTAGTAGAGTGATGGTAGACTATCCCAATCGAACTACCGCAGTAATGCCCAATGAGCCGTCAAATCACAAAACCCCCTCCTTTCCAGCAGTAAGTTGGACGGACGAAGCAACCATCATTTCACTCTTCTCTCTCAGCTTCCTCTCTTGAAGAAAACCCCCACTCGCTTCACTTCTCCCTCATCCCGTTCCTCCTTTCACTCTTCTCTCTCAGCTTCCTCTCTTGGATGGACGTCGGAGCACCGGCCGACGTGATGTCTATGGCTCTGGCCAAAACCGTCGAGGCTCATGGTACGAAGAAGCGCAAGCACCCCGCCGAGACTACCGCAGACAAGCTCAAAGCCATCGCCCTGTCCAAGCCCCCCTCTTCGGGATCCCTCATTAAGCAAGTCCAGGTAATGTCTCTTGTTGAGATCTTTTCCTCAATCTTGATCGTGTTTTTTCATCTAACACGCAGTACTAGTACTGGTAGTACAACTTTCTGGGTGATCTTGCATGTAATTTTAGTGTGCCAAATGACGGTTCTAAATTCCTCTTTTGACCAAAACATGCGAGAGGTTGACACCGATTTCTTATAGATTACTTTCAACTACTCCCTCTGTCCCAAATTCCTTGTCTTAGATTTGTCTAGATACGGATGTATCTAATACTAAAATGTGACTGGATACATCCATATCTAGACAAATCTAAGACAAGAATTTTGGGATGGAGGGAGTACTTTATGAACATCAATGCTACCTTTTAAGAGGGTATATTTGCCTCAGTAACTTGTGTTATGGATTGTTGCATGTAATCCCTCTGCTCTCATGCCTTTGAAGACATGTTCTAGTGTCTTTGTTCACTCATTTCTGTGCGTATATGTAGTCATATATGGAGTATAATATCGAAAATCATCTTATATTTCTGAACGGAGGTAGTAATAAAATATAGTTTCTGTTTGAATTAGAACCAGGTCCACGGTGGAGATGAAGTTCTCAAAGTCTTGCCGTGTGAACTGGAAGACCTAAGGATGAGTTCTACTGCTAAACTATCCAGCTGATGTCTCCTTGTCGCCACGTGTCCTGAACTAGTGTTTTCCTGTAGCATTGTTGTCAGGCGTGTCCTCGAGGCTCTACTTGACCACAACAATTTCCCGGCTGTGCCTTTGATTACGAAGGGTGTGGTTCTTGTAAAGCTTCTGAACAAATCTGATGTGGCCTGTCTTCATCATCATGTTTATGAGTGGAAAGACCACTCTTTTAGGTTCTCCAAGGTTGACAAGATGGTGATGGTGCATGTAGACATCTCACACGAAGTCCATGGCCTAGTCAGTTATGCGGGGTTCATCCCGTAGGTCGGTGGCAAGAAATAGTCTACAGAGTTTAGTTAGTGCAACTTTGCTTTTCTGTAGTAAGTACTATTGTTCAGTACTTGATTTATGTTTGTGAACCCTGTATTGTTTATTAGTACTACCGTTGTTGGTGTATGGTCAGTCCTGAGAACGGTCTATGTTAATGTATGTCCACTCAAATCAGTCTGTATATTTTGAAGTATCCAGATCATATATTTTGTGAGGACGGTTTATCAATTATGGTTAAACTCCAATATGTGTATGCATTGCAGGGTTTATCGCACCCACCAGGATTTCCAGTCACATGGATGTTCGGTCCATACGATTTGTCACGACCTTTGGACTGTCCTGCTTGTGGGAGTAGGCGAGGCCCCTGCATGCCACGCGTAGTTGGACGATCAATCTTCTGTTTAGTACTTCAACATAGTGATTTCCTGGTAAGGATTCACTCGTGTCACATCAAGTAAATATTATTGATTTACTGTCTAAATCTTATTGATTTAATGTCATGTTTTCTTTCTTTTCCTGCAATTTTTCGATGCAGGTTTTGCCATGTGACATTCATCACAGAATAAACCGTTTGGTTTGCTCTATGATGGCTATTTTTGCAGGTTTCACTTCTTATGTCGTGTCAGTAACGAAGGCACTGTCCATCACTTATATTACTGGAAAAAATTGGATCAGTCTGTTGTCTGAGTACAAGCTGAATCCCTATGATGAACTGCAGTTTGGTTTAACAAAAACACCACAATTAGTCCTTCTCGCGTTTAAAAGAAATGAAGAAAAAAACTGGATCACGGTCACGGATCCTAGTGAAGTTAGAAAGCTGATCATAGCAGACCAGACACGATCGCCGCTGTCTCACACAGATCGAGCACCGACAGTTGCTCTAGCACTGAGAGCGGCAGTAGCTCAGTATGATCCAGCTGAGGATTGGGCACCGACCGCGTCAGCGGATCAGTCTGATCTACCGGAGGATCGGGCATCACCATCGGCACTTGCTCCGACATCGGCACCAGCTCTACAAGGAGCACCATCTCCGGCAGCAGCAGCGGCTTCGGCACCTGCTGAAGGAAATATGCCCTAGAGGCAATAATAAAGTTGACACTGATCCAGACGATTCCAAATCGCAAACCGGATACGTATTTACATTAAACGGTGGAGCTGTCAGTTGGTGCAGTTCTAAACAAAGCGTCGTGGCGGGATCTACATGTGAAGCTGAGTACATAGCCGCTTCGGAAGCAGCTAATGAAGGAGTCTGGATGAAGGAGTTCATATCCGATCTAGGTGTTGTACCTAGCGTATCGGGTCCAATGAAAATCTTTTGTGACAATACTGGTGCAATTGCCTTGGCAAAGGAATCCAGATTTCACAAAAGAACCAAACACATCAAAAGACGCTTCAACTCCATCCGGGATGTGGTCCAGGTGGGAGACATAGAGATATGCATGATACATACGGATCTGAATGTTGCAGACCCGTTGACTAAGCCTCTTCCACGAGCAAAACATGATCAGCACCAAGACTCCATGGGTGTTAGAATCATTACTTTGTAATCTAGATTATTGACTCTAGTGCAAGTGGGAGACTGAAGGAAATATGCCCTAGAGGCAATAATAAAGTTATTATTTATTTCCTTATATCATGATAAATGTTTATTATTCATGCTAGAATTGTATTAACTGGAAACATAATACATGTGTGAATACATAGACAAACAGAGTGTCACTAGTATGCCTCTACTTGACTAGCTCATTAATCAAAGATGGTTATGTTTCCTAGCCATGAACAAAGAGTTGTTATTTGATTAATGAGATCACATCATTAGTTGAATGATCTGATTGACATGACCCATTCCATTAGCATAGCACCCGATCGTTTAGTATGTTGCTATTGCTTTTATCCATGACTTATACATGTTCCTTTAACTATGAGATTATGCAACTCCCATTTACCGTAGGAACACTTTGTGTGCTACCAAACGTCACAACGTAACTGGGTGATTATAAAGGTGCTCTACAGGTGTCTCCGAAGGTAAATATTGGGTTGGCGTATTTCGAGATTAGGATTTGTCACTCCGATTGTCGGAGAGGTATCTCAGGGCCTTCTCGGTAATGCACATCACATAAAGCCTTGCAAGCATTGCAACCAATGAGTTAGTTGCGAGATGTTGTATTACAGAACGAGTAAAGAGACTTGCCGGTAACGAGATTGAACTAGGTATTGGATACCGACGATCGAATCTCGGGCAAGTAACATATCGATGACAAAGGGAACAACGTATGTTGTTATGCGGTCTGACCGATAAAGATCTTCGTAGAATATGTAGGAGCCAATATGGGCATCTAGGTCCCGCTATTGGTTATTGACCGGAGACGTGTCTCGGTCATGTCTACATTGTTCTCGAACCGTAGGGTCCGCACGCTTAACGTTACGATGACAGTTATTATGAGTTTATGCATTTTGATGTACCGAAGGAGTTCGGAGTCCCGGATGTGATCACGGACATGACGAGGAGTCTCGAAATGGTCGAGACGTAAAGAATGATATATTGGAAGCCTATGTTTGGACATCGGATGCATTCCAGGTGAAATCAGGATTTTACCGGAATACCGGGAGGGTTACCGGAACCCCCCGGGGGCATAATGGGCCAACATGGGCCTTGGAGGAGAGGTGAGAGGGCTGCCCTCATGGGCTGCGCGCCTCCCCCCTTTCCCTAGTCCTATTAGGACTAGGAGAGGTGGGCGCCCCCTCTCTCTCTCTCTCCCCCTTGGAGATTCCTAGTCCAACTAGGATTGGGGGGGGGGGGAATCCTACTCCCAGAGGGAGTAGGACTCTCCTGGCGCACCAGAGTTGGCCGGCCAGCCCCTCCCCCTTGGCTCCTTTATATACGGGGGCAGGGGGCACCCCAGAGACACACAAGTTGATCTACGGATCGTTCCTTAGCCGTGTGCGGTGCCCCCTTCCACCAAATTCCACCTCGATCATATCGTTGCAGTGCTTAGGCGAAGCCCTGTGCCGGTAACACATCAAGATCGTCACCACGCCGTCGTGCTGACGGAACTCTTCCTCGACGCTTTGCTGGATCGGAGCCCGGGGATCGTCATCGAGCTGAACGTGTGCCAAGAACTCGGAGGTGCCGGAGTAACGGTGCTGTGATCGGTTGGATCGCGAGGAGAACGTACGACTACTTGCTCTACGTTGTGTCAACGCTTCCGCTTCAGTCTACGAGGGTACGTAGACGACACTCTCCCTTCTCGTTGCTATGCATCACCATGATCTTGCGTGTGCGTAGGAATTTTTTTTGAAATTACTACGTTCCCCAACAGTGGCATCCGAGCCTATGTTTTATGGTTTGATGTTATTTGCACGAGTAGAACACAAGTGAGTTGTGGACGATACAAGTCATACTGCCTACCAGCATGTCATACTTTGGTTCAGCGGTATTGTTGGACGAGACGATCCGGACCAACCTTACGCGTACGCTTACGCGAGACCGGTTCCCTCGACGTGCTTTGCACATAGATGGCTTGCGGAAGACTGTCTCTCCAACTTTAGGTGAACCGAGTGTGGCTACGCCCGGTCCTTGAGAAGGTTAAAACGGAGTCTATTTGACAAACTATCGTTGTGGTTTTGATGCGTAGGTAAGATGAGTTCTTGCTTAAAGCCCGTAGCAGCCACGTAAAACTTGCAACAACAAAGTAGAGGACGTCTAACTTGTTTTTGCAGGGCATGTTGTGATGTGATATGGTCAAGACATGATGCTAAATTTTATTGTATGAGATGATCATGTTTTGTAACCGAGTTATTGGCAACTGGCAGGAGCCATATGGTTGTCGCTTTATTGTATGCAATGCAATCACGATGTAATGCTTTACTTTATTACTAAGCGGTAGTGATAGTCGTGGAAGCATAAGATTGGTGAGACGACAACGATGCTGCGATGAAGATCAAGGTGTCGCGCCGGTGACGATGGTGATCATGACGGTGCTTCGAAGATGGAGATCACAAGCACAAGATGATGATGGCCATATCATATCACTTATATTGATTGCATGTGATGTTTATCCTTTTATGCATCTTATCTTGCTTTGATTGACGGTAGCATTATAAGATGATCTCTCACTAAATTATCAAGAAGTGTTCTCCCTGAGTATGCACCGTTGCGAAAGTTCTTCGTGCTGAGACACCACGTGATGATCGGGTGTGATAGGCTCTACGTTCAAATACAACGGGTGCAAAACAGTTGCACACGCGGAATACTCAGGTTTAACTTGACGAGCCTAGCATATAACAGATATGGCCTCGGAACACGGAGACCGAAAGGTCGAGCGTGAATCATATAGTAGATATGATCAACATAGTGATGTTCACCATTGAAACTACTCCATCTCACGTGATGATCGGACATGGTTTAGTTGATTTGGATCACGTGATCACTTAGAGGATTAGAGGGATGTCTATCTAAGTGGGAGTTCTTAAGTAATATGATTAATTGAACTTAAATTTATCATGAACTTAGTAACTGATAGTATCTTGCTTGTCTATGTTGTGTAGATAGATGGCTCGTGCTGTTGTTCCGTTGAATTTTAATGCGTTCCTTGAGAAAGCAAAGTTGAAAGATGATGGTAGCAATTACACGGACTGGGTCCGTAACTTGAGGATTATCCTCATTGCTGCACAGAAGAATTACGTCCTGGAAGCACCGCTGGGTGCCAGGCCTGGTGCAAGAGCTACGCCAGATGTTGTGAACGTCTGGCAAAGCAAAGCTGATGACTACTCTATAGTTCAATGTGCCATGCTTTACGGCTTAGAACCGGGACTTCAACGACGTTTTGAACACCATGGAGCATATGAGATGTTCCAGGAGTTGAAGTTAATATTTCAAGCAAATGCCCGGATTGAGAGATATGAAGTCTCCAATAAGTTCTATAGCTGTAAAATGGAGGAGAACGGTTCTGTCAGTGAGCATATACTCAGAATGTCTGGGTATAACAATCACTTGATTCAACTGGGAGTTAATCTTCCGGATGATTGCGTCATTGAAAGAATTCTCCAATCACTGCCACCAAGCTACAAGAGCTTCGTGATGAACTATAATATGCAAGGGATGACCAAAACTATGCCCGAGCTCTTCGCGATGCTAAAAGCCGCGGAGGTAGAAATCAAAAAGGAGCATCAAGTGTTGATGGTTAACAAAACCACTAGTTTCAAGAAAAAGGGCAAAGGGAAGAAAAAGGGGAACTTCAAAAAGAACAGCAAGCAAGTTGCTACTCAAGTGAAGAAACCCAAGTCTGGACCTAAGCCTGAAACTGAGTGCTTCTATTGCAAGAAGACTGGTCACTGGAAGCGGAACTGCCCCAAGTATTTGGCGGATAAGAAGGATGGCAAGGTTAACAAAGGTATATATGATATACATGTTATTGATGTGTACCTTACTAATTCTCGCAGTAGCACCTGGGTATTTGATACTGGTTCTGTTGCTAATATTTGCAACTCAAAACAGGGGCTACGGATTAAGCGAAGATTGGCTAAGGACGAGGTGACGATGTGCGTGGGAAATGGTTCCAAAGTCGATGTGATCGCGGTCAGCACGCTACCTCTACATCTACCTTCGGGATTAATATTAGATCTAAATAATTGTTATTTAGTACCAGCGTTGAGCATGAACATTATATCTGGATCTTGTTTGATGCGAGACGGTTATTCATTTAAATCAGAGAATAATGGTTGTTCTATTTATATGAGTAATATCTTTTATGGTCATGCGCCATTAAAGAATGGTTTGTTCTTACTTAATCTCGATAGTAGTAATACACATATTCATAATGTTGAAGCCAAAAGATGCAGAGTTGATAATGATAGTGCAACTTATTTGTGGCACTGCCGTTTAGGTCATATCGGTGTAAAACGCATGAAGAAACTCCATACTGATGGACTTTTGGAGTCACTTGATTATGAATCACTTGGCACTTGCGAACCGTGCCTTATGGGCAAGATGACTAAAACACCGTTCTCCGGTACTGTGGAGAGAGCAACAGATTTATTGGAAATCATACATACTGATTTATGTGGTCCAATGAATGTTGAGGCTCGTGGCGGATATCGTTATTTTCTCACCTTCACTGATGATTTAAGCAGATATGGGTATATCTACTTAATGAAACACAAGTCTGAAACATTTGAAAGGTTCAAAGAATTTCAGAGTGAAGTGGAAAATCATCGTAACAAGAAAATAAAGTTTCTACGATCTGATCGTGGAGGAGAATATTTGAGTTACGAGTTTGGTCTACATTTGAAACAATGCGGAATAGTTTCGCAACTCACGCCACCCGGAACACCACAACGTAATGGTGTGTCCGAACGTCGTAATCGTACTTTACTGGATATGGTGCGATCTATGATGTCTCTTATCGATTTACCGCTATCTTTTTGGGGTTATGCTCTAGAGACGGCCGCATTCACGTTAAATAGGGCACCATCAAAATCCATTGAGACGACGCCTTATGAACTGTGGTTTGGCAAGAAACCAAAGTTGTCGTTTCTTAAAGTTTGGGGCTGCGATGCTTATGTGAAAAAGCTTCAACCTGATAAGCTCGAACCCAAATCGGAAAAATGTGTCTTCATAGGATACCCAAAGGAGACTATTGGGTATACCTTCTATCACAGATCCGAAGGCAAAATTTTTGTTGCTAAAGTCAGAAACTTTCTAGAGAAGGAGTTTCTCTCGAAAGAAGTGAGTGGGAGGAAAGTAGAACTTGATGAGATAACAGTATCTACTCCCTTATTGAGAAGTAGTACATCACAGAAATCTGTTTCTGTGACACCTACATCAAATAGGGAGGAAGCTAATGATAATGATCATGAAACTTCAGATCAAGTTTCTACTGAACTTCGTAGATCAACCAGAGTAAGATCCGCACCAGAGTGGTCCGGTAATCCTATTTTGGAAGTCATGTTACTAGACCATGATGAACCTACGAACTATGAAGAAGCGATGGTGAGCCCAGATTCCGCAAAGTGGCTTGAGGCCATGAAATCTGAGATGGGATCCATGTATGAGAACAAAGTGTGGACTTTGGTTGACTTGCCCGATGATCGGCAAGCAATTGAGAATAAATGGATTTTTAAGAAGAGGACTGACGCTGATGGTAATGTTACTGTCTATAAAGCTCGACTTGTTGCAAAAGGTTTTCGACAAGTTCAAGGGATTGACTACGATGAGACTTTCTCACCCGTAGCGATGCTTAAGTCTGTCCGAATCATGTTAGCAGTTGCCGCATTTTATGATTATGAAATTTGGCAAATGGATGTCAAAACTGCATTCCTGAATGGATTTCTGGAAGAAGAGTTGTATATGATGCAACCAGAAGGTTTTGTCGATCCAAAGGGAGCTAACAAAGTGTGCAAGCTCCAGCGATCCATTTATGGACTGGTGCAAGCCTCTCGGAGTTGGAATAAACGCTTTGATAGTGTGATCAAAGCATTTGGTTTTATACAGACTTTTGGAGAAGCCTGTATTTACAAGAAAGTGAGTGGGAGCTTTGTAGCATTTCTGATATTATATGTGGATGACATATTGCTGATCGGAAATAATATAGAATTTCTGGATAGCATAAAGGGATACTTGAATAAGAGTTTTTCAATGAAAGACCTCGGTGAAGCTGCTTACATATTGGGCATTAAGATCTATAGAGATAGATCAAGACGCTTAATAGGACTTTCACAAAGCACATACCTTGACAAAGTTTTGAAAAAGTTCAAAATGGATCAGGCAAAGAAAGGGTTCTTGCCTGTGGCACAAGGTGTGAAGTTGAGTAAGACTCAATGCCCGACCACCGCAGAAGATAGACAGAAAATGAAAAATGTTCCCTATGCTTCAGCCATAGGCTCTATCATGTATGCAATGCTGTGTACCAGACCTGATGTGTGCCTTGCTGTAAGTTTAGCAGGCAGGTACCAAAGTAATCCAGGAGTGGATCACTGGACAGCGGTCAAGAACATCCTTAAGTACTTGAGAAGGACTAAGGATATGTTTCTCATTTATGGAGGTGACAAAGAGCTCGTCGTAAATGGTTACGTCGACACTGATCTGGACGATTCCAAATCGCAAACCGGATACGTATTTACATTAAACGGTGGAGCTGTCAGTTGGTGCAGTTCTAAACAAAGCGTCGTGGTGGGATCTACATGTGAAGCTGAGTACATAGCCGCTTCGGAAGCAGCTAATGAAGGAGTCTGGATGAAGGAGTTCATATCCGATCTAGGTGTTGTACCTAGCGTATCGGGTCCAATGAAAATCTTTTGTGACAATACTGGTGCAATTGCCTTGGCAAAGGAATCCAGATTTCACAAAAGAACCAAACACATCAAAAGACGCTTCAACTCCATCCGGGATTTGGTCCAGGTGGGAGACATAGAGATATGCAAGATACATACGGATCTGAATGTTGCAGACTCGTTGACTAAGCCTTTTCCACGAGCAAAACATGATCAGCACCAAGACTCCATGGGTGTTAGAATCATTACTTTGTAATCTAGATTATTGACTCTAGTGCAAGTGGGAGACTGAAGGAAATATGCCCTAGAGGCAATAATAAAGTTATTATTTATTTCCTTATATCATGATAAATGTTTATTATTCATGCTAGAATTGTATTAACTGGAAACATAATACATGTGTGAATACATAGACAAACAGAGTGTCACTAGTATGCCTCTACTTGACTAGCTCATTAATCAAAGATGGTTATGTTTCCTAGCCATGAACAAAGAGTTGTTATTTGATTAACGAGATCACATCATTAGTTGAATGATCTGATTGACATGACCCATTCCATTAGCATAGCACCCGATCGTTTAGTATGTTGCTATTGCTTTTATCCATGACTTATACATGTTCCTTTAACTATGAGATTATGCAACTCCCATTTACCGTAGGAACACTTTGTGTGCTACCAAACGTCACAACGTAACTGGGTGATTATAAAGGTGCTCTACAGGTGTCTCCGAAGGTACATATTGGGTTGGCGTATTTCGAGATTAGGATTTGTCACTCCGATTGTCGGAGAGGTATCTCAGGGCCTTCTCGGTAATGCACATCACATAAAGCCTTGCAAGCATTGCAACCAATGAGTTAGTTGCGAGATGATGTATTACAGAACGAGTAAAGAGACTTGCCGGTAACGAGATTGAACTAGGTATTGGATACCGACGATCGAATCTCGGGCAAGTAACATACCGATGACAAAGGGAACAACGTATGTTGTTATGCGGTCTGACCGATAAAGATCTTCGTAGAATATGTAGGAGCCAATATGGGCATCCAGGTCCCGCTATTGGTTATTGACCGGAGACGTGTCTCGGTCATGTCTACATTGTTCTCGAACCGTAGGGTCCGCACGCTTAACGTTACGATGACAGTTATTATGAGTTTATGCATTTTGATGTACCGAAGGAGTTCGGAGTCCCGGATGTGATCACAGACATGACGAGGAGTCTCGAAATGGTCGAGACGTAAAGAATGATATATTGGAAGCCTATGTTTGGACATCGGATGCATTCCAGGTGAAATCAGGATTTTACCGGAATACCGGGAGGGTTACCGGAACCCCCCGGGGGCATAATGGGCCAACATGGGCCTTGGAGGAGAGGTGAGAGGGCTGCCCTCATGGGCTGCGCGCCTCCCCCCTTTCCCTAGTCCTATTAGGACTAGGAGAGGTGGGCGCCCCCTCTCTCTCTCTCTCCCCCTTGGAGATTCCTAGTCCAACTAGGATTGGGGGGGGGGGGGAATCCTACTCCCAGAGGGAGTAGGACTCTCCTGGCGCACCAGAGTTGGCCGGCCAGCCCCTCCCCCTTGGCTCCTTTATATACGGGGGCAGGGGGCACCCCATAGACACACAAGTTGATCTACGGATCGTTCCTTAGCCGTGTGCGGTGCCCTCTTCCACCAAATTCCACCTCGATCATATCGTTGCAGTGCTTAGGCGAAGCCCTGCGCCGGTAACACATCAAGATCGTCACCACGCCGTCGTGCTGACGGAACTCTTCCTCGACGCTTTGCTGGATCGGAGCCCGGGGATCGTCATCGAGCTGAACGTGTGCCAAGAACTCGGAGGTGCCGGAGTAACGGTGCTGTGATCGGTTGGATCGCGAGGAGAACGTACGACTACTTCCTCTACGTTGTGTCAACGCTTCCGCTTCAGTCTACGAGGGTACGTAGACGACACTCTCCCTTCTCGTTGCTATGCATCACCATGATCTTGCGTGTGCGTAGGAATTTTTTTTGAAATTACTACGTTCCCCAACACCTGCACCAACACATGCACTTGCATCTGCTCCGGCCCGTGCAGTTGCACCGGCAACAGACTGGGCTGCAGGTCGCACTTCATATACCAAAGTCCTTACAAAAACCGACATGTCCACCTTCTTGGTAAGCATTGGCCGCCCAAGTGCTTCCTTCTTTTTTCTTTCCATGTTTTTTCACATGATTCACTGTGTTGATCTAACTGTTTGGGTATGTCTTGTTGTTTGCAAATAGAGAATTCCTAGAGCAACGAGGGAGTCGTTCAACAATCTGGGCGACCGCGGCCAAGTTTCTCTTACCATGCGCAGCCTTGGTGTGAATGAACCTGCTCAATATACCGTAAGCACAAAGGATGGTCGCATGATGATTGATGCTAAAGGATGGTCAAGGTTCAAATCTAAATCATATCTTGCGGTAGGGGATGATATCAAAATCGAACTTTCTCGGCAAGGAGAGCTGGTCCAAATCAACTTTGAAATTCTTCAGTAGCAGCACGCAACTGCTGAACTGATCTATCCTCCGAGAGATTTTGATGTAATAATCTGGCATGGTGAAACAAGTGTCCTGTGTGTATAAGTAGTACGACAGTATTATTTATCACATGGTATATCATTGATAGAATTGCACCTTTGATTGCTGGTTTGGAACTGTCGTTCGATTTCATTCCAACAATTGTCGTTCTTTATTCAAGTTTCTGTATTCGTCTTGCGACAGCATCTGAAACCAGCGCCGTACCAATCGCTTGCAATATGAAAAGCGCCGAGGTAGAACACATGGGCCCCCAAACATGCAGGGTCGGCCTGCGGCCCAAAGTCCAGAACCGTGAGCCTATCTGAGTATTATATTCTCAGCCGAACCCCAATAAAAAAAGCTGAACCCCCATAATGCCCGTGCGTTGCAGAGGGAGTATATTTCTCGGCAAGGTGAGCCTGTGATATAAAATATTTTTATAGTTCTTTACAGAGGGGTATCTCTCTGTCAAAATATATATTTATGTGTAACTAGTTACTCCTGTCTTTCTACTTCCTTTCGCTGATATGTGGGGCAACCGGCAACGGGGTCCACGTGCCATATGCACAAATTAGAGTGCACAACTTCACAGTAGACACACCCCGGTCGTAGCGCCGCAGTAATGCCTAATGAGCCGTCAAATCACAACACCCCCTTTACAGCTTTAGCAGTAACCTGGACGGACGAAGCAGCAATATTTCACTTGGCCTGAATCCCCTTCTCCCTCGTCTGCTTGTTCAGAGAAAACCCCCTCTCGGCGATTGCATAGGGTTTTCTCACGGAGAACCATGTACGGATTCTTCATCCATCCCCGATAAATCCAAGTCCCTTGGTCGCAGGTAATCCTAGGATGGCAGCCACTATCGCTGATGCATTTTTCTTCCTACTAAATCTAGTGTGTTTCATTTGCACTGCCCAAAGTGCGAATACCCTACAGGTTTCTGCGCCCTCGGCGAGATGCCACACTTGTTCCTTCTCATCCTAACACAGCATTTTGAAACGCACACAGTATGTTCCTAGAATCCTCTTTCCTACCCGGGAGGGTGGGTTTTTTTTGAACATGCTGTGTTCTCATATTATTTTTCCTGTAGTGTATTATTTGCTCTGCCAGAACACATGTACTCAAGATGCTTGGCCTTGCCATAACTGAGTACACTAGTTTAATGGTCACAGTGAAGACAAGCCATGGATATAAGTTCCGAGTTGGGTTCATGAACCAAGAAGATCGCTACTTTTTTTATGGCCGAACTTGGATAAACTTTCTCAAGTGTTACGGACTAAAAGTTGGCGCATGAATGTTGATGGAAATAGCAGAACCTGGTCAGATCTTCACTGCGATCTTCCACCCCCACGTTGTTCCAATTGTTCATCCATGTTAGTTTTGTATCTGGTTCTTGTTTTTTGCCCCGATTACTTCTTAATCCACCTATTCTGTCTAACTAATCACAATTTAGCTTTAGAAGTAGCAACGAATCTCTCATGAAAATGCTACTTCTAACTAATATTTTCTTATAATTGGTGGCACGTGTAGGTTTTTTCAGAGTCAAGCAGTCTGCTCGTTTGTTACTCTGTAATAACTCGGCTGCTACTAATGGCACTGAAGTTGACTGGATCGACATCCACAAGTTCCTACACTTTATTGATCGTCTTGAGGTCCTTGTGGGGCGTTTCAATGGTGGAAGGCCACGTGGGATATGTGTGCCACTACTGCACTCGTTGAACAGGTCCAACTGTGTCGAGAAACTTATGGTACGAGCTATTTTCTGTTATATATGTTGTTCATAAACTATTGCTTATACACAGTTTTACAGCCGTGTTCTTCTTGAAAAAGGAACTTTCGAGTTCTATTGTTCTGATACAGATGCCTGACCATGGTTGGGTCAGACTTGCGCTTGGTCACAACATGATGTTTATGTCGACCTACTCAATTCCCCTTGGAGGTGAAAAGATACTTATTCATGGGTGGTCTCAAATAATGAAGGCCCCTCCATCTTGGAGAATAGGGCAGAAGATAATGTTCATGCTTTTCCATGGCTCTAAAGCGAATATCCTGTTCATTGACCATGCTGTGAGATGAAGCAGCTTTCAGAAGGTTGTGGATGCGCGGGGTGGCCCCTGGGCCTTGTCCTGGGGCTTGGCGGCCTCACCCTTGGTTAACTGTAGGCAAAGTAGCACAGTTCGAGGCGTGATTTGTATGGTTGAACCTGTATAAGTACTCATACTGCTTTCAGCTTTGGTTGTTAAGTGCCCCTGCTGGTTTCAGTTAAGGTTGTTAAGTACTCCTGCTGCTTTTACAGTCTGTCGTGTTTCTTCAGTCCTGTCTTCCTCCAGCCGCCAAAACCAAACTAGCGCCGGAGGGGCCGCCTGCTTCCGCCTCCCACGGCTGGCTGTGCCTCAGCGCACGCATCGCCGCCCCACCGTCTCCTAAATCATTAACGTCGACGTCCTCCGCGCGCTTTGGTGGCTCGCCGCGGCGCCGCCCTCTCGCATTGTCAACATGGTCAACGAACAACAGGAATCGGCAGAAGTACGTGGAGAGGATGACATTAGGGGCCCACCACGTCATCGTATCGAAAAATAAAATGCTTCCTCCTAGTGTTTTCCTGACATCTGGGACCCACGACATTGTGAGCTTATATAGTCAATAGACAAGAGAGCAACACAAGATCGGCTGACACCTGGGACGTAGCTACTCGAGCAGTATTTTTTGTTTGGTATTGTTGAGACGAAGCAGGGTTTGAACTGGGCTGTGGCCCATCTAGCCCAGGCTTATATTTTATGTTCAACATGTGACCAGCCCAACTATTTTTTCTTTGTGAAAATGAGCCCAGTTTATTTTTTCTGAAGAATACCCAATCCAGGCCTACTTATTTTTCTACGCGCTGATGGGCTGCAACTCTTTCAAGACGCCTGCAAAATTTGAAAGTAATATGAAATGGGTTGTAAATATAAAAACAGATGACAAATTGGCAATTACTTTATAATTTCTGGATTTTTTCACATTTTCAGATTCCTATTTCACTGGGCATTAACCTAATTTAAATATATCTTCAAAGTACTTTATATCTGGATTGTCATTTCGGTATTAAAAATAGTTTGGAACCCACAGAAATATGCGAAATTGGCCCTGGCCAACCAAAAAAACGACTGCAATAAATTGCATAAGAAGTTGCCATGAGCTATATATAAATTATTAAAAAAGAGGGAGTGGTCTGACTTGTGGGCCTGTTTAGTTGACGCGTATGCAAGATTTTTTTAGTTATTATATACGTCAACAAACGATTCTAGCAGACGTAACCGTTGGATGTCAATCCAACAGTCGTCGTGTTTCTTCAATCTCTGATCTTCTTGCTCCAGCCGCAAAATCGGCGCCGGCGGGACCGCCTACTCCCGCCTCCCGTGGCCGGCTGTGCTGCCGTGCAGGCCTCAGCGCCCCTACTACTCCCGCCGCTGGCCAGGGCATCCCTCTACTCACCCACACCCCTGTTATTCTGCGGCGATGGCAGCCTCACACCGCAGTCGAACCGGTGAACCCTCGTACTCCTCTCCGCGCGGGCTTCCACTGCCGCGTCTTCCCCGGCTCCGCATCGTCCCCTTCATAGGCCTCGCCATCATCAATGTGGTCAACCACAGACTTCCATCGGAAGAGTACTGTACGTGGAGTGGCTGACAGCTGGGTCCATGGCCGCCGCAAGGAAGTGCCTCCTTATTACGCAGCAAATAATTATTCCTTCACCTGACAGCAGGGACCCACCGGATGGGCCACCAGTATTTTGCGAAAAAACATTTCCCCCTGACTGCTGGGACCCACATGATGGGCCACCGTATTTCATGAAAAAAAGTTCTCCCCGTTGTTAGCTCGGACCCACCGGAAGTGCCTCCTTATTATGCACAAAAAAATGAATACCCCCTGCTAGCTGGGACCCACCTTGGTGGGAGGCTGACTTGTGGGCCTACTAAGTTGACTGGGACGGAGGCCTTTGTCAACTTTAGTCAATATATGAATGATTCTAGCTCTAGTTACCGTACGATGTCCATCCAACAGCCGTAGTGCTTCTTCAACCTCTAGTCTTCTTGCTCCAGCCGCCCAAAGCAGCGCCGGTCGTGCTGCCTGCTCCTGCCGCCCGTGGCCGGCTGTGATGCCGCGGAGGCCTCACCGCCCCCTACTACTCCCACCACTGGCCAGGCCATCCCTCTACGCACCCACACCCCCTGTTATTCTGCGGCGATGGCAACCTCACACCGCAGCCGAACGAGTGAACCCACATACTCCTCTACGCATGGGCATCCACTTCCACGTCTTCCCTGGCTCCGCGTCGTCCCGTTCCTAGGCCTCTCCATCGTCCACCGCCCTGGTGCTCTCGGCGTGGCATGGTCAACGTGGTCAAGGAATGGCTTCCATCCGACGTGGACTATATGTGGAGAGGCTGACAGCTGGGTCCACGGCCGCATCAAGGAAGTGCCTCCTTATTATGCACAAAATAATTATTCCTCCACTTGACAGCGGGGACCCATCGGACAGGCCACTGTATTTCGCGAAAAAAATGTTTCCCCCTGACTGCTGGGACCCACCAGCTACATCTTCTCATGCAAGGAAGTGCGTTCGAAAAAAAACGATTCACCCCCCTGACTGCTGGGACCCACCAGCTACATCTTCGCCAGCAAGGAAGTGCGTCCGAAAAAAACGATTCGCCCCCGTGACTGATGGGACCCACCAGCTACATCTTCGCACGCAAGGAAGTGCGTCTGGGCAAAAAAAAAACATAATGATTCCCCCCTGACTGCTAGGACCCAGCAGCTACACCTTCGCGCGCAAGGAAGTGCGTCCGGGCAAAAAAAACAAAAAACAAAACGATTCACACCCTTACTGTCGGGACCCACCAGCTACATCTTCGCAGGCAAGGAAGTGCCTGACAGTCGGGACCCACCTGGTCGAAGCGTACGTAGCGTTGTCATTCTGGTCACGAACGTGTACGTACATATATACTGGTCGATGTAGAGGCGCGCAGATGTTGTAGTAGAGGCGCGTACGTGTCGTAGTAGAGGCGCGCACGTAGCATGTACACGTAGGTACAGCGGCCAGGGTGCAAGAAAGAAAATACGGCCACGTATGTGTACATACGGGCGGGGTCTCGAACGCCTACTCGCGCATACGTACGGCCAGGACTCGTGTACATGGCTGGGTCGGAACGGAGAAACAACGTCGTCGTCGTGTTCATGGGGAGGCAACGGAATGCGTCGTGTTCATGGGGAGGCAACGGAATGCGTCGTGTTCATGGGGAGGCAACAGAGTGCATCGTGTTCATCGGGAGGCAACGGAACGCGTGGGAGCCAATCGGCTGGGTCGGAACGGAATGCGTGGTCGTGTTCATCGGTAGGTCTTGGACGGAATAGGCGATGGAAACGAGGCCCGGCGTACCGCAAAATGGAGGAAACGGCCTTGTGTTCGACCGGCCACGTTTGAAACGGGATCCTGTTCATCGGGAGGGGTCTGTCGTACCGCAAAACGGAGGGAACTGACCTCCTACGGTCGAAATGGGGGTCCTGTTGATCGGGAGGGATGTGGTGTACCGCAAAACGGAGGAAACGAATTTGTGTTGGAGCGCTACGGTCGAAATGGGGGTCCTGTTGATCGGGAGGGGTGTGGCGTACCGCAAAACGGGACTCCACGGGATACTGTTCATCTCCACCGTCGACCTCCTCCAGCCTCCACGGGCTCCTGTTCATCCAGCCTCTAATGTGCGCTACTCAACCGGCTACTGTTCAACCACCCCTCCACGGGCACCCCTCCACCATCGACTGTTCATCCAGTCCTCCACACCACGGGGTCCTGTTCAACCACCCCTCCATGGGCACCCACCCACCATCTAGAGTTCATCCAGCCCTCCACACCACGGGGTCCTGTTCAACCACCCCTCCACGGGCACCCCTCCACCGTCTACTGTTCATCCAACCCTCCACACCAGGGGGTCCTATTCATCCAGAGGCAACACCACCGCTCACTGTTCATCCACCCCCCCACAACGCTCACTGTTCATCCAATCGATCGGCTTCAGTTAGCAGCAGTAGCGAAGGAATCGCTCGATCGGGTTCAGTTAACAGCCATCGATCAATCGCTCGGGTTCAGTAACGCGTAGCCTGCAGTGCAATCGCTCGGGTTCAGTTAGAGCCCAACGCCTCGCTCGGGTTCAGTTAGAGCCAACGCCTCGCACACACGTGCGTACGTGTACGAGAGAAACACGCATCGCTCGGCCCCCGACCTCCCACCATAACCGGGAACTCGCCAAAATTTTCCTCGCCCTCGCTTCTACCACGGTTTTTTCCGTCATGGACAGCCCAAAGAATGTCATGCAGCTGCGTCTCCGGCCCTCCCAGGACGAAAAGCCCATTTTCTGTCATGATTTTTTGTCATAGCAGTAGGAGCCCACCACATCTATGATGATACCGGGTTTTTTCACAATTATCGTCATAGAAGTGTCATATGTATGATAGAATTTTTTTTCGTTCGGCCAAAAATGTCACGGATGTGTCTTTTTTTGTAGTGCACGTATATCCAATTTCTTTACATCATGATTTTAATATATCAAATCATGCGCTGCAGCCCGGCCCACGCCTGCCCCCAGCGATGTCACGACCGGTTTTCCAATAAAAATATTTATTGAGAAACCAATCTTTAGAATCCAGTTTGAGATAAAACCTCCTCACTGGTAGACAAACTTTTGATACAATAAGCCAGTAGCATCAAATATATTACAGGGTTGAGCTGATGATGCTCAACAATTTATTACAAGCGTGCCAATAATTATACATAAAGGCGATGATGACACAAGGGAGTGGTGGCATACTACTGACTCGCAAATAAGGTAGTGGTGGAGTAACACAGTGGGGAGTGGATATGTGACTCTCAAACTATCATCCCATCGAGCGTCGAGGTGAGGCTCGATGAATTTATTTGGGTTGCGGAAGCGGGTATAAAACAGTGACCAAGTCCAGGGTCGCACGAGACTGACTGGGACTCCTCTAGGCATCGGACTCGCTATCGAACTCCTCATTCATGAGATCACCTTCGTCAGCATCTGGCCAAATCAACAAGCCAGTGAGCACTTTGAAGTACTCGCAAGACAGTTCGGACGTAAGATATAACAAATGCATGCATGAGTGCGTCACGATTTAATTACCAATGCACATTCAAAGTAATATTAGGCAGGGTAAGTAAAAAGGGAAACGGCGGTAGTCCGCCTGGAATCCCAACAGTAAAGTAATGGAAACCAAACAAGTGTCTAGAGCGACGCCACGAAGGTAAATTAATAAATGAAAGAAAAATCATGCCACAGTCGGGCGTCTTAGCGACACCACATAAAGGGCTTTAAAAGAAATGCCATAGTCGAGTGTCTGAGCGACGACACATAAAGGGCTTTAAAAGAAATGCCACAGTCGGGCGTCTGAGCGACACCACATAAAGGGCTTTAAAAGAAATGCAAAGTCGGGCGTCTGAGCGACACCACATAAAGGGCTTTAAAAGAAATGCCACAGTCGGGCGTCTGAGTGACACCACATAAAGGGCTTTAAAAGAAATGCCACAGTGAGGGGAAACATGTGGTAGTACAGGGAGGGGAAATGGATACGAGCCAAACCGATACGGGTTGGTACTGAAGTAAACCTGGATGGCATAAGACTGGCATGCTACCACACTGCCATCTTACCCACCTTCATGCCAACACATGGCCTTGCATACTCACATCCAACAAGGTATGGATCATCGAACTTACTTGTCTCGACAATGCATAATATACAGTTCATTGGCGTGCTCCACAACATGCCATGAAACTAACTAAATGCAAAACATGCCAAGACACTCATCATATCAAAAGTTCACACATGCTTGCCTGGTTCAGAGTAGTCGGAGTCTAGCTCGGTGAAGTTTGCGGTCCCGTCACCTCCTTCGGTATCTACGGTATAAAGAGAATATACGCGCTATCGTGAATACCGAGAGGTGCACAAAAATTATTCCAAATAATCTTCAAATAAATCTGATAAAAAACTAGACAAAATTTTGAAGAGAACAGAAAAAGAATCACTCAAAAATATGTTTCTGTTAAAAAGTTATAAAGGTATTTGCCCAGGGACCCATCTGTAATGAAACAGAAACTTCCTAGGGTCTTATTTATAAAAACAGAAAACGTTTCAGTCTCAAATACGTCGGCTCAGAAGAGAAGACATATTTTGCCCAAATACGCTTTCAGAAAACGATTCGAAAAAGAGAGGAATCTGACGGGGCAGTCCTACCCGTCGGGTTTTAAAACCGAAGCGGGGCTTTTGGCGCCAGAGGGCCGCGGCGATCGCCGACGGCGATCCACGGCGAGGCAAAGGGATCGGAGGTTACGTCCGTGCTCATGGTGCTGTTCCGCGTCGGGTGGTGGTCGAGGTGGTCGCCGGCGTGCACCGTGTCGACGGTGGCCCTTGCCCCGGCGGACGGCGGTTCGGACAAGGGTGAAGCTTGCCGGAGAGGGATGCAAAGATCAAATTGAGGAGGTGGTCAAGTATCTGGTAGATAGAGGAGGTGCTTGACGGAGTTTGGGCACCGGAGATGACCTCACCGCAGTGAATCGAGCTGGATCCCGAGGCGGACGGAGGTGGCCGGAGTCGAGGAAGAAGGGCTCTTCGAGGCCCCTCCAGTGGCCAGGCGGGGTGTGGTGAGGTGGTGGAGCCGTGCGGGAGTGAGAGCGGGCTCGGGGGTGCTATATATAGCCACCCCGAGTCGGTTGCCGAGAACAGGGTTCTCCGGCAAGAGATTACGGCGGCGCAGGGCTTGGTCGGGAGGGTTTAGTAGTTGAGCGCCGTCGTGGAGGTCCACTGAGTCTGATTAGGTGCCAACGGCGTCGGGTTTTGCTGGCTGAGGTGGAGTTCAACGGAACAGAGCGGCGCGGACCCGTCGGCGGCAGAGAGCGTGCGCTGTGCATGCCGCGCCACGGCGACCGTGCTGCATGCGTGCGTTGGCGTGCAGAGGGCCACGCGGAGCCACCAGGGAGCTTGGGCGGTGTTGAACGGCGTTGCGCCGCCGTTCTGCTTCCTGCCAGCCGTTACGGCGGTTCAGCCGCCGCAAGACACGCCGGCGCAGGCGGGCCAGGGTGCCACCGACGCCGGGAAGCTGCCAAGCGCGTGTGCGGGGCTTCGGACAAGCGAGCCAGGCGGCGAGCAATGTGCCAAAGGCACTGTCATCTCGTGACTGCACTTAACTGACGAAGATCGTCACTGAAACTCGAAATTTGCCTGAAAGTGTCTAAAACAGTGCATGCAAGGTGTTCGACAGAATGTTTCTGGCTTGTAGGAATTTTTCCTTGGTATGATTTTTGGTAGAGTGACCTCTCATTGTTCCAGTAGGCTGCCTGATTTTTGGTGGAATTATTGGAGAATTGTAGATATGAATTTCACCAAATTTGGCAAATCTGGTCCAAACTTGCAGGGAGTGTAAGTTGAAAAATTTGAAAAGAAGATGAGTGGATCAAGATTGTTCTGTGTTGTGGGTACAAAGGACTAGCCAGTAGAGTTGGTTTTACATCCAAACAAAAATTCTACAAGGTACTTGCTTTGTAAATGGGTCAGGCTCAAATTAGAGGTCAGAAAATATTTGAGAGGTGAAATAATCAAAATAAAATCCGAAACTTGTTTGGATGAGTTGGGACAGGGAATTTGAGTTGTTAACAAGGAGGAGAGGAGGTTTTGGAGTGGTTTCACTTCATGGGCAAAAATACAAGGTCATGGGTGGTTATCAAAAGAATGAAGATCCCAAATTTTCATAGAGTTTTCTTTTCAAAAAGAAAAGATTGAACTCCCAAAAATAATTTGAGAAGAGAACCAATCAGAGGAGAAGTTTTAAAAGGTTAAACCCAAAGTTTGAAGAAGATAACAGAAATAACAATCCTAGCCAAAGAAAAAGATTTTTAAGAGGATTGTTTTCCTGAAAATTTTAAAAGGCCTCATTTCACAAAAGAAAAAAAAAAAACCAGCAAGGTTTTTGCTAAAACCAAATAAAATTTTTGGAGTGTCACAACACCTACCCCCTTAGGAAAAATCTCGTCCCTGAGATTTCAGCTGTCCCTCAAATAAGTGTGGATGCTCTGCTCGAAGAAAATCCTCTCTTTCCCAAGTTGCTTCGTTGTCAGTGTGATTGCTCCACTGAACTCTGAAAAATTTAATGGTCTTTTGTCGGGTCCTCCTTTCAGACTCTTCTAATATTTTCACTGGACGTTCCTGATAAGTGAGGTCTTGTTGCACGTCAATGTTCTCATGGGATACTTGTTTCTCTGGGTTGCTTATGCACTTCCTTAACTGCGAAACGTGGAACACGTTGTGGATATCTGACAGTTCCTTAGGTAAGTCTAGTTGATATGCGACCGTGCCTTTCCGGGCCACTATACAGAATGGTCCTATGAACCTTGGCGCTAGCTTTCCTTTTATCTTGAATCGTTGTAATCCCCTCATAGGGGATACTCGTAGGTATACGAACTCACCGGGTTCGAAGCTGACCCCACGATGCTTCTGATCGTAATAACTCTTCTGTCGGCTTTGAGCGGTCTTGAGCCTATCCCTGATTAGCTTGACTTTCTCCTCGGCTTCTTTGAGCATGTCTGGTTCGAAGATGCGGCTGTCTCCGGTCTCTGACCAATTCAACGGGGTACGACATCTTCGTCCATACAAAGCCTCAAACGGTGCCATTTGCAGGCTGGCCTGGTAACTGTTGTTGTATGCGAACTCGGCATATGGCAGGCTTTCTTCCCAACTGGTTCCATAGGTGAGGACACATGCCCTCAGCATGTCCTCTAAAATCTGGTTTACGCGTTCTGTCTGTCCATCTGTCTGGGGGGTTGTAAGCCGTACTGAAAGCTAATTGAGTTCCCAGAGCCTGTTGTAAATGATCCCAATATCTCGAGACGAACTGAGTGCCTCTGTCAGATATTATAGTCTTTGGAACACCGTGCAGACAGACTATGCGGGAGAGGTAAATCTTAGCAAGCTTCTGAGTGGTGTGGGTTGTTCTTACTGGAATAAAATGTGCCACCTTGGTTAACCTGTCGGTGATGACCCATATTGCATCATTCCCGTGTCGTGACTGAGGTAGTCCGACAATGAAGTCCATCCCTATTTCATCCCATTTCCACTCGGGTATTTTGTTTGGTTGCAGTAATCCGGTTGGTCTCTGATGTTCAGCTTTTATGCGTTGACATGAGTCGCAACATGCAATGAAGGTAGCGATGTCCCTCTTCATACCGTGCCACCAAAATCTTTCTTGAATATCTTTATACATTTTGGTCCCTCCAGGGTGAATTGAATATGGGGCGGTGTGGGCTTCAGCCAAAATTTGCTGTTTAAGATCTTCTATGTTTGGTACGCAGAGTCTTTCCCCGTACCATAGTATTCCTCCATTGTCTATGACGAATTCTGCGGCTTTGCCCTTACTCACCTTTCTTTTTATACCTTCTATACTGGGGTGACCCGGCTGAGCTTCTTTAATTTTCTCCACAAGGTCGGGTTGTATCTCCAAATTTGATATGGTGCCTTCTGCTACCATCAATAAGTTAAGTCTGGCAAATTCTTGTTGGAATTCGGGTCTCAAGCCGTGCAGACTGCTTTCGTTGGAGCTGGGGTTCCGACTAAGAGCATCGGCCACCACATTTGCTTTACCTGGATGGTAGTGGATACCGACATCATAATCCTTTACTAATTCCAACCAGCGTCGTTGCCGTAAATTTAATTCTGGCTGCGTGAAAATGTATTTGAGACTTTTGTGGTCTGTATATATTTCACATCGATTTCCAAGTAGGAAATGCCTCCATTCCTTAAGTGCATGAATGACTGCTGCCATCTCCAAGTCATGAGTGGGATAATTTTCCTCATGCTTGCGAAGCTGCCTTGAAGCGTAGGCGACAACCTTGCCTTCTTGCATCAATACACATCCAAGACCTTTCCTGGACGCGTCACAATATACTTCAAAATTCTTGTGTATGTCTGGCACAACTAATATTGGTGCTGTTGTTAACTTCCTCTTTAGCTCTTGGAAACTTTTCTCGCAGGCTTCTGTCCATTCAAACTTCTTTTCCTTCTTGAGTAACTGGGTCATAGGTTTGGCTATGGTGGAGAATCCTTCAATAAATCTGCGGTAATATCCTGCCATTCCCAAGAAACTTCGTATGTCCGTCACGCTGGCTGGTGACTTCTAGCCAAGTACGGCCTTTACTTTCTCCGGGTCCACGACGATACCGTCTTGGGTTAGCACGTGGCCTAGAAAGCCTACTTGCCTTAACCAAAATTCACACTTGCTGAACTTGGCGTACAATTGGTGTTTCCTGAGTTCTCCTAGTACAATTCTGAGATGTTCAGCATGCTCTTCTGGTGTTTTGGAGTATACTAAAATATCGTCGATGAATACCACAATGAACTTGTCCATAAACTTCATAAATACTTTGTTCACGAGGTGAACAAAATATGCAGGAGCATTTGTTAATCCAAAAGGCATTACTGTGAACTCATACAGTCCATATCTGGAGGTGAATGTTGTCTTGGGGATATCTTCTGTTCGTACCTTTAATTGATGGTATCCTGACCTTAGGTCAATTTTTGAGAATACCTTGGCCTTAACGAGCTGATCGAATAAATCATTTATTCTTGGCATCGGGTATTTGTTCTTGACCGTGACCATGTTAAGTGCTCGGTAGTCAATACACAATCGCAGTGTTCCATCTTTCTTTTTGGCAAATAAAATTGGTGATCCCCATGGTGAGGAACTGGCTCGAATGTATCCTTTGTCAAGCAATTCCTTTATTTGTTTCTTCAGTTCAACCAACTCGGACGGTGCGATTCTGTATGGTTTCTTGTATATGGGGGTGGTTCCTGGTGCAAGCTCAATGCTGAATTCTATCTCGGTCTGGTGGCATGCCTGGTAGCTCATCGGGGAATACGTCTGGAAATTCACATACTACTGGAACCTTGCTTAGCTCAGAAACATCTACCTTATTCAGTCTTGGTTGCCTGGGTATTTTCCTTTCCTTGGCGGATACCCTTATTGTCTTCCCGAGGTGATGCGTGAGTATTACGGTCCGGTTGAAACAGTCAATGAAACCTTTATTTGTGGTTAGCCAATCCATCCCAAGGATGACATCTAGTCCCTTATTTTCCAACACAATAAGATTTGCGTGAAACTTCAGCCCTTCGAACTCAATAATCACATCCTGACAGTAACTCTGAGTAACTTGCTGAATCCCAGGGGACTTGATGATCATGGATTTCTCCAAAGGAAGCATCAAAAAATTATTTTGCAAAGCAAAACTTTTTGAAACAAAAGAGTGAGAAGCTCCAGAATCAAACAAAACCATTGCAGGTATTGTGTTGACAGGAAACGTACCGAGTACGATATCCGGAGCATTTTGTGCCTCCTCTTTGGTTACGTGGTTCAGATGATCCTTCCTGTGGTTGTTGTTGGGATTGAAATTGTTTCGCTTGGGCGCTGAATTGTTGTTGCCGTTGTTTGGCTTTGGTGCTCAGTTTCTAGGCTTGGGACACTGCTTGGCATAGTGTCCTTCCTCTCCGCAGGAGTAACAAGTAACGTCGGGGCGATATGTGAACTCCTTGTCCCTTGCATGAAAATTCTTGATTGGGCGTGAGACGTTGGACGGGGATTTGTGTGTCCCACCCTTTTTGAAATCTGTCTTGCTTCGGTGATTGCGAGCCTGGTTAGTCTGGTCCCTTTTTCGCTTGCGGATATCTTCCAAACTGCGTCTCTCATTTTCCAGAGTAATGGCTTTATCCACCAGCGTCTTAAAATCTGGGAAAGTGTGTATGACCAGTTGGCATTTAAGCGCGGGTGCTAGGCCGTCAAGGAATTTCTCCATTTTCTTGCTTTCAGTCATACGCTCTTCGTTTGCGTAGCGAGACAATAGAGTAAACTGATTGTTGTAATCAGATACTGTCATGTTCCGTTGTTTGAGGTCATCGAACTCCCTCTTCTTGAATTTCATAATACTTTTAGGAATATGTGCGCCACGGAAGCCTTCCTTGAAATCATCCCAGGTTATATCATTTTCGTTGGGATGCATATGCAGGAAATTCTCCCACCAGGATGCGGCTGCTCCCGTGAGATAATGCGGTGCGTACAGTACTTTTTCTGGGTCTGAGCATTTTGCAATAATTAATTTTCTCTCCATATCACGAAGCCAGTCTTCGGCCTCAAGCGGCTTGTCAGTGTGAGAAAATGTCTGGGGACGTGTCTTCTGTAGTTAGGATAATTTAGAATGCTGTTGATACTGTCCATGGTGATTTCCCATGTTGATGACTTGGTTCATCATTTCACGATGTTGTTGCTGACTTTGTTCATAAAGGCAGCACATTTGATATAGTGCCGTCTCACTACCCTGTTGACTTGATTGACCTTGAGCTAAATTGTTGCCTGGTTGATTGTCATAAAATTGGTTCGACTGCCCTTGTGCAAAATTGTTGTCTGCTTGAGTGCCATAATTTTCCTCTGGTGGAGCTGGCATGGAGCGAGTCCAAGGACGAGACATTTTTCACTCTAGGGATATATTTTGCGAAGCCCATAAGTAAACGAAAATAAATCCATAAAAGCACAAGGTTGGCAAAGAAACCAAATAGCCAAGATTACTAGGGAAAACCATTTAATTTGCGCACGGAGAAAGACTGCTCATTACGTATCTTACACGCGGGCGATAATTATACAATACGTCACTCAGGATATGCGTACATCATCCTGACATGTTATTTAGGCTAGTGCACTTCTCCAGATCCTACATGATGCGCAAACAGGCTACTTCCCATATCTTACATGGCGGTACAACGCGCGACGACTAAGCGTACTTAGCCGGAGATGTTGATGATGTCCTTGGCCCTGCCAAGGGTGAGGCGTAGCGAGGCTGGAGACTCAACTTCCTCCTCGCTAATGGGCTCCATACGAGTAGTGCTGCGCCGAGAAGATGGAGCGGGTGCCAGGGGCGGAATAACACGAATAGGAGTCGGCGTGAGGGGCGGTGCAGTGCGTGCTGGAGTGGGCGCAATGACCTGGTTGAACTCCTCAGTAGAAGGCAGGCGACGAGCAGGTGCATAAGATGCTGATGATGAGGCATAAGTCAGTGGCGGTGCTGTGGGCAGGAGCTCCCTCCTGTTGGCAGCAAAGCCATGGACTGAGTCCATGCGGGCGGCCACAAAGTCGTCCACCAAGTTGTCGAAGGCGGCCTCCAGAGCCCGAAGATACTCAATAAGCATCTCAAAGGCCTCGTCTCGTTCTCCTCTGGGCAGGAGTATGCGTAGTGACAGGTGTAAGGTACGTGGCATGGAAGATAGCGGTAACGACGAGCCTTCATCACGGGAAGGACATCCCTGAGGCGAGCTATCAACTCGCGGGCTGCCATCTGGATGGCATGCTTCTTCGTGGGCATGGCTCTTCCCACGAACCGGAAGCGGCGTAACTCACCACGCCCTCCCCTGAATTGCACCGAGGCCTGGTGCATAGTCAGACTGTCGTTGACTTTGTGCTGGCAGAGTGAGACGACCGGGCGCACAAATGGCCCCATCGCGACCTGAACGACGAAGGATAGAAGCTTGACGAACCCATCGGGCACGTTGGCGAAGGTCTGAGACTCGCAGCTGTTGTCGGCCATCTACAAAAAGTAGGCAAAAATTCTGAAGAGTCAGATCATAAATATATGTTGACTGTCAGAAAAAAGTGTCTACAATTGTAAAAACATAAATGGGCTTTAATATGCTAATAACCGGTTAGCGATAGCACCTAGTGGCTTCCTACAGTCAGCCTGGCTCTGGTACAAAGCTTGTCACAACCGGTTTTCCAATAAAAATATTTATTGAGAAACCAATCTTTAGAATCCAGTTTGAGATAAAACCTCCTCACTGGTAGACAAACTTTTGATACAATAAGCCAGTAGCATCAAATATATTACAGGGTTGAGCTGATGATGCTCAACAATTTATTACAAGCGTGCCAATAATTATACATAAAGGCGATTATGACACAAGGGAGTGGTGGCATACTACTGACTCGCAAATAAGGTAGTGGTGGAGTAACACAGTGGGGAGTGGATATGTGACTCTCAAACTATCATCCCATCGAGCGTCGAGGTGAGGCTCGATGAATTTATTTGGGTTGCGGAAGCGGGTATAAAACAGTGACCAAGTCCAGGGTCGCACGAGACTGACTGGGACTCCTCTAGGCGTCGGACTCGCTATCGAACTCCTCATTTATGATATCACCTTCGTCAGCATCTGGCCAAATCAACAAGCCAGTGAGTACTTTGAAGTACTCGCAAGACAGTTCGGACGTAAGATATAACAAATGCATGCATGAGTGCGTCACGATTTAATTACCAATGCACATTCAAAGTAATATTAGGCAGGGTAAGTAAAAAGGGAAACGGCGGTAGTCCGCCTGGAATCCCAACAGTAAAGTAATGGAAACCAAACGAGTGTCTAGAGCGACGCCACGAAGGTAAATCAATAAATGAAAGAAAAATCATGCCACAGTCGGGCGTCTTAGCGACACAACATAAAGGGCTTTAAAAAAAATGCCACAGTCGGGCGACTGAGCGACGGCACATAAAGGGCTTTAAAAGAAATGCCACAGTCGGGCGTCTGAGCGACACCACATAAAGGGCTTTAAAAGAAATGCCACAGTCGGGCGTCTGCGCGACAACACATAAAGGGCTTTAGAAGAAATGCCACAGTCGGGCGTCTGAGGGACACCACATAAAGGGCTTTAAAATAAATGCCACAGTCGGGCGTCTGAGCGACACCACATAAAGGGCTTTAAAAGAAATGCCACAGTCGGGCGTCTGAGCGACACCACATAAAGGGCTTTAAAAGAAATGCCACAGTCGGGTGTCTGAGCGACACCACATAAAGGGCTTTAAAAGAAATGTCACAGTCGGGCGTCTGAGCGACACAACATAAAGGGCTTTAACTGATAAAGAAATAATATTCATAATAAATATATTCAACTCATGAAATTAAACGGGTTAGTCCATCCTCAAGAACAAACATTTAACTGATCTTAGTGCTCATGGTCCCACCGGATAATCTGTCACCAAAACTGGCACATGTGAGTTAGCACGGAGCTTGGATATAGATAAGATGATTTGAGGATATATGACTCTGCAGAGTTTGTACAAAATTTCTCACAGTTAACGGATTTCCGTAGTCACAAGGACTAGTTCCGTTTATGGTATTTCAGAAGGAACACAGCTAACCAGTACACACCCATCCAACCTCTCGATGCCAGGAATCACCCTCGACATCGTCCAAGAAAAACTTTTGAGACGGGGAGATCACAATCTCGAATAGCATGGGACCAAATTTATATACGCGCGCTCTAAGGGGTGCCCCCCTCTCGGTCCCAACCGGAAACACCCATGCCCCCTGACCGGATGACTGGCTTTAATCCAGGGCCATGGAACCATCATCCCGGCCTCTCCTTTTTGGTGTGTACCAAGAAAGCGGTTTGCGACTTACTAAACCATATCCCTTTCGGGAAACATGTGGTAGTACAGGGAGGGGAAATGGATACGAGCCCAACCGATACGGGTTGGTACTGAAGTAAACCTGCATGGCATAAGACTGGCATGCTACCACACTGCCATCTTACCCACCTTCATGCCAACACATGGCCTTGCATACTCACATCCAACAAGGTATGGATCATCGAACTTTCTTGTCTCGACAATGCATAATATACAGTTCATCGGCATGCTCCACAACATGCCATGAAACTAACTAAATGCAAAACATGCCAAGACACTCATCATATCAAAAGTTCAAACACGCTTGCCTGGTTCAGAGTAGTCGGAGTCTAGCTCGGTGAAGTTTGCGGTCCCGTCACCTCCTTCGGTATCTACGGTATAAAGAGAATATACGCGCTATCGTGAATACCGAGAGGTGCACAAAAATTATTCCAAATAATCTTCAAATAAATCTGATAAAAAACTAGACAAAATTTTAAAGAGAACAGAAAAAGAATCACTCAAAAATATGTTTCTGTTAAAAAGTTATAAAGGTATTTGCCCAGGGACCCATATGTAATGAAACAGAAACTTCCCAGGGTCTTATTTATAAAAACAGAAAACGTTTCAGTCTCAAATACGCCGGCTTAGAAGAGAAGACGTATTTTGCCCAAATATGCTTTCAGAAAACGATTCAAAAAAGAGAGGAATCTGACGGGGCGGTCCCACCCGTCGGGTTTGAAAACCGAAGCGGGGCTTTTGGCGCCAGAGGGCCGCGGCGATCGCCGGCGGCGATCCACGGCGAGGCAAAGGGATCGGAGGTTACCTCCATGCTCACGGTGCTGTTCCGCGTCGGGTGGTGGTCGAGGTGGTCGCCGGCGTGCACCGTGTCGACGGTGGCCCTTGCTCCAGCGGACGGCGGTTCGAACGAGGGTGAAGCTCGTCGGAGAGGGCTGCAAAGATCAAATTGAGGAGGTGGTCAAGTATCTGGTAGCTAGAGGAGGTGCTTGACGGAGTTTGGGCACCGGAGATGACCTCACCGCAGTGAAGCGAGCTGGAGGCCGAGGCGGACGGAGGTGGCCGGAGTCGAGGAAGAAGGGCTCCTCGAGGCCCCTCCAGTGGCCAGGCAGGGTGTGGTGAGGTGGTGGAGCCGTGCGGGAGTGAGAGCAGGCTCGGGGGCGCTATATATAGCCACCCCGAGTCGGTTGCCGAGAACGGGGTTCTCCGACAAGAGATTACGGCGGCGCAAGGCTTGGTCGGGAGTGTTTAGGAGTTGAGCGCCGTCGTGGAGGTCCACTGAGTTTGATTAGGTGCCAACGGCGTCGGGTTTTGCTGGCTGAGGTGGAGTTCAACGGAATGGAGCGGCGCGGACCCGTCGGCGGCAGAGAGCGTGCGCTGTGCATGCCGCGCCACGGCGACCGTGCTGCATGCGTGCACTGGCGTGGAGAGGGCCACGCGGAGCCACAAGGGAGCTTGGGCGGCGCTGAACGGTGTTGCGCCGCCGTTCTGCTTCCTGCCAGCCGTTATAGCGGTTCAGCCACCGCAAGACACGCCGGCGCAGGCGGGCCAGGGTGCCACCGACGCTGGGAAGCTGCCAAGCGCGCGTGCGGGGCTTCGGACAAGCGAGCCAGGCGGCGAGCAACGTGCCAAAGGCACTGTGATCTCGTGACTGCACTTAACTGACGAAGATCATCACTGAAACTCTGAATTTGCCTGAAAGTGTCTGAAACAGTGCATGCAAGGTGTTCGACAGAATGTTTCTGGCTTGTAGGAATTTTTCCTTGGTCTGATTTTTGGTAGAGTGACTTCTCATTGTTCCAGTAGGCTGCCTGATTTTTGGTGGAATTATTGGAGAAGTGTAGATATGAATTTCACCAAATTTGGCCAATCTGGTCCAAACTTGCAGGGAGTGTAAGTTGAAAAATTTGAAAAGAAGATGAGTGGATCAAGATGGTTCTGTGTTGTGGGTACAAAGGACTAGCCAGTAGAGTTGGTTTTACATCCAAACACAAATTCTACAAGGTACTTGCTTTGTAAATGGGTCAGGCTCAAATTAGAGGTCAGAAAAGATTTGAGAGGTGAAATAATCAAAATAAAATCCAAAACTTGTTCGGATGAGTTGGGACAGGGAATTTGAGTTGTTAACAAGGAGGAGAGGAGGTTTTGTAGTGGTTTCACTGCATGGGCAAAAATACAAGGTCATGGGTGGTTATCAAAAGAATGAAGATCCCAAATTTTCATAGAGTTTTCTTTTCAAAAAGGAAAGATTGAACTCCCAAAAATAATTTGAGAAGAGAACCAATCAGAGGAGAAGTTTTAAAAGGTTAAACACAAAGTTTGAAGAAGATAACAGAAATAACAATCCTAGCCAAAGAAAAAGATTTTTAAGAGGATTGTTTTCCTGAAAATTTTAAAAGGCCTCATTTCACAAAAGAAAAAGAAAAAAAAACCAGCAAGGTTTTTGCTAAAACCAAATAAATTTTTTGGAGTGTCACAAGCGATCCTCATCTTCGGGGGGTTTGCTGGATCCAAATGCGATGGCCAGCGGGTCACTGCCAGTGGCCTCCTCTCCCAAGGCCACGGACGACACCGAGGTACTGTCCCTAAGGACCTTCCCTAGCCAGGGAGAGGTACAAGAGGCCGTCAGGGTGGTGGCAGAGGGCAATACATTGGCCGCCGAATACATGGGGGAGCAAACCCCCCCCGGAGACTACCGATGGGGGCCATATCCATTTCGGCCCCTAGCCGAATACCATTCCGGAGACCCACATGGCTCCGGAATCAGGACAACAACCTCCTTCAAGAGAAGGAGGTGCACCTATTCCACCGGTGACCTTTTTCCATCAAGAGGCGCCGGATACTCTACTAGAAGCTCTCCATTGTTGAGGAACACCGTATCCTTATGGGTACGGTGGTTGAGAGGGTTCAGTCCATTAAGAGCGGACTGACCGAAGCCTGCAACAGCCTTCTAACAAGCTTTGAGGTATGCGATGTAATTATGCGAAAAGAATATCATAGTATAGACAGTAGCCCCTGAGACTATGTCCAGTGTTCGGAAAGAAAAGTCGGACAGAGGTTCAAATAGTTTTTGTAGGAGACTAACCACACATGTCTATATGAATAAGCAGACGTCGTTGCTGGCTGCGACCTCTCATTCTGCGTAAGTATGCCATGGCCTATTCAGATCTTAGAAAGATATGAATTGATTGTGTTGATCATGTTATCATGATATTTCGTTGGAGCTCCGACCGAGGTGGAGACCCTCAAGAAGGTGCTAGCCGAGGCCCAGAGGAGAGCGGCAAAGGAACAAGCCGCCCGCAAAAAACTCGAGGCCATGGTCGGTAAGATCCAGCTGGAGCTCTAGGATGCCGTGAAGAAATGCGAGTCCTTGGAGCTCAATATTACGGATCAAGAGTACGAACTTGCCAAGGCCCGCCAAAGCGCACAAGATACCCGGGTTGAAGCCCAGCGCGACAGGTAAGGCCTTTGTTATGCAGAGAAATTTGTGGAGAAAAGGTACCTCTTACTGACCTAGATTTGGAGTTCTCCAGGAGCGTTTGCAGATCTGCCAAGCAGTGTTGCTGATGCAGTGGAGTTCTTCCGAGCCGAAGAGGGGAGCTCAACGGAGAAGCTGTTCTGGTCGCAATACCTTGCGCCAGAGCATCCGGTGCCCTTTAGCGGTCAGCTAAAATAGCTGACCTGTCGCGACCAGTTTTTCCGGACATAAATTTCCAGAAAAATGGCCGTCGAGCCCATCAGCCCCAGGATAACTGTTAGCTGATGAGGCATCAACTTGATACAGATACTCCAAGCAAAATTTCAGAATATGTAGTACAAGACCATTGTGGCCTATGAGTACAACAAATGGTTTCTAGTGGTTGAGGGCGGAAGCAGTTTGTGGATCACCACGGTCTGTGGGACTCCATTTCCCACGGGAACAGCTGACCAGGTTAACTCCTATCTTCGCGAGGCTGCTATCACCGTTGCTTAGTTTCCGGGGTTGTCATCGCAACGCTCCTCTCCAAGCAAGCAATCTGGCCAAGACAATAGCCAGGGACAAGCCAGTGAGTACTTTGAATGTACTCGCAAACATTATGAACATAGGTATAATATAACAATGATGTGCTGGAAATGTCTCATGCTCATGACGTTAGCCACACAAGATCAATGAAACTATGATGCATGCAAGCATGTTATTTATGAATAAGTAATAGTATAGCAGCAGTAATATTTATAAAATAATCAACAAGCATGCCGCAGTCGGGCGTCTTAGCGATACCACGTAAAGGGCTTTAAAAAGAAATATCACATTTGGGCGTCTTAGAGACACCACAGAGAGGGCTTTGAAAAGAAATGCCACAGCCGTGCGTCTGAGCGACACCACAGAAAGGGCTTTAAAAGAAATGCCACAGTCGAGCGTCTGAGCGACACCACAGAAAGGGCTTTAAAAGAAATGCCACAGTCGGGCGTCTGAGCGACACCACATACAGGGCTTTAAAAGAAATGCCACAGTCGGGCGTGTGAGCGACACCACATACAGGGCTTCAAAAGGAATAATCATAGTGAATATCCCGGAGGTAGAACCATCCTAGAGATATTCGATGATAAAAATAATATCACGTGTTAGTCAACAATAGTAATAATCATAATCATCACAAGTCATAAGTAGTAATTCCCGTTTTGGTTTAACAGTTTCACCTTCGAAGACCGACACTAAGACCAACACTTGACCCATCCCAGACTGTAATCCTTAACCATGGACATGGCTATTCGAATAGGTTTAATCTCTGCAGAGGGTGTACTCTTTACCCACGAGTAACGGATTCTTTAGTCCATCGGGACTAATTCTACGGTCTTTTAATTGAAAACACGCCTGACTTGCACACACCAGCTTAACTCACCGGTGTCTGGAATCACCCACGACACTTGTCAATCAAACTCTAAGTGGGGAGGCTACAACCTCGACGTAGCATGGGATCACAAAATTTATACCGCGCGCAAACTAGGGGAGCTACCCCCTTCGGCTACAACCGAAACACCCATGCCCCCGGACCAGGTGGCATGCCTACCGGATGCAGCCGGTATCTTCCACCATGGACTCTCCTTACGGTGTGTGCCAAGACAAGGGTTAACAACTTATTGAACCATACCCCACCTACGGTAGGGACCTGTGGCAGAACGAAACAAGTATGGGGGTTACCGGAACAAGACTCGATCTATGGCCAACTCAGGAGGTTCAGAAATGTTCCCTGCATGGTTAGCACAACAACAATACTTCAACCAACAAATCACCACCCATTATACCTTACCATGCCATACCGATTATAGCCGTCCCGACGGAGACCGGCGACAAGCTCACACCTACCCAAGGCAAAGGCTTTCCCGGATTCCTTATCGGCGTGCATGTAAGGTACATGAGGATGATTGCCATCACATGAGTATGCTCATTTCCAAAAGCAAGGAAATCACAATAATGCATCCATGCAAATGATCATATCACATAAAATAACAATACTCCGAAATAAGGTGGTGTTATAAACGTATCAACTATCACACGAAAACTATATTCCCGGGGTTCAGAATGCTTGCTTTTAGGTCATGGAAAAGAAGGATGCATCCAAAACATCTTGAAATCTTCCAAAATCCTATTTAAAGGAATATGTATGAATTAACACATACAATTAAAACAGCATAGAAAGTTGTTTGGAAAATTTTCAAATAAATCTTAAAATAAATTAGACAGAATTTAAGAGATGTAGGAAAAAGAATCACTTCATTTGGAGTTATATTTAAAGAGTTATAGTCAGTCAAAGTTTAGTCAAATCTGCTATTTAAAATAATAAACAGAAAAGAAAAAGTTTTAAATTGAACATGTACACGTCGAAAGCGTATTTTGGTATTACGCTTTCGGTCAGGGGAGGCGCACTTCTGGCTTTATGCTTCCACTCATCCACGTGGACTGGCGCTGGGTCTCTGAAGGTGGGCCCGCCTGGCCCACTGGTCAGGTTTGACCAGTCGCCCGCATTGTCTCCCTCCTCTGCCCGAGCGGAGCGGGGCTCCGGCGATAGTCGCCGGCGACTGGCTGCTCCTCGCGGGGTCTCGAGGGCAGGGATGGATCCGCCACGCAAGGGCGATCCTCCCGGTGATCGCCAGGTAAGTGGGGACGGAGGAAGCTGCCGGCGGCGAGATCCGCGGCGGAGGAGGCTTCGGTGGCGAAGTGGTTTTGGGGCGGCTGTGGTTCCCGATCAAAATTGAGAAGGGGAAAATGTTCACGGGAGGAAGGGGAAGTTTCTGGTGAAGAGAATGGAGCGGGGGAGGCCTTGGTGGCACCGGAACGGCCGGGGCAGTGGCGGCGGCTGGAGTTGCCGGAGAGGAAGGAGACGACTCCCTCCCTTCGATTGACAGCCAAAGGGGCAAGAGTGGAGTGGTGTGAGGCTGCCTGTGTGCGGGTTTGAGCTCGGGGGCTTCTTTTATAGCACAACCGAGTCGGTTTGCGGCGGCCATGGAGAAGCTTGCCGGCGACCGCCGTTCTGTAGCTACAGGGCATCATGGCGACGACGAGCGCTAGTGGACATGGCTGAGGATAAGCTCACGCTGTTCCAGGGGCCAGGTGGCGAGCGGGGAAGGCTTGGGCGGCGCTGCTCATGGCGGCGGCGGTTGCGACCGCGGGCGTGCCGCCAAACGGCTTCTGACGGCGGCGCTGTAGCGGGCCAGGGTGGCCGGGGTTCGTGGGGTGCAGAAGGGGGACACGGCACGCTGGCTACGGTCGGTCACGGACCGGAGTGAGTGCGGGGTGGGACGCGGCGGCTCGGGCGTACGTGCGTGCCAAACGCACGCTCTGCTCGCGCTCTGGGCGTGCACGGGACGTGCTCGACGCAATGCCATACCTTGCTACAGAGCTTGGGTTAAGCTGGAAACTAACAGACCCAGGTTAGGAGCAGCTGGGAGCCTAATGGACAAGGTGGTTTGGGCAGGTGGTCAAGTTCACAATGTAAACTTGAAATCATGTCAAATCTGGCTAAGCACTCAGGGTGTTCGACAATATGCCAGAGGCATCTAGGCAGGTTTTGGAGTGGTCAATTTCTCCAGGTCAGTGTCTCCTTAGATGCAAGAGAGGGTGGTGAGGTTAGTTGGTGGAAAGCACAAACTTGCTAGTGCAAGTTTTGCAGAACTCCAAATCTGGTCAGAAAAGAAAGGGCATGGTTACATGAATCAAAAGTGATCCAAGAGTTGCATGCTCTTGGACTTAGGGGTTTAACAAGGAGGACTACAAGTGGGAGAAAGAATCAAGGGTTAAAGAGCAAGCAAAAATATGGTTGCTGTATAAACCAGCAAGTTGGACCAGAATGAAAAAGGGGTTGATACACTCAAATTTTTCAAATAACATCATTGTTTTTTTTGCATAAAGTTGAATTATAGGCTATTTCCAACATCCCATAATTTTGGTGAAGGCTAGAAAGAAATATTTAAATGGGTTGTAGTTCAAATATGGCCAATTAACCTTGAAAACCCAATTTCAAGAAAAAAAATCAAGCAATTAATATATTCAATTTGTTTTGCTAATAAAGGAAACGTTTTTCTTGAGTGGTTAAACAGGTCCAATGACATATTTGAAAAGATTTTCATTTAGGGGAAAACTCCATAATAGCAAGGGAGGAAATGGTTAAAAACTTCAAAAAGGAGCTAAAAATCAAGGTTTTAAAACCTAGCAAAATTTTTAATCCATTAAAACAAGGTCAAATTTTTGGGGTGTCACAAAACTACCCCCCTTAAGAAAAATCTCGTCCTCGAGATTTGTTAAAAGCTGTTTTTTAAAAAAAAATATGCAATGAAAATGTGGCTACAGTGACAGGGCAATAAGTGGTGTAAAACCACAGTGGGGACACTGGCGCTGCGTGGAAAAATCTGCGGTTCAGGATAAAAACGTGAGATTTCCATGCTAGATATAAATTTAGAAAAATTTCTAAACTTAAATATACGCTGGTCGTACCCGAGAGCACAGTGCCCTCTCTGGCTGACAAGTGGACCCGGGGCCCATAGTCAGCCTCTTCTTCTCCCTCTGGCTCTTCTTCTTCCTCTCTCCCGCGCGCTTTCCCGCTCTTTCCTCCACCGGCGACGCCTAGCGCATAGGGCATCTAGGCCGTACCAAGGTAGTGCGCGGCGTGCTAGCTGCCGGGGCAGCGTGTACTCACCTCGTGGGCCAGCGTGCTGTCAGCACTGCTCGCGGATTCGACTCCGAACACCGGCGATCGGGCGGCGAGCGGCGTTGGTGGACTTCGCCCACCGTACACCGAGCTCGAGCTATAAAGCGGCCGGGGTGTTTTCTCTCTTCTCCCTCACACCTGGCCTTGCTCCTCCTCCTCTTTCTTCCTCCATTTCTGCTTACCGAAGCTCGGGTGAGGCTCTAATGGCAGAGGCGATGCCGGACTGGTTCGCGATCCTGGTATGCGGAGGGCTGGCGACACTGCTGGGGCTCTCCGTGCTCCTGTGCGCGATGATCTTTGATGATCGTCGCGATGCTGCTGCTCCAGTGTTGGCTCTCCGCGGTGGCGCTGATCACGAGGAGTAGGTGGGGTGTGCCGGGTGCTAACTGTTGTTAGAGAGTGGTTAGCTAGGTGTAACATCGTTGCAAAGCTTTTGCAGACAGTGTATGTGCTCGGATGATTATGGTTGTGAGTCTGCGGCCGCTGTGCTGTGAGAAATAAAATAATCCATGCCGTGAGAAGGTGCAGATGCAGCAATTCGGGGAAAAGAAAACAAACTCCAGGATTATAAGTGGAGGAAAATAGTAATGCAACAGAATCACTCATATTAATCGAAACTAAAGATTTATACAGAGCGCATACGCCTAAGTTACATCGGATAAATAAAAGTTGCAACAATAAATGTAGCAGCGTCGTCTAGAATGCAAAGGGTAACTGGATGGGGTCCTGAGAAAATGTCTCTGGCACCGAGACACATTCTTCTTCTATCGGAGAAAGTGGGTTGACCAGATGATGCACATGTCTCTCCTGGTCGGGCCTTAGTGTTCTGCCGATGGCGATCTGAGGATTCAAATCTGCAAGGCTCTGGAGATAACCCATCACGCGTTGGGTTAAATGCTCTTGTGCGATGACGTACTGGACAAGATTGGCCAGGACTGGGTCTCTCTCAATTCGCACACCGGGAAAAGACGTTATTCCTCCGGGTGCTGCACGGCTCGGAAAGTAATAATACCCTCGTTCGCTGGCGTAAGGTACCGCGAATCGAAGGCGAGCGAGCGCTTCGTATGCCGCAGCTTCTATGGCCATTGGTGGGGTTGGCATAGATTTCCCCACGAAGGAGACCTCTGTTGGGTCTTGGTTTGAGTTTACGGGAGGGATGTGCACTGCGGCCCAATATCTCGAGGTGGAAGAGGTGATCCTCGATTTGAACAGCTCGTACTGGGGTGGCTGGGCAGCGCCCATGGTACTGCAGGTAAAATCCCACAATATCTTGACAAAACTACCCGGGGTTGCATCTGGGGTTCTCAGGTAAATGCTGGGGGTCGGCATGGCTAGGAAATGGTTGTGAGGGTGGTGCACAAGGTGAGAGGTGTTTGGCAAGGTCATGCGGTGGCCTCTTTATAGCACCGGAGCTGGGTTATTTTTACCGGGGAATGGTAAAGATATTTCCAGCTCTGCTCTGCGGGTCGAAGTCAATGCCACAGATACACATACTTCACCGAGGAGACGTGTTACTATGGGAGTTGTCGGGGAGGTTTTTGGTAAATGTGCCAGCGATAGAAATCTTATACTGTATACTGGCGTATCTAGGCAAGACTACCATATAAACAGAGGCACGACAACAGGCAGCGCTAACTTACAAAGCCAAAAGATTACAAAGTGAGGGTACACTGGGACTCGATACAACTCGGGTTACTTAGTCTACCTCGTTTACATCCATGCGGGCGTGCTTTGTGGATGTTGAGGCTTCTCCACGGGTCTCGCCGTCGGAATTAATCGAAGTAGGTTGAGGGGCTGCAGGCTCGGGGTAGCGATGATGACCATCTCGGGGATTGCTGGCCACAAATCCGTTGGAGTGCGCTCCCAAAATGCGGCGAAGCACTTCGGGGGTTATCGCAACTCCTTGGCCGATGGTTGGGGCAGACCTCAGGGACTCGATCGGGTGTCCAAACAGCACGACTGGGTTGTCGGTGTTGGGCTCGTCCTCTTCTCTAGCCGGGGCTCGATGAACCAGCTCTCCACGAGCTGCGATAAGATCAATAGTGACCTGATCGCACAGTTCTTCTAGTGCACCTACGTAGCGCACTAGGTGCAACAATGCAGGATCGGTCTCGTGATCTCCGTTGGCAACTTGGGGTGGTCTACCATACCCTTCACGTCTGGGGTAGTAGTGGAACGAGCGACAGTCAACTCTGGGCGACAAGTGCCGGAGATGAACTATAGCTTCACGAGCAGCTAGTTGGATGGCTTGTGGCTCAAAGGAAGTGGTTCTCCCTGTGAACCTGTAGGGGCGTTCGGGTGCTAGACCCCTACCGTAGATGTGTACAGTGGCCCAAAATTGACGGCTTTCACCGCTCAAGGGTCCTTGGTACACAACATATTCCGGAGGCTCTTCTAACGCATAGGCTCGACGGGTGAGGTTTGCGAGTATGGTCACAAAACCTCCAAGGTTGGTTGCTGTGGTCTCAGTGTGCACGACAGGACCAGGCATTATGGCTCGGTTTAGGATGGTGGCTGTGTTGTGCTGGGTTGGGGGTAGCGTGCCCCTTTTTATAGGGAAAGGGGTCGGAGTCTTCCTCCGCACGCTTGCAAACAAGACTATCTGGGGGCCGGTCACTGGCGCCTGATCGATGGCTAGGCTGGTAGGTCGGGCGCCGACTGCCAAAAAGGTGTCGGTTCACTGTGGGGCTATCTTGCTTGAGAAGCTTGGTTGGGGTTCGGTTATGGCTTGGTGGGTTGGTCTGCCTAAGTTATTGACCTGGCTAAGATAGGATTAGCCAACGGTCAGCCTGGCTCTGATACCAAGTCTGTTGCGACCGGTTTTTCCGGACATAAATTTCCAGAAAAATGGCCGTCGAGCCCATGAGCCCCAGGATAACTGTTAGCTGATGAGGCATCAACTTGATACAGATACTCCAAGCAAAATTTCAGAATATGTAGTACAAGACCATTGTGGCCTATGAGTACAACAAATGGTTTCTAGTGGTTGAGGGCGGAAGCGGTTTGTGGATCACCACGGTCTGTGGGAATCCATTTCCCACGGGAACAGCTGACCAGGTTAACTCCTATCTTCGCGAGGCTGCTATGACCGTTGCTTAGTTTCCGGGGCTGTCATCGCAATGCTCCTCTCCAAGCAAGCAATCTGGCCAAGACAATAGCCAGGGACAAGCCAGTGAGTACTTTGAATGTACTCGCAAACATTATGAACATAGGTATAATATAACAATGATGTGCTGGAAATGTCTCATGCTCATGACGTTAGCCACACAAGATCAATGAAACTATGATGCATGCAAGCATGTTATTTATGAATAAGTAATAGTATAGCAGTAGTAATATTTATAAAATAATCAACAAGCATGCCGCAGTCGGGCGTCTTAGCGATACCACGTAAAGGGATTTAAAAAGAAATACCACATTCGAGCGTCTTAGCGACACCACAAAGAGGGCTTTGAAAAGAAATGCCACAGCCGGGCGTCTGAGCGACACCACAGAAAGGGCTTTAAAAGAAATGCCACAGCCAGCCGTCTGAGCGACACCACAGAAAGGGCTTTAAAAGAAATGCCACAGTCGGGCGTCTGAGCGACACCACATACAGGGCTTTAAAAGAAATGCCACAGTCGGGCGTCTGAGCGACACCACATACAGGTCTTTAAAAGGAATAATCATAGTGAATATCCCGGAGGTAGAACCATCCCAGAGATATTCGATGATAACAATAATATCACGGGTTAGTCAACGATAGTAATAATCATAATCATCACAAGTCACAAGTAGTAATTCCCGTTCTGGTTTAATAGTTTCACCTCCGAAGACCGACACTAAGACCAACACTTGACCCATCCCAGACTGTAATCCTTAACCATGGACATGGCTATTCGAATAGGTTTAATCTCTGCAAAGGGTGTACTCTTTACCCACGAGTAACGGATTCCTTTAGTCCAGCGGGACTAATTCCGTCCACGGTCTTTTAATTGAAAACACACCTGACTTGCACACACCAGCTTAACTCACCGGTGTCTGGAATCACCCACGACACTTGTCAAGCAAACTCTATGTGGGGAGGCTACAACCTCGACGTAGCATGGGATCACAAAATTTATACCGCGCGCAAACTAGGGGAGCTACCCCTTTCGGCTACAATCGAAACACCCATGCCCCCGGACCAGGTGGCATGCCTACCGGATGCAGCCGGTATCTTCCACCATGGACTCTCTGTACGGTGTGTGCCAAGACAAGGGTTAACAACTTACTGAACCATACCCCACCTACGGTAGGGACCTGTGGCAGTACGAAACAAGTATGGGGGTTACCGGAACAAGACTCGATCTATGGCCGACTCAGGAGGTTCATAAATGTTCCCTACATGGTTAGAACAACAACAATACTTCAACCAACAAATCACCACCCATTATACCGTACCATGCCATACTGATTATAACCGTCCCGACGGAGACCGGCGACAAGCTCACACCTACCCAAGGCAAAGGCTTTCCCGGATTCCTTATCGGCGTGCATGTAAGGTACATGAGGATGATTGCCATCACATGAGTATGCTCATTTCCAATAGCAAGGAAATCACAATAATGCATCCATGCAAATGATCATATCACATGAAATAACAATACTCCAAAATAAGGTGGTGTTATAAACGTATCAACTATCACACCAAAACTATATTCCCGGGGTTCAGAATGCTTGCCTTTAGGTCATGGAAAAGAAGGATGCATCCAAAACATCTTGAAATCTTCCAAAATCCTATTTAAAGGAATATGTATGAATTAACACATACAACTAAAACAGCACAGAAAGTTGTTTGGAAAATTTTCAAATAAATCTTAAAATAAACTAGACAGAATTTAAGAGATGTAGGAAAAATAATCACTTCATTTGGAGTTATATTTAAAGAGTTATAGTCAGTCAAAGTTTAGTCAAATCTGCTATTTAAAATAATAAACAGAAAAGAAAAAGTTTTAAATTGAACACGTACATGTCGAAAGCGTATTTTGGTATTACGCTTTCGGTCAGGGGAGGCGCACTTCTGGCTTTACGCTTCCACTCATCCACGTGGACTGGCGCTGGGTCTCTGACGGTGGGCCCGCCTGGCCCACTGGTCAGGTTTGACCAGTCGCCCGCGCTGTCTCCCTCCTGTGCCCGAGCGGAGTGGGGCTCCGGCGATCGTCGCCAGCGACTGGCACCTCCTCGCGGGGTCTCGAGGGCAGGGATGGATCCGCCACGCAAGGGCGATCCTCCTGGTGGTTGCCAGGTAAGTAGGGACGGAGGAAGCTGCCGGCGGCGAGATCCACGGCGGAGGAGGCTTCGGTGGCGAAGTGGTTTTGGGGCGGCTGTGGTTCCCGATCAAAATTGAGAAGGGGAAAATGTTCACGGGAGGAAGGGGAAGTTTCTGGTGAAGAGAATGGAGCGGGGGAGGCCTTGGTGGCGCCGGAACGGCCAGGGCAGTGGCGGCGGCTGGAGTTGCCGGAGAGGAAGGAGACGACCCCTCCCATCGATTGACGGCCAAAGGGGCAAGAGTGGAGTGGTGTGAGGCTGCCTGCGTGCGGGTTTGAGCTCGGGGGCTTCTTTTATAGCACAACCGAGTCGGTTTGTGGCGGCCGTGGATAAGCTTGCCGGCGACCGCCGTTCTGTAGCTGCAGGGCATCATGGCGGCGACGAGCGCTAGTGGACATGGCTGAGGATGAGCTCGCGCTGTTCCAGGGGCCAGGTGGCGAACGGGGAAGGCTTGGGCGGCCCTGCTCATGGCGGCGGCGGTTGCGGCCGCGGGCGTGCCGCCAAACGGCTTCTGACGGCGGCGCTGTAGCGGGCCAGGGTGGTCGGGGTTCGTGGGGTGCAGAAGGGGGACACGGCGCGCTGGCTATGGTCGGTCACGGACCGGAGTGAGTGCGGGGTGGGACGCGGCGGCTTGGGCGCACGTGCGTGCCAAACGCACGCTCTGCTCGCGCTCTGGGCATGCACGGGACGTGCTCGACGCAATGCCAGACCTTGCTATAGAGCTTGGGTTAAGCTGGCAACTAACAGACCCACGTTAGGAGCAGGTGGGAGCCTAATGGACAAGGTGGTTTGGGCAGGTGGTCAAGTTCACAATGTAAACTTGAAATCATGTCAAATCTGGCTAAGCACTCAGGGTGTTCGACAAAATGCCAGAGGCATCTAGGCAGGTTTTGGAGTGGTCAATTTCTCCAGGTCAGTGTCTCCTTAGATGCAAGAGAGGGTGGTGAGGTTAGTTGGTGGAAAGCACAAACTTGCTAGTGCAAGTTTTGCAGAGCTCCAAATCTGGTCAGAAAAGAAAGGGCATGGTTACATGAATCAAAAGTGATCCAAGAGTTGCATGCTCTTGGACTTAGGGGTTTAACAAGGAGGACTACAAGTGGGAGAAAGAATCAAGGGTTAAAGAGCAAGCAAAAATATGGTTGCTGTATAAACCAGCAAGTTGGACCAGAATGAAAAAGGGGTTGATACACTCAAAATTTTCAAATAACATCATTGGGTTTTTTTTGCATAAAGTTGAATTATAGGCTATTTCCAACATCCCATAATTTTGGTGAAGGCTAGAAAGAAATATTTAAATGGGTTGTCGTTCAAATATGGCCAATTAACCTTGAAAAACCAATTTCAAGAAGAAAAAATCAAGCAATTAATATATTCAATTTGTTTTGCTAATAAAGGAAAAGTTTTTCTTGAGTGGTTAAACAGGTCCAATGACATATTTGAAAAGATTTTCATTTAGGGGAAAACTCCATAATAGCAAGGGAGAAAATGGTTAAAAAATTCAAAAAGGAGCTAAAAATCAAGGTTTTAAAACCTGGCAAAAAATTTTATCCATTAAAACAAGGTCAAAATTTTTGGGGTGTCACATGACCGAACTGCATAGGATGGCTGAACTGGCCATGAAGGATTTGATAATCCGTTTATGGCCTGCCGAGGCCATACCCAGTAGCCACTTCGGGCTCTGAAGCGGCTGGTCAATGCCTGCCCTTGGCATGATGCCATCAAGCGTTCGGTCTCCATCGAAGGTGCGTGGATGGCCTTCGCCCGTGTCAAGGAGCAGTGGGCGAAGATGCATGCCGTCAAACTAACGAACGAGGGACCGCCCGCGGGCAAGGAGCTCCGCACGCCCACGGGTGAAGCGGCTGGTCAATGCCTGCCCTCGGCTTGATGCCATCAAGCGTTCGGTCTCAATCGAAGGTGCGCGGATAGCTTTCGCCCGTGTCAAGGAGCAGTGGGCGAACATGCACGCCGTCAAACTCGCGACCGAGGGATCACCCGCGGGCAAGGAGCACCGCACGCCCGAGCGGTATTTTGATGATGTCCTGAAGGGATCCCGCATTGTAGAGGGCCAGTGTTCAGAAGACATTATATTTGAATGAGGGCATTCATGTTATCCCTTCGTGCATCATGAAACATAGACAATGTGGAATATAATGCTTGTTTATTATTTAAAATTTTGCCTCCTGTGCAGCCGTTTTATTAAATCTGAGAGTGGTTCAGTCATCGGCTTCAGCCCCCACGTAGGTAGTACGGGGGTGTTCGGGTTGAAAACTAAACACTCTTGATCCAAAAGTTTAGTCCTTGAAGGAGGTGTTTAGCGCAACGAACCAAGCAATCGGACTATGTGGCTTTATCACCCTCACTTAGCAATAGGAGTTTGACAATAGAAATGTAGGCGCGGCCCATAGTTAGTATTTGTTAATCCGGACTAGGGTGATGTAGACACCTGATCGGGTGAAGGCTGATCCGTCGCATAATGCGAAAAAAATTGCAAGAGATTTTAACCTCCAAATAGCTGACCAGCTCTCGCGGCATCATGACAGTAAATTTTCGTCTTTCTCTACTCAGGTGTTTACCTGGATAAACCAAAAACACAATCGCAGTAGTTCTCCCTTTACTACCCTAGCCGATAGGAGGAAACGTAAGGTAGCAAGCACAGGAGCCGGGTAACCCAACTATTGACCAAAGACATGATTCGGAGCCGATGCATAAAATCCTAAATTCGGGGTGCCGAACTGTATTGTAAAAGTGTTCGGACTTTGTTGCCATAGTATGGAGCGCAATGAAGCCCATGGCCAATTTGAAGGGTACCAAAGTTTACGGGTGCAGTCGATAGGAATAACGAATAAAATGAAGTAGTAAGCCAGTGCCACATAAGTTGGGCCGCAAACTATTTCCATTATAATTTCATTAATACGTCAAAGCGTATTTGTACAAATAGTATGAGAAGCACCAGGGCTATTTAACATGCCGAGATCAAGGGGGAGCTGCATCTGGGTCCTGGCAACAGGTAGAGTCGTCGTCAAGAAGACCATCTAGAAATTCCCTCAGACGTCTATGCTGCTTGCCGCCTTGGTATATCCATCCTTCGAAAGGATAGATAATCAGGCCGTCGTGAGAGGCCTGTGAAAAAGAGAACAAAAAGGATAAAAGGGAAAAGGAAAAGTACATGTGTGAGCCGTATGATGGACCACAATTAAGTTATGCCTCCGTCTACGCCCATGGTATTTTGAGTGCGTAGTGATGTACACGCCGTACATACGGCGCCATTTGGTCGGGGCTGAGATGGAGTCAGAATAGCTAGTCGAGCTCCTGAAGAGCTGGATTATTCCGTTGCAGACTAGTCCGAACTCATTTGACAGTGTCCGGGAGCTTGGCCGCCGAATTAAAGTTCTGCTTGATGAGGCCGCTCTGTACTTCTACCGCCAGGGCTGTGGTGTGCTCGATACGGAGGGTGCGTTCTGTGTTCCCATTGACTGTTATGACACCGCGTGGGCCATGCATCTTGAGTTTGATATAAGCATAGTGTGGCACCGCATTGAATCGAGCAAATGCAGTTTGTCCGAGCAGTGCGTTATATCCGCTGCGGAAGGGGACGATATCGAAGATCAAGTCTTCGCTTCCGAAGTTGTCCGGAGATCCGAAGACGACCTCCAATGTGATTGAGCCCGTGCAGTGGGCCTCTACACCTGGTATTACTCCTTTAAAGGTAGTTTTTGTGGGATTGATCCTTGATGGATCGATGCCCATCTTGCGTATTGTCTCCTGATAGAGGTGGTTGAGGCTGCTGCCACTGTCCATGAGGACTCGCGTGAGGTGGAATCCATCAATGATTGGATCAAGGACCAGTGCGGCTGAACACCATGACGGATACTGGTCGGATGGTCGCCGTGACCAAAAGTGATCAGGCAGGACGACCATGGGTTGAATTTTGGGGTGACTGGATCTATCGCGTAGACGTCCGTGAGCGTGCGTTTGAGCTCCCTCTTGGGGACATGGGTAACGTATATCATGTTAACTGTTTTAATATGCGGGGGAACTTCTTCTACCCCTCAGTGTTTAGCGGACGGGGCTCCTCGTCGTCATCCTCACTTTGCGACCCATTCTCCTTGTTCTCCGTATTTAACTTGCCAGCCTGTTTAAAAACCCAACAACTTCTGTTGGTATGATTGGTTGGTTTATCGGGGGTACCGAATCTGACATGGACGATCGAGTATGCGGTCCAAGCTAGATGAGCCCGATTGTTCCTTTTAAATGGCTTCTTCCGCTGGTCGGACATGGAGCCACTGAATACGGCATTGACCGTCGTGTCATCAGTATTGTCACCGTCACTTTGACGCTTGTGCCTGTTGCGTCGAGGCTTGCCGTTGCTATTTCAGGCTTCAGAGGTGCTAGGTTTGCTTGCATTGTTATTGCTACGGGCTAGCCAGCTATCTTCGCATGTGCAAAAGCGGTTCATAAGTGCCGTGAGGGATGCCATGGACTTCGGCTTTTCTTGGCCGAGGTGTTCGGCGAGCCATTCGTCACGGATGCTAATGTCTAAAGGCCGCTAGGGCTTCGGCATCCGGACAGTCGACGATCTAGTTCTTTTTAGTTAGGAACCCATTCTAGAATTTCCTGGCTGACTCTGCGGGCTGGTGAACTGTGCGACTTAAGTCATCAGCATCCGAAGTTCGGACGTATGTGCCTTGGAAGCTGTCGCGGAAGGCAACTTCCAAGTTCTCCCAGCTCCCAATGGAGTTTTCAGGCAGGATTTTCAACCAGTTTCGAGCTGGTCCCTTGAGTTTTAGTGGGAGGTATTTGATGGCGTGAAGGTCATCACCGCGGGCCATATGAATATGGAGAAGAAAATCCTCAATCCATACCGTAGGATCTGTTGTTCCATCATATGATTCGATATTCATGGGCTTAAACCCTTCTGGGAATTCGTGCTTCATTATTTCATCAGTGAAGCACAGGGGGTGTGCGGCACCTCTATATAGGGCCAAGTCGTGACGTTGCTCGGATGGAGTCCGTCTACGGTTTTCTGCCCGGATGTGATTATGCTTGTCACGTCCGGCTAGATAGCCGATGTCGCGCGTCGGGGCACGGCCCCGCGATCCGTAGATTGATCTGGTCTGACCTACTCTATTTTCCAGGTCCTGTCGCATGTCATATGTATATACCTGAGCTCGTGTGTCTCTACCTTTATGGCGAGGTGGTATGGGCTGGTGTTCAGCTTGAGTTGCCGTTTCGTCCCAGCCACGTGGTGGTCGGTCAGCCGCGTTATGCGCTGATGGTATGGGGTCCAGTGCCTCTTCATCGAATTGAGGTAGAAGTTTACGCATCGGGTAACTTTTGGTTGGGCGCTCGAGGCCGTATTCTTCGGCTGCCAGGACATTAGGCCACCTGTCGTTAAGTAGTTCTTGATCAGCTTAAAGCTGCTTCTGCTTCTTTTTCAGGCTACATGCAATGGCTATTAGCCGGCGCTTAAAGCGCTCCTGCTCAAGAGGTTCACCTCATTCGCGGAGAGTGGAAGATAATTGTTGTCCTCCGAGTCTTCATTTTCGGCATGTTCATCATGGCTAACTTGCCCATGTTCCCAATCATCCTGTTAGAAGGTTGGCTCGACGGGTTCTTCTTCGTCTTCGGCATCGTCTGGAGTATTGTTGTCTCTCGTGTCGGTATTACTGTCTTTTCCATGGTGTGATTTAGAGCGGCGCTGCTGATGTTGGCGCTTTGGTTGTATCTCAGGAGGTTTATCCTCGACTGGATTCTTCTAGTTATCGCTGTTATCCTCCTTGGGTATATCCACCATGTATATGTCATACGAAGAGGCAACCGTCCAGCATCGGGTAAACGGCGAGAATTCGGCCTGCTCTTCTCTAGCATCATCGTCCATACCGCTTGTCGGGGGGAATCGGCTTCCTCGAACACCTATGGGGACCGAGCCCCTTACTGGTTCGGCGGGGGGCGGAGGTTGCACAAAGAGCGGATTGAGGCGCTGCACACAAGGGGATTTTACCCAGCTTCGGGCCGCAAGGATGCGTAAAACCCTACTACTGCTTTGTGGATTGTATTGCGTTCTTGCTCGGGAGCGCGTGGTGCTACAGTACACACGAGCCGCTGGCGAGACCGAGAGTGGCGATGGGTGTCCTCCCCCTGCCTACGTGCGCATGGGGCCTCCTTTTATACGCTCAAGGGGTTACCCACAGGTGGCAGCACAGGTGGAGGCAAAAATGGGAGAATGCTGTAGTGGGTACAGCTGCCTGCACAGTGGCTGTACAGTGCTATCATACCTAACTCTGACGGCGGGGGACAAGGGCATTAAATGTCCGTCCGCGTCGCCCAGACAGTGCAGGGAAGTGGACCGTCAGGAGCGCCACCGTTTGCCACGATGGCTACTCTGTCAGCTTCGCTTCGCCACCGCATGCCCCTGGCTGCACAACCTCCCGCCACGTGCGCCTGGAATGCCCCCAGAGCGACACATTGGTGGGTAAGCTGGTGCGCAGGCACGGGGTGGTAACTTGCCGCGGCAAACGCCTTGCCGCGGTGGATGCCTTGTCGCGCCCGGGAGCTTGTCGCTCACAGGGCCTTGCCGGAGCGCGGGACGCGCCGTGGCAAGGTCCTTGTTGTGCCGTGGTTGGCCTTCCCGGCAAGCTCCTCCTGCCGGGGTCTTGTGCTTCGAGCGGTCGTCCCGGCAAGCTCCTCTTGCCGGGGCCTGGCTCTCTTCGGGTGGCCTTCCCGGCAGGCTCCTCCTGCCGGGGCCTTGGCTCAAATACTTTGTTCTTGGATGGCCCAAAAAGGGACCACAGAGAGTCTTGGCGATCGCCTGGCAAGCCTTGCCGCGGGGTGCTACGACTACCCGTGCACAAGTTCGGGATACTAAGGTACCCCTACTTTAGTACACCTACAGGAGCCCCCGGTCCTGGGCCATACACGGTGCCGAGTGCTGTTGGGCCAGGCCCAAAACAGTGCACGGGCACGCGCAGCCTGAGTCACGCTGCATCTGCTTCTGCGCCCACCACGTCCTCAAATCCCTGCCGGCGGACGCTGACCTCGAGGAGATCAGGGCCCTCGTCGCGCCCATCATGGAGAAGGTGGACGGGATCAAGAGGATCGAGGGCGACCGCGTGGATTAGGCCGCCTCCCCTTTTCTTTTCCTGTCGCTGCCGGCCATGTCATGAAAGCGATTCATTAGGGATGCGACAAGCTTATCTTTGTAATATAACTCTATCTTAGTTAGTGACTGCACTGTTATTTCCTCTACTTGACTTTGTGCTCTGTATGTTTTTGCCCTACGCTTTTGGGGACTTGTCGGCGTAGGCCTCCGCCTTACCGCGGGCTCTGAGTGCGGGACATCAGCTGCCCGCCAGCGGCGACACTACCGGCAAGAAACCTTGCCGCGGCTAGCTGCAGCTCACCTAAATTGTTGAGCAGGCCCAAAGCAAAGTAAGTGTTGCGACTGCAGTCGCAGCACACTTAAGCTACCGAGCGAGCTCGAAACAAAGTAAGGATGCCACTCTGGTTGTAGCACACTTAAGTCGTTGAGCGGACTCGTAATGAAGTAAGGGCACAACTAGCCACGAGCCGGTCCTTCCGCGCACAGGTTTTCCATACAAAGTACGGTCGTTCGAGGAAGATAACCTCAAAATTCTAAAAACTCAATTGCTCAAACTTTGGCAACTTAGCTTTTCCGTGGCTCGCTGCCCGGCGAGGTCGCTTTCCGGTAAGGCGAAACATGGGGCTCGCCGTCGCTTACCGGGGTCAGTGCTGGACAGAGTGTCAGATAATGCATGCAAAGAATAAAGAGCATGAGATCGACAAGGTGCGCGGAGCACAAGAACTCAATCTGTGCACAGGGTCTGCGCCTGGCTCTGTACAAAGGATCACATGCAACAACGGCAAGACTTTGTACATAGGGGTGGTTGCCGGACGGGGTCCGACAACCGCGCCTTACGGGCGAAACTTACGAAGATTACCAACGTTCCAGGAGTTGCTCACCGGAGTGGTATCTTCGGTCTCAAGGCGGACAGCGCCAGACCTATCGACTCGTTTCACCCGGCAAGGGCCTTCCCACTTTCTCGAAACTTCTGGCACTAACTTGGCGGCTATAAAAGCGGCGCAAAGCTTGCTGGTAGCGAGCAGCTCGCACAGCGGCCTGAAGACGGTCCTCCTCGAGGAGCAGCGCATCATCTGGACGCAGTTGCTCTCGCTTGAGCTCAGCGTGAGCGAACACTCGAGGTGGCCCGCATGCGAGATCTGTGGGGCTAACTGTCCCCGCTCCACGGGATGGGGCGAGAGGCTGCCTAGTCATACCAGGGCTTACCTGCGCCGAGAGGTGTCGGCGTATGTTCGGATGCCGTGGCGCCATGAGCTGGCTCGGTGGCGCCCGTTCCGTTGCCGGTGCCGTCCCCACCACCCGCTAGTTCTAGGGGCGGTGGGTTCGACGCGGGCGGACCAGCCACCTTCGGAGCCTTCTTCTTCGGTGGCATGTCGACGAAGATGATGGAGATCTAGCAGGTGCAGACGCCGGATCAGGTTCACACAACTTCGACGCCCCCTACCTGGGGCGCCAAAGATGTTGGGGGGAATCGGCTTCCTCGAACACCTATGGGGACCGAGCCCCTTACTGGTTTGGCGGGGGGCGGAGGTTGCACAAAGAGCGGGTCGAGGCGCTGCACACAAGGGGATTTTACCCAGCTTCGGGCCGCAAGGATGCGTAAAACCCTACTGCTGCTTTGTGGATTGTATTGCGTTCTTGCTCGGGAGCGCGTGGTGCTACATTACACACGAGCCGCTGGCGAGACCGAGTGTGACGATGGGTGTCCTCCCCCTGCCTACGTGCGCATGGGGCCTCCTTTTATACGCTCAAGGGGTTACCCACAGGTGGCAGCGCTGGTAGGGGCAAAAATGGGAGAATGCCGTAGTGGGTACAGCTGCCTGCACAGTGGCTGTATAGTGCTATCATACCTAACTCTGACGGCGGGGGACAAGGGCATTAAATGCCCGTCCGCGTCGCCCAGACGGTGCAGGGAAGTGGACCGTCAGGAGCGCCACCGTTTGCCACGATGGCTACTCTGTCAGCTTCGCTTCGCCACCGCATGCCCCTGGCTGCACAACCTCCCGCCACGTGCGCCTGGAATGCCCCCAGAGTGACACGTTGGTGGGTGAGCTGGAGCGCAGGCACGGGGTGGTAACTTGCCACGGCAAACGCCTTGCCGCGGTGGATGCCTTGTCGCGCCCGGGAGCTTGACGCTCACCGGGCCTTGCCGGAGCGTGGGACGCGCCGTGGCAAGGTCCTTGTCGTGCCGTGGTTGGCCTTCCCGGCAAGGTCCTCCTGCCGGGGTCTTGTGCTTCGAGCGGTCGTCCCGGCAAGCTCCTCTTGCCGTGGCCTGGCTCTCTTCGGGTGGCCTTCCCTGCAGGCTCCTCCTGCCGGGGCCTTGGCTCAAATACTTTGTTCTTGGATGGCCCAAAAGGGGACCACGGAGAGTCTTGGCGATCGCGTGGCAAGCCTTGCCGCGGGGTGCTACGACTGCCCGTGCACAAGTTCGGGATACTAAGGTACCCCTACTTTAGTACACCTACAGGAGCCCCCGGGCCTGGGCCATACACGGTGGCGAGCGCTGTTGGGCCAGGCCCAAAACAGTGCACGGGCACGCGCGGCCTGGGTCACGCTGCATCTGCTTCTACGCCCACCACGTCCTGAAATCCCTGCCGGCGGACGCTGACCTCGAGGAGATCAGGGCCCTCGTCGCGCCCATCGTGGAGAAGGTGGCCGGGATCAAGAGGATTGAGGGCGACCGCGTGGATTAGGCCGCCTCCCCTTTTCTTTTCCTGTCGCTGCCGGCCAAGTCATGAAAGCGATTCATTAGGACTGCGACAAGCTTATCTTTGTAATATAACTCTATCTTTGGAAGTGACTGTACTGTTATTTCCTCTACTTGACTTCGTGCTCTGTATGTTTTTGCCCTACGCTTTTGGGGACTTGTCGGCGTAGGCCTCCGCCTTACCGCGGGCTCTGAGTGCGGGACATCAGCAGCCCGCTAGCGGCGCCACTACCGGCAAGAAACCTTGCCGCGGCTAGCTGCAGCTCACCTAAATTGTTGAGCAGGCCCAAAGCAAAGTAAGTGTTGCGACTGCAGTCGCAGCACACTTAAGCTGCCGAGCGAGCTCGAAACAAAGTAAGGATGCCACTCTGGTTGTAGCACACTTAAGTCGTTGAGCGGACTCGAAACGAAGTAAGGGCGCAACTAGCCACGAGCCGGTCCTTCCGCGCACAGGTTTTCCATACAAAGTACGGTCGTTCGAGGAAGATAACCTCAAAATTTTAAAAACTCAATTGCTCAAACTTTGGCAACTTAGCTTTTCCGTGGCTTGCTTCCCGGCGAGGTTGCTTTCCGGTAACGCGAAACATGGGGCTCGCCGTCGCTTACCGGGGGTCAGTGCTGCGCAGAGTGTCAGATAATGCATGCAAAGAATAAAGAGCATGAGATCGACAAGGTGCGCGGAGCACAAGAACTCAATCTGCGCACAGGGTCTGCGCCTGGCTCTGTACAAAGGATCACATGCAACAGCGGCAAGACTTTGTACAGAGCGGTGGTTGCCGTACGGGGTCTAACAACCGCGCCTTACGGGCGAAACTTACGAAGATTCCCAACGTTCCAGGAGTTGCTCACCGGAGTGGTATCTTCGGTCTCAAGGCGGACAGCGCCATGCCTATCGACTCGTTTCACCCGGTAAGGGCCTTCCCACTTTCTCGAAACTTCTGGCACTAACTTGGCGGCTATAAAAGCGGCGCAAAGCTTGCTGGTAGCGAGCAGCTCGCACAGCGGCCTGAAGACGGTCCTCCTCGAGGAGCAGCGCATCATCTCGACGTAGCTGCTCTCGCTCGAGCTCAGCGTGAGCGAACACTCGAGGTGGCCCGCATGCGAGATCTGTGGGGCTAACTGTCTCCGCTCCACGGGATGGGGCGAGAGGCTGCCTGGTCATACCAGGGTTACCTGCGCCGAGAGGTGTCGGTGTATGTTCGGATGCCGTGGCGCCATGAGCTGGCTCGGTGGCGCCCGTTCCGTCGCCGTTGCTGTCCCCACCACCCGCTTGTTCCAGGGGCGGTGGGTTCGACGCGGGCGGACCAGCCACCTTTGAAGCCTTCTTCTTCGGTGGCATGTCGACGAAGAAGATGGAGATCTAGCTGGTGCAGACGCCGGATCAGGTTCGCACAACTTCGACGCCCCCTACCTGGCGTGCCAAAGATGTCGGGGGGAATCGGCTTCCTCGAACACCTATGGGGACCGAGCCCCTTACTGGTTCGGCGGGGGGCGGCGGGATGGCCCAAAAAGGGACCACAGAGAGTCTTGGCGATCGCCTGGCAAGCCTTGCCGCGGGGTGCTACGACTGCCCGTGCACAAGTTCGGGATACTAAGGTACCCCTACTTTAGTACACCGACACCGCTGATGTCTTCGGAGCCGTAATCGAGCATGTCAGTCAAGTCCTCGATAGTGTCTATGAATTCCCTAATCTCAGCCCCTAGTCCGGGCTGGGCATAGTTCAGACGTTGCACCTTTGTAATGACGAGGGACCGCAACAAGTCCAGAGCCTCACTTAACGGTGAGGTTTGGCCAGGGAGAAGAGGGTCCGTGGAGTACGGCCGAGCTCACATGATGCTGACTCCGTGGGTTCGGAGCAAGTGTCCAGAGAGGAGTCCGGCTTCATGATGGTCGCCCGCAACATTACCTCCTCCGGTTCTCCCGATCTGGGCTTAATGGCCACAGATAGTCCGGCAGGTTTAGGAATCCTGTCTTCGGACCTGGCGATGCGCTTCGGATCTAAGGCCAGAGCAGAAGTTGGGGTTGTGAACCCTTGGAAGATCAAGTCTCCTCGGATATCAGTGACATAGTCCAGATTTCCAAAAATAATCTGGTGACCTGGGGCATAGCTGTCGATCTGCTCTAGATGGCCAAGCGAGTTGGCCCGCGGTGCGAAGTCGCCGAACACAAAGATCTGGCCGGGGAGAAAAACCTCCCCTACGGCAGCATTGTTGTAGATGACTAATGGAGCCATCAAACCTTCTAATTACGACGCAGTGGAACTCTCACCGGCGGACTATCATTACCTGGATCACGTTGATCAGGCCGGTGTCCTTTTCAAAGAGGCTCCAGATACGACTTTGTAGCATCTGCACTTCGTCAATTGATCCCCAGTCCAGCCCCTTATTAATCCATGATGTGAGTCGTGATGGAGGGCCAGATCGGAACGCAGGTGTAGCTGCCCACTTGGGACCACGGGGTTCAGTGATGTAAAACCACTCCTGCTGCATAGGTTGGAACTATCCGTGAAGGAGCCTTTTGGCCAAAGAGTATTGGCGAGCTTGCTCACCATAGCATCGCCATACTTTGCTTGCTCCCCGATTACCTTTGGCTTCACATCAAAGGTCTTGAGCCATAAGCCAAAGTGGGGGGATGCGGAGAAAGGCCTCGCACATAACAATGAACGCAGAGATGTGAAGAAGGAGTCCGTAGCTACATCGTGAAAGTCTAGCCCGTAATAGAACATGAGGCCACAGGGGGGGAGGCCGATGCCTTGCCCCTGGAGGAAGTGGGAGATGAATACGACTCTCGCTGGATCTCAGCATGTGAATAACCGGCCCCTCAGCAGGGAGCCTGTGGGGGATTTCCGCGGTCAGGTACCTTGCCGCCCGGAGCTTCGCGCTATCCTCCTCTGTGACAGAGGACGCCGCCCACCGTCCTTGAGGGCTGGGTCTGGATATGACTGGGAGGCTTGAAGTGATTAAGTTGAAACCTGGGTGCTGGAGCTCGAGGTTGGAAAGGTTAAGGAAGACGTAGGCATGGAGGAGAAAGACGGGTATGTGCCCCTTTATAAAGGCGATGAATATCGAACGCCTCCTCATGGGCCTTTAAACTTGCCTATTCCCAAGGAATCATACAAACGGAGCGGTTGGATTACACACGCCCGTATATATGAGAATCCCGCCATAAGGGGACATGATCTCTGCTTCGACAAGACGTGCCAATAAAACCGCATCTTGAAACATGGAGCGGGATGCTAAAAAACAGTTCGAAATAATGACCGGGCAGGGACGTGATGTCACACTACCAAAAGTTGTCAGTACATTGGACTGGTGAAATATTATGCTCTCTATGGTTGTGTGTGGTACTTGTTTTGTAGATCTGGACACGTTTTCTGTGTATGAAGGCTCATTTGGAGTATTTAGAGGAGGAACCCGCCTTGCAATGCCGAAGACAATCTGCGCGCCGGACACATCGTCATTGAAGCTTGGTTTAGGGGCTATAGAGGGAGTCCTGGATTAAGGGGTCCTGGGCGTCCGGGCTATGTAACGTGGGCCGGACTGATGGGCTATGAAGATACAAGATAGAAGACTTCTTCCCTTGTACGGATAGGACTTTCCTTTGCGTGGATGGCAAGCCTGGCGTTCAGATATGTAGATTCTTTCTTTTGTAAACCAACTCTATACAACCCTAGGTCCCTGTGGTCTCTATATAAATCGGTGGGTTTAGTCCGTAGTGGCAATCACAATCATACAAACTAGACATCTAGGGTTTAGTCATTACGATCTCGTGGTAGATCAACTCTTGTAATCCTCATATTCATCAAGATCAATCAAGCAGGAAGTAGGGTATTACCTGCATGAAGAGGGCCCAAACCTGGGTAAACATTGTGTCCCCCGCCTCTTGTTACCATGGACCTGAGACGCACAGTTCGGGACCCCCTACCCGAGATCCGCCGGTTCTGACGCCGACATTGGTTCTTTCATTGAGAGTTCCACTGCATCGTCATCAAAAGGTTCGATGGCTCCATCATTCATCAACAACAACGCTGTCCTGGGGGAGGTTTTTCTCCCCGGCCAGATCTTTGTATTCGGCAGCTTCGCAGTACGGGCCAACTCGCTTGGCCATCTAGAGCAGATCGACAACTACGCCCTAGGTCACCAGATTAGATTTGGAAACCTTGACTATGTCGCTGATATCCGAGGAGACTTGATCTTCCAGGGGTTCATGACCCCAACCTCCGCTCTGGCCTTAGATCCGGAGCGCATCGTCAGGTCTGAAGACAGGATTTCTGAACCTGCTGGACTATCTGCGGCCATTAAGCCCACTACGGGAGAAGCGGAGGACGTAATGTCGCGGGCGACCATCATGAAGCCGGACTCCTCTTCGGACACCGGCTCCAAACCAACGGAGTCAGCATGGCGCGAGCTCGACCAAGGAGTCTCCTTCCCGCCGTACTCCACGGACCCCCTTCTCCCTGGCCAAACCTCGCCTTTAAGCGAGGCTCTGGACTTGATGTGGTCCCTAGTCATTGCAGAAAAGCAACGTCCGAACTATGCCCAGCCCGGACTAGGGGCTGAGATCAGGGAATTTTACGTCCCACCCACCACCCACTTCATAGCCAGTATCAGGGACTTGAATAACATGCTCGATTACGGCTCCGAAGACATCGACGGTATGGACGACGATGCCGGAGAAGAGGAGGCCCGAAACCCGCCATTTACCGGACGCTGGATGGCCACCTCTTCGTATGATGTGTATATGGTGGACACACCCAAAGAAAGTGACTATGATAGCAAGGAAGATCCAGTCGAGGTTAAACCTCCTGAGATACAGCCCAAGCGCCGGCGTCAGCGGCGTCGCTCTAAATCACGCCATGGGAAATACAGCAATACCGGCTGGGAGACAACAACACTCCGGCGGCGCCGAACACCAGGTAAACCCCGTCGAGCCAACTTCCAAACAGGATGATCGGGAAGATGGGCAAGTTAGCCCTGATGAACAGGTCGCCAACGAAGACTCGAAGGATAGTAATTATCTTCCACTCTCCGAGGAGGAGGTGAGCCTCGGCGATGAAGATTTTACCGTGCCTGAGGAACCCCTCGAGCAGGAGCTCTTTAAGCGCCAGCTAATAGCCACGACAAGGAGCCTGAAAAAGAAACAGCCGCAGCTTCAAGCTGATCAAGATCTGCTCAATGAAAGGTGGACTATTGTCCTGGCAGCCGAGGAAGATGGCCTCAAACGCCCAAATTTTTTTTACCCAAAGCGTAAACTGCTACCCCAATTCGATGACGAGGCACTTGAGCCCGTACCATTAGCACGTAACGTGGTGGACCGACCACCGCGTGGCCGGGACAAAACGCCTACTCAAGCCGAACACCAGCCCATGCTACCTCACCATAAAGGTAGAGACACAACAACTCGGGGTTATACATATGACCTGCGATAGGACCTGGAAAATAGAGCAGGTCAGACCAGATCGATCTACGGATCGCAGTGGCGTGCCCTGACGCACGACGACGACTATCTAGCCGGACGTGACAAGCGTAACCATGTCCACGCCGAAAACCGCATACGGATTCAATCCGAGCTACGTCGCGACTTGGCCCGATATAGAGGCGCCGCATACCCCCTCTGCTTTACTGACAAAGTAATGGATCACGGATTCCCAGAAGGGTTTAAACCCGTGAATATCGAATCATATGATGGAACAATAGATCCCGTGGTGTGGATTGAGGATTTTCTTCTCCATATTCATATGGACCGAGGTCATGATCTTCATGCCATCAAATACCTCCCGCTAAAACTCAAGGGACCAGCCCGACACAGGTTGGCAGCTGGGAGGACTTGGAAGATGCGTTCCACGACAACTTCCAAGGCACATATGTCCGGCCTTCGGACGCCGATGACCTTAGTCACTTCATCCAGCAGCCCGGAGAGTCGGCCAGGAAACTCTGGACTAGGTTCTTAATTAAAAAGAACCAAATTGTTGATTGTCCGGACGCCGAAGCCCTTGCGGCCTTCAAATATAGCGTCCGAGATGAATGACTGGCTCGTCACCTCGGCCAGGAAAAACCAAAGTCCATGGAAGCTCTTACAGCACTGATGACCCGCTTTTGCGCGGGAGAAGATAGCTGGCTGGCTCGACGAAACAATAGTACTAGCGATCCTGGCACCTCAGAAGTCAGGGACGGCAATGGAAAGCCACGACACAATAAAAACAAGCGTCAAAGCAACAATGTAGGAACCCAAGACATGGTGGTCAACGCCGGATTCAGTGGTTCCAAATCCGGTTCAACGAAAGAACCCATTCAAGGCAAACAAAGCTGGTCCATCTAGTTCAGACACGATACTGGACCGGCCCTGTCAAATTCATGGCGTCCCTGACAAACCCGCCAACCATACCAACATAAACTGTTGGGTTTTCAAACAAGCCGGCAAGATTAATGCCGAACACAAAGGGAGGGGGCCGCCTAGTGAGTGCGAAGGCGAAGAGACTTGCCAACCAAACACCGGGGGACAAAAGCAATTTTCCTCCGAAGTAAAAACACTAAACATGATATCTGTGATGCATATACCTACAAGGGAGCGCAAGCGCGTAGCCCTAAACGACTACGCCATAAAGCCAGTCGTACCAAAATTTAACCCATGTGCAGGCTGTTCGATCACTTTTGATCGCACTGACCAACCAACAGGTATCTGTCGCAATGGTTCGGCAGCTCTGGTCCTCGACCCAATCATTGATGGATTCCATCTCACACGAGTCCTTCTGGACGGCGGCAGTAGCCTTAATTTGCTCTATCGAGACACTGTTCACAAAATGGGCGTTGATCCCTCAAGGATCAAGCCCACCACAACTACCTTGAAAGGGGTAATACCCGGTGAAGAAGCTCACTATACATGCTCAATCACACTGTAAGTCATCTTCGGCTCGCGGGACATCTTCCGAAGCGAAGCCTTGATCTTCAATATTGTTCTGTTCTGATGTGGATACCATGCACTGCTTGGGCGGACCGCTTTTGCTCGTTTCAATGTCTGGTCCACACGGTGTTATAACGATCAATGGAAACATGGAACACCCCCTCCGTTTAGAAAAGTATACCACGACCATCACAGCCGAAGTACAAAGCGACCTCGTTAAACCGCATACCTCATCGACCAACAAGCCACCGACCTCTACTACATAAGACTGGTCAATTTTAGAGCTGGATTAGCAATTCAGCCTCCGTCGCTTGCCGCATATACCCGCGAACTTCACATCGCGCATGCATAATTATGCACTTAAAAATACCTTGGTCGTCGGTAGAGGCACAATGCAGACAGGCCTACAGCATGGTTCGTCCTCCTACAACTTTTCTCCCTTCCTTTTAACTATTTCTTGTGTTTTGTCATAGATGAATCAAACCCCGTTCTTCCTACGGACCTGTAAGGACTATTACGGAGCCCAGTTTCGTCCAGGCAACCAAAGATTGCTCCTTTTATGGAATCCTCTTCGCTAAGACAAAGGCAGCGCAGACGTGCGACATGAGGTCCAAAAGATTTTTTGTAGGCCAAGCACTCTATTTAAAACCTGGATATAGCCTTTTTACTCAGCCTTCGACCCCTGGCATGTAAAATGACCTTGGTAGGGGTGTTATAATCTGTAAGATTGTGTTCGACGTATCAATCAGATTCCAGTGAACATAATCCGTCTTCTCAGTACTTACTTTTCCTCATAAGAACTGTATTTTACCTCTCCGGTGGTTTCACATACACACCTCCGCACTAATCACCAGGGGCTCGATACGGCAACATATTAGCAGCTAACAAGTCCGAACAGCTCTACAACATACCTCGGCATCACGAGTTCAACATTATATGCATCAGCTCCGAATCATGTCTTTGGTCAATAGTTGGGTTGCCCGGCTCCTGTGCTTACTACCTTACATTCCGTTCTATCGTCTAGGCTAGTAAAGGGAGAACTACTGCGATTGTGCTTCCGGTTCACCTAGTTAAACACGTCAGTAGAGAAAGCCAAAAACTGACTGTCATGATGCAGCGAGAGCTGGTCAACCACTCGACGACTTATCAAAATCTTTTGCGATTTCTTCCGTATAACACGAAGCAGCGTTTTCCTGTCACCAATGTAGCGCAACCGTATTCAGATAACCGCGTATGTACAAGGGGCTATATTGTAGACCCACCATCAAAATCCTATGGCTAAGTGGAGGTGTTAAAACCCTATAGTCTGATTGCCTAGTTCGCCGCACTGACACCTCCTTCGCGGACCAAGACGCTGGGTCAAGTGTAGTAAGGGGGCTGAAGACGAAGACTGGCAAACTTTCATATTATAAAAAACATGGCCGCACATGAGGAAATGCCTTTGAGACAAAAGGCATAAATATAACACAGCCTTAATATATCATAATATTGTTATTACAATTTCGATACATTCACTCGAACATAGTATCCTTCAAGCACCGACCCTCATCAAGCGGCCGCCCTCTAGGACATCCTCAAAATGATGCTCCGGCGTGCGATGGTCCTTGCCCTCGGGTAGACTCTTTGTTGCAACATCTATGGCCTTCATTTTTGCCCTGTACGTCTCGATGCAGGCAAAGGCCATCCGCGCACCTTCAATGCACGCCGACTGCTTACCGACGTCGATATGCGGCACCGCATCAACTAGTGGCTGCACCAAACCGAAATAACTATTTAGAATGGGCTCAGTCGGCCACAGCCAGACCACGACATCCTTAATGGGAGCTCCGGACATCTCGTGGAGCTTGGCCCACTGGGCCATCTGTTCGTTCAGCAACGACGGACGCCTTGGCACGTTGAATTGTGACCAGAAAAGCTTCTCCTCTGCACGTCGCTCTTGCGCTTGGTAAAACTGCGCCGCATCACAGACACTCTTCGGCATGTCCAAGAATGTGTTTGGAGAACTCCACAATCTATTAAGCAGGGCATACTTCGGATTGCCGAATTTAGTGTGTAATAGAAAGGGCTTACCAGCCGCTATCTCCCCAGCTTGCCGTATCTCCTCCCGAGCTGCCCTAGACTCAGACCGTGCCTCTCGCGCCTCTTGCAAAGCCTTTTCGAGTTCGGCTGCCTTGGCTTTGTTATCCTTCTCGAGTGATTTGCATCGGCCTGTGGCATCCTTTAGCTCTCGCACCATGGTAGATATTCTCTCCTCGCACTGGCACCGAGCGGCCTGTTTGGACTTTAACTCAGCAACTGCCTTCTTGGCAGCCACAATTCTCATTCTGGCTTGCTCCTTGGCCGAGGCAAGTTCAGCCTGAAGAGTCTCAACCGCTGCAGCACCATCTGCAGTTATGCATGTCCCAATATATAATTCTCACCTTTGTGCTCATATTATTATACATGCATAAGATGACTGCCCCCAAACATACCTTGTGCCTTATCGAGCCACTTGTTAACAAGAGTAATGTCCTGATCCGCTAGCCCAAGTTTCTGGTTTAAATCTGCAAGTTCCGCAGCTTGGGCGGTCGCCATTGACATAACAACATGTTTTCAACTTAATCATATCATTTCCTAGGAATATCTTTTTGATCCTCTCATCGCCTCCCTGTGGAAGCCGACCAGAGTCTTAGGGGCTACTATCTATACACAGGCGCATTCCGCAAGTAAAGAGTGGTTAAAGATATTATATTGCATACCTCGAATCCTCTTAGTAGGCCCGTGAAGGCTTCATTCAATCCGCTTCTTGCGGACATAATCCTCTCAACTACCATACCCATTATGGTACGATGTTCCTCTAAGACGGACGCATTTTGCAACATGCCCATCAATGTATCCGCCGCTTCCGGATTCCTGGAAACTGCTGCGGGAGCATGAACTCCCTTCAAAGGGATATGTTTACTCGACCCTAGAGTCGTCTCGGCTGTAAACCGGATAGTCCACGGCCTTTATTGTTGGTCCTCGTAGGGGCTGCACACCCCGGACCCATGACGACCGAAGTATCACCTTCGGGCGCTGGCTTCATTGTCCCCCGCACCACTTGCTGACTGGGAGAGATCCTCCGGGACGACACCTTGAGTCGTCCGCCCTAAGGAGCGAGGAAGCCTGTGGAGGTGTCTCGCTTTCCATCACCTCCGGAAGAAGGTTACCCGAGGAGGAGGACTGTTGAGGAAGACTGCGGGCTGGACTGCAGACATATATTTTAGATGTTACCCTTGTAACCTGAAAAGAATGGAATATGTCTAGAACACCCTTGTTCACATACGATTCGGAGAAAGGCTTGTCCTTACGCGGGAACTGTGCGACGACGTGCTCTTTCGAACCCGAACCATGTGACAGGGACATCTTCCCTCTCTTGGGAGCCTCCGCTACCAAATCTTCGGAGGTGGTCCTTTTCTTCTCATGGGGAGAAGGGATATCAGCCTCTTCTTCCCCTTCGTCTTCTATAGAGGGAGTTCCAGTCTCCCCGGACATAGTGTGCGGTGTTCCTTTAGAGTGGAGCCCACCTTTGGCCTTTTTGCTCTCCTCCTTGTCCTCCTTCACCGGCACTTGATACGGCGCCAGGGTCGGCATCCTGGTCAACACAGGATCAGCTGAGTCTTCGGGAATTGGAGCCGAGCACCTAATTCGTTCCGCCTTCTTTATCCAGCCCTGGTCGAAGATAGGTTTCTCAGTATATTGTTACGGGATAATCAACTAAGCTATGTTCAGGAGTCCAGTGCTTACCGAGGTATTCGGATGAGTAAATTACAGAAAACCACCACAATTGGGGACCCTAATTCAGAAAACCGCCAGCATTCAGTTTTTTTTCTTCAAAAAACCACCAACATTGGGGTGACAGTTTTCAGAAAACGCTAATATTGTGATTTAGAGCGTTTGAGTGGATTTCTGACGGGTGGGTCCCTTTGTCAGGTGCCATGTGGCCAGGGCGAGACGGTGGTCATGACACGCCGTTAGACGGCGTTGGTCTAAACCTAACTAGCTCAAACCCTACCACCACTTTCCCCCAAATCGCATCTCGACTCCCCTTGGCTACCCGCGCGTGCTCACATCTCCCCCATGGCTACCGGCGGTGGCGGCGGCGGATGTGCCGGCAACGACCTTAGATTCGTCGAATCCGGTGTCCACTCCGCCCTTCCTCACTCTCCCTCGGCCCTTCCTCTCTCTCCCACAACCCTTCCTCGCTCTCCCACCAGCCCCCTTGCTAGGGTTGCTGGCAATGGTGGATCTTTCACCGGCGGCAGAGAGGAGCTCGACGAGCAAGGCGACAACAAGTTCAATCCGACAACATTTTTTCGTGGGCGGCAGCATCATTGGCCCAAGTCTGGTCAGAAAATCCCGCGCAGAGCCACCACTTCACCTCTGGCCTAGGCGGTGTGGAGTGAGTCTTCTTCGTCTTCCTCTTAACTCTCTAAATTGGCTAGGAATGCTTAGCTCTGTATAATTTTTCGTGTAGTCTATACTTTGCTCTTTGCCAACTGAATTTAGGAATTAGGGTTAACTGAATTGTTCATGTTTATTTGTTCCTGTATGTCTTAGCTATCTTGAGGTGTACTCGATATACATTGTAGTGTTAATTTAAATTATTTTGAACTGAACTACAGTTTAAGTGTAAGTAGTGTTAGCAGAAAATATTTGCAACTAATTTAACTAAAATTAGTGTTAACTGACATTGGAACAGAACCATAGTGTAACTGAATTTGTTTTGACATAAATTACAGTTTAACTGAATTTAGTGTTAAATGAATGTGTTTTGACATGTATTATAGTTTAAATGAATGTAGTTTAACTAAATGCACTATTTTGTGTAAGTAGTGTTAGCAGAAAATATTTGAACTAGTTTAACTGAAATTAGTGTTAACTGACATTTGAACAGAACCATAGTGTAACTGAATTTAGTGTTAACTGAATTTGTTTTGACATAAATTACAGTTTAACTGAATTTAGTGTTAAATGAATTTGTTTTGACATGTATTATAGTTTAAATGAATGTAGTTTAACTGAATGCACTATTAAGTGAACTTGTTTATAAATTGCAGTTTGGATGATGATGAACCATGGGAAGTGAGGTTTCATTTCCAAGGCTGTGACAATCTGGAAAGGAGACTGTATGAGTCAGATATAACATATCTGAATATGTTAGCTATCATTGGGATTTAGGGCTATGATCAGAATGATTCCATGTATTATGTGAAGGAAGATGGTGTAGGAATGTCAAGGATGCAACTAATGAGGAGTGATGAAGATGTTGAAGAGATGCTGGAGTTATATGAGGACAAGATGTGCGTTACTATCACTGTTATGAAAGGTAGAGAGTCTGAGAGGGCAAAATTACAAATTAACATTGGAGATGAGCAGCAAATTCCTATTTCACGCATAGGTTCACCTAAAATATACAATGTAGATGAAGAAGGTGTGCTATATGCAAGTCAGTCAAGTGAAAAAGCAGAACAAGCAGCATGCTCTGCTCCAATTGTCATTGTACACACACAGGACTCATTTGGAGAATATCGTATCAGTCAGGAGAGTTGCAATGTGAGGAAGGGAACAACTATTGCAGAGCTAGATGATTTCCTTAATGAGTTTGCTGACATGCCAGAAGTGCAAGAACATAACATGGAAGAAGATAACATGGAGGAGGAATATCTGATGGATTCTGATAGTGAAGAGGAGCAAGAGGATGAGGATGGAGAGCTACATGTGAAAATTAACGACCTGAATAGGAAGATGGTTTTTGAAGGTGATTCTGAGCCAGAAATTTATTTTGTGAGATTGATGAGGAACAAGAGGGCTTTGTAGAACCAACACCTATGCAGAAATTTCCTATTAGAAGAGGACCCACAACAAGATCTCATTGTAGTTCAGAAGCTAAACTTGAGGAAGACTATGTTCCATTGTCTGATGAGGACATAGAAGATGAATTTGAAACTGATTCAGATAAAGAGGTTGTGTTCTACTGCTCCTCATCTGGCAGGAAGTCAAGGGCAAATAAGAGGAAGGCCAGGAAATGGTATGATGAGAATAGGCTTGCCCCACAGGAGCAAATATGCTTTCACATGTGTTTTACTGATGTTTATCAGTTTAGGAGAGCTTTGGTTAATCTTCATGTCACTCAATGGAGGAACTTCCATTACCATAGGAACAACAAAGACAGGGTAATTGTTGATTGTGTTGAGAAAGACTGCCCCTTCCACATGGTTGCATCTGTTATAGCAAGTTGCAATTAGAGCATACATGTGCTCCAAGTGGTGAGAATTGTAAGATTTCTTCTAGGTATGTGGCCAAAGCTGTTGAGGATAGTTTCAGGACAGATCCAAAAGCAGGAATTGAGACTGTGATAGACAAGACAAAGGAGAAGTTTGGTGTGGAGGTTGGGAAGATGAAGGCTTACAGGGCAAGACAGCAAGCTCTTAGTGTGGTCCAAGGTGATCAGGAAGCACAATATACCAGGATAAGAGACTATCTCTAGGCTGTGCTTGACACTAACCCAGGAAGCAGATGCATTCTGACAACAAGAGTTGTGAAAGAGCATCCAAGCAAAAACCCTAGATTTCATAGGTTGTTCATTTGTTTGGCAGCTCAAAGGGATGGTTTTATCAAAGGATGTAGAACTTTCATAGGTATGTTACTAGTGCAATTCCATATACAAGTGTAACATATTATGGTTTTGTGAAATTTACTATGGTCTTGTGTAATCGTTTTCAGGTCTAGATGGTTGCTTTGTGAAGTTGAACACAGGTCAACAAATCCTAGTTGCTACATGTAAAGATGGAAACAATAACATATTTCCACTAGCTTTTGGTGTAGTTGAGAAAGAAGATACTCCAAGTTGGTGCTGGTTTCTCACTCAACTAAAGATAGCTATTTGTGGAGAATCAGGAGAATTTGGATACTACACAATTATTTCAGACATGCAAAAGTTAATACTGGTGCCTTTATTACTAGTGACTAAATTAGTTCCTTTATTTCATACTTAGAATTACTAGTTGCAAAACATAGTTAGTGACTAAATTAGTGCCTTCATTACTGTCATCAGGGTCTTCTCAATGCAATTGACCAAAATTTTCCAAATTGCCCTCAAAGATACTGTTTAAGACACATTTATGCAAATTTCCAAAGTGCTGGCTTTAGGGGGGATGAACTTAAGAAATATATGGATGCAACTGCTTACTCTTACACTGAAAATGGGTTTAAGTTAGCAATGGAAGAGATTGGAAAGGAGAGTGAGGATGCATGGTTGTGGCCCAAGGCAATTCCTGTTGATACATGGGCTAGGCACGCCATGGACACAAATTGTATGACTGACCTAGTAGTCAACAACATCATTGAGGTGTTCAATAGGATGGTTTCGGATATTAGGGGAAAACCCATTAAAACAATGGTTGAAGGTGCTAGGAGCAAACTGATGGTCAACCTCAATGAGAAAAGGATTGGAGGGCAGACTGCCAGATGGGAAATTACCCCAACATATGCAGAGATGCTAGAAGAGGCTAAGGAATGGGCTAGGAATTGCAAGTCCATGACGGCAGGCCCAGATCTATTCCAGGTCAACAGTGGTGAGAAGTCTTATGCTGTCAACTTGAAAGATTGGACCTGTGGTTGTAGGAAATGGGATATGACAGGTGTACCATGTAACCATGCTGTGTCTGCCATATACAAATCAAAACAGCAACCTGAGGATTTTGTGCATAAATTCTTCAAGAAACCAATGTATGTTGCAGCATACAAACCAATGATCTACCCTGTTCCAGGTCCTGATCTTTGGAAAAGAACTGATACAAGAGACATTGATCCACCTGTGTTTCATAGAAAGAAGGGTAGAAAACAGACCCAGAGAAGGAAGGGCCAATTTGAGGTGCCAAAACCCAAGGACACATCTAGGGTAGGAACAATTACATGTAGTAATTGTGGAAGGCAGGGACATAGGTACACAAACTGCCATGATGCTCTAAAGCCAACACTTGCTGCTAGGAAAAACAAGCACAAGGTACATTTACATTTTTGCACTTTAAATTTCTGCACTGTACATTTATGCACAAAATCTCTTTTTGATACATAGGGCTGGAACTATTTTGTTTCAGGAAAATAGGGCTGCTCCAAGAGCTACAGCAGGAACTTCAGCAGCTCCTACTCATACTCCAACAACTGCTCCAACACCTACTGCTAGGAAAAACAAGCACAAGGTACATTTACATTTCTGCACTGTACATTTCTGCACAAAATCTATTTTTGATACATAGGGCTGGAACTATTTTCTTTCAGGGAAATATGGCTGCTCCAAGAGCTGCAGCAGGAACTTCAGCAGCTGCTCAAACACCACCTCCAGCAGCTGCTCCAAGAGCTACTCCATCTTCTTCCAACACAATTTCCACATCAAGGGCTTCTGCTGCTCCAAGATCTGCAGCTCCAAGAGGAAGGGCTTCTTCTGCTCCAAGGACTACACCAGCACCGAGGTCTTCATTTGCTCCTCCAAGGACTTCCACTGATCACAGGGCTGGAAGTTCTTCAGCTGCAGGTAGAAGGGTCACCAAGAGGCCAAACAGGCTCAAGGATTATTTCTATGCTAGTGGTAATTAGCTGTGTAATGCACCCTAGTTGATGGACCAACCAAGGAGTCATTTTGCCAAAAAACTGAGTACTCCAAAAAAACTATGTCATTTTGCAACTTGTTGTGCCTGTTGCTTTGTGGCTGTTGAACTCATTATGGATGAGGATTGCCATGTGGAACTTTTTTTCTGGCTGTGTAATGAACACTTGGATGATGTGTCCTGGATGATGTTATATTATGCTACTGTTGAGCATTGCCATGTTGAACTTGTTTATCATGATGAATTTTATGATGATGTGTCTGGCTTTCATGATTGGCATGATGAATTTTATTTGTCATGATGAAGTTTATATGTACTAGATGAACTATTATTTTGTCCTCGAGTGGTTTGTCGAGAGGCTAGGTTCAACCAAACGAGTCATTTTGTCATCGAGTGGTTTGTCGATAGGCTAGGTTCAACAAAGGAGTCATTTTGTCCTCGAGTGCTTTGTCGAGAGGCTAGGTTCAATCAAAAGAGACATTTGTGTCCTCGAGTGGTTTGTGGAGAGGCTAGGTTCAACCAAAAGAGGCATATTTGTCCTCGAGTGGTTTGTCGAGAGGCTAGGTTCAACCAAAAGAGGCATTTTTTGTCCTCGAGTGGTTTGTCGAGAGGCTAGGTTCAACCAAAAGAGGCATTTTTGTTGTCGAGAGGCTAGGTTCAACCAGAATAGGCATATTTGTCCTCGAGTAGTTTGTCGAGAGGCTAGGTTCAACCAAAGGAGTCATTTTGTCCTCGAGTGATTTATCGAGAGGCTAGGTTCAACCAAAAGAGTGATTTTGTCATCGACAGGGTTATCGAGAGGCTAGGTTCAACCAAAAGAGTGATTTTGTCATCATTTCTCAACTTCAAAGTGCACATCATAATTGTTTTGATATCAATGCTGATTTTTTCATCATTTATCATACATGATTTTTTTCATAATTAAATCAATGGAAAACACATTTCATTCCAACCAACATCATAACTGTTATGCTATCACAGCAACATATTTCATTCCAACCAACATGATAATTCCAAACATTAGTAGCCACAACCATACATGATATAGGTTCACATACTACAACCCACACATTGTTCTTGCTTCTAACATTAGTAGCCACCACAACCATAAATAATACATAATACATAAACCCAACATTTAATCATCACAAATTTCCTTGATTCTATTGATCTTACTCTTGTTCTGCTCCCCATCCTTCAACAAATCAGCTATGATGTACTCCAGCCTTTTCTTCTCTTGCTTCAGCTCTGCCAGACCTTGATCTGCTACAGCCTTCTTCCAATTGGTGATCAGTTCATCATTGCTCTTCTTAATAACTTGAAGTGCTAGCTTTAGATCCATATTCTCTTTCTCAAGCCTAGCCTTCTCTTCCTGGGCATCAACTACAGCTTTCTCAACGTCACTATCCTGCATAATCTTCTCATAGTTCTCCCTCATCACATTCTTGTGAAATGTTGCAAACTAGCTTATTTCCTTTATATGGGTGTGATGCTTCTCTTGTATTAACTTCTTTTCTTCTTCCAGCTTCAATATCACCTTCTCTTTACTTTCAATCACTGTGTTGCTCTGGTCATACATATCCCAAATCTTGCGCAATGCATTCTGCATAGGTTCTGGCCATTCTGCATTAATCCACTGCACCAGACCGCAATTGTCGCCGTCCTGGATTAATTTTTTTGCAAAAATAGTAAAGACTAAGTACAATTGAACAGGAACTAAGCACTTAAATGTTCTAATTATCAAATGCTGAATTTTAATGGATTTGTAACAAGCTGTACACTCTGTTCATAAATACCAAACAGCACATACATACGAACAGCACATACACTCTGTTCTTAAATTACACCTAGTAGAAAATTGTTCAATGGCATAGAAAGGATCAGCACGAACCTCATTACCACATCCGTAAAACCTACGGCCAGTGTTCACGCCTTGGAATACAACACCCCTATGCACCGGCAAGTTGTGACTGCACATCGGTCCTTCGGCAACAATGCCACACCACTCTGGGTCAAAAATGGTATGTGGAACCTAGAAGGGTTCACATAGAGTACATCCTCAAATCCCAGATCAAATGGGTCAAAAATAACCTCAAATGGAGTACAGATCAAAGAAAACCTAACCCTAATTGAGAAAGACGATGAACTCACATAGGATTCATCCGCGTGCGAGATGAAAAGGGGGGAAACAGACTCCTCGCTGCTGGTTTCGCCGTCCTTCCAGGAGACCATGGCTGCAGTGGTCGGCGGCGGGGGCACGGGCGGTCGGCGGCGAGGGGACGGGCGGCGGCGATAGAGACCTGCAAGAGAGCGAGCAAATGGACGAGTGGGTTGGGTTCGAGATGGTTAGGTTTAGACCGACGCAGTCTAACGGTGCATCACGGCCGTCATCTCGCCCTGGACATGTGGCACCTGACAAAGGGACCCACCCCTCAGAAATCCACTCAAACGCTCTAAATCACGGTATCAGCGTTTGTTGAAAACTGTCTGCCCAATGTTGGTGGTTTTTTGAAAAAAAACCTGAATTGTGGCGGGTTTCTGAATTAGGGTCCCCAATTGTGGTGGTTTTTTGCAATTTACACTATCCGGATGGTTGCAGTCGAGGCGATGTCCTCGGTTGTATCCGGCCACTTCTTTCGGGTCCCGAAGAATAGCTTCCACGCCGCTTTATGCGTTGGGCCGAAGAAGTGCTGAAGGGTCCGTGGTCCTTCCAGATTGAACTCCCACATGCGGAGAGGCCGTGTTTGGCACGGCAGGATCCAGCGGACTAGCATTACCAGGATCACATTGATAAGGCCGGTGTCCTTTTCAAGGAGGCACCGAATACGACTTTGTAGTGTCTGCACTTTGTCAATTGATCCCCAGTCCAACCCCTTATTAATCCATGATGTGAGTCGTAATGGAGGGCCAGATCGGAGCGCAGGTGTCGCTGCCCACTTGGTACCACAGGGTTCAGTGATGTAAAACCACTCCCGCTGCCATAGGTTGGAAGTTTCCGTGAAGGAGCCTCTTGGCCAAAGAGTATTGGCGAGCTTACTCACCATAGCACCGCCACACTCCGCTTGCTCCCCGACTACCTTCGGCTTCACATTAAAGGTCTTGAGCCATAAGCCGAAGTGGGGGGAATGCGGAGAAGGGCCTTGCACATAACAATGAACGCCGAGATGTGAAGAAAGGAGTCTGGAGCTAGATCGTGAAAGTCTAGCTCGTAATAGAACATGATGCCACGAACGAAGTGGTGGAGAGCGAACCCTAGACCCCGGAGGAAGTGGGAGATGAATATGCGACTCTCTCACCGGATCTCGGTGCAGGAATAACCTGCCCCTTAGTAGGGAGCCTGTGGGGGATTTCCGCGGTCAAGTACCTCGCCGCCCGGAGCATCGCGATATCCTCCTCTGTGACAGAGGAGGCCGCCCACCGGCTTTGAGGGCTGCTCCCGGACATGACCGGGAGGCTTGAAGCAATTAAGTTGGAACCTGGGTGCTGGAGCTCTAGATTGGAAAGCTTAAGGAAGAGGTAGGTGGGGAGGAGAAAGACGGTTCTGTGCCCCTTTATAATGGAGATGAATATCGAATGCCTCCTCATGGGCCTTTGAACTTGCCTATTCCCAAGGAATTGTACAAACGGAGCGACTGGATTACCCACGTCTGTATTTATGAGAATCCCACAATAAGGGGACACGATCTCTGCTTCGACAAGACGTTCCAATAAAACCTCATCTTGAAACATGGAGCGGGAGGCTAAAAACGGTTCGAAATAATGACCGGGCAGGGACGTGATGTCACGCTACAAAAAGTTGTCAGTACATGGAATATTATGCTCTCTACGGTTGTGTGTGGCACTTATTTTGCAAAGCGGGGCACGTTTTCTGTGTTCGAAGGCTGCTTTGGAGTATTCGGAGGAGGAACCAACCTTGCAATGCCGAAGACAATCTGCGTGCCGGACACATCGTCATTGAAGCCTGGTTCAGGGTCTACTAAGGGAGTCCTGGATTAAGGGGTCCTCAAGCGTCCGGTCTACGGAACGTCGGTCGGACTAATGGGATATGAAGATACAAGACAGAAGACTTCTTCCCGTGTCCGGATGGGACTCTCCTTTGTGTGGATGGCAAGCCTGGCATTCGGATATGTAGATTCCTTCTTCTGTAAACTGACTCTGTACAACCCTAGGTCCCTTCGCTGTCTATATAAACCAGAGGGTTTAGTCCGTAGGGGCAATCACAATCATACATACTAGACATCTAGGGTTTAGTCATTACGATCTCGTGGTAGATCAACTCTTGTAATCCTCATATTCATCAAAGATCAATCAAGCAGGAAGTAGGGTATTACCTCCATCAAGAGGGCCCGAACCTGGGTAAAAATCGTGTCCCCCGCCTCCTGTTAACATCGACCTTAGACACACAGTTCGGGACGACCTACCCGAGATCCGCTGGTTTTGACACCGACATTGGTGCTTTCATAGGTCAGTTGGTTAGTGATGATGACATATACCTAGGGTAGGACAATAGACCTGATCTAAGTACCCTACTCAAGGATACTTCCTTACAATCAAGGACATTCAAAGAACAGCAGGATCTATCGATTGAAATCACCACAAGATGCAACCCACACGACTGAGAATTCACTCGGTTAGCCCAATTCCATTCGACCAAGATATGTTCACTCGACCATACCAGAAATCACTCGGAGAATATAAGATCTAAGGTCACCCTGAATAACAATGGTCGGGCATTCACTCCTTAGTCTTAATGATCATTTACATGCCTTTATTGTTGGCGTTACCAGTAACGCCCTATCTTTATGTACATTGAACCTTGTGTAACTGAGGGCCGGAGAGGTCTGGCGAACTCTATATAAGCCACCCCCCTCCTCAGGCACAAGGTTTCACACTGCTTGTAACTTCACGGATAATCCAATCGACCAAGCCTCCGGGCACCGAGACGTAGGGCTGTTACTTCCTCCGCGAAGGGCCTGAACTCGTAAATCTTGCATGCACAACTCCACCATAGCTAGGATCTTGCCTCTCCATACATACCCCCTATTCTGCTGTTAGACTTAGAACCACGACAGTTGGCGCCCATCGTGGGGCAGGTGTCTTAGCAACTTTCGGTGAGGTTGCATTTTTCTGATTCCCATCATCATGTCTTCCGGCAATGGTTTGGCCGAGGGCCGCGAGATCCGTCTCGGTGCGCTCGTTTTCGTCGCCGACGACTCCGCCTGGCTCTAGGAGGCCCCTCTAGACATTGAGGCGCTCCCTGTCCATGGGTCGACACACTTTTCACGCATGCGTTCATGGCATCCTCCTGTGGCAGCCGTCAACTCAGTATCGGTCGGCTCATGTAGTGTCTTCGCTCCCCACTGTGCGCCCTCACAAACGATCTGGGCGGTCGCGGCTTCAGCGGAGGGTGAAGCACGCGGTGGCATGCCAGTCGCCCCCCAGGTCATGGCAATCGAGCCCGACGAAACTATATACGGCCTGTTCGATCTGTCGACTGGCTCTGTCGAGACCCTGTCCAAGTGCAACAGTAGTGACCCTGCGGCAGAAGTCCTAATGGTCAACACGCCGCGTAGCCCGCCTAGTTTTCCTCACATCGACGGAGGAACTTCGCCGCCGCAACATGGAGGTACTCCACACGCAAATCGTCGGAGAAACCTCCGACGCTCGGGCCTTGGAGGCGGCGCGCCTAGCCACTTTGGCTAAGCGCACTCGACTGGAGAACCTTCAACATAGACTCGACAAGCGCGCTCGGCGCAAGATCCCTGAGTCCAGTCGACGGCAACGACAACTGTTTCCGTCTGAACCACATGTATACCGCACTCCAATTCAGAATCTTACAGCCGCTGCCCATATAGCGGAGTCCATCCAGTCGTCCCAGTCGAAGGTTGGGAGAGGCTTGATGCAAATCAGAGCGTTGCTATGAGCAGCATGAGAGCAGAACACAGCGGTATCTCAGTCGCGCGTAGCAGATCTGTGATGGCTGACATGGTTCAGTCGGCCCACATCCGAAGATTGCATCTACGGTGTGAGGGACGTGGGCACCACCAGGATCAGTACGTGGGTCGGAACCACGAGCAGTATGATCACCGACTCGGCCATGATGACCGCCGTTGGATGCTCACGCCTCCTCTGAGGAGTGGGTCATATGTGCCCCGACAATATGATGGCAGGCGCCCGCACAGTGGTGAACTAGGAGTACCAGTCGACCCAAGGGGGCTAGGTTTCGATGCGAGATCGATCCTCGTTCGAGGTCTGGTCGACAGGAACAGAGCACACAGAGAGGGTCTCGACAGAGATCGCCTGATTGGTAGCAGAGTTTATGTTTCCGGTCCAGAGTGTTTCAGCAGAGCCATCAGGGCTGCAGAGATTCCTCCCAACTTCAGGCTGGCGACTGGAGTTAGGAGGTTCACTTGTGAGTCTAAGCCTGACACTTGTCTTGAGGATTACCGAGTGGCTGTACAAATTGGTGATGTCAATGACGAGGTGGCCGTGAAGCATCTTCCTCTGATGTTGGAAGGTTTCGCTAGAGCATAGCTGAATCAGTTGGCCCCAGGCAGTATATTCAGTTGGGAGGAGCTAGCTCGAGTGTTTGCCACAACTTTTGAGGGTACTTGCAAACGACCAGCAGGGTTGACAGAGTTGCAACATTGTGTACAAAAGCCGAATGAGACTCTGAGAGATTACATTCAGAGGTGGACCACTTTGCATCACACAGTGGAAAATGTATCTCAACATCAAGCAGTTTGCACCTTCAAGGCGGGCATTCAGTATCGAGAGCTTCACCTAAAATTCGGTCGGATAGGAGATATGCTGACTTGGGTGATGGAAATAGCCACTCGGTGCGCTAATGGAGAAGAAGAGGATCGACTCCGAAGTGGAAAGGGAAAACCAGTCGGCCAGGACACTGGTGGGTGGTAATTCGAATCGGAAACAGAAACGCAAAGCTGAGCTTGCAGGACTTGGTGAAACTACAACAGTGATCCAATGAATGTTTAAAGGAAAACCTAAGGGGCCCTGGACCCCCAAGAAAGTGAAAGATCAAGCAGGGAATGATGTGTTGGATTTGCCATGTCACATTCACACCAAGAAAGATGAAGAGGGAAATCTGATTTATCCCAAGCATACCACTCGATAGTGTCGACTCCTTATTCATCAATTCCGAGAGAAACAACCCAGTGAGAAAGAGAAGGAGTCTGATAAGGATGAGGATAAAGAGGAGGATGATGGTTTCCCCAATGGCACTCGACTAACCAAAGTGTTGATGGATGGTGGCAGTGGTCTGAATATTCTTTACACTGAATCCCTTAAGGGGATGGGCATTCTGATGACCAAGCTTAGTGAGAGGAACATGAGCTTCCACAGTGTTATCCCTGGAAAGAAAGATGAATCACTCAGTTAGATCACTCTTGACATGGTTTTCGGTGATTCGAAGAATTGCCGTAAGGAAAAGTTGACATTTGAAGTGGTAGATTTTCAAAGTGCTTGCCATGCTATTCTGGGCAAGCCTGCATATGCTCGTTTTATGGCTCGACCGTGCTATTCTGGTCCTAGAGGTGTGATCACAGTTATTGGTAATCAGCAGAAAGCAGAAGAGTGCCTTCAGAAGGGCTAAAAAATTGCTGATGAATAGATGGCAGCAGTTGAAATGCAGGAATACCAGAAGAATGCAGATCCAAGTGATTTGCTGCAGGTTAAGAAGCCTGCCTCATAGACTGCATTTTAGTCGGCCAGCGAAAGAAAGTCGGTTCATATTCACCTGACTGATCCCAATGCTGCTCCGACTCATATCTCAGCAACGCTCGACAACAAATAGGAAGAAGGGCTCATCCAGTTCCTCCATGAGAACTGGGACATCTTTGCATGGAAACCTTCTTACATGCCAGGTGTGCGCAGGGAGCTGGCTGAGCACCCTTTGCGAGTCGACCCGAAGGTAAAACCAGTAAAAGAGCATCTCCGGCGGTCCGCCGTGCAGAAGAGAAAGGCATTGGCGAGGAAGTAGCTCAGCTTCTGGCAGTTGAGTTCATCCGAGAGATTTACCACTCCGAGTGGCTCGCCAATGTCGTCATGGTTCCTAAGAAAGACGAGTCACTCAGTTTGTGTATTGACTTAAAGCATATCAATCGGGCCTGCACAAAGGATCACTCCCCTCTTCCTCGCATCTATCAGATAGTCGACTCGACTGCAGGATGTGAGCGGTTGTCTTTCCTGGATGCATATTCCGGGTACCATCTGATCCGACTGTATGGACCCGACGAAATAAAAACAACTTTTATCACCCTGTTAAGGTGCTTTTGCTATGTCACTAGGCCCTTTGGTCTCAAGAATGCTGGTGCCACATTCATGCGCATGATATAGAAGTGCCTGCTCACTCAAATCAGTCGGAATGTGGAAGCATACATGGATGACATCATGGTTAAGTCACGCAAAGGTTCTGACCTATTGACTGATCTCGCTGAAACCTTGGCCAATCTAACGAGATATGATATCAAGCTTAAACCGTCGAAGTGTACGTTCGGAGTTCTAGGTTGCAAGTTACTCGGTTTTCTCGTTTTCGAATGTGCGATCGATGCAAACCCAGAGTAGGTTGGTGCAATCCTCTGAATGAAATGCCCCGTGCGTGTACACGACGTTCAGAAGCTTGCTGGTTGTTTGGCCGCTTTGAGTCGATTCATCTCCCATCTCGGTGAAAAGGCATTGCCTCTTTACCGACTGATGAAGAAATGTGACAAGTTCGAGTGGACTCCTGAAGCTGACGCAGCTTTTGCAGAGCTCAAAACCCTGCTTTCCACCCAGTCGGTGCTTGTTGCTCCAATCAGCAATTGGCCTCTACTGCTTTATATTGCAGTCACTTTACAAGTTGTCAATACAGTACTCATGGTCGAGCAGGAAGAAGAAGGCAAGGCCTACAAAGTTCAACATCTAGTGTATTATATTTTTGAAGTTTTAACCCCATCCAAGGAGAGATATCCACATTATCAGAAGCTTGTCTACGAGATTTACTTGAACACAAAGGTTGCGCATTACTTCTCAAATCATTCAATTACAGTCGTCAGCGACGCTCCATTGTTAGAATTTTTGAATAATAGAGATGCAACTGGTCGAGTAGATAAATGGGCGATTGAGCTCCTCCCGCCGGATATCAAGTTTGAGGCAAAGAAAGCAATCAAATCCCAGGCAATAGCAGATTTTCTCGTCGAGCGGATTGGACAACAGTTGTCGTCTCAGATTCAGTCAGAACATTGGACTATGTTCGTTGACGGGTCCAAGATGTTAAATGGTTCAGGTGCTGGGGTAGTCCTAGTATCCCCGTGAGGCGACAAGCTCAGTTATGTTCTCCAGATTCATTTTGACTCCTCCAACAATGAAGCTGAATATGAGGCACTTTTGTACGGGTTGCGTATGGCCATTTCACTCAGCGTTCGGCGCCTAATGGTCTAAGGCGATTCAGATTTGGTGGTCAATTAGGTGATGAAGGCATGGGACATTAGGTGTCTAGCTATGACTGGTTATTGCAATGCAGTGAGGAAATTGGAAAAGAAGTTTGAAGGGTTAGAGCTTAACCATATAGCCCGACTGAAGAACGAGGCAGCTGATGACCTGGCAAAGATAGGGTCCAAGAGGGAGCTAGTCCCTAGTAATGCGTTTTTGGAACATGTTCATACACCTTCTGTACTAGAGGATCCCTTCACAGAAGAGCCCCCATAGCCTAAGAGCCCTACAAATCCGATTGAAGTTGAAATCCTAGCCATGGTCGACTTGATCATGGAAGTTTTGGTCATCATTCCTGATTGGACAGTGCCATACATTTCATATATTCTCAGGAAAGAACTCCTAGAGGATGAAGAAGAGGCTCGTCAGATCGTCTGTCGATCTAAAGCCTTTACTGTGATGGGTGGAAAACTTTACAAAGAGAGTGTTATCGGAGTCAGCCAGAAATGCATCACGTCAGAAGAAGGCCGAATGATCCTTAATGATATCCACTCGGGAACCTGTGGTCACCATGCGTCCTCTCGGACCATCGTGGCCAAAGCATACCAAGCCGGGTTTTACTGGCCACATGCTAATGAGATGGCAAAGGAAATAGTCGACAAGTGTGAGGGCTGCCAGTTCTACTCCAACATGTCCCACAGACCTGCTTCAGCCTTGAAGTCCATTCCACTCGTCTGGCGATTTGCAGTTTGGGGATTAGATATGGTCGGACCTTTGAGGACTGGCAGGAGTGGCTTCACCCATGTGCTTGTAGTAGTTGAGAGGTTCACTAAATGGATTGAAGCTAAACCAATCAAAAAAAAATCAAAGCAAGTACTGCTGCCACCTTCATCAAAGAATTAACATTCAGATATGGAGTTCCGCACATCATCATCACAGATAATGGGTCAAACCTTGATTCAGATGAGTTCAGAGCCTTCTGCGCTTCCCAAGGTACTCGGGTTGACTATGCCTCAGTCGCTCGCCCACAATCGAATGGACAAGCAGAAAGGGCAAACGGTTTGATCCTCAAAGGGCTGAAACCCGTTGATGCGCGACCTCAAGCATGCAACAGGTGCTTGGGTTGTGCTACCATCAGTACTTTAGGGATTGTGAACAACTCCAAATCGGTCGACTGGTCGAAGTCCGTTCTTCCTAGTCTATGCGGCTGAAGCTGTGCTTCCGAGTGATTTACTTCATAATGCACCCCGAGTGGAACTTTTCTTAGAAGCTGAAGCAGAACAAGCTCGGCAAGATGATGTTGATCTTCTGGAAGAGGAAAGAGAGATGGACCGAATCCGGTCGACCATTTATTAGCAAGACCTATGTCGATTCCGTGCTAGAAACGTGAGAGGTCGAGCATTCCAAGAGGGAGACTTGGTTCTCTGAGTGGAGCAGCAATGACCGCACAAGCTTGCTCCCGCGTGGGAAGGCCCCTTCATCATCACCAAGGTGCTCCACAACGGGGCATATCACCTCTACAATCTGGAGCACAATAAAGATGAGCCATGTGCTTGGAATGCAGAGTTACTCTGCCGTTTCTATACTTAAGCACTCAGACTGTTGAGATGTAGTAAGAAGTACCTTTTTAGTTTGTTTATCAAAGACACAGTTTTACAGTCTTCTAAATGATTGTCGTTTCTTATAAATGTGTTTAAAATCCCCTAGTGGGTAGCTTAGCTGCGAATCCGTTTTGCCTAAGTTTGAAACCATTCCACCGAGTGAAGTGTAAACCTCTCACTCGGTGGCTTAGCCGCGAGTCCATTTCGCCTAAGTTCTAAAAATTCCACCGAGTGAAGAGTAAACCTCTTAGTCGGGGGCTTAGCTGCGAATCCGTTTCGCCTAAGTTCAAAAATTCCCACCGAGTGAAGAGAAACCCTCTCACTCGGGGGCTTAGCTGCAGTTCAGTACTTGCCTAAGTTCAAAAAATCCCACCGAGTGAAGAGCATCCCTCTCACTCGGGGGCTTAGCTGCAGTCCAATACTCGCCTAAGTTCAAAAAATCCCACCGAGTGAAGAGCAACCCTCTCACTCGGGGGCTTAGCTGCAGTCCAGTACTCGCCTAAGTTTGAAAAATCCCATCGAGTGAAGAGCAACCCTCTCACTCCGGGGCTTAGGTGCAGTGCAGTACTCGCCTAAGTTCAAAAAATCCCATCGAGTGAAGAGCAATCCTCTCACTCGGGGGATTAGCTACAGTTCAGTACTCGCCTAAGTTCAAAAAATTCAACCGAGTGAAGAGCAACCCTGTCACTCGGGGGCTTAGCTGTAGTTCAGTACTCGCCTAAGTTTAAAAAATCCCACCGAGTGAAGAACAACCCTCTCACTCGGGGGCTTAGCTACAGTCCAGTACTTGCCTAAGTTCAAAAAATCCCACCGAGTGCAGAGCAACCCTCTCACTCGGGGGCTTAGCTGCAGTCCAGTACTCGCCTAAGTTGAAAACACGTTCCGAGTGAAGAATGATCTTCCCGCTCGGGGACTTGGCAATACGCTCCATCCTAGTCCACGAGGATGACAAGGTGCAGGTCGACTACGACCTTCTCCTCAGAGCTGCGCCATAAATACAATATGTGCGTCATCCTGACCCGCAAGGATGATGAGGTGCAGGTCGACTGCGACCTTCTCCTCAGAGCAGCGCCATAAATACAATGTGTGCTCCATCCCGATCCGCAAGGACAACGAGGTGCAGGTCATCCGTGACCCTCGCCTAAGTATAGTGTCATAAAAACAAAAGACTGTTCCGAGTGAAGAAAAAAGATCCACTCGAAAGCAAACACGAGCATATTCAAAGAAAGGCTAAGTTTAAGATAAATCCCATGGGGTTCCAGACCGCTGATTAAAGTACTCGGGCATCAGACCCGAAGGAGTTTAACGGTTACAAAACCACTCGGCATACCGAGGCAAATTTAATCGGATCATAAAAGTTTGTTCACTCCGCAGGAGGAGGACTAGCAGGCTTGACAACTCATCCAAGTCGATTCCATCTGCAATACGAGTGGCTGCAGCAATATAAGTCTCCATGAAGGACTGGAAGTCAAGCCTCTTGGTGGTGGCAACCTTGATCGCTGCCAACTTCTCTTCTTTGGCTCCCTTGCAGTGGATGTCAACCAGAGACAGAGCCACATCAGCACCACACCGGGCAGAAGAGTTCTTCCATTCCTGCACTCGAGCAGGGATCTCATTGAGTCGAGTCATCAGAGACTCGAGGTCATTCTGGAGCGTCGCCCTTGGCTAGAGCACTGTGTCAATTCGCGACACCGCAACCTTCAGCCGAGCAAGGTAGTCGACAACGCCAGCAACATGAGATACCAGTCGGAGCACATTCATGGTGGCTTCGTCCTTAACATGAGAGAGGATGGGGTGCAAGCTTGTCTCAATTCGCCCAGTCTCTTCCTTGAAGTTCTGACAGAATTCTGCACACGCAATAAAACGATGAGTCAACAACTATGTAATGAGTCGACAACAACAAGTCGTCGGACAAGGAAAAGCACCTTCAACCATAACGAATAACTTCTTGGCAAGCCCTCCTAGATAATTCTCCAGCTCGTCTCTCTTTCGGGCGATGTCTTCCACTTTGTCGGTCAGGGTCCGTTTGTCCTTCTTTAGTCGAGTCGCCTCCTTGTTGGCTTCATCAAGGGCAACCTTCAGCTTGGTGTTCTCTTCCTCCAGTTTACCGACTGAGGCCAGCTTCTGGTCGACAAGTGCAGCTTTCTCTTCTGCTGTTTTCTGTGCGGCTACAAGGTCCAGATCCTTCTTTGCCAAAGCCTGGTTCACCGTTTCTGAAAGAGATAACACTCGGTTCAGAGGAAGGAAATAACAATCGGTTCAGAAAAGAGTCAGCCGACAAGTTTTTCATACCCGCAGCATCATCCTTAGCCTTCTGCAAATTCGTCGAGGCTAACTCTAGATCTGCTCAATAAAGTAACAAATTCAAAGAGTTGTAAGACTACAGCCGTATCAAACATTCGACGGTAGTCTCGCGGACTACACCCAGTGTGTGCACTCAGCGTGCCCCCACTGGTTCGACTTTCCAAATTGACTGGGTCCTTAAAGTCGAAAAAAGAGAGACGAAAGTTAATACATGTTTTCAGACCATAGCTGACCGCTCGCAGTCGACTAAGGTCTCGGGGACTACACCCAGTAGGTGCCCTAAGCGTGCCCCCACTGGCTCAGGTTCCAATCGACATGATCTTCTCAAACCGAGTGGAAAAGTTCTGATAAAGACCCCCAGTGAATCAAACATTCGACGACGGCCTCGGGGACTACACCCAGTGCGTGCACTCAGCGTGCCCCCACTAATTCCAAGATACAATCGACACTACCTAGTCGAATCAAGTGGAAAAACTATTTAGCAGAAATTGAAACACCCAGTGGGTGTATAGATGCAAAATGCAGACTGGCAAGTAGAAGCATAATAAAGGTTTTTCAGGTAGCATATCCTAACAGAACAAGCGACAAGCTAGAAGATCAGTCGGAAATCAACTAACCTGGACATTGGCCTGGAGTGCTGAGCTGGTGTCACAAGCAGCCTGACCAGCCTCGCGAACCACTTTCATCTGCTCCATCATAATGCATGCCTGGCATATACCTTCCTTGGTAGCACTCACTTGGTCCTCTGGGACATGATGGGCAGTGAAAAGTGAAGATGATTGATCAGTTGGAGCCTGTGCAGTCGATGCTGAATGTTGTGCACTTGACAATGGAACGACAAAAGTAACAGAAGCCCGGTTGGCGTCTCCGGACTGCTGAACCGCAGGTTCCGTCAGTGGCGTCGACTGGGGCGTCTTACTAGTTGATGTCTTCTTGCCTGAAGTCCTGCCCCTCCTTCTCGTGGGCCTCAGTGGTGCATCCTCGTCGTCGTCTGGAAGTTCAATAACATTTGGCGGAGCTGCAAAAGATGCAATCGCAAGAGATCAGTCGACCATCAAAATGGCTGATAAAGTAAAAGATAAAATGACAAGAGTTGCACCCGCATTGGAAGTGACTGCACCCTCCATATCTTCATCTTCATCATCTTTATAAACAGAAGTCCGAGAAGTAGCATGACTGCAGATTTAAAACTCACTCGGTCAAGAACAGAGAAATGAGTCGACCAAAGAGCAAGTCGTGCCAAACTAAGAAGTTAAATTCAAGGATTACCCAGAAGCAATGGGTACAACCACTTTGATTTTGGGTAAGGCCTTCTGTGGTTTTTGCGGGACAACTTTGGGATGCTGCGGAGCCTTCTCAGTCAGCACAGGAGAAGACATCTGAGTGCGCTTTGAAGACTGCCCAGTCGGTGCATTTGCTTTGCCACGGATGCTGGCTGGGTCATGGGTATGCTTGGATCGCCTTTCTGTGCGGGGAGGAGAGTCGACCTCCTCACCATCCCTCAAGTCGTCACTCTCCTCGTCCGCCCCTCCGTCAGATTGCAAGTTGGCGCTTTCTCTTCCGCTCACCTCTCACTCCTAATCCTGCTCCTGCACCTGCATTGAATACATCTCAGTGTAGATCTGCAAGACAACAAGTTCAACAAATGGCAGTCAGTTTACAAGAACAATTACACGATGGATCAAAAAGACACTCAGAAATAAAGAATCGAACCTTGTCTGTCTCATAAGTATTGTCGAGTGAAGGAACCCTCCTAGACCCCCTGGGGTTGTCTTTGTTGCCGCTGATGCCCCGCAGCCACTGCACCACCATCTCCTCGTCATCTTCTTCTGGGTGAATGCGAGTGGAGTCGTCAATGCCCGAGTACAGCTACATTGGATGATCACAGGCTTGAACCGGCTGGATGCGTCGTCTGAGAAAGACCTCTAGTAGATCCATGCCGGTCACACCGTCACGGACAAGTTGGACTACTCGCTCGACCAACATCTTCACCTCCACTTTCTCTGCCGGACACACTTTCAAGGAAGAAGGTTTCTCAACTCGGGCCATGGAAAAGGGGGGAAGCCCGGTCGACTGACCAGGAGTCGGCTGGTCTTTGTAGTAGAACCAAGTCGACTGCCACCCTCTGACTGACTCGGGAAGAATTATAGCAGGGAAGGTGCTTTTACCCCTCATTTGGATCCCTAGACCTCCGCACATCGGGATCACATGCGTCCTCTCATAACTCAGGTTAGCCTTTTTTACCGACTGAGAACGACAAGTGAAAGTGTGTTTGAAAATACCCCAGTCGCTACAAAAAAATACACTTCCGTGATGATACGTGTTTGTCACAGTAGGTCACGTTTTCTGTCATGCATGTACATCCATGATAAATTTATGACAGAATCAAGATAGTCATACATGTGTTGTCGTAGAAGTGTTCCATGACATTACCAAAATTATCATCACGGAAATGTTCACTTCCATGACGATAAATCACGCGTCACAGAAGTGCTTTCGTCAAGGGTGACCAACACGTGGCATCCACCGTAACGGAACGCCTTTAAGCTATCGGGTCCGATTTTGGATCAGATAACCCGTTAATAGCCCCAACCAATGGGGATTTTCCACGTGTAAAATCATCATTGGCTGGAGGGAGCATGTGTCGGCTTGCCGTTGGGACAGATGTCATCCACTCATTGGACCCAAAGCGCCTATGATACGTTGACACGTGGCACGGCCCACCAGAGGCCCATTCTTGTGAAAAGGACGGCCCGTTTGACTTGGTCAAAAGGTGGTGGGCTGCTACGTCTCGAGCTAGCGTTGGTTTCCCCGAAGAGGAGGGGGTGATGCAGCACAGTAGCGTAAGTATTTCCCTCAGTTTTTGAGAACCAAGGTATCAATCCAGTAGGAGGTCATGCGCAACTCCCTCGTACCTGCAAAAAACGGTAGCAACTCGCAACCAACACTTAGGGGTTGTCAATCCCTTCACGGTCACTTACGAGAGTGAGATCTGATAGAGATAATATTTTTGGTATTTTTGGTATAAAGATGCAAAGTGAAAAGTAAAAGCAAAACAAGTAAAATGAAGTAATGGAGATTGATATGATGAGAATAGACCCGGGGGCCATAGGTTTCACTAGTGGCTTCTCTCAAGAGCATAGATATTCTACGGTGGGTGAAGAAATTACTGTTGAGCAATTGATAGAATTGAGCATAGTTATGAGGTTATCTAGGTATGATCATGTATATAGGCATCACGTCCGTGACAAGTAGACCGACTCCTGCCTGCATCTACAACTATTACTCCACTCATCGACCGCTATCCAGCATGCATCTAGAGTATTAAGTTAAAAACAGAGTAACACCTTAAGCAAGATGACATGATGTAGAGGAATAAATTCATGCAATATGATAAATACCCCATCTTGTTATCCTCAATGGCAACAATACAATACGTGCCTTGCAACTCTTTCTATCACTGAGTAAGGACACCGCAAGATTGAACCCAAAGCTAAGCACTTCTCCCATTGCAAGAACTACCAATCTAGTTGGCAAAACCAAACGGATAATTCGAAGAGACTTGCAAAGATAACTCAATCATACATAAAAGAATTCAGAGAAGATTCAAATATTATTCATAGATAAGTTGGATCATAAACCCACAATTCATCGGTCTCAACAAACACACCGCAAAAAGAAGATTACATCGAATAGATCTCCACGAGAGAGGGAGAGAACATTGTACTGAGATCCAAAAAGAGAGAAGAAGCCATCTAGCTACTAGCTATGGACCCGAAGGTCTAAAGTAAACTACTCACACTTCATCGGAAGGGCTATGGTGTTGATGTAGAAGCCCTCCGTGATGGATTCCCTCTTCGGCGGAGCTCCGGAACAAGCCCCAAGATGGGATCTCATGGATACAGGAAGTTGTGGCGGTGGAATTAGGTTTTTGGCTCCGTCTCTGGTCTAATGGGGGTACGTAGGTATATATAGGAGGAAGGAGCACGTCGGTGGAGCTCCGAGGGGCCCACGAGGCAGGGGGCGTGCCCAGGGGGGACCTCCACCCTCGTGACCTCCCTGGAAACTTCTTGGAGTAGGATCCAAGTCTCCTGGATCGCGTTTGGTGAGAAGATCACGTTCCCGAAGGTTTCATTCCGTTTGGACTCCGTTTGATATTCTGTTTCCTCGAAATACTGAAATAGGCAAAAACAACAATTCTGGGCTGGGCCTCCGGTTAATAGGTTAGTCCCAAAAATAATATAAAAGTGGAAACTAAAGCCCAATATAGTCCAAAACAGTAGATAAAGTAGCATGGAGCAATTAAAAATTATACATACGTTGGAGACGTATCAGGCATCCCCAAGCTTAATTCCTGCTCGTCCTCGAGTAGGTAATTGATAAAAAGAGAAATTTTGATGCGGAGTGATACTTTGGCATAATTTCAATGTAAATCTTCTTAATCATGGTATGAATATTCACATCCGAAAGGTTCAAGACAAAAGTTCATATTGACATGAAAATGATAATACTTCAAGCATACTAATCAAACAATTATGTTATCTGAAAATAACATGGCCAAAGGAAGTTCATCCCTACAAAATCATATAGTTAGGCTATGCTTCATTTTCATCACACAAAGATGTTCCCAACTTCTATACCCCCGATGACAAGCCAAGCAATTGTTTCTACTCAAATAATCTCAAACCTTTTCAACCTTCACGCAATACATGAGCGCGAGCCATGGACATAGCACTATGGGTGGTATAGAATATGATGATGGGGATTGTGTGGAGAAGACAAAAAAGGAGAAAGTCTCACATCAACGAGGCTAATCAATGAGCTATGGAGATTCCCATCAATTGATGTTAATGCAAGGAGTAGGGATTGCCATGCAACGGATGCACTAGAGCTAAGAATGCTCAACCAAAGAAAACTAGTGGGTGTGCATCCAACTTGCTTGCTCATGAAGACCTAGGGCATTTTGAGGAAGCCCATCGTTGGAATATACAAGCCAAGTTCTATAATGAAAAATTCCCACTAGTATGAACAAGACAACTTATGAGACTCACTATATGAAAATCATGGTGCTACTTTGAAGCACAATATATGAGACTCACTACATGAAGAACAAGGTGCTACTTTGAAGCACAAGTGTGGAAAAAGAGATAGTAGCATTGCCCTTTTTATTTTCTCTTTTTTTGGGCCTTTCTTTTTTTATTTTTGGCCTTTCTCTCTCTTTTTTTTTGATTGGGCAATGCTCTAATAATAATGATCATCACACTTCTATTGATTACAACGTAATGATTACAACTCGATACTAGAACAAGATATGACTCTATTATGAATGCCTCCGGCGGTGTGCCGGGATGGTGCAATGAATCAAGAGTGACATGTATGAAAAATAATGCATGGTGGCTTTGCAACAAATACGATGTCAACTACAAGATCTTGCAATGGCAATATGAGAAAAGTAAAGCATGTCATGATGATGATGATGATGATGATGATGGTGGAAGTTGCATGGCAATATATCTCAGAATGGCTATGGAAATGCCATGTTAGGTAGGTATGGTGGCTGTTTTGAGGAAGATATAGGGAGGTTTATGTGTGAAAGAGCGTATCATATCACGGGGTTTGGATGCACCGGCAAAGTTTGCACCAACTCTCAATGTGAGAAAGGGCAATGCACGGTACCGAAGAGGCTAGCAAATGGCGGAAAGGTAAAAGTGCGTATAATCCATGGACTCAACATTAGTCAAAAGAACTAATATAATTATTGAAAAAATTTAGAAGTCATCAAAAATCAAGTAGTAAACGCATGCTCCTAGGGGGATAGATTGGAAGGAAAAGACCATCGCTCGTCCCCGACCACCACTCATATGGATGCACAAGCCAGGTACACTTCATGCTTCAAATTTGTTACACAACTTTAACCATACGTGCATGCTACAGGACTTGCTAACTTCAACACAAGTATTTCTCAAATTCACAACTACTCAACTAGCACGACTATGACATTATCACCTCCATATATCAAAAACAATTATCAAGCATCAAACTTATCTTAGTATTCAACCCACTAAAAAGAAAGTTTCACATATCTTGAATACCAAGTATATTAACATTAAGCAAATTACCATGCTATTAACTACTCTCAAAATAATCTAAGTGAAGCATGAGAGATCAAGTTTGTTTAAAACAATCCACCACCGTGCACTAAAAGATCTAAGTGAAGCACTAGAGCAAAAATTATCACGCTCAAAAAGATATAAGTGACGCACATAGAGTATTCTAACAAATTTCAATTCATGCATGGCTCTCTCAAAAGGTGTGTACAGCAAGGATGATTGTGGTAGACTAACAAGCAAAGACACAAATAATACAAGAGGCTCCAAGCAAAACACATATCATGTGGTGAATAAAAATATAGCTCCAAGTAAATTACCGATGGAAGTGGACGAAAGAGGGGATGCCTTCCGGGGCATCCCCAAGCTTTGACTTTTTTGTGTCATTGGATTATCTTGGGGGTGCCATGGACATCACCAAGCTTAGGCTCTTGCCACTCCTTGTTCCATAATCCATCAAAAGAATTCACCCAAAACTTGAAAACTTCACAACACAAAACTCAATAGAAATCTCGTGAGCTCCGTTAGAGAAAGAAAACAAAAGACTACTTTAAGGTACTGTAGTGAACTTGTTCTTTATTTGTATTGGTGTTAAACCTACTGTATTCCAACTTCTCTATGGTTTATAAACTATTTTACTAGCCATAGATTCATCTAAATAAGCAAACAACACATGCAAAACAGAATCTGTCAAAAACAGAACAGTTTGTAGTAATCTGTTACTAATGCAAACTTCTGGAACCCAAAAAATTCTACCAAAATTAGAAGACCTGGGAAATTGGTGTTATGATCAGCAGCAATTGGAATTACTATTTTATCACGTTCTGGTTATTTTTAACAATTCGGGCACTGAGCGCAAAGATTCTGGAAATTACAGCAAGATCAAATAACTATCTTCCAAGAAGATCTAATAGGTTTAACTTGGCACAAACAGTAATTAAAATATAAAACCACATCTAAAAAGAATCTAGATGGATTATTTATTCCTAAACAGAACCAAAACAAAAAAACACAAAATAAAATTGGGTTGCCTCCCAACAAGCGCTATCGTTTAACGCCCCTAGCTAGGCGTAAAAGCAAGGATAGATCTATGTATTGCCATCTTTAATTTTCAACTTTTTAGTGGAGTCATGCTCGAATCCGAGGGGTTCTTCCCTCTTCCCTTCATACTCGGAAATTTTTAGGTCTAAAGAATCCAACCGTTTATTGCAAAGAGTAATCAACATATTCATACGGTTAAGATTTCCGCTAATATTTTTAAGAGGCTCAAGAGACTTTTGTAAAATCTTTATTACTTCGCAAATCTTCTCAAACACTTGGGATTGTTCCTGGGTAGGATGAGATCCTCCCTTTTGGGGTGGTGTTCCCACTATTCCCTCTATAATCTCATGGGCAATACCGGGATGAATATTAATGAAATTTCCCTTGGCCATGCAATCCAAGAGTTGTCTATGCGTCATGTTTAACCCAACATAAAAATTGCGAAGAAGAATTCTAAAGTTCACCTCTAGGGTGCACTTACGATAAGATTCCATCATCCTATACCAAGCATCTTCTAAGTTTTCTCCTTGCCGTTGCTTGAAGTGAAGAACTTCAAACTCGGGAGACATAGGAGCGGATAAGGAATTCGACATAGCGACAGGTACACAAACTAACACACGAGCAAACAAAAGGCAAAGGGAAAAAGAGGAGGAGATTGGGAAAGAGCGGGCGAATAAAACGGCAAGGGTGAAGTGGGGGAGAGGAAAACGAGAGGCCAATGGCAAATAATGTAATGCGAGAGATAGAGATTGTGATGGGTACTTGGTATGTTGACTTTTGCGTAGGCCTCCCCGGCAACGGCGCCAGAAATCCTTCTTGCTACGTCTCGAGCTAGCGTTGGTTTTCCCCGAAGAGGAGGGGGTGATGCAGCACAGTAGCGTATGTATTTCCCTCAGTTTTTGAGAACCAAGGTATCAATCCAGTAGGAGGTCACGCGCAACTCCCTCGTACCTGCACAAAACTGTAGCAACTCGCAACCAACGCTTAGGGGTTGTCAATCCCTTCACGGTCACTTACGAGAGTGAGATCTGATAGAGATAATATTTTTGGTATTTTTGGTATAAAGATGCAAAGTGAAAAGTAAAAGCAAAACAAGTAAAATAAAGTAATGGAGATTGATATGATGAGAATAGACCCGGGGGCCATAGGTTTCACTAGTGGCTTCTCTCAAGAGCATAGATATTCTACGGTGGGTGAACAAATTACTGTTGAGCAATTGATAGAATTGAGCATAGTTATGAGGTTATCTAGGTATGATCATGTATATAGGCATCACGTCCGTGACAAGTAGACCGACTCCTGCCTGCATCTACAACTATTACTCCACTCATCGACCGCTATCCAGCATGCATCTAGAGTATTAAGTTAAAAACAGAGTAACACCTTAAGCAAGATGACATGATGTAGAGGAATAAATTCATGCAATATGATAAATACCCCATCTTGTTATCCTCGATGGCAACAATACAATACGTGCCTTGCAACTCTTTCTGTCACTAAGTAAGGACACCGCAAGATTGAACCCAAAGCTAAGCACTTCTCCCATTTCAAGAACTACCAATCTAGTTGGCCAAACCAAACGGATAATTCGAAGAGACTTGCAAAGATAACTCAATCATACATAAAAGAATTCAGATAAGATTCAAATATTATTCATAGATAAGTTGGATCATAAACCCACAATTCATCGGTCTCAACAAACACACCGCAAAAAGAAGATTACATCGAATAGATCTCCACAAGAGAGGGGGAGAACATTGTATTGAGATCCAAAAAGAGAGAAGAAGCCATCTAGCTACTAGCTATGGACCCAAAGGTCTAAAGTAAACTACTCACACTTCATCGGAAGGGCTATGGTGTTGATGTAGAAGCCCTCCGTGATGGATGCCCTCTCCGGCGGAGCTCCTGAAGAAGCCCCAAGATGGGATCTCATGGATACAGGAAGTTGTGGCGGTGGAATCAGGTTTTTGGCTCCGTCCCTGGTCTAATGGGGGTACATAGGTATATATAGGAGGAAGGAGCACGTCGGTGGAGCTCCGAGGGGCCCACGAGGCAGGGGGCGTGCCCAGGGGGGACCTCCACCCTCGTGACCTCCCTGGAAACTTCTTGGAGTAGGATCCAAGTCTCCTGGATCGCGTTTGGTGAGAAGATCACGTTCCCGAAGGTTTCATTCCGTTTGGACTCCGTTTGATATTTTGTTTCCTCGAAATACTGAAATAGGAAAAAAACAACAATTCTGGGCCGGGCCTCCGGTTAATAGGTTAGTCCCAAAAATAATATAAAAGTGGAAACTAAAGCCCAATATAGTCCAAAATAGTAGATAAAGTAGCATGGAGCAATTAAAAATTATAGATACATTGGAGACGTATCAGGCATCCCCAAGCTTAATTCCTGCTCGTCCTCGAGTAGGTAAATGATAAAAAGAGAATTTTTGATGCGGAGTGATACTTTGGCATAATTTCAATGTAAATCTTCTTAATCATGGTATGAATATTCACATCCGAAAGGTTCAAGACAAAAGTTCATATTGACATGAAAATGATAATACTTCAAGCATACTAATCAAACAATTATGTTATCTGAAAATAACATGGCCAAAGGAAGTTCATCCCTACAAAATCATATAGTTAGGCTATGCTTCATTTTCATCACACAAAGATGTTCCCAACTTCTATACCCCCGATGACAAGCCAAGCAATTGTTTCTACTCAAATAATCTCAAACCTTTTCAACCTTCACGCAATACATGAGCGCGAGCCATGGACATAGCACTATGGGTGGTATAGAATATGATGATGGGGATTGTGTGGAGAAGACAAAAAAGGAGAAAGTCTCACATCAACGAGGCTAATCAATGAGCTATGGAAATGCCCATCAATTGATGTTAATGCACGGAGTAGGGATTGCCATGCAACGGATGCACTAGAGCTAAGAATGCTCAACAAAAGAAAACTAGTGGGTGTGCATCCAACTTGCTTGCTCATGAAGACCTAGGGCATTTTGAGGAAGCCCATCGTTGGAATATACAAGCCAAGTTCTATAATGAAAAATTCCCACTAGTATGAACAAGACAACTTATGAGACTCACTATATGAAAATCATGGTGGTACTTTGAAGCACAATATATGAGACTCACTACATGAAGAACAAGGTGCTACTTTGAAGCACAAGTGTGGAAAAAGAGATAGTAGCATTGCCCTTTTTATTTTCTCTTTTTTTGGGCCTTTCTTTTTTTATTTTTGGCCTTTCTCTCTCTTTTTTTTTGATTGGGCAATTCTCTAATAATAATGATCATCACCCTTCTATTGATTACAACGTAATGATCACAACTCGATACTAGAACAAGATATGACTCTATTATGAATGCCTCCGGCGGTGTGCCGGGATGGTGCAATGAATCAAGAGTGACATGTATGAAAAATAATGCATGGTGGCTTTGCAACAAATACGATGTCAACTACAAGATCATGCAACGGCAATATGAGAAAAGTAAAGCATGTCATGATGATGATGATGATGATGGTGGAAGTTGCATGGCAATGTATCTCGGAATGGCTATGGAAATGCCATGTTAGGTAGGTATGGTGGCTGTTTTTAGGAAGATATAGGGAGGTTTATGTGTGAAAGAGCGTATCATATCACGGGGTTTGGATGCACCGGCAAAGTTTGCACGAACTCTCAATGTGAGAAAAGGCAATGCACGGTACCGAAGAGGCTAGTAAATGGCGGAAAGGTAAAAGTGCGTATAATCCATGGACTCAACATTAGTCAAAAGAACTCATATACTTATTGTAAAAATTTAGAAGTCATCAAAAATGAAGTAGTACACGCATGCTCCTAGGGGGATGGATTGGTAGGAAAAGACCAACGCTCGTCCCCGACCACCACTCATAAGGATGCACAAGCCAGGTACACTTCATGCTTAAAATTTGTTACACAACTTTAACCATACGTGCATGCTACGGGACTTGCTAACTTCAACACAAGTATTTCTCAAATTCACAACTACTCAACTAGCACGACTATGATATTATCACCTCCATATCTCAAAAACAATTATCAAGCATCAAACTTATCTTAGTATTCAACCAACTAAAAAGAAAGTTTCACATATCTTGAATACCAAGTATATTAACATTAAGAAAATTACCATTCTATTAACTACTCTCAAAATAATCTAAGTGAAGCATGAGAGATCAAGTTTCTTTAAAACAATCCACCACCGTGCACTAAAAGATCTAAGTGAAGCACTAGAGCAAAAATTATCACGCTCAAAAAGATATAAGTGACGCACATAGAGTATTCCAACAAATTTCAATTCATGCATGGCTCTGTCAAAAGGTGTGTACAGCAAGGATGATTTTGGTAGACTAACAAGCAAAGACACAAATAATACAAGACGCTCCAAGCAAAACACATATCATGTGGTGAATAAAAATATAGCTCCAAGTAAATTACCGATGGAAGTGGACGAAAGAGGGGATGCCTTCCGGGGCATCCCCAAGCTTTGACTTTTTGGTGTCATTGGATTATCTTGGGGGTGCCATGGGCATCCCCAAGCTTAGTCTCCTGCCACTCCTTGTTCCATAATCCATCAAAAGAATTCACCCAAAACTTGAAAACTTCACAACACAAAACTCAATAGAAATCTCGTGAGCTCCGTTAGAGAAAGAAAACAAAAGAATACTTTAAGGTACTGTAGTGAACTTGTTATTTATTTCTATTTGTGTTAAACCTACTGTATTCCAACTTCTCTATGGTTTATAAACTATTTTACTAGCCATAGATTCATCTAAATAAGCAAACAACACATGCAAAACAGAATCTGTCAAAAACAGAACAGTTTGTAGTAATCTGTTACTAATGCAAACTTCCGGAACCCGAAAAATTCTACCAAAATTAGAAGACCTGGGAAATTGGTTTTATGATCAGAAGCAATTGGAATTACTATTTTATCACGTTCTGGTGATTTTTAACAATTCGGGCACTAAGCGCAAAGATTCTGGAAATTACAGCAAGATCAAATAACTATCTTCCAAGAAGATCTAATAGGTTTAACTTGCCACAAACAGTAATTAAAATATAAAACCACATCTAAACATAATCTAGATGGATTATTTATTCCTAAACAAAACCAAAAACAAAAAACACAAAATAAAATTGGGTTGCCTCCCAACAAGCGCTATCGTTTAACGCCCCTAGCTAGGCATAAAAGCAAGGATAGATCTAGGTATTGCCATCTTTAATTTTCAACTTTTTAGTGGAGTCATGCTCGAATCCGAGGGGTTCTTCCCTCTTCCCTTCATACTCGGAAATTTTTAGGTCTAAAGAATCCAACCGTTTATTGCAAAGAGTAATCAACATATTCATACGGTTAAGATTTCCGCTAATATTTTTAAGAGGCTCAAGAGACTTTTGTAAAATCTTTGTTACTTCGCAAATCTTCTCAAACATTTGGGTTTCTTCATGGGTAGGATGAGATCCTCCCTTTTGGGGTGGTGTTCCCACTATTCCCTCTATAATCTCATGGGCAATACCGGGATGAATATTAATGAAATTTCCCTTGGCCATGCAATCCAAGAGTTGTCTATGCGTCATGTTTAACCCAACATAAAAATTGCGAAGAAGAATTCTAAAGTTCACCTCTAGGGTGCACTTACGATAAGATTCCATCATCCTATACCAACCATCTTTTAAGTTTTCTTCTTGCCGTTGCTTGAAGTGAAGAACTTCAAACTCCGGAGACATAGGAGCGGATAAGGAATTCGACATAGCGACAGGTACGTAAACTAACACACGAGCAAACAAAAGGCAAAGGGAAAAAGAGGAGGAGATTGGGAAAGAGAGGGCGAATAAAACGGCAAGGGTGAAGTGGGGGAGAGGAAAACGAGAGGAAAATGGCAAATAATGTAATGCGAGAGATAGAGATTGTGATGGGTACTTGGTACGTTGACTTTTGCGTAGGCCTCCCCGGCAACGGCGCCAGAAATCCTTCTTGCTACGTCTCGAGCTAGCGTTGGTTTTCCCCGAAGAGGAGGGGGTGATGCAGCACAGTAGCGTAAGTATTTCCCTCAGTTTTTGAGAACCAAGGTATCAATCCAGTAGGAGGTCACGCGCAAGTCCCTCGTACCTGCACAAAACGGTAGCAACTCGCAACCAACGCTTAGGGGTTGTCAATCCCTTCACGGTCACTTACGAGACTGAGATCTGATAGAGATAATATTTTTGGTATTTTTGGTATAAAGATGCAAAGTGAAAAGTAAAAGCAAAACAAGTAAAATAAAGTAATGGAGATTGATATGATGAGAATAGACCCGGGGGCCATAGGTTTCACTAGTGGCTTCTCTCAAGAGCATAGATATTCTACGGTGGGTGAACAAATTACTGTTGAGCAATTTATAGAATTGAGCATAGTTATGAGGTTATCTAGGTATGATCGTGTATATAGGCATCACGTCCGTGACAAGTAGACCGACTCCTGCCTGCATCTACTATTATTACTCCACTCATCGACCGCTATCCAGCATGCATCTAGAGTATTAAGTTAAAAACGGAGTAACGCCTTAAGCAAGATGACATGATGTAGAGGAATAAATTCATGCAATATGATAAATACCCCATCTTGTTATCCTCGATGGCAACAATACAATACGTGCCTTGCAACTCTTTCTGTCACTGAGTAAGGACACCGCAAGATTGAACCCAAAGCTAAGCACTTCTCCCATTGCAAGAACTACCAATCTAGTTGGCCAGACTAAACGGATAATTCGAAGAGACTTGCAAAGATAACCCAATCATACATAAAAGAATTCAGAGAAGATTCAAATATTATTCATAGATAAGTTGGATCATAAACCCACAATTCATCGGTCTCAACAAACACACCGCAAAAAGAAGATTACATCGAATAGATCTCCACGAGAGAGGGGGAGAACATTGTATTGAGATCCAAAAAGAGAGAAGAAGCCATCTAGCTACTAGCTATGGACCCGAAGGTCTGAAGTAAAGTACTCACACTTCATCGGAAGGGCTATGGTGTTGATGTAGAAGCCCTCCGTGATGGATGCCCTCTTCGGCGGAGCTCCGGAACAAGCCCCAAGATGGGATGTCATGGATACAGGAAGTTGCATCTCTGGTCTAATGGGGGTACGTAGGTTTATATAGGAGGAAGGAGCACGTCGGTGGAGCTCCGAGGGGCCCACGAGGTAGGGGGCGCACCCTCCACCCTCGTGACCTCCCTGGAAACATCTTGGAGTAGGGTCCAAGTGTCCTGGATCACGTTTGGTGAGAAGATCACATTCCCGAAGGTTTCATTCCATTTGGACTCCGTTTGATATTCTGTTTCCTCGAAATACTGAAATAGGCAAAAAAACAACAATTCTGGGCTGGGCCTCCGGTTAATAGGTTAGTCCCAAAAATAATATAAAAGTGGAAAATAAAGCCCAATATAGTCCAAAACAGTAGATAAAGTAGCATGGAGCAATAAAAAATTATAGATACGTTGGAGACGCATCACGGGCCGGCCCACGGCAAGCCTGTTAACGGCATGTTCGCATATAGCCCATTTACAGCCCGCTAACCCAGGGCCCATTTACGGCCTATCCGTAGTAGGCCCAATAGCGTCAGCTGGGCCATCCAATATAATTCCAGCCCGTTTTAACTTCCAGCCCATGTATGGCCCATGATGTCTTTCAGCCCATATGAGGCCCTTAGTAACCCTCGGCCCATTAACGGCCCGTAGTAAAACTGGCCCGTAATGAACAGTGTATCAGTTTATACCCATTAACGGCCCATTATACCATTGGACCGTTTCCAGCCCATATTATCTTTCGGCCTTCTCAGGGCCCATTTATTCTTGGGCTCATTTCCAGCATTCGTTTACTTTCGGCCTGTTACTGTCATTTTCTACTTGTGGGCCGAATTCAACCCATGGTTACAGTCGGCCCGTTTGTGGCCCATTAATACGTTGGGCCGTTTTTATAGCGTCATCAAATACGGCCCATTAACGATGGACCGTTATGGTTGGACCATGGACGGACGATTTCAACTCTAGCCCATTTACGGCCAAAATATGGTCTATTGTTGGCCCATGTTTGGCCAACCGATCATACGGCCCGTAGAAGGCCCATTCATGATATGACTCGTAGAAGGCCCATTGTGTCTACGGCCTGTATAAGGCACATTGTTTCTATGCCCCGTAGAAGGCTAATTATTTCTACGGTCCTTAGAAGGCCCATTGTTTCTACGGCCCGTAGGAGGCCCATGTTAACTACAGTAAATATGTAGCCCATGGTTAATGTGGCCTAGTTTTAAAAAACAGGCTATTGCGGCCACTAGCAAACCGCGGAAAAAGAACTGCACTGACTACAAGAAAACAAATAAACAAGAGAATAAGGAAATAAATAGGCAAGCAACTTACGCTAGGCTATCACGGCTATTACACATATTACATGCACTGGGCATCAAAGTTCGCCACCAGTGCAAATATAGGGAACAAAGCAACATATCAACGCCGCAGCAAAACCATTCCGGAACTGAAACTACTTCAGAAGAGCTCAAGAAACAATATCCTAGGTACCCATAATGCTGGCAAGATGCTTAGCAAGCTTATTAAGTTTCTCTTGTTTGGCGCTTAAATCCTCCAGCACTTGCTGTTACACCAGAAAGTATGCATCTGAATTCTGCAGGGACTTCCTCAGTCCTTCGGCTTACTGTCGCATAACATCTGATCGATGTCTTTCAACTTGCAGTTGAGACTCAAGAAGCGGAACCGATTCAGGAAGCGAGTTCGAAGAGCTGGTGCCAGCAGTAGTAGCCAGTAACTCGAACACTACATCAAGACAGGACTTTGGGGTTGTCTCAGTGTCTTCAATATAGTTTTTATCAGCTTTCTTGGAGACCAACAGGGATGTCTCACTATCTTAAACCTTATCTGCATTACTTCCTGTACCATTGCATAACGGGGTACTCTTCTCCAATATTTTATCCGCATTCTAAAAAGAGAAATAAACAAACAAATCACAGGTTTACAATGTAGTATATGAAACTCATTTTGGTTAACCAGTTCAGTAGTAAGGTGGACAGGATAACAACATGAAACAAACATATATCTATGTAGTATGGTCACTGTATGGTCTATACCATTCTAGTTTATTATGCCAAATCAAGATAGATACAGTGTGAATCATATCTATTTAAGACAAAGCAGCTTAGACAGAATATAAGTGTGGGAAACTAGACAACAATAACAACACTTGTAAGGTGCATGGCATGAGAATATAATTGTTTATTCAATTGAAACTGAACTCAACATAGAGCAAGTTACAACAACAAACACGTTAAAGAAACAGGTTCAAAACATACCTGTTGATCCATTGGAGTTTCAATTGCATCCTTCAAATATGAAATTAGTTGGTATGAGTAAATACAGTGATGCAAGAGTAAAGTAGTATGAACCATAGCTACAGAACCTGACCTGAGAACAATTGTTCTTCTGCTTTAAGCGTTGACTTGGGGTTCGGAGTGGTGGTCCTCGTGCTTTGGGCACTGCAGTTGCCTTACTAACTGATCGTGCTTGGGTGCTCTGTGGTGGAGACGGTGTTGTGTCAACGGGAACTGGGTTACTATCTGTTGGGGTTGGGGTTAGAAGGGGTGTAGCTGGTTCTTTGTCCAACTGGGTAGGGGTACAATCTGCGTGAGTCTGGGTTATGTGTGGTGGGGCTGGTTCTTGGGCAAGTACAACCGTGGTTCTATCTCCATCGATAGGTAGCATGATCTTTTCTCAGGACCCTGTTTTTAGTCCCACAGATACTGCCATCACCCCCTCCAATTGAAATGGCTGATAAACAAGAAAAGTAATTGAATGTACAGACATTGTAAGATAGACAGGTGCAATGGATAGTAGGGAAGAAAACAGGGCATGAAATAATTCACATTTATGTTGTCTAACCAAACAGAATAGTAGGACATAATTTCACATATATGATGGCTAATTAAACAGGATATCATGACACAATTTCACATGTATGATGGCTAACTAAACAGAATAGAATGACGTACTTTAAAATATGATGACTATGTAAACAGGATGACATGATATAACTATTCAATGTGTCTATTAAAGTGGTTGGCATGCCATAAATCACAAACATGCAGTCGATGGAAACATGATGGCATGATATATTCACGGATAGAATGACATAATTCAAAATATGATGACTATGTGAACAGGATGAGATGATATAACTATATTATGTCATTAGAAAATGGGTTGGCGTGCCATAATTCAGATACATGCTCTCTATGTAAACATCATGGCACAATATAATTCAAATATATGATTTATATACTAAGGAAGTGAGTAGAGGGCAATCGCATATATGATGTGTCAACTAAGGAGATGGCATTCAATATCGTGTATATGATGTAAAAACTAAGCATTGCAATAAAACATATGCATGATATGAGTAATATAACCCTACCAAGTTTGAGCATACACCTCAGGGGGATAATAGGACTGGTCATCTGCCTCTGAACCCTCCTCTGAAGAGCTATCTGTAACCAGCAAGATATCTGCTTCATCAGGTAGCATTGGCTGCTCTGATGACCTTGTTTTCACTCCAGATTTCTCTATCACCAATTCAAATGGCTGATGCACGGGAAGAGCAGTTGAATATACAAACATTGTCGACAAAAGAAATGATAAATACAAAAAAAAGGATGGCATGATATAATGCACATATATGACGCCTGGCTAAGCAGCATGGCATTGCATAATTCACATATATAATGCCTTGCAACAAGATAGCATTGCATAATTCACATATATAATGTCTTGCAACAAGATGGCATTGCATAATTCACATGTACGGTAATTAGACACTAAACATGTGGCACTCACACAAAGCATGTCTAAACTAAGCAAATGACATAGCAATGCAAGATACCATACGCAGGATGTGAGCATCATAACCCTAACAAGTTAGAGCATGCACCTCGGAGGGGAAATAGGACTGGACATCTGTCTCTGAATCCTCCTCTGAGGAGCTATCTGTAACCAGCAAGACATGAGCTTCGTCAGATAGCATTGTCTGCTCTGGAGATCTTGTTTCCACTCCAGATTTTTCCATGACCGTGCCGAATGGCTGATGCATAGGAAGAGTAATAAAAAATGATGTCTTGATATAATTCACATATAAGATGACTGGCTAACCAGGGTGGCATTGCAAAATTCACATATATGATGCCTGGCTAAATAAGATGGCATTGCATGATTCACATATACGATAAAGAAACTAAACAGATGGCATTGACACAAAGCATGTCTAAACTAAGCAGATGACATCTTTGATGTATAGAGTAAGCAATGCAAGGCACCATATGCATGATATTACCAACATCAGCATGCCAAGTTAGAGCAAAGACCTGATGGTGTAAATAGGAGTGGTATTCTGTTTCTAAATCCCCCTCATAATAGTTATCTTCCTCTTGATGACGATCCGAAATGGGTGGAGGGGGGGGTGCCTTTGCGCCCACCATGGAGCGACGTCTCCATGAAATTTTATTGCCACGCAAGGCTCGTCTCTTTTGCTCTACATGTTCATTTCCATTGTGTACAATAACAGACATGCATAGGAATAAAACATAGTGAGATTATGTAAGGAGTGCATGCACAAATCCAGAGTGATGGTAGCAAACTGTGGATAGACCCAAAACAAATGATAGCAGGCAGATAATAGCTTTAGTTAAATAATATAGATAATGGCTCCTTTAATGTTTGTTTGCACCCAACATGAAACTCATAATAGACACCCGAGATTAACTAGATACTAGACAGATAGTATTGATTGCTGCCCCAATATGTACCCCACAACCATTTAAAAACTCAAGTTTCAGCATAAGTTTGGACCTGAGTCGGAGTCTAATAGGTGAACACGACGATAAAGTAGCATGTCATCATATTAAGCGATGCATAACGTTAGTAGACACGGAAGAGTGTGACCTCTCTTGCGGACCCGTGTAGTCCTCAAGGTCATATGCTTAGTTGATGATGGTAATGCAGTTGTCGTAGCTGCGGGCGGCGGGGAAGAAGATCTGAGGCGGCTAAGGACAGTCTGCAGAGCGGATCCTTGCTGTGGTGAACCCTTCCATCGTTCGAGCAGCTGAGCTGGGGTGGAACACAGCACTGCAGGAGCAGAACAAACCACACAAGGTTTTCTTTGACACATATCTGTAACAGAAGTAATTTTGTAAGGGCTTGTTTGAATTTGAGGATTCTAACAATGCAAGGATAGGAAATAGATAGGAATAGGATAGGAATGCGCGTGCAAAACAGAGAATTTAAAAACACAGGATTTCTGCCAATCTGGGTGTTTGGTTCACAAGAATTGGAAGATCACAGGATGTAAAGAAGCATGTTGAGATTAAGTCAAACCACAAGAAGTGTACAACCTCTTTGGCAAAGCCATGCCGATCTCAGTGTGATTGGGTTGGCCGGTGAGGATGCTCCAGCTGACTTGGCTGTCAGATGAGGGGAAGAAGCTCTTGGGCGTCTGGAGATGGAGCCCAAGGTATTGCTCCGATGTCATGGAGGGTTTCGTCGTTGGAGCAGCTTTGGTGAGTTGTACGACGCCGAGGCTGAAGCAGGACAAGAGAGACAACGTTAACCTGAGTGGAATTCTAATGGCATCTCCAATAGATGACGTAAAATACATAACCAAAAAGTGCTAGATGTATACATCAGCCGCTCATCTCTGAACTTCATAGTTCAAACTGAATTTAACAGTCGAAACTAAACTTAACTATCGGAACTGAATTTTGTTGTCGAAACTGAATTTTACCGTCGAAACTGAACGCACTAGAGGTGAGGCTACAAGTGAGTCGACTGTCTTTTTCATCTTTGGTCAGTCGATTTTGCAGCCGTTGGATACGAAATCAAGGGTCTGCAGTTCATCTTAAACCTCCACCCCCCTGAGCCGCCAGCCACCACCGGCCAAACAGCCGCCCCCCGCCGCCCGCGGCCGGCGGTGCGCCGCCCCGCCCTCCCCGAAAACACTCCCCACCACCGGTCCGCCGCCGCCCCAGCCATCCCTGTAGGCCCCCCCGTGCCGAGCTTTTTCTCCGGCGATCCCCACGCCACCGCCCCACCACCGCAAGCGACCAACGCCCCCACCCTGAACCCTAAGATAGATAGTGGGGTACCTCTCTGGCGAGCCCCCCTCCCCGCTATGGCTGGTTCTTCCTGAACTCCGGCGAGCCCACCACCCCCTAAAAATCGACTAACCCAAAAGTCGATTCATTCGAATGAAGTGTAGCTAAATCGGAGTAGCATCGCAAGCAAGAGCAAGAGCGAGAGCAGCAGTGTGAGCAAGAGCAAGAGCGAGAGCAGCAACGCGAGCAAGAGCAAGAGCAAGAGAAAACCAGGCAGGGGAGGGAGTGCCCCAGATCATGCACGGTCCAATAACAATATGCATGTATGATAATAAGGAAAAGTGGCGCGGATCCGCCGATTTTTGCAACGCTCATGGCGGGTAGTTTGTTTTTTATATTTCTAGCTAGCTGGTCTATCGCACACGGTTCGTCCTAATTTCCAAATAAACTTACCCGCCTTTTTCTTGCACAGGTGGTGATTTTACAACACACTTGCATCGCACACGACTAAGCCAGTACCTCCACCCTTCGCTCGCGCTTGCACCGTCATGGTGATTTCATTGCACTTGCATCACACATGGTTGAGCCAGTACTTCCACCCTTTGGCGTGCTTGCACGGTCGTTGTGATTTCAACGCACTTGCATCACACACGGTTCAGCCAGTAACTCCACCTTAATTTGCTCGCGCTTGCGCGGTCGTGGTGATTTCAGCGCACTTGCATCACACATGGTTGAGCCAGTACCACCACCCTTTCCTCGCGCTTGCGCGGTCGTGGTGATTTGAGCGCACTTGCATCGCACACGGTTAAGCCAGTACATCCACCTTAATTTGCTCGCGCTTGCGTGGCCGTGGTGATTTCAGCACACTTGCATCACACACGGTTGAGCCAGTACCTCCACCTTAATTTGCTCCCACTTGCGTGATCATGGTGATTTCAGTGCACTTGCGTCGCACACGGTTGAGCCAGTACCTCCACCTTAATTTGCTCGCGCTTGCGTGTTCGTGGTGATTTCGGCACACTTGCATTGCACACGGTTGAGCCAGTACCTCCAACATAGTTTGCTTGTGCTTGCATGTTCGTGGTGATTTCAGCGCACTTTCGTCGCACACGGTTGAGCCAGTACCTCCACCTTAATTAGCTCGTGCTTGTGCGGTCGTGGTGGTTCGCATCGCACTTGTATCGCACACGATTAAGATATTATACCCCGTGTCCGTTGAGAGTCATCAGAGTCTTTGCAGCAAAAATTAACGTTAGAGAGGGTCAAAATATAGCCACACCAACATGTGGCCCAAATATATATGAGTGAAAAGGGTGGTCTGTGATGTTCAACATTCCAATGCACAACTTTGAACCCACGGGCCCACGGTTGGGCGCGTCGTTGAAGATCGATGATAGGGGCCAGAAGCCAAGAACAACCAGGAAGTGGCCAAATATATGTACGAATATTGGGGATGTTTAAAACTTTAAATACACAATGCATAACTTTGGTGGCACCTGCCTCGCAAACCCGAAAGCACCCTAACAACCACCTAGCTAGGATATATAATGACATAATGTCGTACCTAGCTAGGATGCTTGGCCCACCACCTCCCGCTTCGTGTCAGTGGGCTGGATGCACGTAATAATCTATACTGTGGTCATACATGCATGTCACCATGACCTACCATAAGACGGACCAATGAATTTTTCGTTTGGTCAAATAACAGTCGTTGTTGTCGATAAACCGCTTGGGCCAATAGATTGAACCATCATAAAAGTCACACGAGAGGGACCACAAAATCAACACCTCTTGCATGCGGCCCAAAATGATGTACGTTGGGAAGGGGTGATGTGTGTTTTCAATATAGAATAATGTACAATTTAGATGTGGTGCCTACCTCTCGATACAGACAACAACCATGAAGGCAAGGTAGTTAAGGACGAGATACATACACAGGGTTTGATGTAGGTCGAACCCAGCAATCCGAGCATCTGGGAGGGAATCCTGACAACGCATGAGCCTGAGCATTGGTTCACCGACATTTTACGGTGCACGGCACTAACACGAACTAGGAGGAATCCATTCATGGCCAGCACATACGACTCATTATCAGTCGACGGGATGATATATATACACTCGGGGAGCCCACAGATATCCATGTTGTCACAAAAAACTGCACAAGGGAGATGTGGTCGATCAGAAGACCCCGTATACACTGCATGCGACCCGAAAATATGTATGGGTCCAATGGTGTATGATGTGTTTAAATCCCAAATGCACAACTTTGATGGGCCACGCCAACTACATTACAACCGAACACCGTACCCGACTCAAAGCCTGGTTTAATACCTATGAGGAGGGGGGGGGTCGTCCCACGCATGCGCTCAAACTTTATTTTGTCTACCATGCATGGGACACATCTATATATATCTATACATCTATACACCTATATAGTGTGCCAATAACATTGAAAGTTGCTCGTTGGATGAAGCCAATCTGACGGTACAGAGATGGCAAATCCGAGCACTACTGGCTGTTGTATAACATCTACATTCCACCAGATTATGCCACATGTACAATCTAGAAGACTCCATGGTTGAACTTAAGCATAATGCACAAACCTCAAAACACAAGAACTTCACATTTGTTCTCTAGAATCTTCCATATCTTAATTGCCCAAACATTTTTTTTCTAAATGAATTGTCACTTTTTGTTTTTACCTTTACAATGCACAATTCCATGAATCTTAAAATATTTTTTTATAAAACTAATTGATTTTGGATGAGATGAACTATAAGAATTAAACGAACATCTACATCGTGCGTATCTAGGAGAAGAGGCAGGAAACCGATGAGAGGAGTGACGAGAAACGGTAGCCTGTTTTGAATGAAAACCTAGTAGAGAAGGAAGCGTGAGCTACACGACACATACGCACAATGCTTACCCATGTACTGCATGTGCTGTCTAAAGGGCTCAGGGTTGTCGTTCGATCTGGGAGCATCCAACGGTGCACACATACGATCCGTGGGGTTTGGGTTCTAGCTAGTCAGAACACATGACTCAGATTCTGCGCGCAGCGGGGTGGGGGGGATATCATTCGAAAACCAACATTCGGTGGAATCCTAAGAAAACCACGAGAAAAGGATGTTTTGAAGTTTCAAAAATATGCGGGATGTTAAGAGGATGATGTTTTATTGCCACCTAAGTTGAAACACATTACGAGATGTGAGCTATGACAAAGACAAAATCAGTGTTGAATAGTGGGCGAAACATGTCCCCCTTGTGGGCAAAACGTAATCACTACCTTGTTTCGCCTTGTATTTTCTTCTATGGGCAATATGGAACGACAAGATATCCGTGCTGAAATTTAAACTTATTCACGGTTCGTTTGGCCTTTTTATACACTAATTGAGTTTCCTAGGCATTTAATGTCCATAATTAAAATCTAAACCACAAATACATGCTCTAGTTCACCAAAATGGCTAGAAAAATTATACATGTGTCCTTGGCTACATGTTTAGGTCACATGCCTGGAACGGGAATGAATTACAACCGTACCAGTGTCATGACTTGTCCTCAAACATTTTGAATCTCAGTTTTTAAGTCCTCAGAAATCCTAAACTCACTAGAAAGTCATCAAAGGTGGCATGGTGTCATGTCATGGCACATATATGTCATGGTAAAAATATTGTCAATTTGGGTCATGCTTAATTACAAACCTCTTAAAAAACTAGAGCTTCTCTCAAAGAAGCCTCGTGGTTCTGATAGGGAAACGTGTTCCTCTTGTGGGTGAAACGTAATCACTGCCTCTTTCCGCCTTGTATTTTCTTCCACGGGCAACATGGAACGACAGGATATCCGTGATGAAATTTAAACTTATTCATGGTTCATCTGGCCTTTTTCTACACTAGAGTTTCCTAGGCATTTAATGTCCATAATTCAAATCTGAACTACAAATACATGCTCCAGTTCACCAAAATGGCTAGAAAAATTATACATGTATCCTTGGGTGCATGTTTAGGTCTCATGCCAGGAATGGGAACGAATTACAATTGTACTGGGTGTCCTGGGTCGTCCTCAAACATTTCGAATCTCGGTTTTAAGTCCCCATAAATCCTAAACTCACCAGAAAGTCATCAAAGGTGGCATGGTGTCACGTCATGGCACATATATGTCGTGGTAAAAACATTGCTAATTTTGGCCAAGCTTTATTATAAACCTCTTACAAGCCGGAGCCTGTTGCAAGAACCCGCATGGTTTTGATAGGGAAACGTGTCCCCTTGTGGGCCAAACGATAATCACTCCCTCTTCCAGCCTCGTTTTTTTTCACACGCGACACGGAACAACTGGAGATTCGCGCTGAACTTTGAAATTATTCAAGGTCGTTTGACCTTTTTTATTCATGAATTGAGTTTTCTAGGCATTTAATATCAAATTCAAATCTGAACAACAAATACATGCTCCAGTGCACCAAAATGGCTGGAAAAAACGTACATGTTTCCTTGGGTTTCATGTTTAGGTCCCATGGAACGAATGGGAACAAATTCAACACTCTTGCCATCCTGGCTTGGCCACAAACATTGCTAATCTTAGTTTTTAAATGTCTGTAAATCCAAAACTCACCAGGAAATCATGACACTTTGCATGGTGTCACTACATGGTACATATAATTGTCCAACTTGGCGAAGCTATATTACAAGCCTTTTACAAACCGGAGCCTGTCGCAACCCTTGTGGTTCCGGTAGAGAAACATGCCCCTCTTGCGGGCGAAACAATAATCGCTGCCTCTTCTCGCTTTGAACTTTGTTTTCTAAGGCAACATAGAATAATAGGAGTGTCGGGCTGAAATTTGAAACTGTTCAGGGTTCCTTTCGCCATTGTATATGTATTTATAATTACTAAGTTTTCTATGCATTTAATGTAGTCCATAATTCAAATTTGAACTACAACCATATGCTCCAGTGAAGCAAAATGTGTGGGAAATCATACATGTGTCATTATGTGCATGTTTAGGTCTCGTTTAAGGAATGGGAATGAATTACAAACTTGTCACCATCCTGAAACAGTGAGAATCTTAGTTTTTAAATCCAGTAAATCTAAAAATGACCCAAAAAACAAGAAACTTGGCATGGTTTCATGACATGGCACATATATGCCGTGGTAAAAAAAATCGTCTAGTTTGAGAAGAGGCGCACACATTAGTAGCCAACGAAGTCCTTTTTGAAACAAAAAGCTGACATGTTAATATCTCAAACGGTTGTATTATATTTACCGTGTCAAAATTTAACCATACTCGGTGGCGTGCGTGCAGCTGTTTGATTACACGGGACAAGCGCGAGAGGTCCGCCGTGCAGGCTCGACGGGATGTGTGCGAGTAGTCCGCCACGCAGGCTCGACGGGAGGCGTGCATCCTATCCACCTCACAGGCTTGATGGGACACGCGCGAGCAGCAAGGCCGCCCATGCTCACCGGGAAAGCGAGCACTTTGACCTCCATGCACCAGCTACCGCCCGCCTCGCTCACAACATCTCCATCAATGGCGCAGATAATAATTGTCTTACATAATCCGGATAATTTAAAATGCCACATGCGGCAAAGCCCGAAAGACATGGGGGCAAGAGAAGAAGGAAATTCAAGACAACGATTTGGATCGCTATTGTCTCTACTCATCGATGGATCACCGGGCAGCGAAATCGTCCAGCTCCTTCTTAAATTCCTCACGACTTTGCTTGAAAGCAGCCATGGATTCCTCCACCTCCTACTCACGCTCAATCCGAAGCTTCCTGAAGCCACCCATTAGTTCCTCGATGACCACTTTCAGCGTCATCTCTGAGGCACTGCTCTGCTCGTGCAAAATCTTCTAGCCGGCGGCCTCATCCTCCTTCTCGGCGACCAACTTGAGGAGCTTTGCGTTGTCACCCATCATTTGCTCGACTAGGCCGGTCGCCTTGTCAACCGAGGCATCGCTGATCTTGAGCAGCTTCATCAAGTCGTCGACCAGCTCCTGCTGCATACTGACGCCAGCGAGAATGTCGACGTCGCCAATGAAGGACTTCAGGAACGTGGGCTCGTCGCGATGGCCGACGTCGTGAATGCGCTTGTGAGAGCCCTCGCGTGCCCGTGAGAGTTCGTTCGAGGGCTCCACAGAGCACTGGGACATCTCTGCTGCGGCTGCGGCTTCGGGGCCGGACCACTCTAGTGCTTCCGCGGCCTTGGTCTTTGCTACCTGGTTATATATCCACCCTAAAATCCTCCTACCGGTCATGGCGGAACGACTTAAAAGAAGCCGGTTTTGTGGGTGATGAGGAGAGGAACTGTGAAGTAATTTTTGAGTGGGTAGTTTTTATAGCCCGGTGGTAACTGTGAACACATATTATTTTGATAGGTGTGAATAGATTTGCAATTACTTATTGAGTTGTAATCAGCAATGTGACGAAAACAAGGTCAAAATTTATTGATGGCAGAAGTTTGACCACGTGGTTGCCCGTCATTGAGGCGGCCGTGGCGCGCTCCGCTCTGGCGTCCCTGCGCGCGTTGTGCTCGCCGTTGAGGCAAAGTTACAATGGCCACGGTTAATAATATTTAATATTTGTCTTACAAATTCAGGATAATTAAAAATGCCAAATGTAGCAAGGCCCAGAACACTCACGACCTACATATGTATACAATTATAATAAAATATAAGCTAAAAGGCTGAGCTGGCGGCCTTCCGATGATGGTCTTCTCGGACTCCATGATCAGCATAGCACCCTTGCGACCGTTCACTCCGAGTGTCCCGACCCGCCTCCGCCTACGGCGCTGCTAGCGCTGGGAGGCTCTTGGGGCTACTGGGCCTCTTCCAGAAGAGCTTGACAATATGCAATCGCACGCATGACAATTCCGCGGAACCGCTTCATTTTGATTTCTCTCTCCTGCTAGATAATTCCACCGATCACCTGCATCCTCAAGATATCACGTTGGCAATGTTCTACTTCATCGGGGACGTCAACTCCGCCAAGGATGCGCTCAATCCTGGCAACCACATCATCAAGATAGAGGTTGACACGGCCGCAGGCTGCCTTTGTCTTGACTGAATCTCAGAGGTCCTCTGCAGATTCCTTGCGGGGTATCAGGCTCTCGATGAGCACTGGTGGCGGCGGTTCTTCGGGTAGTGTAACGCCCTCGATGCGGCTATATCTCCCACGTGTCGAAGCACGACTTAGAGGCATAACCACATTGAAAGCAATGTCGCAAGTGAGGTAATCTTCACACAACCCATGTAATACATAAGGGAAAGAGATACATAGTTGGCTTACAGTCGCCACTTCACACAATACATAAATAAACATCCATCATCCAGATTACACTCAAGGTCCGACTACGGAACCAAAATGAAATAAGACTACCCCAAATGCTACACAGATCCCCGATCGTCCCAACTGGGCTCCACTACTGATCATCAGGAAAAGACACATAGTAACGACCACGTTCCTCGTCGAACTCCCACTTGAGCTCGGATGCGTCATCTGCACTGGCATCGTCGGCACCTGCAACAGTTTTGGTAGAATCTGTGAGTCACGGGGAATCAGCAATCTCACACCCGCGAGATCAAGACTATTTAAGCTTAAAGGAAGGATAGGGTGGTGAGGTGGAGCTGCAGCAAGCGACTAGCATATATGGTGGCTAACAACGCAAAAGAGAGCGAGAAGAGAAGCAAAGCACGGTCGTGAAGCTAGAAGTGATCAAGAAGTGATCCTAGAACAACCTACGTCAAACATAACTCCAACACCGTGTTCGCTTCCCGGACTCCGCCGAGAAGAGACTATCACGGTTACACACGCGGTTGATGTGTTTCAATTAAGGACAACTTCGGGTTTTCTACGACCGGACATCAACAAATTCCCATCTGCCTCATAACCGCGGGCACGGCTTTCGAAAGATAATACCATGCAGGGGTGTCCCAACTTATCCCATTATAAGCTCTCATGGTCAACGAAGGATATTCCTTCTACCGGGAAGGCCCGACCAGTCTCGCAATCCCGGACTACAAGACATTTCGACAATGGTAAAACAAGACCAGCAAAGCCGCCCGAATGTGCCGACAAATCCCGATAGGAGCTGCACATATCTCGTTCTCAGGGCACACCGGATGAGCAAGATGTCGGGTTGGCATAGACCCTGGTTGCCCAAGGGGCGCCGGACATCGGTCGGTTTGGACCAGCAATCGAAGGAGAACTGGCCCGGGGGTTAAAATAAAGATGACCCTCGGGCTCGCGAAAACCCGGGGGAAAAAGGCTTAGGTGGCAAATGGTAAAACCAAAGTTGGGCCTTGCTAGAGGAGTCTTATTCAAAGAGAACTGTCAAGGGGGTCCCATAAGTGACCCAACCATGTAAGGAACGCAAAATTAAGGAACATAACTCCGGTATGACGGAAACTAGGGTGGCAAGAATGGAACAAAACACCAGGCATAAGGCCGAGCCTTCCACCCTTTACCAAGTATATAGATTCATTAATTAAGTAAGAGATATTGTGATATCCCAAAATAATCATGTACCAACATGGAACAAACTTCATCTTCACCTGCAACTAGCAACGCTATAAGAGCGGCTGAGCAAAGCGGTAACATAGCCAATCAACGGTTTGCTAGGAAAGGATGGTTAGAGGTTTGACATGGCAATATGGGTGGCATGATATAGCAAGAGGTAGGTATCGCAGCATAGGCATAGCAAAAGAGCGAGCATCTAGCAAGCAAAGATAGAAGTGATTTTGAGGGTATGGTCATCTTGCCTGCAAGGTTCTCAGAGTTGTCGAAAGCTTGATCCTCGTAAGCATTCTCAACAGGTTCCTCGTTCACGTACTCGTCTCCCGGCTCTACCCAAGGCAAGAACACAAGCAAAGGGGACAAACATCAATCACGATGCAATGCGCAAACAACATGATGCAAAACATGGCATGATATGCGAGATGTGGGATGCAATGCATATGCGTGCTCCGGTAGGAAAAAGATGAACAAGGCATAACCTTGGCAAACCAAGTATGCCACTGGAAAGGTGAGGTGATTTTGGTTGAAATCGATATAAAGATCACCGGAATCGGATGCACGGTTTGCAAATGACAAGCAAAACAGGAATGACATATTTTTGCGTTTAACAGCATGATGCCACTTAGCATGCAACAAGAAATTAAGCTACTGCATCCAAACATATCAGCAAAACATATGGCAGTGATCTGCTCAAGATACTTGACAAAAGATGAACACTGAGCTACGGCTAAGTCACACCATAACAGGTTCAAACAAGCATGGTAAAAGAGCAAAACATATCAGCTTCACAGACGGTGAAAATACTATCATGCCAGAAATTAACATCAGGATGACATGTTTAGAGCAAGGAAACGACCTGCTACAGGAACACAATATATCAAAACAAGGCACGACATGAATCTAATCAGAACATAGAACAAAAGTCCCTTACTGACCATGAGCCAAAAAGGACCAGAAAATATAATAGCACCCATGTCAATTTAGCAAGTTACGTTACAGTTTTCAGACTTGGCAGAAAACTGGACATGTCAAAAATAGATAACAAGTAGGCATGTTTACGAGCTCGATGCACTCACTACAGAGATTTTCATGATAAACTAAGCATACACCATCAAGAAGACATGACATAGAAGCTATACATGACAAGAACAACATCATAGCATGAAATTACTAAGTCTTAGAAATCAGCAACATTATGATCCCTAGTTTGCTTATGCTAGTCACCACAAAGATCACAAAAATACATGGCATAAACCCCTGTAAAGATGGCATGGCATATTACAAAACACATGTAGGACTCAACTTCATAGGATGCACACATCAATCATGGCAAATATGACAAAAGTGCATGTACTGAAACAGATCTGAAACTAACATCACATAGCCCTCTTCTAACAGCATTTCGGGCATCAAGATGATCTCAAATGAAAATGATGCAATGAGATGAAATGATGTACTCAACGAGACGAACAATTTGACATATTACACGCACGAAATGGAGCAGTATGTAGCAAGTTATGATGCGATGAACATGCAACAAAATCGGACAGAAAAAGACTTAGAGGATTCGGGGGGAGGAGAAAGTCAACCTAGGACCTCTTGGATCTCAGATCCGGGGTATTACGCCGGAGAGCTTCACGGAGAGGGCGGATCCGGCCGGTACGGGGCGAGGTCGCCGGCGGGGCGGACGGCGGTGGGGCCGGCTCGGGCGCGGCGGCGCGTGCGCGCGGCGGTGGTGCAACGCGGCGGCGGCGGGGCTCGCAAGGCGGCGCGGGCGCGACCGGGAGGCGGCGGCGGCCGGCGGGAGCGGGCGCGGCGGCGCGGAGGCGGGGAGCGGGCGACGGGGCGGCGCCGGAGGCGATGGGCCTCGCGGGCTCGCTGCGGGCTCGCGGGCCAGCGGCGGTGGGCGGCGGCGCGGGGACAGGTGGCGGTCCCTGATTGGCGCGGGCGCGGCGGCGGACGTGTCCGGCCGGATCCGGACGTGTCCGGCGGCGCGGAGGGGAGCGGGGCTAGGGTTAGGGTAGGATTTCATTTGGGATTTCGGGGAAGGGGGGTATATTTATTGGTAGGAGGGGCTAGGAGGCTCCAAATTGAGCACGGTTTGCGGCCACACGATCGTGATCGAACGGCGATGGACATGGGAGTGACTTAGATGGGCTATTGGGCTGTTTTGGAGGGGTTTTGGGCTGCAACCCAAAAGAGGCTTTCACGGTTACCCGGTTAACCGTTGGAGTATCAAACGACCTCCGAATGACCCGAAACTTGACAGGCGGTCTACCGGTGCTATACCAAGGCCGCTTGACAAACCTCGGTCCATTCCGAGAAAAATTAATACCCGCTCACGGAAAAAGGTAAAAGGGGACGCCGGGGAACATAGGAGCGCCGGATTGCAAAACGGACAACGGGGAAAATGCTCAGATTCATGAAACGAACACGTATGCGAATGCGATGCACATGATGACATGACATGAAATGCATGACAAGGACAAAATGCAAAAGAAGGAAAACCCAACCACGGAGGGAATATCATGTCACATTGCCGAAAATGGCAAGAGTTGGAGTACAAATATGGCAAGTTACATCCGGGGTTATACAGGTAGGTTGTCGATCATGCCGCCGAGAAGCTTTGGATCTTTTGCATGGTGGATGGCAAACTGCTCATCACACCTCCTCTGCAATATGTCAATTGTGCTGCCAAGGACTATGATGCCCATATCGCTGCCGATGGGCCATGCTGCCTGCACCGGCCGATGAAGCTCTTGCTCCCTGACCAGCTCCAGCTCGTTCTCCTCGGGCCATGCTGCCTGCACCGGCCGATGAAGCTCTTGCTCCCTGACCAGCTCCAGCTCGTTCTCCTCGCTGAAGATGTAACGCAGGTAGGTGTTGACGTCGAAGCTTTGGTCATTGCCTGGTATGCTTGGAATAACTAATAGTAGATGGGTGAGGACTAGATCTTCGTAGAGTGTCGCGGTGGTGCGTTGCCGCCTGGGTTATATGCAGCAAGCCGTTAGCTAGTGGAGGGAAACCGGTCAGGGAATAGGCTTGGCTTTTACAATTCACCCATGTGGAGCGCGGGAAGACTACGTGGAGCACACACACAACCCGAATGCCGTATCCGGCGCCAGGTGTTATTTATCACACAAGTGTTAACATAAGGAAATGCATGTGTAACTTACTAATCATCGCACACGAGTACTCGCAGACGCATCGTGTGCGATACTCATATCCACCACAAGCAACTAGTTTGCATTTTTCAAGTTTTTTCTACACACAGAATCACACACGAACTAACTATTTTAACCGTCTGTGTTGTAAATTCTCATCGCAAATAGTTCATCCGAGTCGTATGTTTGCCACGTATCACACATCTTGTTAAGTTGAACCGTTTCTGTTGCGTTCGCTAATCGAAAATAGTTCGTCCGAGTGAACAGTATGCCCTATATCACACACACCTTGATTTGGCTAACCGTTTATGTTGCACTCCCTAATAGAAAACGGTTCATCGGAGCAAACTGTATGCCGTATATCGCACACACATTGATATGGCTGCCCGTTTCTGTTGTTCTGCCTCATTGCAAATAGTTCGAACGGGTTAACCGTGTGCCCTTCATCGCACACGCAACTAAAATCTTAACCATGTTTGATGCATCCTCCATCGCAAACGTTTTGCACCTTTTTTGACGGGTTTTTTACATCCCCGTTTGTGATTAATGCATCGCACATAGTTTCGTGAAAGGGTCTCTGATCCTAGTGTTGCGTTAGGAGCATCCTGCAGTAGTGACTAGAGCAACAGATTGCATGGTAAAATTAGATAGCACAATTCACTAGAATTTGTGAAGGAAAAGCAGGAGCAGCACACGCAACAGGTAAACCGAGCATGCTTAACCATCGTAGCCAGCAAATGGCAAGGTGCTCCTCCAAGATTTGGGGGTCGGCATGAATGGCAGCCATCGCGATGTCATCCGCACGTGCGGCCGCGATTTGCTTCTCGATTGCCAAATGCTCCTTGAGATCCTGGCTAAACTGCGTGCACCATAGCTTAGGGCGGCACTTATTTGGTGGAGGGTCGGTGATTTGGGTGGAAGGTGACGCGCTCGCGCTAGCAGTTGGGGGCATGTGCGATGTCGAAGGAGGAGGAGGATGGGGGTCGGGCGTGGATTACCTGCCTGGATAGACGACTCCGAGCAGTGTGAAGGAGGGTCGCCGGCGATGAGGCGGCGCTACAAGCAAGGAGTGAAGGTTTCAACTTGGAATGGAAGGCCAAAACAGGGGACATGTTGCTTTTGGTATGGGGGAGGGGGTGAGGAGGTAGATATTTCCGCCAAAGCCGAAAATTTGGAATCGCTTCAATGAAAAAATTGGCGCGCAAAGTGTCATCCGACATGGTCCCTTATTCAGAACTATGTACGATATGTCAACATCACAAACGATTCAAATAGCTTAACCCGTGTGTGATGAGTTTGAATGTCAAAAAAATTTGTTCAAATTTCCATGGTTAAAGTGGCCATCCACGTCATTGCATAATGAGGGTACACAAAGGACACTACGGCACACCCACACTTCTTAATCGAGCAAGTTCAGCAATTAAACAGAGCTAGCTGGCCTAAACATTACTCTAACAAATTAAAGACCAACGCCCCTAATTAAACAAAACAAAGAGTACTAGTACTACGGCTGGTGCTCGTCGATCTCCGCCGCCGCCTCCATGTCCAGCTCGCGCTCGACGGTCTCCTGGGGAAGGGGCTCCATGGCATCCATCTCAACGTACTCGGCAAGCATCTCGCCATCCGCGTCCGCCATCTCTTTGGAAAAGGCCGCCACGAGCTCGGCATGGGTGGCCATGGTTTGGGCTTGGACGGGCTCCGTCGTCTCAAGGTATGCGGTAGAGGAACGAGCGGCTGCTCGAACGCTCTCGGCGATTGCCAACTCGTTGACCGTGGGTTGCCGACCGTTGTCGGTGATGCTTCATTCGATTTGTGCGGTGACCGCCACGAGATAGGCATGGGCGGCCTCCATCATGACTAAGGCCGCCACTGCAGAACAGATAGTTGTTGTGCCGCTCTTGCCAGTTGCTATCCCCGAGGCAGATGTTGCTGCCGCCACCTGAGAAGCAACAACGGCCGTTGGGCTGCCTTGGCCGCCCGGTCGCAGATTGCGGCTGCGCTCATGCACCTTGTTAGCACATGCATGGCGGCTGCGACCGCGCTCTCGCCGGAGTGGGCCACCGAAGTTGCCCTCACAATGCGGGTCGACGTGCCCATCTTTCACCAGCGATGTGGAACAATGAAATGATATTTGGGGAGCGAGCTAGTGTGCTTGAGACACCGGCTGTGGACTCTAGACGATGCACCTTCTCGCGTAAGGCATAGGCGTACTATATATACACCGACGGTACTCCAGGATATTTTGTGTTGCATCTCACACGGTTGGTGATAATAAACTATGTGCGATCTACTTGATTTTTCATCTTGATTTGAATTACATAATGGGGTCACAGTGGCAATGGACGGTGTTTGAATTGTAGACCTTTTATCTGCAGTGGACGTGCAACTAAATGTGTGTCATAAAAGAATTGGAATTATTCAGGGTTCGTTTGAACATTTTATACATTAAATTAGTTTTCCAGCCATTTCAGGTGCACAATTCAATATTAAACTACATGCAGCAACATGGGTTGTAAAATCATATGTGTGTCCATGGGTTTATGCTTATGTCCCATGGAAGAAATGGGGATGAAATTCAAACACCATGGCACCGTGCCTCTCCGGCAAACGTCGACGTACTTGCTCTTGTAATTCTAGGAAATCCAAAATTCGTCCGAAATACATGAAACTTGGCATGCTATCATGGAGCGGCATCAACTTGCCATGGTAAAAAATTTGTCCCATTTGGGGAAGGTTTGGGTATAAGCTTCTCATAAACCAGAGCTTCTCACAACAAGTTCGATGGTTTCGGTAGGGAAAGCTTCACCTTTCTGGACAAAATGGTATCCGTTGCCTCTTCTCGATTATAAATTTTTTCCTAGTGTCCACATAGAACAACAGGAGTGTTGTGTCAACTTTTGGAATTTTTCGGGGTTCTCATGGACATCTTTATACATTAACTGAGTTTTCTATGCATTCAGGTGCATAATTCAAACTTCAACTATAGGCACATTCTCTAATGCATATAAATTAGTAAAAAATTCAAATATGTGTCCTTGGTTTCCTGCTTAGGGCCCATAAAAGAATTGCGAATGAATATAAAACACTCTACCACTGTCACTCGGCCGCAAACATTGAGATACATGGTTTTTAGATTCTAGTAAATCCAAAACTCGTCTGAAATTCATGAAACCTGGCATGCCATCATGGAGCGGCATCAACATGCCGTGGTAAAAATTGTGTCCCATTTGGGGCAGGTTTGGGTATATGCTTCTCACAAACCAGAGCTTCTCACAACAAGCATGATGGTTTCGCTAGGGAACGTCTCACCTTTAGGGAGAAAACAATATCCATTGCCTCTTATTGCTTTCAAAAAATTTCTCGTGTCAACATAGTATAACATGAGTGTTGTGTCAATTTGTGTGATTTTTGGGGGCTTGTTTGGATATTTTTATTCATTAACTGAGTTTTCAATGCATTTATGTGCATAATTCAAATTTGAACTGTATGCACATACTCTAGTAAATATAAATTGGTTGAAAAATCAAATTTGTGTCCTTGGGTGCAAGCTTAGGTCCCATGCAAGAAATGGGAATGAATTTCAAACACCAGTGCACCGTTGATTGCCGGCAAAACATTGAGATACTTGGTTTTTAATTCTAGTAAATCCAAAACTCGTCTGAAACATGGCATGCTATGATGGAGCGGCATCAACATGTTGTGGTAAAAATTTGTCCCATTTGGGGCAGGTTTTGGTATATGCTTCTCACAAACTAGAGCTTCTCACAACAAGGATGATTGTTTCGGTAGGAAACGTCCCACCTTTGGGGACAAAACGATATCCATTGCCTCTTATTGCTTTCAAAAATTTTCTCATGTCTACGTAGAACAACGGGAGTGTTGTGTCAATTTTTGTGATTTTTTGGGGTACGTTTGGACATTTTTGTGCATTAACTGAGTTTTCAATGCATTTATGTGCATAATTCAAATTTGAACTACATGCACATGCTCCAGTGCATATAAATTGGTTGAAAAATCAAATCTGTGTCCTGGGGTGCATGCTTAGGTCAAATGCAAGAAATGGGAATGAATTTCAAACACAAGAGCACCGCTGCACTACTTGGGAAAACTCTAATAGTAGCACGGGACGACGCGCTACTGATAAGGCACTACAATTAACGTGTAGTACTAGCACATGTCGTCCCACGCTACTGCTATACATGGCTAGCAGTAGCGCACTTTAGTGCAGAGCGCTGCTGCTAATATCTACAACGCTTTTTAGCAGGAAGTGCTACTGGTAAGGGAGCGCTACTGCTAACTTTGTTCCCCTCGCTACTTCTAGTTTTATTAGTTTCTATTTTTTTTCTTCATATTTGTTTTGTATTTGAATAGGCTTTATACAATAATCTTAGCATATCATACAAATAAAAATGTAATCATAGCATATACATACAAATAGTCTCATCAAATCATGTCATCATCATAATCATCATCCAACACAAAGTGGTGTCTCATCATCATCTCGAAAATAGGGATACAAGTATTGATTACTTGCATCTACATCATCATCCATCTAAACAATGATATACGCGAGAAGAGCTATCACTATGAGTGAGAGAGGAACTATGCAGTACATGAGTTCGTATCTCTCTCTCGCATTAGCGTGAACCTAAACTAACTACAGGCTGTCGCTTGGAAACTGGAAACCGTTACACCTGGGCCTAACACTCCGGCCACTCGTCGTATACTCCTGGCATAGCACTTCTTCGCCATCGAGAACTTATGCACCTGCATCGTCACATGAGTCGATGATATGAACATATATAGTTGAGCAACAGAAAGAGACAGCCTTGGCAAAAATAGAAGCAACATATCATAAGCATTAATAACAAAGTTCATCGTACCCAAAATGCCCTAACTAGAGTGATATTCGCTAGTCGAGGAGGACGGTTTAATTACATCAGAAATAAAGTTTCACCATGCATAACTCAAAGTTTGGTCATACAGAAAGTATGGACTAAACGGACACATTGTCATATATCGACAATGACTCCAACATGTCGTGCCATCCATCCATGTCAGGGAGATAGTCCCCGAGCTTAGTGAAAGGCTTCATGTCGAGACGCTGAGATGCTACGCGTGTTCGGACATCTTCCCGCGACATTTGTCCTTCTTCATAGAACATCCCTGTTTTTTCTACGACCTCCTTCATGATTATTTGGGCAAGTTCGCGCTGGATGTGATAGAACTCAGCTCAAAGTCGATGATCCTCGATATCTCCTAAGTCCTTTGCCCATTGTAGAATATGGGCATTGCCGGATTTAGGTGACATGCGAAGGTTCTAGTGATCGCGTCTATACTCCAGCATGTGGTGTAGGACATAGAATCCATCATTAAGAGAATCACTCGGTTGCTGGATGCAGCAAAAGTCGGTCTTATTGCTGAAGGTTGGCCTGCCTTCCCTTGTCTTCTTGTCGTTGACCTCTCCACCCCGTTTGCCGTAGTAAAAGATAGCACTATCGAGAACAGACTTGATGTGGGTGTAATCCTTTTTGTTAATGTTCTTCGACGATTCCAAGTAAAGAGCATGGGAGTATCGTGGGTAGAGGATGATGAGGACGGCGCGCCCGCCGCTGCGCAAAATAAGTACACCTCAAATTGATTAGCCTCCACCGTGCAAATGAATGATTGAAATCGAAAGAAGGATATCCGCTCGGATGACTTACAGGGGATGATAAGGCACGAGAATCGCCTCCTTGTCCGTATTGGGGAGCATGAAATTGAAGAGGTAGTACCTCGCGTATTCATAGTGCTTTGCGCGGACTGCCAAGAATCCCTCGTGCATGAAGTACGGGCCAGCGACATAGATAAAAGGTATTTGCTCAACCCCGATGAGGTTGTTCATGTGCAAGGCATAAAGGCGGACAAACGTAAAATCCAGCTTCTTCCAGTGAAACATGTCGAAGATGTAATTGAATAGAAGGAAGAACTTCTCCACGGGGAATGTGCCAACATACGACAATTGTCGCGGCATGTAAACCACTTAGAGTTGGTATCCTGGATTTTCTGAGGCAAGGAGGCCTTTCTCTCTCCGCAGCACATCCTCATGAAGTCTCCTTACATGGCCGAATCTGGCCCCAATCACTGCTTTAGGTAGGATCGGTTTACTGGCGATATGCCATTTTGCCGGACTGGGGATATCTATACGGTCTTGAACCCGAGGCTGCTGAGGCGGCTATATAATAGAAGCAGCATTTTTGCCCTTTCTCGGTCTCTTCCTAGACTTCTTTACTGCCGGAAGGTTGTCCATAATACGTTCAGACTCATGACGCTCAAACCCTATGTAGGCGCCAGTATTAACATACTATTGAGTGTCATCGTCATCATCATCCTCATCTATGGCGACGTCACCAGCAACTAATCGAGCCTCTTCCTCACCCCCTCCGCTATCACCCAGCACGACAAGAGATGCTAATTGGGTAGGTGATGTGTTGATGTTCATACCTAACTGCTTGCTCGTGGGTGTGCTCTTGGCTGCCTCTAGATGAAGCAGACTCTTTGGCCACAGTAGGACCCACCCGTTGCAACAATCACCAAGCCGATGCGGGAACCTGAAATTAGTGGGTGTGCTCTCAGTGGGTGGGTGTGCTCTCAATGTTGATGTTCATACCTAACTGCGTGCTCGTGGGTGTGCTCTCGGCATGACTTTTGACAAAAAGTGGAAAAATCAAGAACCTGAAATTTGCCGGAACGGAAATGAATAAACATTCCAGGAAAACATAGGCCACTCGGTTTCATTCCTTGGAAACAACAAAGCCACTTCGGCACAATCGAACCACTTTAATGAAAAGATATAATATGAGCAAACACTATTGAGGAATTTGCAGATAACATGGCCACTTCAATGAAAAGATATAATCAACAATAATGGAATATGCAAATGAACATCAATTACATATATCATATAACAACAATCTTGTTTTTTGTTTACATAGCAACAATTAATTTAACCAAGTTTTTGAAAAGAAAAACAATTCTGTTTTTGTCTATTGCTAAATGCCATAGCTACTATTTTTTATTTATAGCTAAATACTTTTGTTTTTGCCTAAAGCTAAAATTTCAGGAACTCCATTTTCTCTAACCCTTCTGACCTCACCAAAATTTCCATAGCAAGACATTAGTACCTACACCCAATTTCTTCAAAAATATTCAGGTCCATAGTCCAAATAATTCAAATTTCATTTGAATGAAATTTGGAATAGATTCAGGTCCATAGTCCAAATAATTTTTTATAGCTAAGTGTTTTCTGTTTATAGCCTCTATTAATTTAAATCTAAATTCTACTATTATTTACATACCCTCCATTAATTTAACTAAATGGAATTACTATTTAGGCAATTACATAAAAACTTGCCCTAGCTAATTTCCTAAAAAAATTGCTAATCATTTTTCCTAAATGCTAAAAAATGCCTACTGCCCTAAACAAATATAGGGTTCATATGAACACCTAGGGTTCATATGAACATCAACACAACATCAACATATATATGAATTGCTCTAGCAGAGAGAGAAAGAGGAGGGTAGGGGAGAGGAGAGGCAGAGCCTTACGGTCGGCGGCGAGGACAGGCTCTGGCTCGGGCGGCGAAGGTCCTGGGCGGGCTCGGGCGGCAGCGGTGAGGTCGAGGGCGGTGGCGGTGAGCTCAAGGGAGGCAACGGTGAGGTCGACGACGGCCTTGGGCGGTGACTGTGAGGTCGAGGGCGGCCTCGGGCAGCGGCGGTGTGGTCGAAGGCGGCAAGGCGACGATGGCGATGGAGTAGCTAGGGGAGAGGGGGAGTGGAGGGGGAAGGACTAGCAGTAGCGCGTTTTGCCGAAACGCACTATAGCTAAGTTAGCTATAGCCTTTTCCAGCGAAACACGCTACAGCTATTCTTTTCTGTTTTATTTTTCTTTTTCTGTTGTTTTCTTTACATTTTCTTTTTTTCATTTCTCCTTTTTCTATTTCTTTCATTTTTATTTACTTTTCTACTTATTTTTCTATTTATTTTCTTTTTCATAGCAGTAGCGCTCTACAGCATAAACGCGCTGCTAAAAAGTTTTTAGCAGTAGTGTGCTTCTGGAAGAACCCCTACTATTATTCCTAACATACCGGCACCAGCAAGGGAATTATAGTAGTAGGCTTTTCCGCGCAGACGTGCTACTGCTACAACAATGGTTGTAGCATGCTTTTGTAACAAGCGCTACTAATAAGTAGCAATAGCGCCGTGTTTTGACCAGCGCTACTGCCATACCTCTGTGTATAAGGTTTTCCCTAGTAGTGATGATTGTCGGCAAAACGTTGAGATACTTTATTTTTAAATTCTAGTAAATCCAAAACTCGTCTGAAATTCATGAAACTTGGCATCCTATCATGGAGCGGCATCAACATGTCGTGGTAAATTTTTTATCCCATTTGGGGTAGGTTTGGGTATATGCTTCTCACAAACCAGAGCTTCTCACAACAAGCATGATGGTTTTGGTATGGAACGTCCCACCTTTGGGGACGAAACGTTATCCATTGCCTCTTATTGCTTTAAAAAATTTCCTCGTGTCAAGATAGAACAATAGGAGTGTTGTGTCAATTTTTGTGATTTTTCGGGGTTCATTCGGACATTTTTATGCACTAACTGATTTTTCAATGCATTTATGTGCACACTTCAAATTTGAACTACACGCACATTCTCCAGTGCATATAAATTGGTTGACAAATCAAATCAGTGTCCTTGGGTGCATGCTTAGGTCCCATGCAAGAAATGGGAATGAATTAACACCAAAGCATCGTTGATTGCGGCAAAACGTTGAGATACTTTATTTTTAAATTCTAGTAAATCCAAAACTCATCTGAAGTTCTTGAAACTTCGCATGCTATCATGGAATGGCACCCGACATGCTGTGGTATTTTTTGTGTCCATTTTGAGAGAAGGCGCTCGAATAATGACAACCAACAAAGGCATTTTGAAAAAAGAGCTGCCAATTTAATATCTCAAACGTTTGTATAATTCAAGCCGTGTGCGTTCTATTAACCATTCACGTGACATCATGTGTCTTGGTTTTAATGGCTGTAGGAGGTGTCATACGGACAGCTGCTTGACCTTGACTGAACGGGATGCGTGCGATCGCAGTCTAGTGCGCATGCTGACCGAGAGGCATGCAAGCTGTCCTCGGATGTGCAGGCTCACCGGGAAGCACGCCCATTGACTTCCATGGCCCACCCCTCCCCTCCCCGTGTGTGACACCCCAAAATTTTTGCCTTGTTTTAATGTATTAATTTTTTTTGCCAGAAATTAAAACTTTGAATTTCTGAGCCCCATCTTGATCTTAAATCTTTATCTTCCTTGTTGTGATGAGTTTTTCCCAAAGAGAAAACTTTTCAAATATGTTAGTTGACTAGTATAACCTCTCAAGAAAACATTTTTCTTAAATCAGCAGGATTAATTACAAAATTAATTTTACCTGATCTTCTTTTCTTGAAAAATGAGCTTATTCAGGTTTTATGGCCATTTTTGCATTACAACCATTTAATAAATTCACTCATAATTCCCACAAAAATTTGGAGATATCATGGGATGTTTTTAAACCACTTTTATGCAAAGACATCTTCAGCCCTTTAGATATTTTGAGCTGTGCACCCAATTTTCTTCTCTGGTCCAGAGAGCAATTTTGCACTACAACCCTTTTAAATATTTCTTTCTAGCCTCCACCAACATTATGGGATGTTGGTAACAACATGAGATTCAACTTTATGCAAAAACCTAGTGTTGTTCTTTGAAAGTTTTGAGTGAACCAACCTCTTTTTCATTCTGGTCCAGTCTGGTGTTTTCTACTGCAACCCTATTCAATCTTGCTCCAATAACCTTGTGCTTTCTCCTCCTTGCGGTCCTCCCTACCAGACCCCTAAGTCCAGGAGCATGATCTTGTTGGATCATTTTTAGTTCATGAAATGATGCAATATATCTCCTGTCCAGGATTGTAGTTCAGCAAAACTTGCACTAGCAAGTTTCTTATTTTGTCCAAATGACCTTACCACCCTCTTGTGCATCCAAAGACACACTGATCTGGAGAATTTGACTACTCCAAGAAATGCCTAGGTGCCTGCGGCATTTTGTCAAACACCTGGAGTGCATGATCAGATTTGACATGAATGGTTGCTTGCATTATGAACTTGACCACCTGACCAAACCACCTTGTCCCTTGGGTTTCCCTCTACCTCTAACCTGGTTCTGTTAAGTCACAGCCTCACCTGTGACCTGTAGCATGCCACAGCATTGTATCGAACACCTTCTGTGCGTGCACTGGACGCGCCTAGAGCGCGCGTATTGCACGAACCACACGCGAGCCGACACGCTGCACCCCCGATTTTGGCCCGCTCTGCAACACCACGCCACGCACTACCCTCCTCGCAGCAACGCGCCAAGCCGTCCTGGCAGCCAACAGCGCCGCCATCAGAGCTTTTGGCGGCACGCCGGCGTTGGTCGACAGCCTCTGCTCCGTTTAGCGCCGCCCAAGCCACCCCGGCTCGCCACCTGGCCCCTGGCACGGCCCGAACGCACCCGCAAGCATGTCCGGTAGCGTTCGTCGCCGCCACAACACCCTGCACGCTACAGTGAGGCGGTTCGCCGGCGTCCTCATCCACCGCCGCGGAACCGACCTCGTCGCGCTATAAAAAGGGCTCCCCGAAACCTCCAGAGCACGCAGGCGACTCCAAGCCATTCCCCTAGGGCCCCTATAGGCAGCCAATCGACCCAGGGAGGTCATCTTCCCCACCTCCGGCAGCAGCGGCCGCCGCCATGGCCCCAGCTCTCCCAGCGCCACCAGGGACTCTCCCTCCCACTTCTCTTCACCAAGAGCACCTCCTTCCTCCCGTGAACCTTTCCCTCTACTCATTTTCGATCGGGACTCACTGCGGGAGAGATTTCACTTTGCCCGATGGCCGCCGTCCGCCGCGAAGCTCGCCGCCGGCAACTCACTCCGTCCCCGCCGACAAAACAACCACCGGAGTGACCGCCTTGGTCCCCTGAGATCGCGGGTGGCCTTGGTTTCCCGAACGGTGCCGCCGTTCGCCGGCGAGCGTCGCCGGGGTCCCGCCCCGCTCGGGCAGAGGAGGGAGAAGACGCGGGCGACTGGTCAAACCTGACCACTTGGCCAGTCGGGCCCACCGTCAGTGACCCAGCACCGGTCCACGTGGGTTAAGTGGAAGCGTATTCCCAAAATACGCCTTCGACGTGTACGTGTCCATTCGAAACGTTTTTATTTTTCTGTTTTATTTTTAAAATCAGTTTTGACCAGAACTTTGACTAACTATATCCTTTTAAATATAACTCCAAATGAATTGATTCTTTTTCCTACATCTCTCACATAATGTCTAGTTTATTTTAAGATTTATTTGAAAATTTTCCAAACAATTTTTTTTGCTGTTTTTTAAATATGTGTTATTTGCATATTTTGAAAATAGGAGTTTTGGAGAGAGGATAGGACACTTGCAAGAATCTTGGAGTACACCTTGCCTTTCCACACCATTAAGGCAAGCATTCTGAACTCCGGGATAATATTTTGATGGGACAGTTGACACGTGTATAACCCCACTTATTTCGGGGCATTATTATTTCATGTGCCTTTGCATGAATGCATACATGGTGATTTTACTTTGCTATTTGGATATGAACACATGTGTGATGGTAATCATACTCATGTGTCTTACATGCATGCCGGAGAGGGAGCCGGGAAAGCCTCTACCTTGGGTAGGCGTGGACTTGTCACCGGTCTTCGTCGAGACGATTATATCCGGTATGGCATGGTAAGATATAATGGGTGTTGATTTACTAGTTGAAATATTTGTATTATCCGTGTCATGCAGGAAACTCACAAAGCTCCTGAGTCGACCACAAATTGAGTCTTGTTCCAGTAACCCCATACTTGCCTTGTACTACCACTTGTCCCTGCCGTAGGTAGGGTACGGTTCAGTAAGTCGTCAACCCCTTTCAAGCACACACCGTACAGAGAGGCCATGGTGGAAGGTACCGGTGGTAGCCGGTAGACTGACCACATGGTCCAGGGGCATGGGTGTTTCCGGTTGGGACCGAGAGGGGAGGCCACCCCTTAGAGAGCGCATTATAAATTTGATCCCATGCTACGCGAGGTTGTAGCCTCCCCACTTAGAGTTTGCTTGACAGGTGTTGTGGGTGATTCCAGACACCGATGGGTTAAGCTGGTGTGTGCAAATTAGGTGGGTCTTCAACTAAAAGGCCGTAGACGGAATTAGTCCCGATGGACTAAAGGAATCCGTTACGCGTGGGTAAAGATTACACCCTCTGCAGAGATATTAAACCTATTCGAATAGCCGTGTCCATGGTTAAGGATTACAGTCTGGGATGGGTCTAGTGTCGGTCCTAGTTTCGGTCTTCGGAGGAGAAACTGTTAAAAACAAAACTGAGATCACGGTGCAAGGCTTGTGATAATTATGGTTATTATTATTATTGTTAACTGACCCGTGATATATCTGATATTATCGAATATCCCTGGGATGGTTCTACCTCCTGGATATTCACGGTGGTGTGGCGGCAATGGAGGTCGGAAATAGCTAGCGATGGGCACCGGCGGCGGAGCATGTGTTGTGTGTTCCGCGCACACCCAACAGGGACGCTACACGCACTACACTACGCCGGGGACTGCGCCGCCGCTGCGATGTAGCCTCCCAGCTGGAGCTGTCGTCTAAAGACGGCAGAGTGGCCGAGCGATGATGGCGGACCGGTGCGATTGGCGATTGTGGGAGAAGCAGACGAGATATACTATAGGGAGGGAGGGGAAAATGCGACACAGGACTCGCCGGATGTGAGGGTTTTTATAGGAGGCCGGTAAGCAATGGGATTTTGGGGGATTTCACCGAGTCGGGCGGGAAGCTTGCGCAGGAACCTGCAAGGTTGGGCAGGAACGGGATCACCGATGATTTATTGGCGCCACTTCGAGCCACCATTTGGCCAAAGAACGCCCCCGCGCGTTGCGCAAGCTTCCGTTGTAAGCCGGCGGCGGCAGCGGGGTGGCAAGACATGCGAGAGGAGGACGAAAGGCCACGTACACACACGGTTAATAAAAAGAATGTTTGTGATTTAATTACCAACTATACCCCCGTCCTGGTTTATAAGTAGTATTTAACTAATAAAATATGAATGCATGTCGCCAAAGATTATATAGTTGGATTCATATTTGAACGTAGTTTCTAATTATATAATTTTTATAACATGCATTAACATTTTGTGAATTAAATTTGAGGGCGAAGTATGGCACATAATATAAAGGGAACTATAGACTAAGCGGAGGTGATAGCACACGGCCGCTCTCTACGCAGCGACGCAACTGTCGGCCGGCTTGTAGGCGACCATTTCCTATGCGTTCAACAGCTCTATGTGTGTAGTTGCTTGCGGTTCAGGTGGCCGCGGTGCACTCTGCTCGCGTCCCGCCACGTGCGCTCTGTACTCGTGTCCCTTTGGGTGCTCTGCCCTCGTCCCTCAACGCTCGCTGCCAGTGTTTGGGGTTGGCACACGATCACACACGTTCCTGTGCATGCGGTAGCGCCGGGCGCGACGCACCGATGCAGTTACCCGCTGCAAAAACTGTCATGCAGACGCGCAGAGAATCTAGGCCGCCCGACCCCTATTTATTCCTGTGGCCATTTACCTTATATATCTCGCATCACACGTCACAATACGCACACCCATGACGACACATACACAAAGGACATCCAGCGGTTCCAATGGCGCTCCCCATGGCTCCAATGGCGTTCCCAGCAGCCGACAACGACATCGGCGGGCAGTTCACCATGCATCACGTAGTGGACACCCATGTGAGGGGGAAGACCCTCTCGGTGGTGTACACGAACGACCCAGTCTCAATGGAGAGCTCCATCCAAACTATGGAGCAGTTCCTTGATGAGGATAAGTACCGAGTGGTCGACTTTGACCTGGAGTACACCATCGGTCGTGCCGGGCATGATCAGAAGGTTGTCGTCGCCCAGTTGCGCCAGCGACATGACGTCCTCGTCTACCACCACCACCTTGCCACAAGGCCTTGAGAGCATTTCTCCCAGGTTTACCAATAGGTCCGACTAATGTTTCGCTACTGTGGACACCACCAACGATCTAAAAGCTCTCAAGGTTTCGGACTTGAAATGCCCGAATCTTGTCAACATCCAGCACCACTACAAGGCCTGGGGCAGCGAGAAAAACAAACTGAACTCCTTGGTTGACCTCACCTCGGCCATCATCGACCCCTACAACATGAAGATGAAGAATGAGAGCAATAAGGTCAAGAACGCCTGGCACAATGTGTGGCATGAGAGACTGGATGAAGAACATGTCAGGTACGCTGCCATGGACGCGTACACAAGCTACGAGATGTATAGGCGGATCTTTGACATGAGGAAGTGTCTTCTTCCTGCCCAGACGAGGGATCGAGCCACAGAGCAGTGGCGGGAGTGTCACAAGAAGTAGATGACTAGACGATCGTTTGTCCTACTTCAGAATGCATGCAATTGTTTATTGAGGTGTGTGCGAATAATCTATATATTCATTTATGTAATTGGATGTTTATTTCAGTTATATATATACATGTTATTCTACTATAGACAGAGCAAATCACACGGCTTATTAGCAGCAATGGTCTCTGTTATTATTCGTCTTCGCACACATTTCTGATTACGGACCAATTTGCCGCTTATCACACACATCTTGTTCAGTTGAACCGTTTCCATTGTGTTACCTAATCACATACAATTCATCCTAGTGAACTGTATGATGTACATCGCACACGCCTTCATATGGCTGCCTATTTCTTTTGTTCCTCCTCATCACAAACAGTTAATTGAACTGAACCGTATGCCTTGCATCACACACGCAACTAAAATATGAACCGCGTTTGATGCATCCGTCATCCCAAATGTTTTGCACCTTTTTTGACGGTTTTTTTACACCACCATTTGAGATTATGGCATCACACACAGTTTCGTCGAAGGGTCTCTGATAGTAGTGCTGCATTTGGACCATCCTGCAGTAGTGTACCATACATTCCTTTGGCGTCCATGCGTATGAAATCATTGTCCTTATCATCCATGTCTTTGCCTTCCTTGCCTCTATCACCCATGTCCTTGTCATCCTTTCCTGTATCACCCAAGTTTTCGCCATCGGTGCCTTTATCATCCATTTCGTTATGCTTCCAATAAAAACAAACAATTAATGTTAGGGATGGATAGCATAGTTTAAATTTCTACAACTCTCCTTAAATAATTGATTTAAATTTTAGGATTCATGTACATAACTTAGTACTTTAAAACCTCTAAGTAAGTTTAAAATATGACATAACTAAATCCACAAATATTTGATTGATTGTACATGCTGTAACCGATCATTTGATTGCTTCTGAATATGATGTAAGGATATCACATAATGCTTCATGTATTAGGTTTAGCTAAATTCACTACTTTAATCGACCATTAATCCTTGAAATGCCATGATAAATCCACCCACATAGATCAAGTATCTCCTAACTAAATCCAAAATAACTTCAAACTCCATTAAAAATTATCTTCTAACAAAATCCAAAATAACTCCAAACTCAATTCAAAAATATCTCCTAACTAAATCCAAAATAACTTTCTTTGAATCCAAATATGCTGACAAATTTCTCTTGCCACATAACCGTAAATAAGTCCTTCATTATGTCCTAGCTAAATCCGAATTACACTTCCTTTCAATCAAAATCTAGTCACAACTTTCTCTAACCGTAAACCCAAAACCTCATATCACATATCCTAAACAGTAATCGAATCTGACCCTATTGGTACTATGCAGGAGGGACTAGGCAAGATTTGAGATGGCTAGGCACTTACATCGGGGGTGATAAAGTTGGTGCGCGGTGATGAGGATGATTTGGCCTCGCATCGGGGAAGGGGGTGTCGGATCGGGGAAGGAGGGGATTAGGTGGCTCCTCAGAAGATCTGGTGCCGTGACCGGAGGGGGTCCCGTGCGATGGAGGGTGGAGTAGGAGGATGAGGATGGAGTGCCACGTCAAGTGCGTGCGACGGCGCGCTAAGTGGCGATCGAGGGTGGCGATGTGTTCGCCGGAGTCTAGAGCTCGTGAGGAGATGACGAACCGCTCGAACCCGAATTCAAATGACCACACACGATGACGTGGTCTTATAATTAAGTGCAATACTAATGCAATTAATTTAATTGGAAAATTTAGGACAGGAATAACCCTGGACTATATTGGGCCAATTAAAGATAAATATTTTTTAGGTTGAAAACACCCTTGGGCTTTAAAAAGGTCCAGTTAGTGTTATCTGTTAGATCACCCATATAATACACATGCTCTGGTGTATTATAATACACCATAAAATTTCTCAACAAAAAAGGTTATTCGATCCCGCCTCGCTGAATATATGTTCCCGTGGCATCTCCAGTGTTTGAGGTCCTACTGACAGCATAGAGATGTGGCTACTGTGCTCTAGTGTAGACGAAGCAGTGGCCCTCCATTGTTGACTTGAGTCCATATGCTTGTAATTCTAGAATGAGACACCTCATCCTCGGTGAAGCCTCTCTCACAGTGACAAAGGACAAACGTCCTGGCAAAGGACATGGGTCCTGTACAAAAAGACCGCTTGACCCTCGCGTCGCTCCCGCAAGGGCGAATCGAGCGGCTCAATCCCTAGCCCACCGTCGGGGCTCCCTCCCCCTTTTCCTCTGCCTCGTCGCACCCAGAGGGGGTCACCGGAACACCGCACGGCCACCGGGGATTGTGGCGGCGAGGATCTGGTCGCTCCGCCCCTATGGAGGATCTTGGAGCCGAGGTGGCGACCTCAGGCGGTGGTGCTGCGTCGTCCTCAGCATACGGCGGCAGCGGGCGCTGGCCGCCCATCTCGGACGTGTGGGCAGCATGGTGATGGCGGGCGATGGCTGTGGTGCCCAATGGCCTCGGGGCCAACTGCTTCAGATCTGAAGGCTTCATCCTCTTCAAGCTCTTGCCACCCTCCTCTCAGTTCCATTCTGCGGCGGTCTCCGGGCATCGTAGTCGTGTCTCCTCTCGAAGTGGGCGTGGGGGAAGGGGACTGGAGAAATCCGTTGCTGGCTATGCCGGCCCGCTGGCGGCGACGCCCGTGGGCATCGTCCCCTACATGTAGGCGCTGGTAAAAATGCTCCTTTCCCCCCTCCTCTTCCTCCCGTGTTCCTCGTGTACCGGGTGAAAACCCAAATCCCTCGGGTTTGGGCGGCAGCGACGCCGTGGGCGCCATCACCCTCAATGGGGTGCCGTCTTTGGTGAGCTTCGGGGGAAGCGTGCTTGTACTGGTTGGGGGTTGCTCGGTCTTCGGCATCCTTGATGTGTAGTTTGCTTCTCCTCGTTTGCAGATATCATGTAATGCTGATGCTTCCCTTGGCTGAGATCCATGTAGTTTGGTGGTGGTGTCTTGGTGTGGTCTTCCGGTTGGCAACGTAGCCAGTCACTCTTTAGCCCTCGGGTGGGCGTCTCCACCTTTCGACAGATCGGCGCCCTCCGTGCCAGGGCGAGGGCGCAGGTGTCGGGGTCAAAACCGGCGGATCTCGGGTAGGGGGTCCTGAACTGTGCGTCTAAGGTCGATGGTAACTGGAGACAGGGGACACAATGTTTACCCAGGTTTGGGCCCTCTTAATCGAGGTATTACCCTACTTCCTGCTTGGTTGATCTTGAGGAATATGAAGATTACAAGAGTTGATTGTGACACTCCAAAAATTTTATTTGGTTTTAGCAAAAACCTTGCTGGTTTTTCTTTTGTGGATTGAGACCTTTCAAAATTTTTTTAGAAAAACAATCCTATTAAAAATCTTTTTCTTTGGCTAGGATTGTTATTTCTGTTATCTTCTTCAAACTTTGGGTTTAACCTTTTTAAAACTTCTCCTCTGATTGGTTCTCTTCTCAAATTATTTTTGGGAGTTCAATCCTTTCTTTTTGAAAAGAAAACTCTATGAAAATTTGGGATCTTCAATTCTTTTGATAACCACCCATGACCTTGTATTTTTGCTCATGAAGTGAACCACTCCAAAACCTCCTCTCCTCCTTGTTAACAACCCAAGTTCCCTGTCCCAACTCATCCAAACAAGTTTTGGATTTTATTTTGATTATTTCACCTCTCAATTCTTTTCAGATCTTTAGTTGAGCCTGACCCATTTGCAAAGCAAGTACCCTATAGCTTTTATATCTGGACCTCAAACAAACTCTTCTGGCTAGTCCTTTGTACCCACAACCCAGAACCATCTTGATCCACTCATCTTGTTTTCAAATATTTCAACTTACACTCCCTGCAAGTTTGGACCAGATTTATCAAATTTGGTGAAATTCATATCTACACTTCTCCAAAAATTCCACCAAAAATCAGGCAGCCTACTGGAGCAATGAGAAGTCACTCAACCAAAAATCAGCCCAAGGAAAAATTCCTACAAGCTAGAAACATTCAGTGTCGATCTTCGTCAGTTAAATTTAGACTTTCAGTGTCGATCTTCGTCAGTTAAGTGCAGTCACGAGATCACAGTGCCCCTTGGCACGTTGCTCGCCGCCTGGCTGCTTGTCCGGAGCCCCACACGCGCGCTTGGCGCCTTCCTGGCGTCGGTGGTGCCCTGGCCCACCTGCGCCGGCGTGTCTTGCGGCGGCTAAACCGCCATGACGACTGGCAGGAAGTAGAATGGCGGTGCAACGCCGTCCAGCGCCGCCCAAGCTCCCTGGTGGCTCCGCGTGGCCCTCTCCATGCCAGCGCACGCATGCAGCACGGTCGCTGTGGCGCGGCGTGCACAACGCACACTCTCTGCCGCCGACGGGTCCGCGCCGCTCCGTTCCGTTGAACTCCACCTCAGCATGCAAAACCCGACGCCGTTGGCACCTAAACAGACTCAGTGGACCTCCACGACGGCGCTCAACTCCAAAACCCTCCCGACCAAGCGCTGCGCCGCCGTAATCTCTTGCCGGAGAACCCCGTTCTCGGCAACCGCCTCGGGGTGGCTATATATAGCGCCCCCGAGCCCGCTCTCACTCCCGGACGGCTCCACCACCTCACCACACCCCGCCTGGCCACTTGAGGGGCCTCGAGGAGCCCTCCTTCCTCGACTTCGGCCACCTTCGTCCGCCTCGGGCACCAGCTCGATTCACTGCGGTGAGGTCATCTCCGGTGCCCAAACTCCATCAAGCACCACCTCTAGCTACCAGATACTTGACCACCTCCTCAATTTGATCTTTGTAGCCCTCTCCGGCGAGCTTCACCCTCGTCCGAAACACCGTCCGCCGGAGCAAGGGCCACCGTCGACACGTTGCACGCCGGCGACCACCTCGACCACCACCCGACGCGGAACAGCACCGTGAGCACGGAGGTAACCTCCGATCCCTTTGCCTCGCCGTGGATCGCCGCCGGCGATCGCCGCGGCCCTCTGGCGCCAAAAGCCCCGCTTTGGTTTTCAAACCCGACGGGTGGGACCGCCCCGTCAGGTTCCTCTCTTTTTTTGAATCGTTTTCTGAAAGTGTATTCGGGCAAAATACGTCTTCTCTTCTGGGCCGGCGTATTTGAGACTGAAACGTTTTCTGTTTTTATAAATAAGACCCTGGGAAGTTTCTGTTTCATTACAGATGGGTCCCTGGGCAAATACCTTTATAACTTTTTAGCAGAAACATAATTTTGAGTGATTCTTTTCCTGTTCTCTTCAAAATTTTGTATAGTTTTTTATCAGATTTATTTGAAGATTATTTGGAATAATTTTTGTGCACCTCTCGGTATTCACGATAGCGCGTATATTCTCTTTATACCGTAGATACCGAAGGAGGTGACGGGACCGCGAACTTCACCGAGTTAGACTCCGACTACTCCGAACCAGGCAATCATGTTTGAACTTTTGATATGATGAGTGTCTTGGCATGTTTTGCATTTAGTTAGTTTCATGGCATGTTGTGGAGCATACCGATGAACTGTATATTATGCATTGTTGAGACAAGTAAGTTCGATGATCCATACCTTGTTGGATGTGAGTATGCAAGGCCATGTGTTGGCATGAAGATGGGTAAGATGGCAGTGTGGTAGCATGCTAGTCTTATGCCATGCAGGTTACTACAGTACCAACCCGTATCGGTTGGGCTCGTATCCATTTCCCCTCCGTGTACTACCACATGTTTCCCGAAAGGGATATGGTTTAGTAAGTCGCAAACCGCTTTCTTGGTACACACCAAAAAGGAGAGGCCGGGATGATGGTTCCATGGCCCTGGATTAAAGCCAGTCATCTGGTCAGGGGGCATGGGTATTTCCAGTTGGGACCGAGAGGGGGGCACCCCTTAGAGCGCATGTATATAAATTTGATCCCATGCTATTCGAGATTGTGATCTCCCCGTCTCAAAAGTTTTTCTTGGACGATGTCGAGGGTGGTTCCTGGCATCGAGAGGTTGGATGGGTGTGTACTAGTTAGCTGTGTTTCCTTCTGAAATACCGTAAACGGAACTAGTCCTAGTGACTACGGAAATCCGTTAACTGTGAGAAATTTTGTACAAACTCTGCAGAGTCATATATCCTCAAATCAACTTATCTATATCCAAGTTCCGTGCTAACTGACATGTGCCAGTTTTGGTGACAGATCATCCGGTGGGACCATGAGCACTAAGATTAGTTAAATGTTTGTTCTTGAGGATGGACTATCCCGTTTAATTTCATGAGTTGAATAAATTTATTATGAATATTCTTTCTTTATCAGTTAAATCCCTTTATGTGGTGTCGCTCAGACGCCCGACTGTGGCATTTCTTTTAAAGCCCTTTATGTGGTGTCGCTCAGACGCCCGACTATGGCATTTCTTTTAAAGCCCTTTATGTGGTGTCGCTCAGACGCCCGACTGTGGCATTTCTTTTAAAGCCCTTTATGTGGTGTCGCCCAGACGCCCGACTATGGCATTTCTTTTAAAGCCCTTTATGTGGTGTCGCTCAGACGCCCGACTGTGGCATTTCTTTTAAAGCCCTTTATGTGGTGTCGCTCAGACGCCCAACTGTGGCATTTCTTTTAAAGCCCTTTATGTGGTGTCGCTCAGACGCCCGACTGTGGCATTTCTTTTAAAGCCCTTTATGTGGTGTCGCTCAGACGCCCGACTGTGGCATTTCTTTTAAAGCCCTTTATATTGTTTCGCTCAGATGCCCGACTGTGGCATTTCTTTTAAAGCCCTTTATGTGGTGTCGCCTAGACGCCCGACTGTGGCATTTCTTTTAAAGCCCTTTATGTGGTGTCGCTCAGACGCCCGACTATGGCATTTCTTTTAAAGCCCTTTATGTGGTGTCGCTAAGACGGCCGACTGTGGCATGAATTTTCTTTCTTCTATTGATTTACCTTCGTGGCGTCGCTCTAGACACTCGATTGTTTTCCATTACTTTACTGTTGGGATTCCAGGCGGACTACCGCCGTTTCCCTTTTTACTTACCCTGCCTAATATTACTTTGAATGTGCATTGGTAATTTAATCGTGACGCACTCATGCATGCATTTGTTATATCTTACGTCTGAACTGTCTTGCGAGTACTTTCAAAGTACTCACTGGCTTGTTGATTTGGCCAGATGCTGACGAAGGTGATCTCATGGATGAAGAGTTCGATAGCGAATCCGACGCCTAGAGGAGTCCAAGTCAGTCTCGTGCGACCCTGGACTTGGTCACTGTTTTATACCCGCTTCCGCAACCCAAATAAATTCATCGAGCCTCACCTCGACGCTCGATGGGACGATAGTTTGAGAGTCACATATCCACTCCCCACTGTGTTACTCCACCACTACCATATTTGCGAGTCAGTAGTATGCCACCACTCCCTTGTGTCATAATCGCCTTTATGTATAATTATTGGCACGCTTGTAATAAATTGTTGAGCATTATCAGCTCAACCCTGTATTATATTTGATGCTACTGGCTTATTGTATCAAAAGTTTGTCTACCAGTGAGGAGGTTTTTATCTCAAACTGGATTCTAAAGATTGGTTTCTCAATAAATATTTTTATTGGAAAACCGGTCGTGACAAGCTTGGTACCAGAGCCAGGCTGACTGTAGGAAGCCACTAGGTGCGATCGCTAATCGGTTATTAGCATATTAGATCCCATTTATGTTTTTACAATTGTAGACACTTTTTTCTGACAGTCAGCATATATTTATGATCTGACTCTTCAGAATTTTTGCCTACTTTTTGTAGATGGCCGACAACAGCTGCGAGTCTCAGACCTTCGCCAACGTGCCCGATGGGTTCGTCAAGCTTCTATCCTTCGTCGTTCAGGTCGCGATGGGGCCATCTGTGCGCCCGGTCGTCTCACTCTGCCAGCACAAAGTCAACGACAGTCTGACTATGCACCAGGCCTCGGTGCAATTCAGGGGAGGGCATGGCGAGTTACGCCGCTTCTGGTTCATGGGAAGAGCCATGCCCATGGAGAAGCATGCCATCCAGATGGCAGCCCGCGAGTCGATAGCTCACCTCAGGGATGTCCTTACCATGATGAAGGCTCATCGTTACCACTATCTTCCATGCCACGTGCCTTACACCTGTCACTACGCATACTCCTGCCCCAGAGGAGAACGAGACGAGGCCTTTGAGATGCTTATTGAGTATCTTCGGGCTCTGGAGGCCGCCTTCGACAACTTGGTGGACGACTTTGTGGCCGCCCGCATGGACTCAGTCCATGGCTGTGCTGCCAACAGGAGGGAGCTCCTGCCCACAGCACCGCCACTGACTTATGCCTCATCATCAGCATCTTATGCACCTGCTCGTTGCCTGCCTTCTACTGAGGAGTTCAACCAGGTCATTGCGCCCTCTCCAGCGTGCACTGCACCGCCCCTCACGCCGACTCCTATTCGTGTTATTCCGCCCCTGGCACCCGCTCCATCTACTCGGCGCAGCACTACTCGTATGGAGCCCATTAGCAAGGAGGAAGTTGAGTCTCCAGCCTCGCTACGCCTCACCCTTGGCAGGGCCAAGGACATCATCAACATCTCCGACTAAGTACGCTTAGCCATCGCGCGTTGTACCGCCATGTAAGATATGGGAAGTAGCCTGTTTGCGCATCATGTAGGATCTGGAGAAGTGCACTAGCCTAAATAACATGCCAGGATGATGTACGCATATCCTGAGTGATGTATTGTATAATTATCGCCCGTGTGTAAGATACGTAATGAGCAGTCTTTCTCCGTGCGCAAATTAAATGGTTTTCCCTAGTAATCTTGGCTATTTGGTTTCTCTGCCAACCTTGTGCTTTTATGGATTTATTTCCGTTTACTTATGGGCTTCGCAATATATATCCCCAGAGTGAAAAATGTCTCGTCCTTGGACTCGCTCCATGCCAGCTCCGCCAGAGGAAAATTATGGCACTCAAGCAGACAACAATTTTGCACAAGGGCACTCAAACCAATTTTATGACAATCAACCAGGCAACAATTTCACCCAAGGTCAATCAAGTCAACAGGGTAGTGAGACGGCACTATCTCAAATGTGCCGCCTTTAAGAACAAAGTCAGCAACAACATCGTGAAATGATGAACCAAGTCATCAACATGGGAAATCACCATGGACAGTATCAACAACATTCTAAATTATCCGAACTATAGAAGACACGTCCCCAGACATTTTCTCACACTGACAAGCCGCTTGAGGCCGAAGACTGGCTTCGTGATATGGAGAGAAAGTTAATTATTGCAAAATGCTCAGACCCAGAAAAAGTACTGTACGCACCGCATTATCTCACGGGAGCAGCCGCATCCTGGTGGGAGAATTTCCTGCATATGCATCCCAACGAAAATGATATAACCTGGGATGATTTCAAGGAAGGCTTCCGTGGTGCACATATTCCTAAAAGTATTATGAAAATCAAGAAGAGGGAGTTTGATGACCTCAAACAACGGAACATGACAGTATCTGATTACAACAATCAGTTTACTCTATTGTCTCGCTACGCAAACGAAGAACGTATGACTGAAAGCAAGAAAATGGAGAAATTCCTTGATGGCCTAGCGCCCACGCTTAAATGCCAACTGGTCATACACACTTTCCCAGATTTTAAGATGTTGGTGGATAAAGCCATTACTCTGGAAAATGAAAGACGCAGTTTGGAAGATATCCGCAAGTGAAAAAGGGACCAGACTAACCAGGCTCGCAATCACCGAAGCAAGACAGTTTTCAAAAAGGATGGGACACACAAATCCCCGTCCAACGTCTCACGCCCAATCAAGAATTTTCATGCAAGGGACAAGGAGTTCACATATCGCCCCGGCGTTACTTGTTTCGCCTACGGAGAGGAAGAGGACACTATGCCAAGCAGTGTCCCAAGCCTAGAAACTCAGCACCAAAGCCGAACAACGGCAACAACAATTCAGCGCCCAAGCGAAACAATTTCAATCCCAACAACAACCACAGGAAGGGTCATCTGAACCACGTAACCAAAGAGGAGGCACAAAATGCTCCGGATATCGTACTTGGTACGTTTCCTGTCAACACAATACCTGCAATGGTTTTGTTTGATTCTGGAGCTTCTCACTCTTTTGTTTTGAAAAGTTTTGCTTTGCAAAATAATTCTTCGATGCTTCCTTTGGAGAAATCCATGATCATCAAGTCCCCTGGGATTCAGCAGGTTACTCAGAACTACTGTCAGGATGTGATTATTGAGTTCGAAGGGCTGAAATTTTACGCAAACCTTATTGTGTTGGAAAATAAGGGACTAGATGTCATCCTTGGGATGGATTGGCTAACCACAAATAAAGGTTTCATTGACTGTTTCAACCGGACCGTAATACTCATGCATCACCTCGGGAAGACGATAAGGGTATCCGCCAAGGAAAGGAAAATACCCAGGCAACCAAGACTGAATAAGGTAGATGTTTCTGAGCTGAGCAAGGTTCCAGTAGTATGTGAATTTCCAGACGTATTCCCCAATGAGCTACCAGGCATGCCAACAGACCGAGAGATAGAATTCAGCATTGAGCTTGCACCAGGGACCACCCCCATATACAAGAAACCATACAGAATGGCACCGTCCGAGTTGGTTGAACTGAAGAAACAAATAAAGGAATTGCTTGACAAAGGATACATTCGAGCCAGTTCCTCACCATGGGGATCACCAATTTTATTTGCCAAAAAGAAAGATGGAACACTGCGATTGTGTATTGACTACCGAGCACTCAACATGGTCACGGTCAAGAACAAATACCCGATGCCAAGAGTAAATGATTTATTCGATCAGCTCGCTAAGGCCAAGGTATTCTCAAAAATTGACCTAAGGTCAGGATACCATCAATTAAAGGTACGAACAGAAGATATCCCCAAGACAGCATTCACCTCCAGGTATGGACTGTATGAGTTCACAGTAATGCCTTTTGGATTAACAAATGCTCCTGCATATTTTGTTCACCTCATGAACAAAGTATTTATAAAGTTTATGGACAAGTTCGTTGTGGGATTCATCGACGATATTCTAGTATACTCCAAAACACCAGAAGAGCACGCTGAACATCTCAGAATTGTACTAGGAGAACTCAGGAAACACCAATTGTACGCCAAGTTCAGCAAGTGTGAATTTTGGTTAAGGCAAGTAGGCTTTCTAGGCCACGTGCTAACCCAAGACAGTATCGCTGTGGACCCGGAGAAAGTAAAGGCCGTACTTGGCTGGAAGTCACCAACTAGTGTAACAGACATACAAAGTTTCTTGGGAATGGCAGGATATTACCGCAGATTTATTGAAGGATTCTCCACCATAGCCAAACCTATGACCCAGTTACTCAAGAAGGAAAAGAAGTTTGAATGGACAGAGGCCTGCGAGAAAAGTTTCCAAGAGCTAAAGAGGAAGTTAACAACAGCACCAGTATTAGTTGTGACAGACATACACAAGAATTTTGAAGTATATTGTGACGCGTCCAGGAAAGGTCTTGGATGTGTATTGATGCAAGAAGGCAAGGTTGTCGCCTACGCTTCAAGGCAGCTTCGCAAGCATGAGGAAAATTATCCCACTCATGACTTGGAGATGGCAGCAGTCATAAATGCACTTAAGGAATGGAGGCATTTCTTACTTGGAAATCGATGTGAAATATATACAGACCACAAAAGTCTCAAATACATTTTCACGCAGCCAGAATTAAATTTACGGCAAAGGCGTTGGTCGGAATTAGTAAAGGATTATGATGTCGGTATCCACTACCATCCAGGTAAAGCAAATGTGGTGGTCGATGCTCTTAGTCGGAACCCCAGCTCCAACGATAGCAGTCTGCATGGCTTGAGGCCCGAATTCCAACAAGAATTTACCAGACTTAACTTATTGATGGTAGCAGAAGGCACCATATCAAATTTGGAGATACAACCTGACCTTGTGCAGAAAATTAAAGAAGCTCAGCCGGGTCATCCCAGTATAGAAGGTATAAAAAAAGGTGAGTAAGGGCAAAGCCTCAGAATTCGTCGTAGACATTGGAGGAATACTATGGTACGGGGAAAGACTCTGCGTACCAAACATTGAAGATCTTAAACAACAAATTTTGGCTGAAGCCCACACCGCCCCATATTCAATTCACCCTGGAGGGACCAAAATGTATAAAGATATTCAAGAAAGATTTTGGTGGCACGGTATGAAGAGGGACATCGCTACCTTCATTGCATGTTGCGACTCATGTCAACGCATAAAAGCTGAACATCAGAGACCAGCCGGATTACTGCAACCAAACAAAATACCTGAGTGGAAATGGGATGAAATAGGGATGGATTTCATTGTCGGACTACCTCGGTCACGACACGGGAATGATGCTATATGGCTCATCACCGACAGGTTAACCAAGGTAGCACATTTTATTCCAGTAAAGACAACCCACACCACTCAAAAGCTTGCCAGGATTTACCTCTCCCGCATAGTTTGTCTACACGGTGTCCCAAGGGCTATATTATCCGACAGGGGCACTCAGTTCGTTTCGAGATTTTGGGATCACTTACAACAGGCACTGGGAACTCAGCTAGCCTTCAGTACAGCTTACCACCCCCAGACAGATGGGCAAACGGAACGCTTAAAAACCAGATCTTAGAAGACATGCTGAGAGCATGTGTCCTCACATATGGAACCACTTGGGAAGAAAGTCTGCCATATGCCGAGTTCGCATACAACAACAGTTACCAGGCCAACCTGCAAATGGCACCATTTGAGGCTTTGTATGGACGAAGATGTCGTACCCCATTGAATTGGTCAGAAACCGGAGACAGCCGCATCATCAGACCAGACATGCTCAGAGAAGCCGAGGAGAAAGTCAAGCTAATCAGGGATAGGCTCAAGACCGCCCAAAGCCGACAGAAGAGTTATTACGATCAGAAGCATCGTAGGGTCAGCTTCGAACCCGGAGAGTTTGTGTACCTACGAGTATCCCCTATGAGGGGATTACAACGATTCAAGATAAAAGGAAAGCTAGCGCCAAGATTTATCGGACCATTCTGTATATTGGCACGAAGAGGCACGGTCGCCTACCAACTAGACTTACCTAAGGAACTATCAGATATCCACAACGTGTTCCACGTTTCACAGTTAAGGAAGTGCATAAGCAACCCAGAGAAACAAGTATCCCATGAGAACATTGACGTGTAACAAGACCTCACTTATCGGGAACACCCAGTGAAGATACTAGAGGAGTCTGAAAGGAGGACCCGACAAAAGACCATTAAATTTTTCAGAGTTCAGTGGAGCAATCACAGTGACAACGAAGCAACTTGGGAAAGAGAGGATTTTCTTCGAGCAGAGCATCCGCACTTATTTGAGGGACAGCTGAAATCTCGGGGACGAGATTTTTCCTAAGGGGGTAGGTGTTGTGACACTCCAAAAATTTTATTTGGTTTTAGCAAAAACCTTGTTGGTTTTTCTTTTGTGGATTGAGACCTTTCAAAATTTTTTTAGAAAAACAATCCTATTAAAAATCTTTTTCTTTGGCCAGGATTGTTATTTCTGTTATCTTCTTCAAACTTTGGGTTTAACCTTTTTAAAACTTCTCCTCTGATTGGTTCTCTTCTCAAATTATTTATGGGAGTTCAATCCTTTCTTTTTGAAAAGAAAACTCTATGAAAATTTGGGATCTTCAATTCTTTTGATAACCACCCGTGACCTTGTATTTTTGCTCATGAAGTGAACCACTCCAAAACTTCCTCTCCTCCTTGTTAACAACCCAAGTTCCCTGGCCCAACTCATCCAAACAAGTTTTGGATTTTATTTTGATTATTTCACCTCTCAATTCTTTTCTGATCTTTAGTTGAGCCTGACCCATTTACAAAGCAAGTACCCTATAGCTTTTGTATCTGGACCTCAAACAAACTCTTCTGGCTAGTCCTTTGTACCCACAACCCAGAACCATCTTGATCCACTCATCTTGTTTTCAAATATTTCAACTTACACTCCCTGCAAGTTTGGACCAGATTTATCAAATTTGGTGAAATTCATATCTACACTTCTCCAAAAATTCCACCAAAAATCAGGCAGCCTACTGGAGCAATATGAAGTCACTCTACCAAAAATCAGCCCAAGGAAAAATTCCTACAAGCCAGAAACATTCTGTCGAACACCTTGCATGCACTGTTTCAGTTCAAATTCAGTTAAATTCAGACTTTCAGTGTCGATCTTCGTCAGTTAAGTGCAGTCACGAGATCACAGTGCCCCTTGGCATGTTGCTCGCCGCCTGGCTGCTTGTCCGGAGCCCCGCATGTGCTCTTGGCGCCTTCCTGGCGTCGGTGGTGCCCTGGCCCGCCTGCGCCGGCGTGTCTTGCGGCGGCTGAACTGCCGTAACGACTGGCAGGAAGCAGAACGGCGGCGCAACGCCGTTCAGTGCCGCCCAAGCTCCCTGGTGGCTCCGCGTGGCCCTCTCCACGCCAGCGCACGCATGCAGCACAATCGCCGTGGCACGGCGTGCACAACGCACGCTCTCTACCGCCGACGGGTCCGCGCCGCTTCGTTCTGTTGAACTCCACCTCAGCAAGCAAAACCCGACGCCGTTGGCACCTAAACAGACTCAGTGGACCTCCACGACGGCGCTCAACTCCTAAACCCTCCCGACCAAGCCCTGCGCCGCCATAATATCTTGCCGGAGAACCCCGTTCTCGGCAACCGCCTCGGGGTGGCTATATATAGCGCCCCCGAGCCCGCTCTCACTCCCGGACGGCTCCACCACCTCACCACACCCTGCCTGGCCACTAGAGGGGCCTCGAGGAGCCCTCCTTCCTCGACTCCGGCCACCTCCGTCCGCCTCGGGCTCCAGCTGGATTCACTGTGGTGAGGTCATCTCCGGTGCCCAAACTCCGTCAAGCACCACCTCTAGCTACCAGATACTTGACCACCTCCTCAATTTGATCTTTGTAGCCCTCTCCGGCGAGCTTCACCCTCGTCCGAAACGCCGTCCGCCGGAGCAAGGGACACCGTCGACACGGTGCACGCTGGCGACCACCTCGACCACCACCCGACGCGGAACAGCACCGTGAGCACGGAGGTAACCTCCGATCCCTTTGCCTCGCCGTGGATCGCCGCCGGCGATTGCCGCGGCCCTCTGGCGCCAAAAGCCCCGCTTCGGTTTTCAAACCCGACGGGTGGGACCGCCCCGTCAGGTTCCTCTCTTTTTTCGAATCATTTTCTGAAAGCGTATTCGGGCAAAATACATCTTCTCTTCTGGGCCGGCGTATTTGAGACTGAAACGTTTTCTGTTTTTATAAATAAGACCCTGGGAAGTTTCTGTTTCATTACAGATGGGTCCCTGGGCAAATACCTTTATAACTTTTTAGCAGAAACATATTTTTGAGTGATTCTTTTTCTGTTCTCTTCAAAATTGTGTCTAGTTTTTTATCAGATTTATTTGAAGATTATTTGGAATAATTTTTGCGCACCTCTCGGTATTCATGATAGCGCGTATATTCTCTTTATACCGTAGATACCGAAGGAGGTGACGGGACCGATGTTTTGCATTTAGTTAGTTTCATGGCATGTTGTGGAGCATACCGATGAACTGTATATTATGCATTGTTGAGACAAGTAAGTTCGATGATCCATACCTTGTTGGATGTGAGTATGCAAGTCCATGTGTTGGCATGAAGATGGGTAAGATGGCAGTGTGGTAGCATGCTAGTCTTATGCCATGCAGGTTACTACAGTACCAACCTGTATCGGTTGGGCTCATATCCATTTCCCCTCCCTGTACTACCACATGTTTCCCGAAAGGGATATGGTTTAGTAAGTCGCAAACCGCTTTCTTGGTACACACCAAAAAGGAGAGGCCGGGATGATGGTTCCATGGCCCTGGATTAAAGCCAGTCATCCGGTCAGGGGGCATGGGTGTTTTCGGTTGGGACCGAGAGGGGGGCACCCCTTAGAGCGCGCGTATATAAATTTGATCCCATGCTATTCGAGATTGTGATCTCCCCGTCTCAAAAGTTTTTCTTGGACGATGTCGAGGGTGATTCCTGGCATCGAGAGGTTGGATGGGTGTGTACTGGTTAGCTGTGTTTCCTTCTGAAATACCGTAAACGGAACTAGTCCTTGTGACTACGGAAATCCGTTAACTGTGAGAAATTTTGTACAAACTTTGCAGAGTCATATATCCTCAAATCATCTTATCTATATCCAAGTTCTGTGCTAACTGACATGTGCCAGTTTTGGTGACAGATCATCCGGTGGGACCATGAGCACTAAGATCAGTTAAATGTTTGTTCTTGAGGATGGACTAACCCGTTTAATTTCATGAGTTGAATATATTTATTATGAATATTATTTCTTTATCAGTTAAAGCCCTTTATGTGGTGTCGCTCAGACGCCCGACTGTGGCATTTCTTTTAAAGCCCTTTATGTGGTGTCGCTCAGACGCCCGACTGTGGCATTTCTTTTAAAGCCCTTTATGTGGTGTCGCTCAGACGCCCGACTGTGGCATTTCTTTTAAAGCCCTTTATGTGGTGTCGCTCAGACGCCCGGCTGTGGCATTTCTTTTAAAGCCCTTTATGTGGTGTCGCTCAGACGCCCGGCTGTGGCATTTCTTTTAAAGCCCTTTATGTGGTGTCGCTCAGACGCCCGACTGTGGCATTTCTTTTAAATCCCTTTATGTGGTGCCGCTCAGACGCCCGACTGTGGCATTTCTTTTAAAGCCCTTTATGTGGTGTCGCCCAGACGCTCGACCGTGGCATTTCTTTTAAAGCCCTTTATGTGGTGTCGCTCAGACGCCCGACTGTGGCATTTCTTTTAAAGCCCTTTATGTGGTGTCGCTAAGACGCCCGACTGTGGCATGAACTTTCTTTCTTTTATTAATTTACCTTCGTGGCGTCGCTCTAGACACTCGATTGTTTTCCATTACTTTACTGTTGGGAATCCAGGCGGACTACCGTCGTTTCCCTTTTTACTTACCCTGCCTAATATTACTTTGAATGTGCATTGGTAATTTAATCGTGACGCACTCATGCATGCATTTGTTATATCTTACGTCCGAACTGTCTTGCGAGTACTTTCAAAGTACTCACTGGCTTGTTGATTTGGCCAGATGCTGACGAAGGTGATCTCATGGATGAAGAGTTCTATAGCGAATCCGACGCCTAGAGGAGTCCCAGTCAGTCTCGTGCGACCCTAGACTTGGTCACTGTTTTATACCCGCTTCCGCAACCCAAATAAATTCATCGAGCCTCACCTCGACGCTCGATGGGACGATAGTTTGAGAGTCACATATCCACTCCCCACTGTGTTACTCCACCACTACCATATTTGCGAGTCAGTAGTATGCCACCACTCCCTTGTGTCATAATCGCATTTATGTATAATTATTGGTGTGCTTGTAATAAATTGTTGAGCATTATCAGCTCAACCCTGTATTATATTTGATGCTACTGGCTTATTGTATCAAAAGTTTGTCTACCAGTGAGGAGGTTTTTATCTCAAACTGGATTCTAAAGATTGGTTTCTCAATAAATATTTTTATTGGAAAACCAGTCGTGACATTGATCTACCGCGAGATTGTAATGGATAAACCCTAGCTGTCTAGCATGTACGATTGTGATTGCCTCTACGGAGTAAACCCTCCGGTTTATATAGACACCGGAGGAGCCTAGGGTTGTACAGAGTCGGTTTACAAAGGAAGGAATCTACATATCCAAACAACAAGCTTGCAATCCACGCAAAGGAGAGTCCCATCCGGACATGATAAGAAGTCTTTGATCTTGTATGTTCATAGCCCATCAGTCCGGCCCACGTTACATAGCCCGGACGCCCGAGGACCCCTTAATCCAGGACTCCCTCAGTAGACCCTGAACCTGGCTTCAATGATGATGTGTCTGGCGCGCAGATTGTTTTCGACATTGCAAGGTGGGTTCCTCCTCCGAATACTCCAAAGTAGACTTCGAACATAGAAAACGTGTCCAGCTCTACAAAACAAGTACCACACACAATCGCAGAGAGTATAATATTTCACGTGTCCAATCTACTGAGATCTTTTATAGCATGACATCACGTCCCTGCGCGGTCATTATTTCGAACCGTTTTTTAGCCTCCCGCTCCACGTTTCAAGATGTGGTTTTATTGGCACGTCTTGTCGAAGCAGAGATCGTGTCCCCTTATTGCGGGATTCTCATCAATACGGGCGTGGGTAATCCAACCACGCCGTCTGCACGACCCTTGGGGAATAGTCTAGTTTTAAGGAGAGTGGGGGGCGCTTGATATTCTCTACCTTTATATAAGGAGGTAAGGATTCACCCTTTCACCCACGCCTTCTTTCTCTCTGCCCACCTATTCTCGAGCTCCATCGCCCAAGCTCTCATCCTCTTCGCCTCAAAAAAACACTCCGACCATGTCCAGATTCAGAGCGTAGGGCAAGTGGATGGTCTCCTCCGTCATGGAGAAAGACATTACCAAGCTCCGACAACCTAGTTACTTAGCCCAGGAAATCTCCCACCGGCTTCCTGCAAAGGGGCAGATCATCCCCACCCCAGAGCCCCATGAGAGGGTGGTGCTCATCCCCCACTTCGTCCGCGGGTTGGGATTTCCTCTCCACCCATTCATCCGCGGACTCATGTTCTACTACGGGCTAGATTTCCTTGATCTGGCCCCCAATTCTTTCCTCAACATCTCAGCATTCATTGTCGTGTGCAAGGCCTTCCTCTGCATCCCACCCCACATCGGATTATGGCTAAAGATCTTCAATGTGAAGCCGAAGGTGGTGGGTGGTCAACACGCAGAGTGCGGAGGCTCTATGGTGAGCAAGATGCCCAATGTCTCATGGCCCAAAGGTACCTTTGTCAAGACAGTCAAAGGGTGGCAGCAGCAGTGGTTCTACGTCACAGAGCCCCGCGACACCACCTGGGCCGCGGCTCCCGAACTCAAATCCAGGGCCCTGATGCTGCTCACCTCCTAGCTAGAGAAGAGCCTGGACTAGGCGTCGTCAGACGAGGTGTCTGTGTTGTAGACGCACATCAGGAGCATTGTGGACAAGAACATCAAGCATGTCAACGTGATCCAGGTGATGCTTTTTTGCCAGATCCTTCCATGCCAAACCGGGACATGCCATTTGTGGGAGTTTTCGATCTGGCCAAGCACCAGACCTTGTAACAGTTCTTCGGTACTACACACGAAGACATCTGGAAGGTGCTCTTCGAGGCCAATGAAACATGGCCGGAGACGACCGAGGATCGTGGGTACAACCTGACCCATCCCGCCACTTCGGTAAGTTTTTCATATTCCAAGGTGCGTCCTTCATCTCTACCTTTAAGGAGGATGTCTAAGCTTCCCTTATATGTTTTTTTAGGGCTGGACAAAGAAGGTGGAGTAGATCAAGTGTCCGGCTCCGCTGCCCAAAAACCCAGCAATCCCACTTCTGACAAAGATGTTGGTTCCGGCACCCTACCAGGAGCCGGAGAAGAATGGCAAGAAGAAGGCCAAAAAGACCAGAAGTGGCCTCTGCCATAAGGGCACTTTGGACGTTACGTCCGAAGGCGCTGAAACCCACTCCTCCCCCGTGATCGACGAGGAGGAGGAGGAGGAGGAAAGCAACTCCCCCCCGAGGGGTGAAGGAAGAAAAGAGCGGCCTCCATGGATCTGGAGGTCGAGGCATCCAAGAAGGGGAAGGTCTCCCTCGTGGACAACTCCGCGTTGGAAAGTGATAGCAACTCCGAGTGGCTCCCCAAGGAGAAGCCCCACGCCAAATCGTATGTACTCAAAGGAACTTACACACGTATATCCAATTTATTTACTTCATGATTTTAATATATCAAATCATGCGCTGCAGCCCGGCCCACGCCCGCCCCCAGCGATCCTCATCTTTGGGGGGTTCGCTGGATCCAAATGCGATGCACAGCAGGTCACTGCCAGCGGCCTCCTCTCCCAAGGCCACGGACGACACCGAGGTACTGTCCCTAAGGATATTCCCTGGCTAGGGAGAGGTACAAGAGGCCGTCAGGGTGGCGGCAGAGGGCAATACATTGGCCGCCAGATACATGGGGGAGCAAATCCCCCCGGAGACTGGCGATGGGGGCCATATCCAATTCAGCCCCCAGCTGGATACCATTCCGGAGACCCACACAACTCCAGAATTAGGCTAGCAACCTCCTTCAAAAGAAGGAGGTGCACCTATTCCATCGGTGACCTCTGTCCATCCAGAGGCGCCAGATACTCTACTGGAAGCGCTCCATTGTTGAGGAACACCATATCCTTATGGGTACGGTAGTTGAGAGGGTTCAGTCCGTTAAGAGTGGACTGACCGAAGCCTGCACCAGCCTTCCAACAGGCTTTGACGTATGCGACGTAATTATGTGAAAAGAATATCATAGTATAGACAGTAGCCCCTGAGACTCTCTCCGGTGTTCTAAAAAAAGCCAGAAAGAGGTTCAAATAGTTTTCGCAGGAGACTATCCACACATGTATATATGAATAAGCAGGCGTCGTTGCTTGCTGCGACCTCTCATTCTGCGTAAGTCTCCGAACTGAAGCAGAGTCTGGAGCAGGCCGAGGAAGAGCTCGGCCGTGTGAAGAAACAACTAGTGGACAAGAAAGGTATGCCATGGCCTATTCAGATCTTAGAAATATATGAATTGATTGTGTTGATCATGTTATCATGATATTTCGTAGGAGCTGCGACCGAGGTGGAGACCCTCAAGAAGGCACTAGCAGAGGCCCGGAAGAGAGCGGCAAAGGAACAAGCCGCCCACAAAAAACACGAGGCTAGGTTCGGTAAGAACCAGCAGGAGCTCCAGGATGCCGTGAAGAAATGCGAGTCCTTGGAGCACAATATTACGGATCAAGAGTCCAAACTTGCCAAGGCCCGCCAAAGCGCACACGATACCCGGGTTGAAGCCCAGCGCGGTGGGTAAGGCCTTTATTATGCAGAGCAAATTTGTGGAGAAAAGGTACCTCTTACTAACCCGGATTTGGAGTCCTCCATGAGCATTTGTATATCTGCCGTGCAGTGTTGCTGATGCAGCGGAGTTCTTCTGAGCCGAAGAGGGGAGCTCAACGGAGAAGCTGTTCTGGTCGCAATACCTTGAGCCAGAGCATCCGGTGCCATTTAACGAGCAGTTGAAATAGCTGACCGACCTGCATAGGGTGGCTGCACTGGCCATGAAGGGTTTGATAATCCGTTTATGTCCTGCCGAAGCTATACCCAGCAGCTACTTCGGGCTCGTGAAGCGGCTGGTCAATGACTGCCCTCAGCATGATGCCATCAAGTGTTCGGTATGCATCGAAGGTGCACGGATGGCCTTCGCCCGTGGCAAGGAGTAGTGGGCGAAGATGCACGCCGTCAAACTCGCGACCGAGGGACCGCACGCGGGCAAGGAGCACCGCACGCCCGAGCGGTATTTTGATGATACCCTGAATGGATCCCGCATTGTAGAGGGCCAGTGTTCAAAAAACATTATCTTTCAATGAAGGCATTCATGTTATCCCTCCCTGTATCATGAAACAAAGACGATGTCGAATATAATGCTTGTTTATTATTTAAAATTTTACCTCATGTGCGGCCGTTTTATTAAATATGAGATTTGGCCAGTAGTCGGCTTCAGCCCCCATGTAGGTAGTACGGGGGTGTTCGGGTTGAAACCTAAACACTCTTGATCCAAAAGTATGGTCCTTGAAGGAGGTGTTTAGCGCAGCGAACCAGGCAGTTGGACTATGTGGCTTTATCACCCTCACTTGGCCATAGGAGTTTGATAATAGAAATGTAGGCATAGCCCATAGTTAGTATTTGTTAATCCGTACTAGGGTGTTGTAGACACCTGATTGGGTGAAGGCCGATCCGTCGCATAATGCGGAAAAAATCACAAGAGATTTTAACCTCCAAATAGCTGACTAGCTCTTGCCGCATCATGACAGTCATGTTTTTGCTTTCTCTACTAAGGTGTTTATCCGAATAAACCAGAAACATAGTCGCATTAGTTCGCCCTTTACTACCCTAGCCGATAGGACAGAACGTAAGGTAGCAAGCACAGGAGCCGGACAACCCAACTATTGACCAAAGACATGATTCGAAGCCGATGCATATAATGCTATGTACGGGGTGCAGAATTGTACTATAAAAGTGTTCGGACTTTTTTGCCATAGTATGGAGCGCAATGAAGCCTGTCGGATTTCGGGTTCTGGCAGACCCTTAAGGTTCAAACTCTGGGGTGCGCACGGAGATTAGGCCCTCTACCTCTCCGTCTCGCAAGGATCTAAACTACCAAAAGAACAACACAAAAGACACACAGTTTATACTGGTTCGGGCCACCAATGTGGTGTAATACCCTACTCCAGTGTGGTGGGTGGATTGCCTCTTGGGCTGATGATGATGAACAATACAAGGGAGAACAGCCTCGCGAGGGCGTGTTCTAGCTGGGACGATGAACTGCTAGGGGAGTTCAGCCGCCCTTCTCTCTCTCTCTCTCTCTCTCTCTCTCTCTCTCTCTCTCTCTCTCTCTCTGCTCGGATTCTGGATACCACATACCCGATGCCTCTACCTTGGGGGTGGCTAGTCCTATTTATAGGCAAAGGCCCTGGGCCTCTTCCCAAATATTGAGCGGGAAGGGCGCCAACAATCGGCCAATTCGAAGGGGAACATACAATAGACTTATCCTGACTAAAGTTGGTCCTCGCGTGCCAAAGGCCCTGTGGTGACGCCGTTCTGGGCTCCACGATGACCTCCTTCCCACCGTTGGAATGGTCTTGGTCTTGTTGCACCGAAATGGATGCCTTTGCTTGATCCTCTCGCCTGCGCTTGCCCCCTTTGCACCAAAGAGGAAAGGGAGGACACTGCGCTGTCTGGCGCCCGCCTGGCGCCCTTGGTCGTCATGGCTTGCGTCATGGGCACCTCGCGAGGCACCCCGCCTTGATCTCTCCGCCTCCTCGTGAGCCAGCATAACGAGGCCGTGCCGGAGGAAGTGCCGTGTCGTCCGCCCCGTGAGGCTTGGCCCCTCGCGAGGGTCTTGGGTCTTGTGTTGATGAAGTTGGGCCGTGTTGTGCCCCCTTTGAGCCACGCCGCAGGCTGCAGGCAGGCAAGTCTGGGGACCCCCGTTCCCAGAATGCCAACAGTAGCCCCCGGGCCCAAGGCGCGCCCGGACTTGGCCGTGCCGAGAGGCAAAAGGGCAAGGGCGAAGCGCCGCGGGCCCTAATAGCCTGCGGCCTTGGGCGCCGCGTGGCGGTTGATTGGATGCGAGCGCCTCCGCAACCGCGCAGGTTAAAGGCGCAGCGTCTGCCCAGGCTTTGCTCCTCTCTTTCTCCGGTCACTGCCCAGATCCCCTTTCTTGCGCCTCTCCTTCCTTCCTATAAATTCCCAGATCTGCTCCCCTGTGACCTAGGAAGACATGGCGCAGCGTCAGCCTCCTGCTGAAGCTTGGTTCTCGCCGGCTCTAGACTCGCCGAATGTGTCGGAGGCGAGCCTTGCCCGGCTTCGCAGGATGGCGTCAGCGTGGGGCATTGACGGGGCACGGGTGTTCAAGGTCGGCTCCGTCACCCCTGAGGGCCGAGGAAGCACCTTCTACCCTCTCTTCGTAAGCTCCATTACTACGGCCCTGGTGCCTCCTTTCTCCGAGTTCTTCCTCTCTGTCCTCCGCCATTACGACTTGCAAGCTCTGCATCTCCACCCCAACTCCATCCTTCTCCTGGCGATCTTCGCCTACTACTGTGAGGCTCATGTGGGGGTGCAACCCTCATTGGCCTTGCTGCGCCACTACTTCTACCTCCGGGTCACCCGTGGTTCCCCTTCCGCATGCGCAAGCTTCGTCGCGTGTGGTGGTGCCATTGCCATCTCAAATCCCGGGAAGAGGATTGAGGGCTTCAGGAGCAAGTGGGTCTTGGTGGACGCCGGGCGCATCCACCCTCGGCTGATCCTACCCACGGAGCAGCCTGTGAGTTCCGGCGACTGGTCCCAGGCGGAGCTTACGGACCCCCTCGCAAAGCCGGTTCTGGAGAAGATGGACGCGGGCCTGAAGCCGGCCGGCACGGCGGCGGCGAAGCTAACCGGCGCGTCACTGCTGAGGGAGTTCCTGGAGCACCAGCTGGCTCCGCTTCGGCGGTACTCACCTCCGATGTGGAGGCCTCATCTGAGCCCCGCGGCCTTGGGCGATGAGGATTTGACCGCGGTTCTCCAATCCCTGGTCGGGGGCGAGGTGGCAAGGTTGGAGGGCGTGCCTGCGCCCTTGTTCCTTCGCGACGACTGGAAGCAGGTGGTGGAGTCCATGCCCGTCTTCAACGGGGACGGGCCCGTGCCCGCGGTGGCTCCCGACGGACTGGTGGACTTGTCCTCCGGTGACTCCAGCGGAGAGGAGGGCGAAGAGGAGCGGGAGGAGGGCCCTGACTCCGAGGCAACTGACAGAGAGTCGAGGGCTCCTCTCCCCCGGCGCAAGTCCCGTATTCTCTGCCTTTCGTCAAGCGATGATGATGAGGTCAACGACATGCTGGGTAGCGGGAGCTCGCCCCCGATCCCGAAGAAGGGCAGAACCGGGTTGATCCCCCGCGGGTCCGCTCCGGCTCCGGGGCGGTCCGCAGACACGCCCTCTGCGCCTGAGGCTGATCCCTCCATCCGGCTTTCTGGCTTTAAGTATGGCCGGAGGCTGCTCGAGTTCTCCAGCGACGACCCGTAAGTGCTTGATCCTTCGTCTTTTGTTTCTCGTTCCGCCGCTGAGGCTTGATGTTCGCTTCTCTTGCATAGGCTGGCGCCCGCGGCGAAGAAGCCGAAGGGGGCTCCCGAGGCCCCATCCGCGGCAACGCCTCCGCCTGCAGGGGAAGGCGACCGTGACGCACGGGTTTCTCCTTCCCGGCCATCCTTGCGCGGCCTAGTTGAGCTGGCTGGGGTGAGCCCAGCCCCCATGGCCCAGGTGACCCTGCCTGCTGTCGGCACCACGGTCGTCAGGGCGCAGCAGACTCCTCCTCAGGATGCTGTGGTCTCGTCGCCGCTACCTTCTACTCCCATTCCACCGATCGCTGCTTCCCCAACTCCTCCTGCTGCCTTGGAGCGTGCCGATGTTTCTCCGTCTTCTTCTGCCGTCCTGGAGCATGCCGTTGCTGAACTGGACTGGCTGCGGCAGGATCTTCTTGGCGCCGACCCTCGCCTGGTGGCCGGGCGCCTGGAGCTGGCTTCGGGGTGGATCCGCTCCGACGCCTCGATTGGGCGGCGCTGGTTCAGGCCTCGACGGCCTGTGACGGAGAGAGGGAGGCCACTCTCGAGGCGAAGGCTGCCCGAGATGCGGCCCTGGGAGAGGTGGTTGGAGTCCGTGGTCGCTGCAAGGAGCTGGAGGACGAGCTGCAGGGCCTGCGGGACCAGCTCGCGAAGGAGGTCCGTATTCGCCAAGAGCAGGAGGAAGGCGCGAAGGCTCTCAAGGCGGCCATCGAGGATCGGGAGGCCAAGCTTAAGAAGCGCCGCGACCGCCTAGGCGCGCTGAAGAAGGAGCTGGAGGTGACGAAGGCCGAGCTGGACCTCAAGGCCCGGGTCCTTGCCGAGGATCGCGTGGCCTTCGCAGACATGGAGAAAGATGCCCGTGCTTCGCTGAAGACGCTCTACGAGAGCGGCCTGGAGAGCCCGCTGCCCGGTGACGAGGACGGCCCCGCCAAGCTGCTTCCCTTCCTGGTTCGTGCCCTTGAGGATGTCGGCCTTGGCCTCGGCCCCACGGCGGAGGCCGAGGCGCGAGTCTTGTCCTCAGCTGCGCTGACGCGGGTCTTCGCCCACATCTACCTTCGCGATCCCACCGCAGACCTCGACGGCCTGTTGGAGCCGGTGAGTGGTGAGGGTGCTGCCACTGCTGTCGAAGCCGGGAAGGGGCGCGCTGAGGCACTGTTGGGGAAGTTCCAGGCCTTCAGCACCAAGCCGAAGCAAGGCGCTGCCGGCCCTACTGCTCCACGAAGCGAGGCCACTCCGCGCTGCCCCACCGCCGACAAGTGACTCCGCTGCCGCTCCTGTTCTTCTTTTACTTCCTGCACATGCATCATGCCTCGAGGAGGCATTTAAACTTGAGTTTGGTACTTAGACGACAGTATGGACTGTAATATTTGCTTTTAAATTCTTTGAGTTTTATGCTTTTCCTCCCTACTTGCTTGTGTTCTACGCCGGTAGAGCCCGGCCGCGCGCGTACCTCACCCAGCATTAGCCCCGACCGGAAATCAGGACGGGACCAAAGGAGTGAGGGGCTACGTGACAAGTTAGGCTCCTGAGTCGCGATGCTCAGGAGTCCCCCTTGGCGCACGAACAACAAGTAGGGAAGTGTGATGTAGGTGTATCTTCCGTTCTACGTCTGCAGAGCCCGACTCCGCGCGTACCTCACCCAGCATAGCCTTTCGGAACTAAGGAGTGAGGGGCTACGGAGCCAGTTAGGCCCCTGAGTCGCGATGCTCAGGGGTCCCCCTTGACGCGCAAACAGCGGGCGATGAGATGAGATGCGAGTGAGACCACCGTTCTACGTCTACAGAGCCCGCCCCGCGCGTACCTCACCCACAATAGCCTTTCGGAACTAAGGATTGAGGGGCTACGGGACCAGTTAGGCCCCTGAGTCCTGATGCTCAGGGGTCCCCCTTGACGCTCAAATGGCCTTCATACCTTGGCTCCGCTCAGGGAGAGACGCGCGACGAACCAGGCCCGAGGGGCCTGGCTGGGTGGCGTACGCCTGGGCGTGACCAGTCGTAGCCCCCGTGCCTAGCCCCCTCGCGCGGCGCTCCCGAGGGGAGGCATTGCGATGAGGCTAGACACTGAGCTCTGGGCTCCCTGAGGTTGATGCGGCCCGGAGGCCACCCTTAGTTGTTTATCACCAGCGCGGAGCATAGCACTTCCGTATGTGTACGGGCATAGCCGCTCCTCGGCAGTGTCGTCAGCCAGCGTGGAGCAAGGTGCTTCCACTGGTACGTGGGAGGGGGCTCCCCTCCGGGAGGAGCCCCCGGGGCGTGTACAACCTCGCCCTGACACGTGGCCGACACGGTAGGGCTAGGTGAGGTGTATCTGGGCACCCGTGAGCCAGCGCGGGACTCACGGGGCCCTACCTCTAGGCGGGTTGCGCCTGGCACTGGGCCGTATCTTGAGATGTGTTCCTGCAGATTGGGTTAGATGCCGGCACTCTACGTCCTCGGGTCCCGCCCCTCGAGCTTGTCTCAGCCGTCGCTAGTATGCCAGGTCGCAATGCCGTGGACAAGGCCAGAGGGTGAGGGCTGGAGAGCCAGTAAGAGCCCTGAGTCGCGATGCTCAGGTACCCCCCCCCTTTAACGTGCAAGTGTCGACATTCAGAAGAAGAGGTGTCGTGAACATGCGTCAAGTAATCAAGCATGATAGGCGAATGCATAGTTGGAAATAAACGCAAGGAAGATACACGCCACTGGGCCTGGCCCGAGCGGCCTGGGGATGATGCAGCCCGAGGGGCGCCCCCAACAAAGCAAGCTAATGATCGAAAACTCAAAAGGGATACATGCCGCAGGGACGGACCCACGCGGCCTGGGAATGAAGCAGCCCTGGGGGGCGTTCCCAGCCGGAAATGAAGCTTGAAAATGTCACCTGGGGTTGTCGCGAACGAAGTGGTGTTCGCGTAGCAGACTCGGTGGGCTGCGGGAGCCGATCCTCACGAGCCCCCAGGCCCAGGGGCCTAAGGAGGCTCCGGAGGCGCTGGTGGCTCCTCGCGAATCATCTCCATCTCCCCCAGGACTGCGGAACGCCTGTCTTCCCGAGTCTCCGTGATGCCCCTCATGAGGCGCTGGTACACAGCAGCCACGCTCGGCAAGCCGTAAGGCATGCGAACATAAATGTGGGGTGGACCTCCACAACGCCCCACTTGTGAGGGCTAGAGGCGCTCCGTCGTGGCGACTTGATTGAGCCCTGGTACGTCGATGCAGATGCGCAGCCCACCATCCTCGCCTGGATGGGGGGCCACAGCTGGTAGACGGAGGCAACCTCTCATGATTCTTGACTCTTGTAGTTCTTTAACGGCCTTGTTAACGAACTCCTGCTGGTCTGACCTTCCTTGCCTTGCTCCTTCTTGAGGGAAACGTGCTTCGAGGCACGCCTCCACATGGTGCCCAAGCACCTCCCTCGTGACCCTGGCCAGGTCGGTGGCCCTCCAGGTGAGAGCCCCCGAGCCCTGCCTGAGGAGGGCGCCGGGCGCACTTTCCTATGCGATGGATGGAGGGTCCCCTTGGGCAGACACGGGCCCTGAGGGGCCTGCCTCCTGAGGGGCTGATCCTGACAATGTCTTCTACCTCTTGGGGGTGATCTCGGGAAGCCTCCTACTTCCGCGATCTGGGTCTTCTAGTGACACGTCCTGAAAGGCTCGCTCCAGGGAACACACTGCATCCTTTTCTTCACACGGCACCGTGATGACTCCGCCACTTCCTGGCATCTTGAGGACGTTGTAGCCATGATGAGTTACGACCATAAACTTGGCCAGCGCTGGGTACCCGAGGATGGCGTTGTACGGCAGGCGGATGTGAGCGACGTCGAAGTCGATGAGCTCGATGCGGTAGTTGCTGCGGGCCCCAAAGGTGACAGGGAGGCGGACCTGCCCGATCGGGATCGTGGAACCGTCGGTGACTCTGGAGAAAGGCTTGGTTGGCTGAAGCTGGTCATAGGGCACTTGGAGATTGTTGAATGTTTCCACGGACAGGACATTGAGCCCTGCTCCACCGTCGATGAGGGTCCTGGTGACCAGTACGTTGCTGATGACTGGAGAGCAAAGCATCGGGAGGACCCCGGCCGTGGCCGCGCACTTGAGCTGATCCGCTGAGCTAAACGTGATGGTGCACGCCGACCACCTGAGAGGGCGTGTTGCTTCAAGCCTGGGGCGGACTGCATTCACTTCGCGGGCAAACTTCTTGAAGATGCGTTGGGAGGCTGGGGCTTGAGCTCCGCCCAGGATGCAGGCGATTGCGCGCGGCTCCTGGAAGCCCCCAGCTCCCTTGTCTTGGTGGCGGTCCTCGTTCCTCCTTGGCTGAGGCGGCAGTGGGGGGAGGCCTGCGTTGCCCTGCAGGCGATCCTCACGAGGCTGGTCCCTCCAATCCCCCTCGCGAGGCAGGTCCCGCCAGCGGTCCTCGCGAGGTTGATCACGCCACCCTTGTCACGGGCCGCGATCTTCCCAGCGTCCATGGTTTCTTCCTCCTCCTCGGCCGTAGCCCCGATCAGCGCGGTCAGGGCGTCGGCCGATCCTTCCTTCTCGCACGGCACGGAGCTCTTGGCATTCATTAGTGTTTTGGGTGTGGAGGTCGTGGTACACACAGTATCGGCTGCCCTGGAGGATTCGGGCAGATCCTTGCCCCGCTTGGTATCAGGCTCTGCTGCAAGCACGGCAGCCCCCTTGCGCTTCACGTCCTTGGCCTTGGGTTTCTTCTCTTCTGGGTCCGCGGCGGGCACAGCTCGAGGAAGGAGAGACGCCCCTCCTCAGCCCTGGCGCACTTGGTCGCCAAGTTGGACAGCTCCAGGGAGGTGCACAGGTCTTCATGCATCGCCAGCTCCTCCTTCATCTTGACGTCGCGCACACCGTCGGAGAAGGCTGAGATGATGGCTTCCTCGGACACCTTGGGGATCTTGAGACGCGCGCTGTTGAAGCGCTGGATGTACTTTTGCAGGGTCTCTCCGGGTTGTTTCTTGATGCGGCGCATGTCGCTCACGGCGGGCAGCCGGTCGCGAGTACCTTGGAAGTTGGCGATGAAGCGGGTACGCATATGGTGCCAGGAAGAGATCGTGCCTGGGGCCAGGTTCAGGAGCCAGGTACGGGCTCCCTCCTTGAGCGCCAGGGGGAACCAGTTCGCCATGACCTTTTCGTCCCTGCTCGCAGCTTCGATGCCCAGCTCGTAAAGCTGGAGGAACTCGGCGGGGTCAGTCGTGCCGTCGTAGCGAGGAGGCAAGTCTGGCTTGAACTTGCCGGTCCACGCAACGCTGCGCAGCTCGGTGGTGTAGGCGTGGCAGCCGGCCGTGGCCACGGGAGGCTTTGGTCGAGGTGGATCTTGGCCTTGAGGGTCCCCATGCACTGCGACCAGAAGTAGCGCGGGGTCTTGACGTGCCGGAGCTGGAGCAGGGTCGCGGCGAGCCGGAGCAGGAAGCGCTCGGGTAGCCTCTTGCGGTCGAGGGACTTCTTGACAGCTCCGTTCTTGCTGGGCCGGCTCTGGACGGAGCGGGTTCCGGTTAGGGGCCACGGCGTCTTCTTGGAGGGGCGGCGGCTGGTACGCCCCCGGAACTTCATTGCCAGCGCGTGGCGGGGTGCGGCGTAGCGGAGCGGACGGTGCAGGAGAGCCCCCTGCAGCGCGGACGAGCTCGGCGACGCGGTCGAGCCACTCTTCATAGACGTCGTCGATGGGACGGTAGCGCAGGAGCTCGTTTGCCGCGATGAGTGCAGCTCGAGCCTCCAAGGGCGCGCGGACCGCGTGGGACGAAGAGCCAGCTGGCGTGAGCGACGGAGCAGCGGTGCGGTCGTCTCGCCGCACGGACGGGTGCTGTGACGACGCTTGCTGCTCGTTCCCCGCCGGGCCGGTGGCGGCGTTGATGGCGGGCGACGGGGAACAACAAGGATGCCCACCGACGGAGGCCGTCTGGGCGACACGGGAAGCGATGGCGTCCCGGCTCTCGGCGCGGGCCCGACGAGCGTCAGACATGGATGCGACGGTCGGCGGAGAACGAAGCGGTGGAAGACAAATTCCGGCGCACCCCTACCTGGCGCGCCAAATGTCGGGTTTTGGGTTCCGGCAGACCCTTAAGGTTCAAACTCTGGGGTGCGCGCGGAGATTAGGCCCTCTACCTCTCTGTCTCGCAAGGATCTAAACTACCAAAAGAACAACACAAAAGACATAGAGTTTATACTGGTTCGGGCCACCGATGTGGTGTAATACCCTACTCAAGTGTGGTGGGTGGATTGCCTCTTGGGCTGATGATGATGAACAGTACAAGGGAGAACAGCCTCGCTAGGGTGTGTTCTAGCTGGGACGATGAACTGCTAGGGGAGTTCAGCCGCCCTTCTCTCTCTCTCTCTCTCTCTCTCTCTCTCTCTCTCTCTCTCTCTCTCTCTCTGCTCGGATTCTGGATACCACATACCTGCTGCCTCTACCTTGGGGTGGCTAGTCCTATTTATAGGCAAAGGCCCTGGGCCTCTTCCCAAATATTGAGCGGGAAGGGCGCCAACAATCGGTCAATTCGAAGGGGAACATACAGTACACTTATCATGACTAAAGTTGGTCCTCGCCTGCCAAAGGCCCTGTGGTGACGCCGTTCTGGGCTCCACGATGACCTCCTTCCCACCGTTGGACTGGTCTTGGTCTTGTTGCACCGAAATGGATGCCTTTGCTTGATGCTCTCGCCTGCGCTTGCCCCCTTTGCACCAAAGAGGAAAGGGAGGACACTACGTGGTTTGGCGCCCGTCTGGCGCCCTTGGTCGTCATGGCCTGCGTCATGGGCACCTCGCGAGGCACCCCGCCTTGATCTCTCTGCCTCCTCATGAGCCAGCCTGATGAGGCCGTGCCGGAGGAAGTGCCGTGTCGTCCGCCCCGCGAGGCTTGGCACCTCGCGAGGGTCTTGGGTCTTGTGTTGATGAAGTTGGGCCGTGCTGGTCCCCCTTTGAGCCACGCCGCAGGCCGCAGGCAGGCAAGTCTGGGGACCCCCGTTCCCAGAACACCGACAAATCCCCTGGCCAGTTTGAAGCGTACCAAAGTGTACGGGTGCAATCGATAGGAATAATGAAATAAAATGAAGTAGTAAGCCAGTGCCACATAAGTTGGGCCACAACCTATTTCCATTATTATTTCATTAATACGTCAAAGTGTATTTGTACAAATAGTGCGAGAAGCACCAGGGCTATTTAACATGCCAAGATCAAGTGAGAGGGGCCTGACAATAGGTAGAGTGGTCGTCGAGAAGACCATCTAGAAATTCCCTCATACGTCTATGCTGCTTGCCGCCTTGGTATATCTATCATTCGAAAGGATCGATGATCAGGCCATCGTGAGGGGCCTGTGAAAAAGAGAACAAAAAGGATAAAAGGGAAAAGGAAAAGTATATGTGTGAGCCGTATGATGGACCACAATCAAGTTACGCCTCCGTCTATGCCCATGGTATTTTGAGTGCGTAGTAATGTACACGCGGTACGTACGGTGCCATTTGGTCGGGACTGAGATGGAGGCCGAATAGCTAGTCGAGCTCCTGACGAGCTGGACTGTCCCGCTCCAGAGTAGTCTGAACTCATTTGACTGTGTCCAGGAGCTTGGCTGCCGAATTAAAGTTCTGCTTGATGAGGCCACTCTGTACTTCTGCTGCCAGGGCTACGGTGTGCTCGGTACGGAGGGAGCGTTCTATGTTCCCATTGACTGTTATGACACCGTGTGGGCACGGCATCTTGAGTTTGAGATAATCATAGTGAGGCGCCGTATTGAATCGAGCAAATGTAGTTCGTTCGAGCAGTGCGTGATATCGGCTGCAGAAGGGGACGATATCGAAGATCAAGTCTTCGCTTCAGAAGTTGTCCCGAGATCCGAAGATGACTTCCAATGTGATTGAGCACGTGTAGTGGGCCTCTACACCTGGTATTACTCCTTTAAAGGTAGTTTTTGTGGGCTTGATCCTTGATGGATTGATGACCATCTTGCGTATTGTACCCTGATAGAGCAGGTTGAGGCTGCTGATGAAGCCATGTACCTAGGGTAGGGGCACGGACCTGTCCTAAGAGCCCTACCCAAGGACATCCTTAGAAGAAGTCACCTTTCAATCGACTTGAAGGTACCCACTCGACGGGTTCAAGACACTCCACCAAGAAGCTACCACTCGACCACGAAGCCAACCACTCGACTGCCAGGAGATCTAAAGTCACTCCACAGGCGAACGGTCGGTCATTAAGTAGTCTTTATGGTCATCATAGCACTTTATTAGAGGCATTACCTGTAACGCCTAACCTTAATGTACCTTAAAACCTTCATTACTGAGGGCAGGAGAGGGCTGGCGAACTCTATATAAGCCACCCCCCTCCTCAGTATCAAGGGTTCGCACCCCTGTCATTCTCACACTTATAATCCAGACGACCGCCTCCGGGCACCGAGACGTAGGGCTTTTACTTCCTCTGAGAAGGGCCTGAACTCATACATCTTTGTGTGTTTACAGCTTCCACATAGCTAAGATCTAGCCTCTCCATACGAACCCCCCTACACTGTTGTCAGACTTCTAACCACGACAGTTGGCGCCCACCGTGGGGCCGGAATCTTAGCGCTTGATTGTAGGAGTTGTGATTTTTCTGATCTCCTTGATCATGGTTTCGTGCGGAGTTTTGGTGGAGGGCCGCGAGATCCGTCTCGGCGCGCTCACATTCATCGCCGACGACTCCGCTTGGCTTCAGAAGGCTCCACTTGACATCGACGCGCTCCCCGTCCGCGGGGCGACGCACTTCCGCGCATGTGTTCGTGGCGTCCTCCTGCGGCAGCCGTCGACCCAGTATCGGTCGACTCCCGTTTCATCTCCCCACCTTGTCTCTCGCCGACGCAAGCGCTCCGGTCGGTCGAGACTTCAGAGGTGGGTGAGGCATGCGGTGGCTCGCCAGACGGCCACCCCTCAAGTCGCGGCAATCGAGCCCGACGAATCTCTCTATGTCATGTTCGATCTGTCGACTGGCTCCGCAGAGACCGCATCCGAATGCGACAGCAATGACCCTGCAGCGGAGGTTCTGGCGATTGATGGGACATGCAGCCCTCCCGGTTTTCCCCGTTCCGACGGAGGCACGGGTGGGGGCGACTCGGCGCATCCCCATGAGGAGTATCTCCCCGAGACTATCACGTCGCAGCAGCGAGAGGAGCTTCGCGGCCGGAGCATGGATGCACTCCACACTCCTATCGTAGGAGAAACCCCCGAGGCCCGAGCCTTGGAGGACGCGCGCTTGGCTAACTTTGCCGAGCGCACTCGACTGGAGAATCTCCAGCGAGCACTCGACGAGAGAGCGCGTCAGCGGGCTCCCGAGTCCAGTTGACGTCAGCTCTTCCTGCCTACGCAGGTCTATCGAACTCCCGTTCAGAATTTGGCGGCCGCGGCCCGAATAGCAGAATCAATTCAGCCTTCACAGTCAGAAGCTGGCAGAGGCTTGTTGCAAATCAGAGCGTTGCTCCGGGCAGCGGGAAACCATAATTCCACTGTCTCTCAATCGCGGAATAGGATCCACAGTCGATCCATTGCAGCGGATGCAGTGCAATCGGCTCACAGCCCAGGATCGCCCCCAAGGCGTGAGGGGCGTGGAGACCGGCCAGATCAGTACAGAAGAAACGAGCAGTATGACCATTGATTCGATCGTGATGATCGACATCGAGTGCCAACCCCTCCCTCGAGGAGTGGGTCATATGCGCCTCGACAGCAGGATGACAAACGTCCTCATAGTGTTGGGCGGAGGATTCCAGTCGATCCCAGGGAACCAGGCTTTGACGCGAGGTCCATCCTCGTTCAGGGTTTGGTCGACAGGAACAGGGCTCACAGAGAAGGACATGATAGAGATGCTCCTACCAGCAGCAGAGTACATGTTTCAGGGCCAGAGTGTTTCAGTCGAGCCATCAGGGCCGCAGTGATTCCTCCCAAGATTACCAAGTGACTGTCCAGATTGGTGGCGGCAATGATGAGGTGGCTATGAAGCATTTGCCTCTTGTTAGAGGGCTCGGCCAGAGCGTGGCTAAATCAGCTAGCACCCAGTAGCATCTACACTTGGGAGGACCTCTCCCGAGTGTTTGTCACGACTTTCGAAGGAACATGCAAACGACCGGCAGGCCTTACAGAATTGCGGTCTTGCGTGCAGAAGCCGAGTGAAACCCTGAGAGATTACATCCAGAGGTGGATCACTCTGCATCATACAGTTGAGAATGTGCCACATCATCAAGCAGTTTATGCCTTTAAAGAAGGCGTCAAGAACAGAGAGTTGAACCTGAAATTCGATCGGACCGGAGAAATGTCTCTGAATCGGATGATGGAAATTGCCACCAAATACGCTAATGGTGAAGATGAAGATCGACTCCGGAGTGGCAAGCAGAAAGCAGTCGCCCAGGAAACCAGAGGCAATTCCAGTCGGAAGCAGAAGCGGAATGCCGAGCCAGCCGCTCCTGGGGAGGCCCTGGCCGTAACCCAGGGAAAATTCAAGGGGAAACATAAGGGGCCCTGGAACCCCAAGAAAGTAAAAGATCAGGACGGAAACGATGTTTTGGATCTGCCGTGTCACATTCACACCAAGAAAGATGAAGAAGGTAAACTCATTCACCCCAAGCATACCACTCGATAGTGTCGGCTCCTGATTCAGGAGTGTTGGGGAACGTAGTAATTTCAAAAAATTTCCTACGCACACGCAAGATCATGGTGATGCATAGCAACGAGAGGGGAGAGTGTTGTCTACGTACCCTCGTAGACCGAAGCGGAAGCGTTGACACAACGTAGAGGAAGTAGTCGTACGTTCTCCTCGTGATCCAACCGATCACAGCACCGTTACTCCGGCACCTCCGAGTTCTTGGCACACGTTCAGCTCGATGACGATCCCCGGGCTCCGATCCAGCAAAGCGTCGAGGAAGAGTTCCGTCAGCACGACGGCGTGGTGACGATCTTGATGTGTTACCGGCGCAGGGCTTCGCCTAAGCACTGCAACGATATGATCGAGGTGGAATTTGGTGGAAGGGGGCACCGCACACGGCTAAGGAACGATCTGTAGATCAACTTGTGTGTCTTTGGGGTGCCCCCTGCCCCCGTATATAAAGGAGCCAAGGGGGAGGGGCTGGCCGGCCAAGCCTGGCGCGCCAGGAGAGTCCTACTCCCTCTGGGAGTAGGATTCCCCACCCCCCCAATCCTAGTTAGACTAGGATTCTCCAAGGGGGAGAGAGAGAGAGGGGGCGCCCACCTCTCCTAGTCCTAATAGGACTAGGGGAAGGGGGGAGGTGCGCAGCCCATGAGGGCAGCCCTCTCACCTCTCCTCCAAGGCCCATGTTGGCCCATTATGCTCCCGGGGGGTTCCGGTAACCCTCCTGGTATTCCGGAAAAATCCTGATTTCACCTGGAATGCATCCGATGTCCAAACATAGGCTTCCAATATATCATTCTTTACGTATCGACAATTTCGAGACTCCTCGTCATGTCCGTGATCACATCCGGGACTCCGAACTCCTTCGGTACATCAAAATGCATAAACTCATAATAACTGTCATCGTAACGTTAAGCGTGCGGACCCTACGGTTCGAGAACAATGTAGACATGACCGAGACACGTCTCCGGTCAATAACCAATAGCGGGACGTGGATGCCCATATTGGCTCCTACATATTCTACGAAGATCTTTATCGGTCAGACCGCATAACAACATACGTTGTTCCCTTTGTCATCGGTATGTTACTTGCCCGAGATTCGATCGTCGGTATCCAATACCTAGTTCAATCTCGTTACCGGCAAGTCTCTTTACTCGTTTCGTAATACATCATCTCACAACTAACACATTAGTTGCAATGCTTGCAAGGCTTATGTGATGTGCATTACCGAGAGGGCCCAGAGATACCTCTCCGACAATCGGAGTGACAAATCCTAATCTCGAAATACGCCAACCCAACATGTACCTTCGGAGACACCTGTAGAGCACCTTTATAATCACCCAGTTACGTTGTGACGTTTGGTAGCACACAAAGTGTTCCTACGGTAAATGGGAGTTGCATAATCTCATAGTTAAAGGAACATGTATAAGTCATGGATAAAAGCAATAGCAACATACTAAACGATCGGGTGCTATGCTAATGGAATGGGTCATGTCAATCAGATCATTCAACTAATGATGTGATCTCATTAATCAAATAACAACTCTTTGTTCATGGTTAGGAAACATAACCATCTTTGATTAATGAGCTAGTCAAGTAGAGGCATACTAGTGACACTCTGTTTGTCTATGTATTCACACATGTATTATGTTTCCAATTAATACAATTCTAGCATGAATAATAAACATTTATCATGATATAAGGAAATAAATAATAACTTTATTATTGCCTCTAGGGCATATTTCCTTCAGTCTCCCACTTGCACTAGAGTCAATAATCTAGATCACATCACCATGTGATTAACATCAATAGTTCACATCATCATGTGATTAACACCCATAGTTCACATCGCTATGTGACCGACACCCAAAGGGTTTACTAGATTCAGTAATCTAGTTTACATCGCTATGTAATTAACACCCAAAGAGTACTAAGGTGTGATCATGTTTTGCTTGTGAGAGAAATTTAGTCAACGGGTCTGCCACATTCAGATCAGTTATGTATTTTGCAATTTTCTATGTCTACAATGATCTGCACGGAGCTACTTTAGCTAATTGCTCCCACTTTCAATATGTATCTAGATTGAGACTTAGAGTCATCTAGATTAGTGTCAAAACTTGCATCGACGTAACCTTTTACGACGAACCTTTTTTTTTCACCTCCATAATCGAGAAACATATCCTTATTCCACTAAGGATAATTTTGACCGCCGTCCAGTGATCTACTCCTAGATCACTATTGTACTCCCGTGCCAATCTCAGGGTAGGGTATACAATAGGTCTGGTACACAGCATGGCATACTTTATAGAACCTATGGCCAAAGCATAGGGAATGACTTTCATTCTCTTTCTATCTTCTGCCGTGGTCGGGCTTTGAGTCTTACTCAATTTCACACCTTGTAATACAGGCAAGAACTCTTTCTTTGACTGTTCCATTTTGAACTACTTCAAAATCTTTTCAAGGTATGTACTTATTGAAAAACTTATCAAGCGTCTTGATCTATCTCTATAGATCTTGATGCTCAATATGTAAGCAGCTTTACCGAGGTCCTTTCTTTGAAAAACTCATTTCAAACACTCATTTATGCTTTGCAGAATAATTCTACATTATTTCCGATCAACAATATGTCATTTACATATACTCATCAGAAATGTTGTAGTGCTCCCACTCACTTTCTTGTAAATACAGGCTTCACCGCAAGTCTGTATAAAACTATATGCTTTGATCAACTTATCAAAGCGTATATTCCAACTCCGAGATGCTTGCACCAGTCCATAGATGGATCGCCGGAGCTTGCATATTTTGTTAACACCTTTAGGATTGACAAAACCTTCTGGTTGCATCATATGCAACTCTTCTTTAATAAATCCATTAAGGAATGCAGTTTTGTTTTTCCATTTGCCAGATTTCATAAAATGCGGCAATTGCTAACATGATTCGAACAGACTTAAGCATAGATACGAGTGAGAAACTCTCATCGTAGTCAACACTTTGAACTTGTCGAAAACCTTTTGCGACAATTCTAGCTTTGTAGATAGTAACACTACTATCAGCGTCCGTCTTCCTCTTGAAGATCCATTTATTTTCTATGGCTTGCCGATCATCGGGCAAATCCATCAAAGTCCACACTTTGTTCTCATACATGGATCTCATCTCAGATTTCATGGCCTCAAGCCACTTTGCGGAATCTGGGTTCACCATCGCTTCTTCATAGTTCGTAGGTTCATCATGGTCTAGTAACATGACTTCCAAAATAGGATCACCGTACCACTCTGGTGCGGATCTTACTCTGGTTGATCTACGAAGTTCAATAGAAACTTGATCTGAAGTTTCATGATCATTATCATTAGCTTCCTCCCTATTTGATGTAGGTGTCACAGAAACAGATTTCTGTGATGTACTACTTCTCAATAAGGGAGTAGATACTGTTATCTCATCAAGTTCTACTTTCCTCCCACTCACTTCTTTCGAGAGAAACTCCTTCTCTAGAAAGTTTCCGACTTTAGCAGCAAAAATTTTGCCTTCGGATTTGTGATAGAAGGTATACCCAATAGTCTCCTTTGGGTATCCTATGAAGACACATTTTTCCGATTTGGGTTCGAGCTTATCAGGTTGAAGATTTTTCACATAAGCATCGCAGCCCCAAACTTTAAGAAACGACAACTTTGGTTTCTTGCAAAACCACAGTTCATAAGGCGTCGTCTCCACGGATTTTGATGGTGCCCTATTTAACGTGAATGCGGCCGTCTCTAGAGCATAACCCCAAAAAGATAGCGGTAAATCGGTAAGAGACATCATAGATCGCACCATGTCCAGTAAAGTACGATTACGACGTTCGGACACACCATTACTTTGTGGTGTTCCAGGTGGCATGAATTTGTGAAACTATTCCACACGGTTTTAACTGAAGGCCAAAACTCGTAACTCAAATATTTTACCTCCGCGATCATATCGTAGAAACTTTTTATTTTCTTGTTACGATGATTATCCACTTCACTCTGAAATTCTTTGAACTTTTCAAACGTTTCAGACTTATGTTTCATTAAGTAGATATACCCATATCTGCTTAAATCATCTGTGAAGTTCTGAAAATAATGATACTTGTCGCGAGCCTTAATATTCATCGGACCACATACATCAGTATGTATTATTTCCAACAAATCTGTTGCTTGCTCCATTGTTCCGGAGAACGGCGTTTTAGTCATCTTGCCCAAGAGGCATGGTTCGCAAGCATCAAGTGATTCCAAAATCCCATCAGCATGGAGTTTCTTCATGCGCTTTACACCAATATGACCTAAACGGCAGTGCCACAAATAGGTTGCACTATCATTATTAACTTCGCATCTTTTTGGTTTCAATATTATGAATATGTGTATCACTACGATCGAGATCCAACGAACTATTTTCATTGGGTGTATGACCATTGAAGGTTCTATTCATGTAAGCAGAACAACAATTGTTCTCTAACTTAAATGAATAACCTTATTGCAATAAACATGATCAAATCATATTTATGCTCAACGCAAACACCAAATAACACTTATTTAGTTTCAACACTAATCCCGAAAGTATAGGGAGTGTGTGATGATGATCATATCAATCTTGGAACCACTTCCAACACACATCGTCACCTTGCCCTTTAACTAGTCTTTGTTCATTCTGCAACTCCCGTTTCGAGTTACTAAATTTTAGCAACTGAACTAGTACCAAATACTGAGGGGTTGCTATGAACACTAGTAAAGTACACATCAATAACATGTATATCAAATATACTTATGTTCACTTTGCCATCCTTCTTATCCGCCAATCACTTGGGGTAGTTCCGCTTCCAGTGACCAGTCCCTTTGCAGTAGAAGCACTTAGTCTCAGGCTTAGGACCAGACTTGGGCTTTTTCACTTGAGCAGCAACTTGCTTGCCGTTCTTCTTGAAGTTCCCCTTCTTTCCTTTTGCCCTTTTCTTGAAACTAGTGATCTTGTCAACCATCAACACTTGATGTTTTTCTTTGATTTCTACCTTCGCTGATTTTAGCATCGCGAAGAGCTTGGGAATATTTTCCGTTATCCCTTGCATATTATAGTTCATCACGAAGTTCTACTAACTTGGTGATGGTGACTAGAGAATTCTGTCAATCACTATCTTATCTGGAAGATTAACTCCCACTTGATTCAAGCGATTGTAGTACCCAGACAATCTGAGCACATGCTCACTAGTTGAGCGATTCTCCTCCATCTTTTAGCTATAGAACTTGTTGGAGACTTCATATCTCTCAACTCGGGTATTTGCTTGAAATATTAACTTCAACTCCTGGAACATCTTGTATGGTCCATGACGTTCAAAACGTCTTTGAAGTCCCGATTCTTAAGCCGTTAAGCATGGTGCACTAAACTATTAAGTAGTTATCATATTGAGCTAGCAAAACGTTCATAACGTCTGTACCTGCTCCTGCAAAAGGTCCGTCACCTAGCGGTGCATCAAGGACAAAATTCTTCTGTGCAGCAATGAGGATAAACCTCAGATTACGGATCCAATCCGCATCATTGCTACTAACATTTTTCAACACAATTTTCTCTAGGAACATATCAAAATAAACACAGGGAAGCAACAATGCGAGCTATTGATCTACAACATAGATATGCTAATACTACCAGGACTAAGTTCATGATAAATTAAAGTTCAATTAATCATATTACTTAAGAACTCCCACTTAGATAGACATCCCTCTAATCCTCTAAGTGATCACGTGATCCAAATCAACTAAACCATGTCCGATCATCACGTGAGATGGAGTAGTTTCAATGGTGAACATCACTATGTTGATCATATCTACTATATGATTCACGCTCGACCTTTCGGTCTCCGTGTTCCGAGGCCATATCTGTTATATGCTAGGCTCGTCAAGTATAACCTGAGTATTCCGCGTGTGCAACTGTTTTGCACCCGTTGTATTTGAACGTAGAGCCTATCACACCCGATCATCACGTGGTGTCTCAGCACGAAGAACTTTCGCAACGGTGCATACTCAGGGAGAACACTTCTTGATAATTAGTGAGAGATCATCTTATAATGCTACCGACAATCAAAGCAAGATAAGATGCATAAAAGATAAACATCACATGCAATCAATATAAGTGATATGATATGGCCATCATCATCTCGTGCTTGTGATCTCCATCTTCGAAGCACCGTCATGATCACCATCGTCACCAGCGCGACACCTTGATCTCCATCGTAGCACCGTTGTCGTCTCGCCAATCTTATGCTTCCACGACTATCACTACCGCTTAGTAATAAAGTAAAGCATTACATCGCGATTGCATTGCATACAATAAAGCGACAACCATATGGCTCCTGCCAGTTGCCGATAACTCGGTTACAAAACATGATCATCTCATACAATAAAATTTAGCATCATGTCTTGACCATATCACATCACAACATGCCCTGCAAAAACAAGTTAGACGTCCTCTACTTTGTTGTTGCAAGTTTTACGTGGCTGCTACGGGCTTAAGCAAGAACTCATCTTACCTACGCATCAAAACCACAACGATAGTTTGTCAAATGGACTCCGTTTTAACCTTCTCAAGGACCGGGCGTAGCCACACTCGGTTCAACTAAAGTTGGAGAGACAGTCTTCCGCAAGCCATCTATGTGCAAAGCACGTCGAAGGAACCGGTCTCGCGTAAGCGTACGCGTAAGGTTGGTCCGGATCGTCTCGTCCAACAATACCGCTGAACCAAAGTATGACATGCTGGTAGGCAGTATGACTTGTATCGTCCACAACTCACTTGTGTTCTACTCGTGCAAATAACATCATACCATAAAAAACTAGGCTCGGATGCCACTGTTGGGGAACGTAGTAATTTCAAAAAAATTCCTACGCACACGCAAGATCATGGTGATGCATAGCAACGAGAGGGGAGAGTGTTGTCTACGTACCCTCGTAGACCGAAGCGGAAGCGTTGACACAACGTAGAGGAAGTAATCCTACGTTCTCCTCGCGATCCAACCGATCACAGCACCGTTACTCCGGCACCTCCGAGTTCTTGGCACACGTTCAGCTCGATGACGATCCCCGGGCTCCGATCCAGCAAAGCGTCGAGGAAGAGTTCCGTCAGCACGACGGCGTGGTGACGATCTTGATGTGTTACCGGCGCAGGGCTTCGCCTAAGCACTGCAACGATATGATCGAGGTGGAATTTGGTGGAAGGGGGCACCGCACACGGCTAAGGAACGATCCGTAGATCAACTTGTGTGTCTTTGGGGTGCCCCCTGCCCCCGTATATAAAGGAGCCAAGGGGGAGGGGCTGGCCGGCCAAGCCTGGCGCGCCAGGAGAGTCCTACTCCCTCTGGGAGTAGGATTCCCCCCCCCCCAATCCTAGTTAGACTAGGATTCTCCAAGGGGGAGAGAGAGAGAGAGGGGGCGCCCACCTCTCCTAGTCCTAATAGGATTAGGGGAAGGGGGGGAGGCGCGCAGCCCATGAGGGCAGCCCTCTCACCTCTCCTCCAAGGCCCATGTTGGCCCATTATGCTCCCGGGGGGTTCCTGTAACCCTCCCGGTATTCCGGAAAAATCCTGATTTCACCTGGAATGCATCCGATGTCCAAACATAGGCTTCCAATATATCATTCTTTACGTCTCGACCATTTCGAGACTCCTCGTCATGTCCGTGATCACATCCGGGACTCCGAACTCCTTCGGTACATCAAAATGCATAAACTCATAATAACTGTCATCGTAACGTTAAGCGTGCGGACCCTACGGTTCGAGAACAATGTAGACATGACCGAGACACGTCTCCGGTCAATAACCAATAGCGGGACCTGGATGCCCATATTGGCTCCTACATATTCTACGAAGATCTTTATCGGTCAGACCGCATAACAACATACGTTGTTCCCTTTGTCATCGGTATGTTACTTGCCCGAGATTCGATCGTCGGTATCCAATACCTAGTTCAATCTCGTTACCAGCAAGTCTCTTTACTCGTTCCGTAATACATCATCTCACAACTAACACATTAGTTGCAATGCTTGCAAGGCTTATGTGATGTGCATTACCGAGAGGGCCCAGAGATACCTCTCCGACAATCGGAGTGACAAATCCTAATCTCGAAATACGCCAACCCAACATGTACCTTCGGAGACACCTGTAGAGCACCTTTATAATCACCCAGTTACGTTGTGACGTTTGGTAGCACACAAAGTGTTCCTACGGTAAACGGGAGTTGCATAATCTCATAGTTAAAGGAACATGTATAAGTCATGGATAAAAGCAATAGCAACATACTAAACGATCGGGTGCTATGCTAATGGAATGGGTCATGTCAATCAGATCATTCAACTAATGATGTGATCTCATTAATCAAATAACAACTCTTTGTTCATGGTTAGGAAACATAACCATCTTTGATTAATGAGCTAGTCAAGTAGAGGCATACTAGTGACACTCTGTTTGTCTATGTATTCACACATGTATTATGTTTCCAGTTAATACAATTCTAGCATGAATAATAAACATTTATCATGATATAAGGAAATAAATAATAACTTTATTATTGCCTCTAGGGCATATTTCCTTCAAGGAGTTCGAGGGCAAGCAGTCCAAGGACAAGGAAAAAGAGTCAGAAAAAGTTGAGGATAAAGAAGATAGTGACGATGGGTACCCCCATGTCAATTCCACCTTGATGATTTTTGCTGATGTCGAGAGCAAAAGTTGACTGAAAGTCATCAACCGTGAAGTAAATATGGTTGCCCCGGCAACACCCAGCTACCTGAAGTGGTCTCAGACTTCCATCACGTTCGACCAGTCTGATCACCCCACACACATTGCCACCCCCAGGAGGCAAGCGCTGGTGGTCGACCCAGTCATTGAAGGCACTCGACTGACCAAAGTCCTGATGGATGGTGGTAGCGGCCTGAACATTCTGTACGCAGAAACGTTGAAAGGGATGGGCATTCCGATGTCCAGGCTCAGTTCCAGTAACATGAGCTTCCATGGAGTCATTCCCGGGAAGAAAGCCGAGTCACTCGGCCAGATTGCTCTTGATGTGGTTTTTGGTGATTCGAAGAATTAACGCAAGGAAAAGTTGACATTCGAGGTTGTAGACTTCCAAAGTGCTTATCATGCTATTTTGGGCAGACCAGCTTATGCACGCTTCATGGCTCGACCATGTTACGTGTATCTCAAATTGAAGATGCCTGGCCCTAGAGGTGTGATCACTGTTATGCGCAACCGAAAGAAAGCAGAAGAGTGTTTTTAGAAGGGTTCAAAGATTGCTGAGGCCCAGATGGCAGTGGTCGAGTTGCAGGAGTATCAGAAGACTGCAGATCCGAGTGAATTCCTTTGAGCCAAGAAGCCTGCTTCAGAGTCAGCATTTCAGTTGTCCGGCGAGACGAAGCCAGTTCACATTCACCCGTCCGATCCTAGTGCAGCTCCGACTCACATCTCAACGACGCTCGACTCCAAATAGGAAGAAGCGCTCATCCAGTTCCTCCGTGAGAACTGGGACATCTTCGCATGGAAGCCCTCTGACATGCCTGGAGTTCCCAGGGGACTCGTTGAGCACCGTCTATGAGTCGACCCGAAATTTAAGCCTGTGAAAGAACATATTCGGCGGTCCGCCGTCCAGAAGAGGAAAGCCATTGGTGAGGAGGTGGCTCGGCTACTAGCAGCGGAGTTCATCAGAGAGATTTACCACTCCGAGTGGCTCGCCAATGTTGTCATGGTCCCCAAGAAGGACAAGTCGCTTCGCATGTGCATCGACTTCAAGCATATCAATCGGGCCTGCCCGAAAGATCATTTCCCTCTCCCCCGCATCGACTAGATAGTCGACTCGACCGTGGGGTTTGAGCGTTTGTCTTTCCTATACGCCTATTCAGGGTACCATCAGATCCGTCTGTATGGACCTGACGAGATCAAAACAACTTTCATCACTCCATTCGGATGCTTCTGCTATGTCACCATGCCCTTCGGCCTCAACAATGCTGGAGCCACGTTCATGAGGATGATTCAGAAGTGTTTACTCACTCAGACCAGTCGGAACATGGAAGCATACATGGATGATATTGTGGTCAAGTCACGAAAAGGTTCCGACCTACTGACTGACCTTGCCAAAACCTTTGCCAACCTCAGGAGGTATGATATCAAGCTCAATCCATCAAAGTGTACATTCGGAGTTCCAGGTGGAAAGTTACTCGGTTTTCTCGTTTCCGAACAAGGAATCGACGCCAATCCTGAAAAAGATGGCACCATACTCCGGATGAAGCGCCCTGAGCGTGTGCACGATGTCCAGAAGCTTACAAGTTGCTTGGCCGCTTTAAGTCGATTCATTTCTCGTCTCGGTGAAAAGGCGTTGCCTCTTTACCGACTGATGAAGAAATCTGACAAGTTCGAGTGGACTCCAGAAGCTGATGCAGCGTTTGCAGAGCTCAAAGCTCTGCTCTCCATCCAGCCGGTGCTTGCTGCCCCAATCAGTAAAGAGCCTCTGCTGCTTTACATTGCGGCCACGGGACAAGTTGTCAGTACAGTACTTACGGTCGAGCGGGAAGAAGAAGGAAAGGCCTTCAGAGTTCAGCGCCCGGTATATTATGTGTCTGAAGTTTTGACCCCTTCAAAGCAAAGATATCCTCATTACCAGAAACTTGTGTATGGAATTTACATGACCACGAAGAAGGTTGCACACTACTTCTCTGATCATTCCATTACAGTCGTCAGCGACGCTCCACTGTCAGAGATTTTGCACAATAGAGATGCAACTGGTCGAGTGGCGAAGTGGGCGATTGAACTCCTTCCCTTAGATATCAAGTTCAAAGCAAAGAAGGCTATCAAGTCCCAAGCAATTGCAGATTTCATCGCCGAGTGGATTGAACAACAACTTCTGACTCAAGTTCACTCGGAGCACTGGACCATGTTCTTCGATGGATCTAAGATGCTGAATGGTTCCGGTGCTGGGGTAGTACTGGTCTCCCCCCAAGGAGATAAGCTCAGCTACGTTCTCCAGATTCACATCGATTCCTCCAACAATGAAGCAAAATATGAAGCACTTTTGTATGGGTTGCGCATGGCCATTTCACTCGGCGTCCGTCGCCTCATGGTCTATGGCAACTCAGATTTGGTGGTTAATCAGGTGATGAAGGAGTGGGACGTCAGAAGCCCAGCTATGACTGGCTACTGCAACGCAGTAAGAAAGTTGGAAAAGAAGTTCGAGGGGTTAGAGCTTCATCACATCCCCCGACTGAAAAATCAAGCAGCTGATGATTTGGCAAAGATAGGCTCCAAGAGAGAAGCCATTCCCAGTAATGTGTTTTTAGAGCACATCCACTCGCCATCAGTCCAGGAGGATCCTTTTACAGAGGAACCCCCGCAGTCGAAAAGTGCCACAGATCCGACTGAAGTCGAAATTCCCGCCGTGGTCAACCTAATCATGGAAGTCTTAGCAATCACTCCCGGCTGGACAGTACCATACATTGCTTATATTTTGAGGAAAGAACTCCCAGAAGACAAGAAGAGGCTCGACAGATCGTCCGTCGGATCCAAAGCCTTCATAGTCATAAAGGGGCAGTTATACAGAGAAAGCGCAACTGGAATCGGCCTGAAGTGCATAACGCCAGAAGAAGGTCAGATAATCCTTGATGATATCCACTCGGGGACCTGTGGTCACCATGCGTCCTCTCGGACCATTATGGCTCAAGCATACCGAACGGGTTTTTACTGGCCCAGAGCAAATGAAATGGCGAAGGAGATAGTTGACAAGTGTGAAGGCTGCCAGTTCTACTCCAACTTGTCGCACAAGCCAGCATCAGCCCTCAAGATCATTCCACTCGTCTGGCCCTTCGCCGTTTGGGGACTGGACATGGTTGGACCATTGAGAACAGGCAGGAGCGGATTCACACACGTGCTTGTGGCAGTCGACAAGTTTACCAAATGGATTGAGGCCAAACCTATCAAGAATCTTGATGCTTGCACTGTGATCAGTTTCATCAGGGAGTTAATATTCAGATATGGAGTCCCGCATAGCATCATCACTGACAATGGATCAAACTTCGATTCAGACAAGTTCAGAGCTTTTTGCGCTTCTCAAGGCATGCGAGTCGACTACGCGTCGGTCGCGCATCCCCAGTCGAATGGGCAAGCTGAAAGAGCAAATGGTCTGATTCTCAAAGGACTGAAGCCTCGATTAATGCGTGATCTCAAACACGCAGCAAGCGCTTGGGTCGACGAGCTTCCGTCAGTTTTGTGGGGGCTGAGGACCACCCCAAACCGGTCGACTGGGAGAACACCGTTCTTTCTGGTTTACGGAGCCGAAGCCGTCCTGCCGAGTGATCTACTTCACAATGCACCTAGAGTCAAGCTTTATAACGAAGACGAAGCAGAGCAAGCCCGGCAAGATGCAGTCGACCTCCTAGAGGAGGAAAGGGAAATGGCTATGATCAAATCGACCATCTATCAGCAAGACTTGCGTCGATTCCATGCAAGAAATGTAAAGAGTCGAGCCTTCTAAGAAGGAGATTTTGTCCTCCGAGTGGATCAACAGAAACCACACAAACTTGCTCCTACTTGGGAAGGTCCCTTCATCGTCACCAGAGTCCTCCACAATGGAGCATATCATCTCTACAACGTTGATCGCCGGATCAACGAGCCACGAGCTTGGAATGCGGAACTACTCCGCCCATTTTACACTTGAATTCTCACTCAGATGAGATGTAATAAGAAAAACTTCTGTAGTTTATGTTTATCAAAGGCAGGAGTGTTCCAGTTCTTCCTGTATTTGATGTCACTTTTGTTCGCGTACGAAATCCCCCAGTGGGTGGCTTAGCTGCGAATCCGTTTCGCCTAAGTTTACAAAAAAAATCCTACGGAGTGGCGAGCCAGACTCCCACTCGGGGGCTTAGCTGCAGCCCAGTGCTCGCCTAAGTGTCTGATATCCTACCGAGTGGCGAGCCAGACTCCCACTCGGGGGCTTAGATGCAGCCCAGTGCTTGCCTAAGTATCTAAAATCCTACCGAGTGGAGAGCAAACCTCCCACTCGGAGGCTTAGCTGCAGTCCAAGCACTCGCCTAAGTATATAAAAATCCTACCGAGTGGAGAGCAAACCTCCCACTCGGGGGCTTAGCTGCAGCCCAGTGCTCGCCTAAGAATATAAAAATCCTACCGAGTGGAGAGCAAACCTCCCACTCGGAGGCTTAGCTGCAGTCCAAGCACTCGCCTAAGTATATAAAAAACCTACCGAGTGGAGAGCAAACCTCCCACTCGGGGTCTTAGCTGCAGCCCAGTGCTCGCCTAAGTGTTTGAAATCCTACCGAGTGGAGAGCAAACCTCCCACTCGGGGGCTTAGCTGCAGTCCAAGCACTCGCCTAAGTACATAAAAATCCTACCGAGTGGAGAGCAAACCTCCCACTCGGGGGCTTAGCTGCAGCCCAGTGCTCGCCTAAGGATATAAAAATCCTACCAAGTGGAGAGCAAACCTCCCACTCGGAGGTTTAGCTGCAGTCCAAGCAGTCGCCTAAGTATATAAAAATCCTACCGAGTGGCGAGCCAGACTCCCACTCGGGGCTTTGCTGCAGCCCAGTGCTCGCCTAAGTATCTGAAATCCTGTTCAAGAGTAGAGACCGAAACCAGCTTTTCTTCAGCAAGCTTTGTTTTGTTCAAGGCCTCCTTCTGCGCTTCGGCAAGATCTTGATCCTTCTTCTTCAGAGCTTCCTCCAATTGATCGGCAGCACGTCGAGTGCGATCAACATCAAGGATTGGTAGAAAGGAAAAAGTCACTCGTCAATAATGATAAACCTCACCAGCCATACCTTTTGCCCTTATCGAGCCTTCTACAAGTTCTCTTGAGAAAGTTTTAAGTCAAGGTTGAGCTAGATCTGTTGGTCCTTCAACTCAGTGAAGCGAGCCGCAAGTTCACAAGATTTCTGCGAAGAAACCAGTCGACAAACGTCAAGGATGGGTTGCTTCCGAGTAACCAAGAGACAATATTAGCGTTTCTAAGACTACAGCCGAATCAAAACATTCGACAACAATCTCGGGGACTACACCCAGTGGGTGCACTCAGCGTGCCCCCACTGGTTCGACCAAAAAAAAAGTCGACTGCCCGCAGTCGACCGCATACAGTTCTAGTCGACATGGCCCGACCAGACCGAGTGAAGAAGTACAAATGCAGCAACGCAATATAAAGACTATAGTCGACTGCCAGCAGTCCACCGTAGTCTCGGGGACTATACCCAGTGGGTGCACTTAGTGTGCCCCCACTCGACCAAAGGTTGACAGACACGCCCAGTGGGTGTACAGATATAAAGATCTTCGAAAAAGAGATTCTTTGAACAGCATATTGTAACAGACCAAGTGTTCAGTCGACTGACCTGGACGTTGCTCTGAAGAGCTGAACTCGCGTCATAAGCTGCTTGGCTGGCCTCCCGAGCCACCTTCACTTGTTCCATCATGATCCCCGCCTGACGTACAGCCTCTTTTGCGGCACCCACTTGGTCCTCAGGGACAGGATATGTGGCAAAAAGTGATGGCGGATTCGCAGTAGACGCCGAAGGCCGCATACTTGCCAGAGGGGCAGCGAAAGTCATGGAAGCCCGAGTGGTATCACCACCATCCCGAGCCACAGCTTCAGACGCCGGAGCAGTTTGGGGGGTCTTGCTAGCCAACACCTTCTTGTTCCTTCTCACCCTCAGCGGCACGTCGTCGTCATCATCCGGGAGGATAATAATATTAGGAGGAGCTACATGCAAAAGTCAATCGACCAGAGTTACAAATAATATCCAGTCGACTAAAGGCAGAACATAAGTGATCGTACCAGGGTTGGAAGTAACAGCATCCTCCATCTCCTGGTCATCGCCCTTGGCGGAGATATCAGAAGTAGCAGCACTGCAAATTTCAGAAGTCAGTCAGTTGGCTCAATGAATCGACCAAGGATCCGTCCGCAGTCAACAAAGGAAAACAAAGATTATTATTACCCAGAAATGGTGGGGACAGTCATCTTCATCTTGGGTAGAGCCTTGGGCAGCTTGGAGGGCGTTGCGCGTGGGTGCTTGGGAGCCTTCTCAGTCGGCGTAGGAGAAGAGGTCCAAGGGCGTTTCGACGACTGCCCAACAGGAGCAGTCGCCTTACCACGTTCCCTCGCGGGATCGTGTGTAAGCTTGGATCGCCTCTCCGAGCGGGGGGGGGGGGGGGTTCAACTTCCTCCTCCTCCTCTTCGCTGGAGTCGACGTCGTCGTCTCCCTCCCCTTCGCCATCGTATTCCCACTCGTCGTGTCCGTCTCCGCTTTCACCCCCGCTCGCCTCCCCTTCCTCAGACGGCTCCTGTGCCCCGTTGGGTGTCGAGTACATCTCAGTAGTTTCCTGGGAAACAACAGACAAAACAAAAGTCAGTCGACCAATTCAAAGAAGACCAATGAAGAAAGAAAGATCTCAGTCAGGTGCATAAGGTCAGACCTGGTCCACTTCGTATGTGTTGTCGAGTGGAGGAACCCTCCTGGCTCCTCGGGGATTGTCTTTGTTTCCTGTGATGCTCGACAGCCATCCTTCTAGCATCTCATCAGTGACCTCCTCCGGGTGGATCCGAGTGGTGTCTTCAAGACCTGAATACAGCCACATCGGATGATCGCGAGCCTGGAGCGGCTGGATGCGCCTCCTAAGGAAGACCTCCAGCAAGTCCATGCCAGTCACGCCGTCGCGGACAAGCTGAACCACTCGACCAACTAGCACTTTGACTTGGGACTTTTCTTTTGGCGTCACTTTCAGAGAAGCAGGCTTTTGGGCTCGTTCCATAGAGAAAGGGGGAAGTCCAGTCGGTTGACCCGGAGTCGCCTGGTATTTGCAGTAAAACCAGGTCGCCTGCCAACCACGGACCGACTCAGGGAAAGTGATTGATGGAAAGGAGCTTTTTCCCCTCGTTTGGATCGCGAGGCCCCCGCACAGCTGGATCACCTGCGTCCTTTCGTCACTCGACTAGGCCTTCTTGACCGATTGAGAACGGCAAGTGAAGATGTGCTTAAAGAGTCCCCAATGGGGGCGGCAACCCAAGAAACCCTCACACAAGGAAATGAAAGAAGCCAGATACACGATGGAATTAGGAGTGAAGTGGTGGAGCTGCGCTCCGAAGAACTTCAGAAAGCTCCGGAAAAAAGGATGAGGCGGTAGAGAAAACCCGCGATCGATGTGGGTGGCGAGGAGGACCCACTCACCATCAAGAGGTTGGGGCTCGACTTCCTTCCCCGGGAGACGAGCAGTTCGTGGGGAATGACCCCTCCCTCAACCATATCATCGAGATCTTCCTGCCGAATCACCATCGGCATCCAGTCGCCCTGGATCCAGCCTCTGGGCAAAGCAGTCCTTGAGGAAGATCTGCCCCAAGCGGACTTCTTCCCCTTCCCCTGGGCCGCCGCCTTCTTCGCGGGCTCCAGAGCAGACGTCTTGTCCTTCCCCATCATCGCCGGCAAATCTAGAACGGGCTTGCGGCGCTAAGGTGGAAACGGAGACGGCGGAGGTCCTTGCAAAGGGAGAAAGGGAAGAAAGAGCACACTGTTTGGAAATCCCGAGCTGGTGGTTTATAAGAGGTCGCTTCCGAGTGGCTGACCGGTAGGCCCAAGCTATCCCGTCAAATCCCGCAGCAGACGCGCGCGCAGTACGTGGCGAAAAAGGTGGCGCGGAAATCGAGGAGCTTCCGTCTTATCAGGTCCGATTACCGTGGCCGCTCCCGTCCCGCGCGCTTCCCGAAATTCAAATCCCGCAAAATCCGCGGGTTGCAGAACAAATCGTCAGGCAGAAGATCCCTTTCATACCATCATTCGAAATGTCACAGACAAGGGAATTCACTCGACGAAGGGCCTAGAATGGATTAATGCGACTGGAAAAAGTTGATGACATCATCCGTGACGATTGACCCAAAATAAGGCACACATGTAGCACAAAGAACCAGTCGGAAAGATCTCCAACCCTTTCTCCACTCTAACCTCGATCCATTCGGGGGCTAATGATGAAGCCATGTACCTAGGGTAGGGGCACGGACCTGTCCTAAGAGCCCTTCCCAAGGACATCCTTAGAAGAAGTCACCTTTCAATCGACTTGAAGGTACCCACTCGACGGGTTCAAGACACTCGACCAAGAAGCTACCACTCGACCATGAAGCCAACCACTCGACTGCTAGGAGATCTAAAGTCACTCCACAGGCAAACGGTCGGTCATTAAGTAGTCTTTATGGTCATCATAGCACTTTATTAGAGGCGTTACCTGTAACGCCTAACCTTAATGTACCTTAAACCCTGCATTACCGAGGGCAGGAGAGGACTAGCGAACTCTATATAAGCCACCCCCTCCTCAGTATCAAGGGTTCGCACCCCTGTCATTCTCACACTTATAGTCCAGTCGACCGCCTCCGGGCACCGAGACGTAGGGCTTTTACTTCCTCTAAGAAGGGCATGAACTCGTACATCTTTGTGTGTTTACAGCTTCTACATAGCTAAGATCTAGCCTCTCCTTACGAACCCCCCTACACTACTGTCAGACTTATAACCACGACAGCTGCCACCGTCCATGAGGACTCACGTGAGGTGGAATCCGTCAATGATTGGATCAAGGACTAGTGCGGCTGAACCGCCATGACGAATACTGGTCAGATGGTCCCTGCGATCGAAGGTGATCAGGCAGGACGACCATGGGTTGAGTTGTTGGGCGACTGGCTCTATCGCGTAGACGTCCTTGAGTGTGCGTTTGCGCTCCCTCTTGGGGATATGGGTAAAGTATATCTTGTTCACCGTTTTAACCTGGGGGGGGGACTTCTTCTGCCTCCCGGTCTTCTGCGGATGGGGCTCCTCGTCGTCGTCCTCACTTTGCGACCCCTTCTCCTTATTCTCCGTATTTAACTTGCCAACCTGTTTAAAAACAGATCAGCTTCTGTTTTTATGATTGGCTGGTTTATCGAAGGTGCCGTGAATCTGACATGGACGATCGACTATGCGGTCCAAGCTAGATGATCCTGATTGTTCCTTTTAAATGGCTTCTTCCGCTGCCCGGAAATGGATCCACTGAATCCGGTGTTGACCGTTGTGTCATCGTTATTGTCACCATTGCTTTGACGCTTGTGCCGATTGCGTTGGGGCTTGCCGTTGCTATTTCTGGCTTCACAGGTGCTAGGTTCGCTTGCATTGTTGTTTCTACGGGCTAGCCAGCTATCTTCGCCCACGCACAAGCGGTTCATAAGTGTCGTGAGGGCTGCCATGGACTTCGGCTTTTATTGGCCAAGGTGTTGGGCAAGCCATTCGTCGCGGATGCTATGTTTAAAGGCCGCTAGGCCTTCGGCATCCGGACAGTCGACCATCTGGTTCTTTTTATTTAGGAAACTAGTCTAGAATTTCCTGGCTGACTCTCCGGGCTGCTGAACTATCTGACTTAAGTCATCGGCATCCGGAATTCGGTCGTATGTGCCTTGGAAGTTGTCGCGGAAGGCGTCTTCCAAGTCCTCCCAGCTGCCAATGGAGTTTTCAGGCAGGCTGTTCAACTGGTGACGAACTGGTCCCTTGATTTTTAGTGGCAGGTATTTAATGGCATGAAGATCATCACTGCGGGCCATATGAATATGGACAAGAAAATCCTCAATCCATACCGCAGGATCAGTTGTTCCATCATATGATTCGATATTCATGCTCATTACTTCATCAGTGAAGCACAGGGGGTGTGCGGCGCCTCTATATAGGACCAAGTCGTTACGTGGCTCGGATGGAGTCCCTCTACGGTTTTCGGCCCGGACGTGATTATGGTTGTCACGTGTGGCTAGATAGCCGTTGTTGCGCGTCGGGGCACGCCCTCGCGATTCGTAGATCGATCTGGTCTGACCTGCTCTATTTTCCAGGTCGTGTCGCAGGTCATATGTATATGCCTGAGCTGGTGGGCCTCTACCTTTATGGTTCGTCTTGAGTTATCGTTTTGTCCCGGCCACGTGGTGGTTAGTCAGTCGCGTTACGCGTTGATGGTATGGGGTCCAGTGCCTCTTCGTTGAATTGAGGTAGAAGTTTATGCTTCGGGTAACTTTTGGTTGGGCGCTCGAGGCCTTATTCTTCGGCTGCCAAGACATTAGTCCACGTGTCGTTCAATAGTTCTTGATTAGCTTGAAGCTCCTTCTGCTTCTTTTTCAAGCTCCTTGCACTGACTATTAGCCGGCGCTTAAAGTGCTCCTTCCTGAGAGGTATCTGAGGCACGATAAAATCCTTGTTGCCGATGCTAACCTCATCCGCGGAGAGTGGAAGATAATTGTTGTCCTCCGAGTCTTCATTTTCGGCATGTTTATCAGGGCTAACTTGCCCATCTTCCCAATCATCCTGTTCGAAGGATGGCTCGACGGGTTCTTCTTCGTCTTCGGCATCGTCCGGAGTATTGTTTTCACTCGTGTCGGTATTGTTTTCTTTTCCATGGTGTGATTTAGAGCGGCGCTGCTGACGTTGGTGCTTTGGTTGTATCTCAGGAGGTTTATCCTTCACTAGATTCTTCTCGTTATCGCCGCTATCCTGCTTGGGTGTATCCACCATGTAAACGTCATACGAAGAGGTGGCCGTCCAACATCCGTTAAACGACGAGTTTTTGGTCTGCTCTTCTCCAGCATCATCATCCCCGTCAATGTCTTCAGAGCCGTAATCGAGCATGTCAGTCAAGTCCTCGATAGTGTCTATGAAGTGGGTGGTGGGTGGGACGTAAAATTCCCTGCCCTCAGCCCCTAGTACGGGTTGGGCATAATTCAGACGTTGCACCTCTATAATGACGAGGGACTGCATCAAGTCCAGAGCCTCGCTTAACGGTGAGGTTTGGCCAGGGAGAAGAGGATCCATGGCGTAGGGCAGGAAGGAGACTTCTTACCCGAGCTCACACGATGCTGACTCCGTGGGTTCGGAGCTAGTGTCCGGAGAGGAGTCCGGCTTCATGATGGTCGCCCGCGACATTACCTTCTCCGGTTCTCCTGTTCTGGGATTAATGGCCGCAGATAGTCTGGTAGGTTCACGAATCCTGTCTTCGCACCTAGAGATGCGCTCCGGATCTAAGGCTAGAGCGGAAGTTGGGGTCGTGAACCCTTGGAAGATCAAGTCTCCTCGGATATCATCGACATAGTCCAGATTTCCAAAAATAATCAAGTGACCTGGGGCGTAGCTGCCGATCTGCTCTAGAAGGCCAAGCGAGTTGGCCTAGAGTGCAAAGCCGCCGAACACAAAGATCTGGCCGGGGAGAAAAACCTCCCCCAGGGCAGCATTGTTGTAAATGACTGATGGCGCCATCGAACCTTCTAATGACGACGCAATGGAACTCTTTCCCGCGGACTAGCATTACCTGGATCACGTTGATAAGGCCAGTGTCCTTTTCAAGGAGGCTCCAGATAGGACTTTGTAGCGTCTGCACTTCATCAATTGATCCCAGTCTAGACCCTTATTAATCCATGATGTGACTCGTAATGGAGGGCCATATCGGAACGCAGGTGTAGCTGCCCACTTGGTACCACGGGGTTCAGTGATGTAAAACCACTCCCGCTGCCATAGGTTGGAAGTTTCCATGAAGGAGCCTTCTGGCCAAAGAGTATTGGCGAGCTTGCTCACCATAGCACTGCCACACTCCTCTTGCTCACCGATTACCTTCAGCTTCACATTAAAGGTCTTGAGCCATAATCCGAAGTGGCGGGGGGATGTGGAGAAAGGCCTCTCACATAACAATGAACGCAGAGATGTGAAGAAAGGAGTTCGGAGCTACATCGTGAAAGTCTATCTAGTAATAGAACATGAGGCCACGAACGAAGGGGTGGATGGCAAAGCCTAGCCCCCGGAGGAAGTGGGAGATGAATACGACTATCTCGTTGGATCTCCGTGTATGAATAACGTGCCCCTTAGCAGGGAGCCTATGGGGGATTTACGCAGTCAGGTACCTCACCGCCCGGAGCTTCGCGATATCCTCCTCTATGACAGAGGAGGCTGCCCATCGTCCTTGAGGGCTGGGTCCGGACATGATCGGGAGGCTTGAAGTGATTATGTTGAAACCTGGGTGCTGGAGCTCGAGGTTGGAAAGGTTAAGGAAGAGGTAGCCGTGGAGGAGAAAGACTGGTCTGTTCCCCTTTATAAAGGCGATGAATATCGAACGCCTCCTCATGGGCCTTTAAACTTACCTATTCCCAAGGAATCGTACAAATGGAGCGATTGGATTACACACGCCCGTATTTATGAGAATCACGCCATAAGGCTACATGATCTCTACTCCGACAAGACGTGCCAATAAAACCGCATCTTGAAACATGGAGCGGGAGGCTAAAAAACGGTTTGAAATAATGACCGGGCAGGGATGTGATGTCACGCTCCAAAAAAGTTTTCAGTACATTGGAATCATGAAATATTATGCTCTCTATGGTTGTGTGTGGTACTTGTTTTGCAGAGCCAGACACATTTTCTATGTTTGAAGGCTTGTCGTGGTTTTGTTACGGCAGATGTCCTCATGAAAGGACTTAGTCATGGAGCCATCGCTACGGGTTAGCTTAAAGGGGTTAAAGAGTACAATGGACGCAAGAGAGTTTTATACTAGTTCGGCCCTTTACGATGAAGGTAAAAGCCTACGTCTAGTTGTGATGAAATTGATGGGGTTTCGATGACCAGGGAGCGAGTACGCTTGGCCTAAGTCTCGAGTTGTTGTTCGTTGTCCTGAACCGCCGCCGGGTTGTCCCCTTATATACATGGGTTGATGCCCGTCGGTTTACAGAGTCCTGAGGCCGGCTCATAAACGTGTCTGGCTCGGTCTCGACTCTATCTACCTTACAGTGCAAGTTACATATCACTGCCGGTTTATAGCTATAGGCCTTAAACCGGTTCTGGGCCCTGGGCCTTTATATAGCGTCACCGTCTGTCTTCATGGGCTTCAAGTATAATGAACTACTGATGAAGTTAACCCGGCCTCTCCTGGCCGGTTTACTTCCAGTAGTAATATCCCCAACATTAGGCCCCAGACTGATTTGAACTGGTTCCTGTCAGTCCTTTAAGAAATTTCGTCTTCAACATCTTCACAAAATTTCGTAAACCGCCGTGCATGACGTCATCTTCCCGGGCCGTGGTGAACCGTCGTGACGTCATCTGTTATTAAAACTGTGTATGACACATCTTCATTAATGGGTCTCGGACAATCGAGGCGACAACTCCGCCTTATTTCCAAATTTTTGGCTCCTCGATCTTCGCGCCTGACACTTATCCCTTGCCTTTATAGATAGGGCCGAGGGATCATTTTAATCGTTCCCCCTCGTGCCTCTTCGCGTCATCGTCTTCCTCGCGCTGCTCAACCTCTGGAGCTCCGCCGCCAAAGTCTACCGTCGCCTCTGCTTCAACTCCGGCCACAGCACCACCCTGAACGCTCCAGAGAACTGCGGTGCTTCCCCGCTCCTTCATCAGCACTGGTAAGCTCTCTGCTCTTCCGCCATAGATCTGTTCAAGGGTTTCGGTGTTCTTAGGTGTTCGTCAGTGTTCATTGCTTGCATAGTAGCGTTTTGATCCGAACCTTGATGTTCCTCCTATTCAATGATAGCTTTAGCCTTTTCTTTTCCATCAGATGCACCTTGTTAAAATACAAGATCCCATTTGAACCTTCCTCCATTGCTTCGGTACTTCTTCTTAGGTCTGGGTATATTTTCCTTTTCTGACATGCGGCAGATCCAAAATTATAGCGCCAACTTAAGAAATCTGTTTTCCTTTCACTTACGCATCTGTAGACTTGCATCTTCAATGTTAGACTAGGCGGTTTAACTTTTTAGAAAAATGATGACCCGGTATACACAATTAGTCCCATTGTTGAACCGCCAATGTATGTCATACTTAGCCTTCACTTAATGAACTCCGGTTTATGATCAACCAACTCCGGTTTGACAATATGCTTATATCCCTGTATCGCCGCATAGTTTGTCCACTGTAAATCTTAAACCGGTAATTATCATGTTGTAGATCCGTTATTGCCATGGCCAAGCAAGTGTACGAATGCAATTGGGTCCCTTCTCGAGTGACTGAAGAACAGTTAAACAACCTCGTTAGCATGGGCGCTTTAACCAAGAAAGATGTCATTCACTGGAGGGTCCCTGGCCCAGAATGTCCTCCTACGCCCAAGGATGGAGAAGTTGTTGTATTTGCTGATCACTTAGGCCGGGGCTTCAGCCCTCCCGGTTCAAAAAAATTCCGGGACATACTGGCCAGCTTTCAACTACGCCCGCAAGACATCAGCCCTAACTCTGTAACCAACATCTGCCACTTCCCAATTTTTTGTGAGGTTTACGTTCAGGAGGAACCTTCAGTAGAACTGTTCAGGGATTTCTTTCACCTAAACCATCACATTGAATTCAAAGACGGAGCCAATACAGAATTGGGTCCAGTGGCGGTTCAAAATAGAAAAGAAGTCACCTTTCCTCATCCCAGTCTCCACAGTCACCCCAAAGAGTGGAATGAGACCTAGTTTTATTGCAAGGACACGTCTCCAGCTGATCAAAACCCCTTGCCGGGTTACTGTCCTGAACATCTGAGCAACACCCATCCTCTTCCTCAAAGGCTGACCGCAAAGGAAAGGGCCAAATATGCTCCTCAACTCTCAAAGAATAGGGCCTTTATGGCAAATGGCTTGACAGGAGTTGATCTTGCACGCTGCTGGATAAGTTGGAGCGTGTTGCCCTTAAGCCAGCGCCCCGGTTTGATGTGTGAGTATACAGGGAATTTGAAGGATGCTTAGCGGCACATTGACATTCAGCTTACAGATGATGAAATCACTGAAGCTGTAAAAAAGATGTTGAACGAACCGGAGGATGTCTGTGCTCAAACTGGACTACTTCCTTTCTGCACCACCAACAAACCGCCAGCTATAAGAATCATATAAACTATTTATCAGAAATTGCTTCTGCCCCAATATTCTCTGAAAGTGTGATTATTTTCTTGACAGGGCGACGATCCGTTCTAGAACAAGAAACCCCGCAAGACAAACCGGTGAAGCCAACCCGTCAAAAAACCAAAGCTCTGAAGAAAACTGCCAACAGGAAAAGGACCACTGCCTCTTCCGATCCACCAGCTGACGATGATGTGGGTAACCTGGAACTAGAGGTAGAACTTGACTCACTTGGTTCATTTTTTGTTTGCCTTATTGATGATGATTATTGTCAGGACGACGCTGAGACCAGCCAAGCCGAAGCTGTAGAGGTAATTACTCTTTCCTCCGATTCAGATCCTCTGCCAACACAAAAAATCCATCGAGAAAACCGGAAAGTTCAATTTTCTCATCCTCTAGCTTACTTGGATCCGAACTTTCTTGTGAAGACACGACAGCACGAGGCTCGCCACACAACCCGGCATAGCGGCCAGGTAGATACCTTCGCCGGTTTACCGAACAGTCCGGTACGGAAACGCCGATCAGAGGTCTCTTATTCACTTGACATTTCACGCCCCAAAGCGGGTTGTTTTCGTCAACCTCTTAATCCGTCTGACTAAAATTATCAGGGCACTTCCCATTCATCCTCTGGCGAGTCATCTGCCACAAAGCTGCCACCCCTTAAAACAGTTCTTGGGTGAGCCATACTCTTACTTATATCCTTGATATGCTACTTAATATATACTGTACTGATCCTTTATTTTTATTTTTCTCAGGGCCAAGCCTAGACCCAGCAAGAAGGCTCGTTTAAATAAACCGACAGAGGAAGACACAGCTGCTGAACCAGAGAAAATTCTAGATCCAGAAGTGGCCAACATTTATGATATATTCAATTATCCACCGCCTCAAGATCATGATTTCGTTGCTGAGCAGGCAGAAGTTGATGCCACCGGCCATGACGACCAGCCAACAAGCCCAATCCGGACTGACAAGTCGGTCAGTCCAGTAAAAAATACTGGCAAACCGGCAACTCGAGTATGAGCTGCTCAAGAGAAGGATGATGACGTTCTGATTACTGGCATTGGCCATACAGATCCAGGAAATCCGGTCGCTTTGTCTAGGCATACCGCCAAAGGGGAATTCTCTGCAATTGGCAAAGGCAAATGGAATGTCAATCTGTCCAATTACACCCATGTGAATGCTCAAGACCTTCATTCCGGCTACCTGAACCGTCTATATACCAGTCGTGACTATGAAGCCAGCTTGGTAAACATGATGAAGGAATGATATGAGGTAACTCCGCAAGTATTTTTCCCTTATGTTTATTTTTAGTTTATCAACTCCAGTAGCTCCCAATTGATGGTTTAAAATATCAATCTAATCCGGGACTTAGTAAAACATATATGCTTTGCAACAATGCATCTGAACTGCACCCATGTAGCCCCCAAGTGTCGGTTTAACTTTATAAAGATGAACCAGGACTTTGTATAAGAAACTCCTGTATCAACATTCTTTGAGCAAATATCCATTAGCCCCCAAGTGCCAAGTTGAATACTTGTATTATGCCTGGGACTTGCAGAAAATGTATGATGAAGAACAAATATGCATTATCCCCCAAGTACCAAGGGCATAACCAGTTGTGTGCTTGGTACTTCAAGTACTGTCACCTTATCAAATAAGTGTCTCTTTGCAGGCCGAGATGAGCAAAAAAATAGCCAAACCGCTGATCTGCAGGAGAACCTGAAATTGCAACAAGCTGAAACCTACAAGGCCAAAGAAGAATTGACCAGCGCTCTAGGCGCTATGGAGAAACTGAAAGAAGGCTTCAACAAGAAACAGACGGATTGGGAGAGTGAAAAATCCAAGTTGATCAAAAGGGCTGAGAAAGCAGAGGCCGCTCTTAAAACCGTGGCTGATGAACTGACCAGCATAAAGCGGCACGTGCATGCCATGACTGCAGCTGTGTTTGGTAAGCATCTTTGACTCTTGATTTTAACATATCTTTTCATGTATTTGCTGGTTTACTATCTTTGCAATGATACAGGAACTTGTATTAGCCACTTGGGATCTAATGTCCAGAAGAAGCTAAAACGGCCTACACTTTGATAGAGCAGCTGTATACTGGCGCACAGTGGATCATCTACACTGCCTCCCACAACAATCCGCCTCCTACTTTGATCAAGGATACCGTAGAAAGGTTATCTATGCTTCCTGCCCGGGTAAACGAGCTTAAAAAGTCTGCCGCTAGAACGGGCGCTTTGGCCGCACTGGTCCGGGCAAAAGCATGGGTGCCTGACTTTGATCCTGTTGAAGCGGCCCAAGGCTATCCTAGTTTGAAGGAAGATGGAACATAATTTAGTGAAGATGATCTTCGAGTCATAAACCAGGAAGTGCGACCACTGGCTTGTCAACTGGTTGAAGAAGCAGATCTTTCCCACTATCAAGCAAACTATGATGATAAGAACAAACGGGTTGCTGCGCCGATTCCTGAAGCTCAAAATCTTATCCCGCCAATCCGTAAGCACACTTATGCCCCTGACATTGAACCGTCCACGCTGATAAGTGATGAAGCTGTATTCCAAGCCCTAACTGGGATCGACTGGGCAACTGTTGATTTCCAGCCGCTGGGTAGAGCAGAGGAAGTTGAACTGGCGGGAGATGATCTGCAACCGTCTGGCCAAGCTGGTGACCAACCATGAACCGGAGGCTGATTTAACCTTCCACATGCTGCAACTTGTATTTGAGAAAACAATTATTCTTTTGGGCACTATAAAGCCTTGTAATAGGCTTAGTTAAGATACTTGTTCTGATATGGCTTCGCGCATATTTATCTGTAATTAATGCTTGCTTGATTCGACATTGGTAAGATATGATATCCATATTCCTTTGTTCAAGTTGTTCCTGCAGACAAGAAACTTAAAGTGCCCTGGCGTTTTACAGCCGGGCGGGTCATGATACCCATATACATATGACCAAGGATTATAACCTAGGTTGTGAAATATAACCAAATTTGGAAATATATAATACCTACAACCTTTAGGCATGATGTTGGCTGACCAACCCAACTCTTGGAGAAGAAATAACTCCTGCTTATATAAGGCCGGTTTATAGTAAAACCGTTCCGGGTTATGATAAACATCATTTTAATCCATACTAGGATTTCTATTCAAAACCAGACCGGGCTGATATTCTCCAGATTATGATTTGATCGTGTACTTACAGTTTGTAATTGGCAGTCTAACCATGTTAATAATACCGGTTTAAAAACATCATAAATCTTATAAAAAAGAAACCGAAACTTAAACAAAGGCAAATAAAACCATTGCAGTGGAGGCTTTTCACGGGCTGCCAGGCCACTGAGTTAAACCATTTTGCAAAGCCTTTTAAGATGGTCCGCAATCCTTAACCAATCATCATTTTAACTTGACAAGTTCAGGGTCTGTATTTTAGAGTAACTTGTCAAAGTTCGAAGGGTCGTACCAGGTTTACCTGGGCGGCGTGACTTACTTAAAGAGGCAGGTTAATCCGGGGTTTTAGGTGTAAACACCAGGCTTCCGAGCCACGGCTTGATAGCCCAATTACAAGCATTGATTCTAAGTTCATTGCAATAGCAAAGAATCCCCAAGTAACTATGTTTCGAGCAGTGCTCACTGGGTGCCTATGTTTGGTTGTTGTTTTTACAACACTCTCTTTGGCCCCTTTTTGAGTTGGCTTTAAGCCGAGCAAGAGGTGTGACTATGGTTTAGATAAAACCAAGCCCCCAATTGATGCTGTGGCATTACGCCAATCAAGAGGTCTAGCTATGGTTCGAATACGACCAAGGCCACAAGTGATGTGATATAAAGCTTTAACAAGCTAAATGAAGGGGTAAACCGGATGCCGTTTTAGAAACAGAAGCTCCATGTAACCACACATGATGGAAGAAAACAACGGATACTCTGCTTTAACTGAGGTTCCGGTTTATTGTATTGATCATAATATATACATTGTCATAATATGTACATAAGCAGAGCCTGTAGCTCAAGTATAGTAGGACCAAAGATGAGTAGTGTTCAACGGCCGGTTGGTCTCCTACTCCGATTTACGTGAGTCTTTGTGCTCTCGAACATGGATTAGGTAGTACAACGCGTTGTGCAGATTCTTGCTGACCACAGAAGGTCCTTCCCAAGATGGGGATAACTTGTGCATATCCGTCTGATCCTGGATGAGCCGAAGCACCAAATCTCCTTCTTGAAAGGTTCCGGTTCTAACCCGGCGGCTATGATGGCGACACAGATCTTGCTGATAAATCACCGAACGGGCTGCCGCTATGTCACGCTCCTCGTCTAACAGGTCAAGAGCCTCTTGTCGTGCCTTCTCGTTGTCAGCTTCAACATATGCCGCTACACGAGGTGAATCATGACGTATGTCACTAGGAAGAACCGCCTCCGCTCCATAAACCATCAAGAACGGCATGTATCTTGTCGACCTGTTGGGTGTGGTATTGATGCTCCATAACACAGAAGGATGCTCCTCCACCCAACAACCCGACGTCCGTTGCAAAGGAACCATAAGCCGGGGTTTGATGCCTCTTAAGATTTCTTGATTGGCCCTCTCCGCTTGACCATTGGACTGTGGGTGAGCTACTGATGATACGTCAAGCCGGATGTGCTCATGTGGACAGAACTCCTTCAAGGCACCCTTTGACAGATTGGTACCATTATATGTTATAATGTTGTGTGGAAAACCAAACCGGAAGATCACCATTTTGATGAATGGAACCGCCGTGGCCGCATCACACTTACTGACTGGCTCTGCCTCCACCTACTTTGTGAACTTGTCAACCGCCACCAAGATGTGGGTCTTCTTGTCCTTGGACCTCTTGAAAGGTCTAACAATATCCAGCCCCCAAGTCGCAAACGGCCAGGCGATTGGAATCATCCTCAATTCTTGAGCCGATACATGAGCGCGCCTTGAAAATTTCTGACAGCCATCACATCGTCTGACCAAGTCCTCGGCATCAGCATCAGCTGTCAACCAATAGTAACCGTGACGAAACGCCTTGGCCACCAAAGATTTTGAACCGGCGTGGTGACCACAGTCTCCTTCATGGATCTCATGCAAAATTTCACAGACTTCTTCAGGGGACACACAACGTTGAAACGCCCCTGTCACACTGCAATGATGCAATTCTCCATTGATAATGGTCATGGACTTGGACCGCCGGATTATCTGCCTGGCCAGAGTCTCATCCTCTGGTAACTCGCTCCGGTTCATATACGCCAGATAAGGAACCGTCCAATCCGGGATAACATGAAGAGCCGCCACCAACTGAGCTTCCGGATCAGGAGTAGCCAGATCCTCTCCACCAGGGATCTTGACGGACGAATTATATAGAACATCCAAGAAGACATTAGGTGGAACAGGTTTACGTTGGGAACCCAGGCGGCTTAAAGTGTCCGCCGCTTCTTTCTTCCGCCAGTCCACATGATCCACCTGATAACCTTTAAAGTGAACTGCAATAATATCCACCTCACGACAATATGCTGCCATGAGTGGGTCTTTAGAATCCCAAGTGACAGATACTTGTTGATCCACTAGATCCGAGTCACCGAAGCACTTAACTCGGCTCGGGTTCATCTCCTTAGCCATCCGAAAACCATGGAGCAAGGCCTCATATTCAGCTGCATTGTTAGTTCAAGGGAACATTAAACGGAGGACATAACAAAACTTATCACCTCGCAGGGAAGTTAATACGACTCCAGCCCCCGAGCCCTCCAATTGCCTGGACCCATCAAAATGAATAGTCCAATAAGTGTGATCCGACCTCTCTTCTGGTGCTTGTAGTTCCGTCCAATCATTGATGGAATCCAGAAGTGCCTGAGATTTGATCATCGTTCGGGGTATGTATTTCAACCTGTGAGGCCCAAGCTCGATAGCCCATTTGGCAATCCGGCCAGTTGCTTCCCTGTTCTGGATTATATCTCCCAAAGGAGCAGATCTGACCACCGTGATGGGATGACCTTGGAAATATTGCTTGAGCTTCCGGCTTGCCATGAAAACCCCATATACCAGCTTCTGCCAGTGCGGGTACCTCTACTTGGACTCAATAAGCACCTCGCTGATGTAATAAACCGGACGCTGAACCGGATATTCCTTTCCTACCTCCTTTTGCGCTCCACCACAACAGCCACACTAACTGCCCGAGCATTAGCTGCCACATAAAGCAACAATGGCTCCTTGTCAACCGGAGCAGCAAGAACCGGCGGGTTAGCTAGATGCCGCTTTAAGTCTTCAAACGCCTTATCTGCAGCGTCACTCCAAATGAAGCTGTCCGTTTTCTTCAGCATCTGATATAAAGGGATGGCCTTCTCACCCAGGCGGCTGATAAACCGGCTCAACGCGGCAATCCGGCCTGCGAGGCGTTGAACATCATTGATACACTTTGGTTTTTCCAAGGAGGTGATAGCCTTGATCTTTTCCGGATTGGCTTCAATGCCCCTGTTAGACGCCAAAAAGCCCAAGAGCTTGACTGCCGGTACACCAAAAACGCACTTGGCCGGATTAAGCATCATTTTGTAAACCCGTAGGTTATCAAAGGTTTCCTTTAAGTCATCAATCAATGTCTCCTTCTTCCTTGATTTGACCACAATATCATCCACATAGGCATGAACATTACGGTTGATTTGTTTATGAAGACAATTCTGCATGAACCGTTGATAAGTCGCCTGGCACTCTTGAGCCCAAAGGGAATGGACACATAGGAGAAGGCTCCAAAGGGGGTTATGAAGGCCGTCTTCTCCTGGTCCTTAACTGCCATTTTAATCTGATGACAACCAGAATATGCATCCAAAAAGCTCAAACGCTCGCAACCCGCCGTAGCATCAATAATTTGATCAATACGGGGGAGGGGAAAGGGATCTGCTGGACAAGCTTTGTTGAGATCTATATAGTCCACACACATATGCCAAGTGCCATTCTTCTTAAGGACCAGCACCGGATTAGCAAACCAGTCAGGATGGAACACTTCAATGATGAATCCAGCCGCCAAGAGCCTGGCCACTTCTTCTCCAATAGCCTTGTGTCTTTCTTGATTGAACCTGCGGAGAAACTGCTTGACCGTTTTATACTTAGGATCAACATTAAGAGTGTGCTCAGCGAGTTCTCTCGGTACACCTGGCATGTCAGAAGGCTTCCACGCAAAGATGTCCCGATTCTCATGGATGAACTCGATGAGCGCGCTTTCCTATTTTGAATCCAAGTTAGCGCTGATGCTGAACTGCTTGGACGAATCGCCAGGTACGAAGTCCACCAGCTTAGTCTCATCAGCCGATTTAAACTTCAGGGCCGGATCATGCTCTATAGTCGGTTTCTTCAATGAAGTCATATCTACCGGATCAACATTATCTTTGTAAAACTTTAACACTTCTGTTGCACAAACCGACTCAGCATAAGCCGCATCACCTTCTTCACACTCCAGAGCGATCTTGCGGCTCCCATGGATGGTTATAGTTCCCTTGTGACTCGACATCTTGAGCTGCAGATAGACATAGCAAGGCCGTGCCATAAATTTAGCATAAGCCGGCCGTCCAAACATGGCATGATACGAGATTTTGATTTTCACCACTTCAAAGGTCAAAGTTTCTGATCTCGAGTCATGCTCATCCCCAAAAGCCACATCTAGAGCTATCTTACAAACAGGGTATGCCAATTTAGTAGGCACCACACAAGGGAACACCGTATTGGACGGTTTAAGATTTTTATATGTTAACCCCGTGCGACGGAAAGTACCATAGTAAAGAATATTGATACTGCTACCTCCATCCATGAGTACCTTGGTGAACTTATAACCTCCCACCTGAGGTGCCACCACCAATGCCAGATGACCCGGAATTTCAACCCGGGCTGGATGATCTTCTGTACTCCACACAATCGGCTACTCGAACAACGCAGGTAACGGGGGACCGCCGGTTCAACGGAGTTCACTGCCCTCTTATGAAGCTTCTAATCGCGCTTATCCAGGCTAGTGGTAAAGACATGATATTGTCCGCCATTCAACTGCTTTGTTGTAACCACCTCGATTGCCCTGGTTGCCTTGATTACCATGCCCACTCTGGTTGCCATGAAAACCTGAACCGGAGCTGCCTCCTCCATAACCCGGCCCATGAGATCCGTGGCCTGAACCGCCTCCCGGTCCATTACCATACCAGAAAGAATTAGAATTTTTGAACTCCTGCATGATGTAGCAATCTTTCTAAAGGTGCGTGGATGGCATCTCCTTCGTCCCATGTTTCGGGCAAGGCTGGTTCAATAGATAAGATAGGCGGTCCGGGTTAGGGCTTGGTGCTCGCCCGCGCTGGGGCGGTTTTCCCTTACGCTGCTGGCCCTTGTCCTACGTGCTGGTATTAGCCACGAAGTCCAAGCTGTGGTCCGCTTTACACTTGCCGCCATTCACATGACCCGCCGGGTTGTGGTGCTGCCCCTTCGCGTTGCCGCATCTTTTTCCCTTCCCTGTCTTGTCATTGTCAGACTCGGGATCCTTGGTACTATCAAAATCGACATACTTCACCAGAGAAGCCATGAGGGTTCCCATGTCATTACAATGACGTTTGAGCCGTCCCAACTTTAACTTCAGGGGTTCAAACCGGCAATTGCCTTCCAATGTTAGAACTGCAGTATCCGTGTTGATGCGGTATGATGAATGCAAAACTTCTGAGACCCGGCGCACCCACCGGGTTGTTGACTCTCCTTCCTCTTGGACACAGGCTGCTAAGTTCACAATTGACATGGGTTGCTGGCATGTATCTTTGAACTTCTAGATAAACAGGGTTCTCAACTCGGCCCACGACCTGATAGAATTCGCCAGTAAACTCTTTAGCCAGGTATGGGCCGTCCCTTCCAACATCATGGTGAAATACTTTGCGCATGCCGTACCATCCACATCCAGCATCTCCATGGCCATATCATAGCTTTCAACCCATGTCTCTGGGGATAAATCAGCAATATAATTCGGCACCTTACGCGGTCCTTTGAAATCCTTGGGCAGGCGCACGTTGCGCATCGCTGGGACGAGACATGGCACCCCCAAAGAACTAGAGGTAACTCCTGGCTCTACCGACGTGGTTGGACGAACCGGAGTAAGCTGACGGGCTTCATGTTGTGCCGCTAACTCAGCCTCCCTGTGTGCTCAAGCCTGATCCACCACCTCCTGAGCTTCACCCACCGGGTTATTGCCACGGGGCGGATCACGATTCCGCGCGTTGCTTGACACTGCCGGTTCATCCACATGCCTGTTGTAGCTTCGACTTGGACGGGGAGTGGAATGAATCCGATCGTGACTATATGAGTAAGCCTCTTGTTGGACCAAGGCTGTCTGAAGAAGTTCCTTAACCCGGCGCGTCTCAACCGCCGCCGGAGAATCACCTTTGATCGGGATGGCTGCCAGCCGTGAAGCGGCAGCAACAAGGTTGTCCATTGGGGTAGAGTAATGACCCGGTGGTGTTGGAACAGGCTGCGTCACAATGTTGTTCTGACGAGGCGGCTCCCCCAAACGTGGCTGAACCGGCCCCCTTCTCCAGGCGTCTCAACCTGGTTCGCTACCGACGGGTTACTGGTCCCTCCACCTGGGGTGCTAAAGAGGTTCCTAGCATCATAAACCGGAGGTAGGTGCGACCGATGCCTCCTCTTCAGGACTTCGTGCGATGCATTCCGATCTAGCATAAGCCAATAAGCCTGTGCACCAAAGCGGCCTGCTCTCCGGCCATCCTGGTATCTTTAACTGCCAAGTCAGCTTTGGCCTGAGTAATCTGATCCTTTACTTTCACGATTTGTGCATTGTGGGCATCCTGATCCGCCGGGTTGGGCTCCGCCATCAGTGTTGCCAATGCATCAAATAGATCAGATAAAACCTGAGCCGGCGGTTGCACAGGGCCTCCTGCCCCGGCTGCCGTCGCGACTACTGATCTGGAAATCATTGCTGCTGCGGACGAAGAGTGGAGCGCCGGCTGTGTACCGGTCATGAAGATTGCAACCCGGTTTTAGGAGATCAGAGGGGTCCAGAATACGGTTGCCATCGGAACAGCCCCCAATCCGGCCATCTTGTAGCTGATATAATGACTCGGTCTCTCTGGTCGATGACTCGTCACCGGAATAAACGACGGTTTCACCACTAGAGTCCGATCTGTCCTCATATTCCCCTCCATGGATGACTCCGACGAAGGCACGCTTCATGACAGGCTTGACCCGGGCAGATATCGCATGCTAAGCCATCTCGACGAGGTCGGTGCAGATGTCCGGCTCAGGGAGGGTTCACCGATCTTGCCAATGAAGACGTGGATGCTACCAAAGGGGACCTAGTACCCGTACTCGATTGAGCCGGCCTCGGGGCCCCAGCCTACATCATCAATGTAGAGCTTGCCGGGACGACCCTTGGTCATCAGGCCCACAGCGTAACCCTTGAGTCCTTCGAAGTTGCCCTCTAAGAACTTGAAACCATTGTGTGATAGCCCCATGGTGGGCGCCAGGTTTTTTCACGGAAGATGTCCTCATGAAAGGACTTAGTTGTGGAGCCATGACTACGGGTTAGCTTAAAGGGGTTATAGCGGACAAGGGACACAATAGAGTTTTCTACTAGTTCGGCCCCTTACAATGAAGGTAAAAGCCTACGTCTAGTTGTGATGGTATTGAGGGGTTTCGATGACCAGGGAGCGAATACGCTTGGCCTGAGTCTCGAGTTGTTGTTTGTTGTACCGAACCGCCGCCGGGTCGTCCCCTTATATACATGGGTCGGCTCCCCTCGGTTTACAGAGTCCCAAGGCCGACTCATAAACGTGTCCAGCTCAGTCTCTACTCTTTCTACCTTACAATGCAAGTTACATATCAATGCCGGTTTATAGCTACAGGCCTTAAACCTGTTTTGGGCCTTGGGCCTTTACATAGCGTCACCGTCTGTCTTCATGGGCTTTAAGTATAATGAACTACTGATGAACTTAACCCGGCCTCTCCTGGGTGGTTTACGCCCAGTAGTAATATCCCCAACAAGGCTGCTTTGAAGTATTCAGAGGAGGAACATGCCTTGCAATGCTGAAGACAATCTGCGCGCCGGACACATCGTCATTGAAGACTGGTTCAGGGGATACAAAGGGAGTCCTGGATTAAGGGGTCCTCGGGCATCCGGGCTATGTAACATGAGCCGGACTGATGGGCTATGAAGATACAATACAAAAGACTTCTTCCCTTGTCCGTATGGGACTCTCCTTTGCGTGGATAGCAAGCCTGGAGTTCGGATATGTAGATTCCTTCTATAGTAAACTGACTTTGTACAACCCTAGGTCCCTTCGGTGTCTATATAAACCAGAGGTTTTGTCCATAGTGGCAATCACAATCATACAAACTAGACATCTAGGGTTTAGTCATTATGATCTCGTGGTAGATCAACTCTTGTAATCCTCATATGCATCAAGATCAATTAAGCAGGAAGTAGGGTATTACCTCCATCAAGAGGGCCCGAACCTGGGTAAATATCGTGTCCCCCGCGTGCTGTTACCATCGAACTTAGACGCACAGTTCGGGACCCCCTACTGGAGCTCCGCCGGTTCTGACACCGACATTGGTTCTTTCATTGAGAGTTTCGCTGCATTGTCATCAGAAGGTTCGATGGCTCCATCAGTCATCAACAACAACGTTCTCCTGGGGGAGATTTTTCTCCCCGGCCAGATCTTTGTATTCGGTGGCTTCGCATTGTGGGGCAACTGGCTTGGCCATCTAGAGCTGATCGACAACTACGCCCTCGGTCACAAGATTAGTTTTAGAGACCTAGACTATGTCGCTGATATTCGAGGAGACTTGATCTTCCAAGGGTTCACGACCCAAACCTCCGCTCTGGCCTTAGATCCACAGAGCATCGCCTGGTGCGAAGACAGGATTTCTGAACCTATCGGACTATCTGCGGGCATTAAGCCCAACACGGGAGAAACAGAGGAGGTAACGTCGCGGGCGACCATCATGAAACGGGAGTCAGCATCGTGCTAGATCAAGCAAGGAGTCTCCTTCCCGCCGTACCACACAGACCCCCTTCTCCCTGGCCAAACCTGGCTTTTAAGCGAGGCTCTGGACTTGATGCGGTCCCTCGTCATTGCAAAGGAGCAACTCCGAACTACGCCCATCCCAGACTAGGGGCTGAGAGTAGGGAATTTTACGTCCCACCCACCACTCACTTCATAGCCACTATCGAGGACTTGACTAACATGCTCGATTATGGTTCCGAAGACATCGACGGTATGGACAATGACGCCGGATAAGAGGAGGCCCAAAACCCTCCGTTTATAGGACGCTGGAAGGCCACCTCTTCCTGTGATGTGTACATGGTGGACACACCCAAAGAAAGTAACTGTGATAGCAAGGAAGATCCAGTCGAGGATAAACCTCCTGAGATACAGCCCAAGCACCGACGTCAGCGGCGCCGTTCTAAATTACACCATGGGAAATACAGCAATACCGGCTAGGAGACAACAACACTCCGGATGGTGCCAAAGACCAAGAATACCCTGTCAAGCCAACTTCCGAACAGGACGATCGGGAAGATGGGCAAGTTAGCCCCGGTGAACAGGAAGCCAACGAAGACTCGGACGATAGTAATTATCTTCCACTCTCCGAGGAGGAGGTGTGCCTCAGCGACAAAGATTTTACCATGCATGAGGTACCACTCGAGTAGGAGCGCTAGCTAATAGCCACGACAAGGAGCCTGAAAAAGAAACAGCTACAGCTTCAAGCTGATCAAGATCTGCTCAACGACGGGTGGACTAATGTCCTGGCAGACGAGGAATACGGCCTCGAATGCCAACCAAAACTTACCCAAAGCGTAAACTGCTACCCCAATTCGACGACGAGGCACTTGAGCCCGTACCATCAGCACATAATGTGGTGGACCGACCACCGCGTGGCCGGGACAAAATGGCTGCTCAAGCCGAACACCAGCCCGTGGTACCTCGCCGTAAAGGTAGAGACACAACAGTCGGGGATATACATATGAGTTGCGGCAGGACCTGGAAAATAGAGCAGGTCAGACCAGATCGATCTACGGATCGCGATGGCCTGCCCCGACGCACGATGATGACTATCTGGCCAGACGTGACAAGCGTAACGATGTCCGGGCCAAAAACCGCATACGGATTCAATCCGAGCTACCTCACGACTTGGCCCGATATAGAGGCGTCGCACACCCTGTCGGTGTCAAAACCAGCGGATCTCGGGTAGGGGGTCCCGAACTGTGCGTCTAAGGTGGATGGTAATAGGAGGCAGGGGACACGATGTTTTACCCAGGTTCGGGCCCTCTCGATGGAGGTAATACCCTATTTCCTGCTTGATTGATCTTGATGATATGAGTATTACAAGAGTTGATCTACCATGAGGTCGTAGAGGCTAAACCCTAGAAGCTAGCCTATGGTATGATTGTTCTTGTCCTACGGACTAAACCCTTCGGTTTATAGACACCGGAGGGGGCTAGGGTTACATAGGGTCAGTTACAAGGAAGGAGATCTACATATTCGTATTGCCAAGCTTGCCTTCCACGCTAAGGAGAGCCCCATCCGGACACAGGACGAAGTCTTCAATCTTGTATCTTCATAGTCCAGCAGTCCGGTCAAAGGATATAGTCCGTCTATCTGGAGACCCCCTAACCCAGGACTCCCTCAGTAGCCCCCGAACCAGGCTTCAATGACAAAGAGTCCGGCATGCAGATTGTCTTCGACATTGCAAGGCGGGTTCTTCTCCAAATTCTGAATACCTGTTTGAGTAGTGTCTGGCTTCCCATCAATGTCGCGCTTCTTGGCTTCCGCGCCCAATAATGGCTATCTTCCATTAGTCGAGCGAACGCGAGAAGCCAGGGCATTTTTACATTTGCCACCCTAGCCATGTGAATAAACTATCTATTAAAGGGACGGGGATTTTCAGATCCGAATCACACCATCCTCCTCCACCGAGTATCCATCGGAGCGCGCCCGAAAAAAATCCATCCCAACATGGCTGGCCATCGCAGCTCCTCCTCTCGCTCCTGTGGCCCTAAGCCCGATGATTGGAAGAAGTGTTGCGTCCCTCACAGCCAATTAGTAGAGTTACAGACCCAGGGATTTCTTCCTCCAGTGTATATGGTCCCTGTTCGAGCCAGGATCGCCACCTACAATGGCGGGGAGCAAGCGGAGAGCTTTCCCAATCCCTCCAAGGGGGAGCGGGTGTGCCTTGTCCCTTATTTATTAAGGGGGCTTGGATTTCCAATCCATTTGTTCCTCCGCGGGCTCCTGGAGTTTTATGGCCTCCAGTTGAATAACTTCACCCCCGCTTCCATATTACACATCACTGGTTATGTTGCTCTTTGTGAGCAGTTTCTGGGCTGCGAAGCTCATTTCGAGCTATGGAAGAAGCTATCCTACCTTGTGCCCTATACACGGAAGGGGTCAATATATCAAGTGGGCGGAGCCGAAATATGGCGCATCGCCGGGACCGGATACCTGTCCGGTACCCCGAAGAAGACGTCTGAAGATTGGCCTTCGGAGTGGTTTTACATGGAGGACGTCCCCCTTCCAGATCCTATTCGGATAGGTCTTCCTGGGTTCGTTAATGCCCCTTTGAAGAAACGCTGTAGCTGGCGCCCACAAAGCCCTCAGGAGGAAGATAACATAGAGGTCCTTTACCTGATGGGCCGGATAGAGACGCTAGCCTAATCAGGATTAACAATAACCGAGGTTATGTCCATATGCATAATGTGGGGGGTGCAGCTACTTCAATATTGGGGGAAACCCATGTGGCAATTCAACGGAAAATATGATGCCACCCGCTGCGGTCGTAAGGGACCGGCTCAGTCGCTGCTCTAGGAAAGATCCTGTCCGATTTGTACAAAGGAGAGGGAAGAGGAGTTCCTCCGCATCAAGCCACGGGGTGGATTCTCCATGTACAACCCTCCCAGCTTGGTGGGCTGCTACTTTTTACTCCCATCCTTCCTGCATTTTTTGTAATAAGTATTTACGTTGCCATTTCATTGAAGGAACTACGAAGAGCTGTAAGGGAGGTCCACAACCCGCCTCCACAACCAGAGGACCCTGACCGGGCCCGCGACCCTGCACTTGAAGAAGCACTAGTAGACAAAGGGCTATCCGTGAAGCACATTAGTTCCGATTTGTATTTGAGCCGGTACTAATGGTACCATTAGTGCCGGTTCGAACGGATTTGCATTAATGCCGGTTCGTGTTGAACCTTTAGTACCGGTTTGTGGCACGAACCGGTACTAAAGGGGTGGTGGCAGGCTGGCGTCAGGCCGGGGACCCACGATCACCTTTAGTACTAATGGGCATAACTTTTGCATACTAACTCGGATGAAAAAGTTTTTTATATGAAAAATCGGAACCCCGTTAAACATTTGCAAAATCCTCAAAAACCTAATAAAATCTAGAGTGGAAAAAATTGAAAAATATTCAAACTGTGGGCAAACTATGGTCAAACAATGGTCAAACTAGTTATTCTAGAATATTAGTGTTACTAAATAATTATTTCAATTTTTTGAATTTTTGTCAAATCTGGTCAAACTATGGTCAAACTGTGGTCAAACTATGGTCAAACTTATTCAAGAAATATTAGCGTTACTAAATAATTACTGTTTTTGTAGAATAATAGTTTCAAACTCAAACGGTGAAATGTGTGACTTCATGCTCAAGCTAAACTCTGGAGGGTTAATAGGATTGACATCTTACTATTGTCAGGAAAACAACAAGTGCAGACTCGGAAACGAAGGAGAATAGAACGTGAAAGTTAAGCGTGCTCAGGCTGGAGTAGTGAGAGGGATGGGTGACCGGTTGGGAAGTTAGATGATTTGGAATGAGTGATCCACACTTGAGCAGTTAAGAGAGGTGTTTAGAGACTAAATCATCAAATAATTCAGAAAAATTAAATATAAAAAAAATCAAATTTTTTTTCCAAAAAATTCAAAAAAAACCTTTAGTACCCGTTGGTAACACCAACTGGTACTAAAGGTCCCCTGTACGAGGGCGCGAGCTCACGCCACGTGGTGGCACTTTAGCGCCGGTTCGTGCCGAACCGGTACTAAAGGGGGGGGCCTTTAGTGCCGAAATTTTAGTGCCGGTTCCATAACCGACACTAAAGGCCCTTACAAACCGGTACTAATGGTCCGTTTTCTACTAGTGAAGATCCAGACACATTTGTGGAGCTTATTGACAGGAAATTCTATCAATTAAGCTGCGACGATGTCATGGTGGCCATCATAGCCAATTATCCAGTACTGCTCCCTGCATCGCATGTAAGTAAAGCCGGAGTCCTAGCTTCCAAGAAGGATCCCTTTTTTCGTACTTCACCTACCACACACATATGGTGCTTTATAGGGAAGGCTCTCGGGACGCCATGCCGAACCCGCAGTGACTCGCCAACAAGGGGCACCAAAGCCGGGTAGGCTTAAGAGGAAGGCGGTCAGGACTAAGACGCCGTCACAGAGGTATGAAAGAGAACCCCACTCCGTGGTAGTCGTCTTTTGAGAATATAATAACGCCCATGTTTCCTAGTAGAAAAAACTCTCGCCGGACTATATCCGGAGAGGTTGCTGGCCACGCCTCCACCAGTCAGGCTCCAGAGCCGGATACAGAGGCGGACGCTCGCATGGGGCCAACACCGGATGTTGCTCCTACAGAGGACGCGGATTGGCTATCCGCTACAAATTCTAAAGTGGAGAGCGCCAAGAATCACAGTCGTCGCCGGGCCATACTCTGTGACGCTTGTTTCTCCCAAGAGGCATTTGATGCCTTCAACTCGGGAGACGCGTACATCCGGGCTGCTCAGAATGGACTTGCGAGAGCTACAGACCAGTATGTAAAGGATATACGGGTAAGAAAAAAATCTAATAGTTGTGTATATCAGTAGCCCCTGGGACTTGAAATAGTTGGCACGACTGATTTAAGGATCATTGTTTGCATAGGCTCTTACGGAGAAGAATACCCAGTTGTCTCAAGAGCTGGAGGAGTGTAGGGCCCAGCTTCAGGCCGCAGTTGCCGCATTGAAGGTGTCTGAGAAGACCCCATCGGGTAAGACTTGCTTTTTTTTGCAGAGAATGTCATGTACCAGGTATTATGCGGTATGCATGAAAATCTAATAATAGATTATGAAGATCTACGGGTGACGAGCGTGTGCTTACGACAGCTAAAGGCTGGCGAGCGTGTGCTTACACAAGTTAGGCGGGAGAAAAACGATCTCCAAGACGCCAATACCCAGCTGAGCATGGAACTGAAGGATGTTCGAGCCCAGCTTGCGAACTCCATGAAGGAGAATAAGCGGCTTCGATGCGGCATTTTCAGTAAGTGCTTGAACGAACTTTTGAAAGAGTTCGGCGAAGAAGCCGGCTAACAGAGTTATGTCTGCAGGTATGCTGACGGGGCGTCTCGCGGAGGACATGCCAGGTCTGCGGGTGACCTTCTACCAGAGCTCTCACAACTGCACGAACAAGTTCGGCAGGTGATGCAGGGTATTGCCCAGGCCTTGTGGCCATCCGTCTCCCCGCCAGGAGGCATTGGAGAGCTTGTAGAGAAGCTCAAGGGAGCGCGGCGGCACTTCCGATTATGGAAGATATCGGCCCGCCGATAAGGTGTGAGGGAAGCCTGGGCCATGGTGAAGACGCGGTATACCAAAGCTGACCCGAACAACATGGCCGAGGTCGGTCCTGTGGGGCCCGATGGGAAGGAGATCCCCGTCAGTTTAGTGTGTGACCAAGTGGAATTAGCCGCAAAGTATTCCCAACAGGATTGTAAGCTAGACAGCCTGTTGGATGGTATAGAAGAAGAATTCGGTCAGTCTAAGTGACTGTGTACTTCAAGTGACATATATTGTCCCTAGCCGGATTGTAAATCATTTGTCATGGCTGACCTTTTTGCTTCGACCTCTAGACCCGATAGTCGGGAGTGTATCCGAATACCCGCTCAGTTATGTAAAAACCGGGGTACGCGTGGAAACTAGGAGTAGGGGTCATAAGTGCTTGAACAGACAAGTACCCAACTAGTTATGTTATATTATATGGATAGTAAGAAACATCTTCCAGGGAGAATAGTTCTGTTAAGGGTTCCTTTCCCTGGGTACGCGTGCCCTAATGTGCATGTCCGAACTGCGAAAAGAGACTCATGCTATAAACATCTGGGGCATGTATTAAGATAAATAAAAGTCATCTTTTTTCACCGACCGAGTATTCCCTTAAGAACGCTAGCTTTCGGCTTCACCCAGTCTGAGGTACACATCCGGCTGACCCGGTAGTAACAATCGTAGAGGTGCTTCCCTTATGCCCTAGCCGAATTAACGGAACGTAGGGCATAAACACAAGAGCCAAGCAACCCAGCTTGGCCAAAACTTAAGTCATATTGATGCATATAATGGCGAAAAAAGGTACATGTGGAAGAATAACACATGTGCGGGGCATAAGCCTAGAAAATAGTTATATTAAACTTCTGTATAGGAAGCCCCCAGGTATAATGAGCGCGGTTAGCGCGTCAAGTTTGTGTAGTCAAGACATAGTTTAGCCCTTAAGGCATTGAGAAAAAAAAGAGAGAGAGAAAGAGAGAAAGGACAGATGATGGATAAGTAAAAAAATGGACGGGGGTAAGGAGACGAACATAGAGTCCGGCACTAGGCGTAGAATCTTCGGAGTCTGGCTGCGTTCCATGGGTTTGGCTCGAGTCGATTATCCGATGCATCCCGCAGACGGTACACTCCACCGGTCAGAACCTGATCAATAATGAAGGGACGTTCCCATTTGGGCTTGAGCTTGTTCTTCTTGTTCTCCGGCAGGTGTAGAACGAGTTAGCCAACGTTGTAAGCTTTGGCCCGTGCTTCCCTACTTTGATACCTTCGAGCCTATTTTGCTAATAGAATTTGGAACGGGCTTTTGCCACGTCATGCTCCTCATCCAGGGCGTCCAAACTGTCCTGTCGATCAAGATCGGCTTCTTTCTCTTCGTACATGTGCACTTGAGGTGAGTCATGAATTATGTCGCCAGGCAGTACCGCCTCTGCGTCGTACACCATAAAAACCAATGTGTATCCGGTAGTGCGATTCGGAGTGGTCCGCAGCCCCCATAGTACGAAGTCGAGCTCCTCTACCCAGTGCATGTTTGATTTCTTTAATGACCACACTAATCTGGGTTTAATGGTGCTCATGATAAGACCATTTACTCGCTCGACTTGACCGTTAGTTTGCGGGAGATAAAAAGAAGCATAATTGAGCTTGATGCCCATATTACTGCACCAAAGCTCTACCTCGTCGGTTGTAAAGTTCGAGCCGTTATCGGTGATGATGCTATGGGGGACGCCATAACAGTGTACAACCCCAGATATGAAGTCTATCACTGGTCCGGATTCAGCCGTTTTAACTGGTTTGGCTTCTATCCATTTGGTGAATTTGTCCATCATGACCAATCGGTATTTTTTCTTATGGGTTCCCCCTTTGAGGGGTCCGATCATATCAAGCCCCCAGACCGTAAAGGGCCAAGTAATGGGGATTGTTTGGAGAGCGGTAGGAGGCATATGTCTTTGGTTTTCAAAAAGCTGGCAACCAACGCAACGTTTAACAAGGTCCTATGCGTCTGCTCGGGCCATCGGCCAATAGAAACCTGTACTGAAGGCCTTGCTTACAAGGGCCCGGGCTGCGGCGTTGTGGCCGCCGAGTCCAGCATGGATTTCTGCCAAAAGTTCCCGCCCTTCCTCTTCGGAGATGCACCTTTGAAGCACTCCGATTGTGCTTTTCTTATAAAGCTCTCCCTCGTGGACCTTGTAGGCTTTAGACCGTCGCACTATGCAGCGTGCCTCATTTTGGTCCTCTCGGGTAGTTCCTGCCTAGTTAGGTGGGCCAGGAATAGTTCTGTCCACGGGGCGATGACAACCATTATCATGAAGCTACTATTTCGGTGGCAGAGCCTCTGATTATGTCAGAATGTTCGGTATCTGGTGTTGTGGCCGGGTCCGGACTATTGTGTTCGGTCTCTCCTTCCCATACCACGGATGGCTTAAACAGCCTTTCCAAGAAGATATTAGGTGGGACAGGGTCACGCTTAGTGCCAATGCGGGAGACGATATCTGCCGCCTGGTTGTTTCTCCGGACCACCGAATTCGAGCCCCTCGAACCGAGCTGGCATTTTGAGTATGGCATTGCGGTAAGCCGCCATTTTTGGATCCTTGGCGTCGGAATCTCCATTTATTTGAGATATTGCGAGGTTCGAGTCCCCACGCACCTCTAGGCGTTGAATGCCCATGGAAATTGCCATCCGGAGACCATGTGATAGGGCCTCGTATTCGGCTGCTTTGTTGGAGTCTGTGCATAGTATTTGGAGTACACATTGGACTGTATCTTCGGTGGGGCACGTTAGGACAACGCCAGCCCCCAGACCCGCCAGCATTTTTTAGATCCGCCAAAGTGCATGATCCAATTGGAGTACGCGCCGTACTCTTTAGGGAGTTCGGCTTCTGTCCATTCGGCGATAAAATTGGCCAGTACTTGCGACTTAATGGCTCGCCGAGGTCTATATGTTATGTCGAATGGGAGGAGCTCGATAGCCCATTTGGCAATGCGGCCTGTGGCATCGCGGTTGTTTATTATGTCGTTGAGTGGTACTTCCGAAGCCACCGTGATCAAACACTCTTGAAAGTAGTGTCGTAGTTTCCGGGATGCCATAAATACCACGTATGCTATCTTTTGATAATGTGGGTACCGTTATTTGCATGGAGTGTGGACAGTGGATACATAATATACCGGCTTTTGAAGTGGGATTTTATGTCCGTCCGTTTCTCGTTCTACGACGAGCATTGCGCTTACAACTTGGTGAGTTGCCGCTATATATAACAGCATTGGTTCACCGACATTTGGCGCGGCCAAGATTGGGTTGGTGGCCAGGATGGCTTTTATTTCTTCCAATCCGGCCGTGGCCGCGTCCGTCCCCTCAAAGTGTTCGGTGTGCCGGAGAAGGCGGTAAAAGGGTAGTGCTTTGTCTCCTAATCGGGAGATAAAGCGGCTTAAGGCCACCACACATCCAGTTAACTTCTGGATTTGCTTGAGGTCAGTTGATATAGCCAACTGTGACAGAGCTCGGATTTTAGTCGGATTTGGTTCAATTCCTCTACTGGAGATGATGAAGTCCAGGAGCTTTCCGGCGGGTAGGCCAAAAACACATTTTTCCGGATTGAGCTTGATGTCATATGTTCGAAGATTGTGACACCCAAAATTTTTGACCTTATTTTATTAATTAAATTTTTTCCAGAAATTAAAACTTTTATTTTCTTGGCTCCCTTTTTATTTATGAACCATTTATCTCCCTTCTTATTATGGAGTTTTTCCCCAAAGTGAAAACTTTGCAAATATCTTTTTGGACTTATTTAAACCTCTCAAGAAAAACTTTCCTTTCAATAGTAGAACTAATTACAAAAAATAATTTGCCTGATCTTCATTTTATTGAAAAAAAATGGTTTTTACAAGTTATATGGCCATATTTGAACTACAACCTCTTTAAAAATTTATTCAATAATCACACCAAAACTTGGAGATGTCATGTGATGTTTTCAGATCACTTTTGTCCAAAAATATCTTTTACTCTTGAAATAATTTGAGCTCTACACCCAATTTTCTTCTCTGATCTAGTGGGCAACTTTGCACTACAACCCATTTAAATACTTCTTTCTAGCCTCCACCAAAATTATGGGATGTTACTAGCAGCATATGATTCAACTTTATGCAAAAACCCAGTGATGTTATTTACAAATTTTGAGTGAATCAGCATCATCTTCATTCTGGTCCAACATGATGGTTTGTACAGCAACTATATTCTTGCTTTCTCTTTGGCCCTTGAGCTTTCTCATGCTTGTAGTGCACCTTGCAAAACCCTTAAGTCCAGGAGAGTGGTCCCATTGGATGACTCTAAGTGCTTGCAATCATGCCCTTTTCTTTCTGTCCAAAACTGAAGTTTTGCAAAACTTGCACTAACAAGTATCTGCTTTTGGCAAACTAACTTCACCACCTTCTTATGCATCTAAAGACACTACCATGGAGTTTTTGATCACTCCAAGACCTTCCTTGATGCCTCTGGCATTTTAACAAACACCCTGTGGGCATGATCTGTTTTGGCATGAATTTTAGCACTGCACTGTGAGCTTGGACCTTTGGTCAAACCAACTTGTCCACCAGGCTTCCAGATGCTACTAACCTAGGTGTGCTTAGTGCCAGCCTCGCCCAAGCTCTGTAGCATGCAATGGCATTTCGTCGAGCATGTTTTGTGCGTGCTCTGGGCGTGAGCAGAGCACGCATTTTGCACGTGTCGCGCCCAAGCCGACGCCTCGCGCCCCTGGGCTTTGCCCGCCCTGCCAAGCCATGCCACTCACTCCCCTTGTCACCACAACGCGCCAAGATGCCCTCGCCACGTCCCCGACAGTCCAGGAGCTAGTCGCCGCGGCCGCCGACAGCCCCTGCTCCGTTCAGCGCCGCCCAAGCCTCACTCGCTCGCCACCTGGCCCCTGGAGCAGCACGAGCTCATCCACAAGCGTGTCTGCTAGAGCTCGTCGCCGCCACGACGCCCTGCAAGCTACAGAGAGGCGGTTCGCCGGTGTCCTCATCCACCGCCGCGGAACCGACCCCGATCACCCATTTAAGGAGACCCGAGCTCGTCTCCGCACGCAGGCGACTCCAAGCCATCCCCCTAGGACCCCCTTTGGCAGCCACTCGACCCGGAGAGGTCTCCTTCCTCATCTCCGGCTGCAGCGGCCGCCGCCATTGCCCCAGCCAGAACGGCGTCGCCAGGGCCTCCCCCTCTCCGTTCTCTCCACCAAGAGTTTCCTCATCCTCCCGTGAACCATTCCCACTACTCGATTTTTATCGGGACACACCTCGGGAGAAAAATCACTTTGCCCGACGGCCTCCGTCCGCCGCGAAGCTCGCCGCCGGCAGCTCCGTCCATCCCCGAGACCATATCGATAGCCGGAGTGACCGTCTTGATCCCCTGAGCATGCCGATGGCCTCCGTTCCCCGAACGATGCCGTCAATCGCCGGTGACGATCGCCGGAGTTCCGCCTCCGCCCGTCTTGATCACAGAGGAGGGACAAGACTAGTCAAACCTGACTAGTGGGCCCCCTGGACTCACTGTCAGTGACACCCCGCGCCGTCCACGTGTTTAAGTGAAGGCGTAAAACTCCCCAGTACGTTTTCCCTACACCGAAAGTGTATTCTGTCCGAAGCGTTTTCTTTTATATCTTTATTTTAAAAACAGATTTGACCAGAACTTTGACTGTCTATAACTCTTTAAATATAACTCCAAATGAATTAATTCTTTTTCCTACATCTCTCAAATTCTGTCTAGTTTATTTTAAGATTTATTTGAAAATTTTCCAAACAACTTTTTTGTACTGTTTTTGAAATATGTTTTATTTGCATAATTTTGAAAAGAGGATTTTTGGAGAGAGGAAGAAAGCTTTCAAAAGTTTTGGAGAGCACCCCACCTCTCCACACCTTTAAGGCAAGAATTTTGAACCCCGGGATAATAATTTTGGTGTGTTAAGTTGACACATTTATAACACCACCTTATTTCGGAGTAATGTTATTTCATGTGGTCTGATCATTTGCATGGATGCATTATCGTGATTTACTTGCTGTTGGAAATGAGCATACTCGTGTGATGGTAATCATACTCATGTGCCTTACATGCATGCCGATAAGGAATCCGGGAAAGCCTATGCCTTGGGCAGGCGTGAGCTTGTCGCCGGTCTCCGTCGGGACGTTTATATCCGGTATGGCATGGTAAGGTATAATAGGTGGTGATTTGTTGGTTGAAGTATTTTTGTTGTGCTAACCATGCAGGGAACATTTATAAGCCTCCTGAGTCGACCATAGATCGAGTCTTGTTCCGGTAACCCCCATGCTTGTTTCGTACTACCACTTGTCCCTGCCATAGGTAGGGTACGGTTCAGTAAGTTGTCAACCCCTTTCCTAGCACACACCATACAGAGAGGCCATGGTGGAAGATACCGGAGGCATCCGGTTGGAATGCCACCTGACCCGGGGGCATGGGTGTTTGCGTTGTAGCCGAAGGGGTAGCTCCCCTAGTTTGCGCGCGGTATAATTTTTGTGATCCCATGCTACGTCGAGGTTGTAGCCTCCCCACTTAGAGTTTTGCTTAACAGGTGTCGTGGATGATTTCCAGACACCGGTAAGTTAGGCTGGTGTGTGCGGATAGGTGTGTTTTCAATCAAAAGACCGTAGACGGAATTAGTCCCGATGGACTAAAGGAATCTATTATTCGTGGGTAAAGAGTACACCCTCTACAGAGATTAAACCTATTCGAATAGCCGTGTCCATGGTTAAGGACTACAGTCTGGGATGGATCAAGTGTCGGTCTTAGTGTCGGTCTTCGGAGGAGAAACTACTAAACCCGAAAATTTGATTATGACTCGTCATATATGATGGTTATAGTTATTATCATTGTGGACTAACCTTTGCATTGTTTGAAATAATGAATATCCCCGGGACGGTACCACCTCCTGGATATTCACTATGATTATGTTATTTTATAAGCCCTTTCTGTGGTGTCACTTAGACGCCCGACTGTGGCATGCTTGTTATCTTATTTACTTTACAAGCCCTTTCTATGGTGTCGCTTAGACGCCCGACTGTGGCATGCTTGTTATCTTGTTTACTTTACAAGCCCTTTCTGTGGTGTCACTTAGACGCCCGACTATGGCATGCTTGTTATCTTGTTTACTTTACAAGCCCTTTCTGTGGTGTCACTTAGACGCCCGACTATGGCATGCTTGTTATCTTATTTACTTTACAAGCCCTTTTTGTGGTGTCGCTTTGACGCCCGACTGTGGCATGCTGGTTATCTTATTTACTTTACAAGCCCTTTCTGTGGTGTCGCTAAGACGCCCGACTATGGCATGCTCATTTTTACGATCCTTTCGAGACGTCGCTTCAGACATCCGATCGGTGCATTTTATTACTATTCTGTCATTACATATTCCTGTTGCATTCATAACCTGCTTGCATGCATAAAAGGATTTTATCTATGATTGACGAGGTGATCATAAAATATTTCAGAGCATGATTATCAGTGGTTATATTATACCTGTGTTCTTAATGTTTGCGAGTACATTCAAAGTACTCACCGGCTTGTCCCTGGCTATTGTCTTGGCCAGATTGCATGCTTGGTGAGGAGCGTTGCGATGATAGCCCCGGAAATAAAGCAACGGTGATAGCAGCCTCGCGAAGATAGGAGTTAACTTGGTCAGCTGTTCCCGTGGGAAATGGAGTCCCATTGACCGTGGTGATCCACAAATCGCTTCCGCCATCAACCACTAGAAACCATCTGATGTACTCATAGGCCACAGTGGTCTTGTACTACATATTTTGTGCTTTTGCTTGGAATTTCTGTAACAAGTTGGTGCCTCATCAGCTAACAGTAATCCTGGGGCTGGTGAGCACAACGGCCCATTTTTCTGGAAATTAAAGCCCGGAAAACCGGTCGTGACAGACTTGGTATCAGATCCAGGCTGACCATTGGCTAATCCTATCTTGGCCAGGACAATAAACCTAGGCAGGCCAACCCACCAGCCATAACCGAACCCCCAGCCAAGCTTCTCATGCAAGATAGCCACACAGTGACCCGACACCTTTTGGCAGTCGGTGCCCAACCTATCAACCCAACCTGTCGCTCATGCGCCAGTGATCGGATCCTGAATAGTATTTCTCGCAAGCGTGTGAAGGAAGACTCCGTTCCCTTTTCTATAAAAGGGCACGCTAGCTTCAACCCAGCACAGCACAGCCACTACCCCAAACCAAGCCACAATGCCTGGTACTGTCATGCACAATGAGACCACAGCAACCAACCTTGGAGGCTTTGTGACCATACTCGCAAACCTCACCCGTCGTGCCTATGCGTTAGAAGAGCGCCCAGAATATGTTTTGTACCAAGGATCCATGAGCGGCGAGAGCCGTCAATTCTAGGCCACTGTGCACATAAATGGTAGGGGTTTGTCGCCCAAGCGCCCCTACAGGTTCACTGGAAGGACGACTTCCTTTGAGCCACAAGCCATTCAACTAGCTGCTCGAGAAGCTATAGTTCATCTCCGGCACTTGTCGCCCAGGGTTAATTGTCGCTCGTTCCACTACTACCCCAGATGTGAAGGGTATGGTAGACCACTAGAGGAACTGTGCAATCAAATCACTATTGATCTAATCGCAGCTCGTGGAGAGCTGGTTCGTCGAGCCCCGGCAAGAGAACAGAACGATCCCAATGCCGACAACCCAGTCGTGCTATTTGGACACCCGATCGAGTCCCTGAGGTCTACCCCAGCCATCGGCCAAGGTCTTGCGATAACCCCAGAAGTGCTTTGTCGTGTATTGGGGACACACTCCAACGGGGTTGTGGCCAACAATCCCCGTGATGGTCATCGTCGTTACCCCGAGCCTGCAGCCCCTCAACCCACTCCACCTAGTTCCGACGGTGAGACCCGTGGAGGAGCCTCAACGTCCACCAGGCACGCCCGTATGGATGTAAACGAGGTAGACTAAGTAACCCGAGTTGTATCAAGTCCCAGTGTACCCTCGCTTTGTAATCGTTTGGCCTTGTAAATAAACGCCGCATGTCGTTGTGCCTCTGTAGCCTTGCATGGATATGCTAGCATTCCTATCCCAGGCACAGTTACCGGAAACCTCCCCGACAACCCCCATAGTAACATGTCACTTGTGAAATATGTGTATCTGTGGCTTGACCCCGACCCGTGGAGCAGAACTGGAAATTTCTTTACCAATCACCACGGTAGAAATGACCCAGTTCCGATGCTATAAAGAGACCACCGCGTGACCTTGCCAAACACCTCTCACCTTCTACACCACCCTCTCAACCATTTCGTGCCATGCCGAGCACTAGCATTCATCTGAGAACCCCAGATGCAACCCCGGGTAGTTTTGTCAAGATATTGTGGGACTTTACCTGCAGTACCATGGGCGCTACCCAGCCACCCCAGTACGAGCTGTTCAAATCGAGAATCACCTCTTCCACCTCGAGATATTGGGCAGCAGTACACATCCCTCCCGTAAACTCAAACCCAGACCTGACGGAGGTCTCCTTCGTAGGGAATCTATGCCAACTCCGCCTATGGCCATAGAAGCTGCTGCATACGAAGCGCTTGCTCGCCTTCGATTCGCGGTACCCTATGCCAGCGAACGAGGGTATTATTACTTTCCAAGCCGTGCAGAACCCGGTGGAGTAACATATTTTCCCGATGGACGAATTGAGAGAGACCCAGTCTTGGCCAACCTTGTCTAGTACGTCATCGCCCAAGAGCATTTTACCCAACGTGTGATGAGTTATCTCCAGAGCCTCGCAGATTTAAATCCTCAGATCGCCATCGGCAGATCACTAAGGCCCGACCAGGAGAAACACATTCATCGGCTGGTTAATCCCTTTCCCCCGATAAAAGAGGAATGTGTTCTAGTACCAGAGACGTTTTCTCAGGACCCCATCCAGTTACCGTTCCCATTTTAGACGTCGCTGCTGTGTTCATTGTTGCAACATTTATTTTTGTGTGTGACTTATGCGTGACACCGTGAGTTTGTGCGACAAGTCAATTATTTGGCTTCTACTAATGTGAGTAGTTTTTGTTGTGTTTTATGCTCCTTTAAATTAACAGTTTTCCCTCGCGGAAGTCCTGGAGTGAATTTTCTTTTCCCTGAGTTGCTACATCGTACACCTCCTCACGGCATGGATTATTTAGTTTCACACGGCACCACGGCAGCAGACTCACAACCCCCCGAACACACACTCTGCTTGCAAAAAAAAGCGTAATCATGGCGTATTTGTTTTTCAAAACAACCCTCATCTAATCTCGAGGATGAGATTTTTCTTAAGGGGGGTAGTGTTGTGACACCCAAAATTTTTTACCTTGTTTTATTAATTAAAATTTTGCTAGGAATTAAAACTTTTATTTTCAGGGCTCCCTTTTTATTTCTGAACCATTTATCTCCCTTCTTATTATGGAGTTTTTCCCCATAGTGAAAACTTTGCAAATATGTTTTTGGACTTATTTAAACCTCTCAAGAAAAACTTTCCTTTCATTAGTAGAACTAATTACAAAAATTAATTTGCCTGATCTTCATTTTATTGAAAAAAATGGTTTATACAGGTTATATGGCCATATTTGAACTACAACCTCTTTAAAAAATTAATCAATAATCACACCAAAATTTGGAGATGTCATGTGATGTTTTCAGATCACTTTTGTCCGAAAAAATCTTTTACTCTTGAAATAATTTGACCTCTACACCCAATTTTCTTCTCTGGTCTAGTGGGCAATTTTGCACTACAACCCATTTAAATACTTCTTTCTAGCCTCCACCAAAATTATGGGATGTTAGTAGCAGCATATGATTCAACTTTATGCAAAAACCCAGTGATGTTGTTTGCAAATTTTGAGTGAATCAGCATCATCTTCATTCTGGTCCAACATGATGGTTTGTACAACAACCATATTCTTGCTTGCTCTTTGGCCCTTGAGCTTTCTCATGCTTGTAGTGCACTTTGCAAAACCCTTAAGTCCAGGAGAGTGGTCCCATTGGATGACTCTAAGTGCTTGCAATCATGCCCTTTTCTTTCTGTCCAAAACTGAAGTTTTGCAAAACTTGCACTAACAAGTATCTGCTTTTGGCAAACTAACTTCACCACATTCTTATGCATCTAAAGAGACTACCATTTGGAGTTTTTGACCACTCCAAGACCTTCCTAGATGCCTCAGGCATTTTAACAAACACCCTGTGGGCATGATCTGTTTTGGCATGAATTTTAGCACTGCACTGTGAGCTTGCACCTTTGGTCAAACCAACTTGTCCACCAGGCTCCCAGATGCTCCTAACCAAGGTCTGCTTAGTGCCAGCCTCGCCCAAGCTCTGTAGCATGCAATGGCATTTCGTCAAGCACGTTCCGTGCGTGCTCTAGGCGCGAGTAGAGCACGCGTTTTGCACGTGTCGCGCCCAAGCCGACACGTCGCGCCCCTGGGCTTTGCCCGCCCTGCCAAGCCATGCCACTCACTTCCCTTCTCACCACAACGCGCCAAGATGCCCTTGCCACGTCTCCAACAGTCCAGGAGCTAGCCGCCGCGGCCGCAGACAGCCGCTGCTCCATTCAGCGCCGTCCAAGCCTCACTCGCTCGCCACCTAGCCACTGGAGCAGCACGAGCTCATCCACAAGCATATGTGCTAGCGCTCGTCGCCGCCACGACGCCCTGCAAGCTACAGAGAGGCGGTTCGCCGGCGTCCTCATCCACCGCCGCGGAACCGACCCGATCACCCATTTAAGGAGACCTGAGCTCGTCTCCGCAGGCAGGCGACTCCAAGCCATCCCCCTAGGACCCCCTTTGGCAGCCACTCGACCCGGAGAGGTCTCCTTCCTCATCTCCGGCGGCAGTGGCCGCAGCCATTGCCCCGGCCAGAACGACGCCACCAGGGCCTCCCCCTCTCCGTTCTCTCTGCCAAGAGTTTCCTCATCCTCCCGTGAACCATTCCCACTACTCGATTTTGATCGGGACACACCTCGGGAGAAAAATCACTTTGATCGATGGTCTCCGTCCGCCGCGAAGCTCGCCGCTGGCAGCTCCGTCCAGCCCCGAGACCATATCGACTACCGGAGTGACCGTCTTGATCCCCTGAGCACGCCGATGGCCTCCGTTCCCCGAACGGTGCCGTCAATCACCAGAGTTCCGCCCCCGCTCGGGACAGAGGAAGAGGAGGGAGAAGACTAGTCAAACCTGACTAGTGGGCCCCCTGGACCCACTGTCAGTGACACCCCGCGCCGTCCACGTGTTTAAGTGAAGGCGTAAAACTCCCCAGTATGTTTTCCGTGCACCGAAAGCGTATTATGTCCGAAGCGTTTTCTTTTATATCTTTATTTTAAAAACAGATTTGACCAGAACTTTGACTGTCTATAACTCTTTAAATATAACTCATAATGAATTAATTCTTTTTCCTACATCTCCCAAATTCTGTCTAGTTTATTTTAAGACTTATTTGAAAAATTTCCAAACAACTTTTTTGTACTGTTTTTGAAATATGTTTTATTTGCATAATTTTGAAAATAGGATTTTTGGAGAGAGAGGAAGAAAGCTTTCAAAAGTTTTGGAGAGCACCCCACCTCTCCACACCTTTAAGGCAAGCATTTTGAACCCCGGGATAATAATTTTGGTGTGTTAAGTTGACACGTTTATAACACCACCTTATTTCGGAGTAATGTTATTTCATGTGATATGATCATTTGCATGGATGCATTATCGTGATTTCCTTGCTGTTGGAAATGAGCATACTCGTGTGACGGTAATCATCCTCATGTGCCTTACATGCATGCCGATAAGGAATCCGGGAAAGCCTCTGCCTTGGGTAGGCGTGAGCTTGTCGCCGGTCTCCGTCGGGACGGTTATATCCAGTATGGCATGGTAAGGTATAATGGGTGGTGATTTGATGGTTGAAGTATTTTTGTTGTGCTAACCATGCAGGGAACATTTATAAGCCTCCTGAGTCGACCATAGATCGAGTCTTGTTCCGGTAACCCCCATGCTTGTTTCGTACTACCACTTGTCCCTGCCATAGGTAGGGTACGGTTCAGTAAGTTGTCAACCCCTTTCCTAGCACACACCGTACAGAGAGGCCATGGTGGAAGATACCGGAGGCATCCGGTAGGCATGCCACCAGACCCGGGGGCATGGGTGTTTCGGTTGTAGCCGAAGGGGTAGCTCCCGCAGTTTGTGCGCGGTATAAATTTTTGTGATCCCATACTACGTCGAGGTTGTAGCCTCCCCACTTAGATTTTTGCTTAACGGGTGTCGTGGGTGATTTCCAGACACCGGTAAGTTAGGCTGGTGTGTGCGGATAGGTGTGTTTTCAATCAAAAGACCGTAGACGGAATTAGTCCCGATGGACTAAAGGAATCCGTTATTCGTGGGTAAAGAGTACACCCTCTGCAGAGATTAAACCTATTCGAATAGCCGTGTCCATGGTTAAGGACTACAGTCTGGCATGGGTCAAGTGTCGGTCTTAGTGTCGGTCTTCGGAGGAGAAACTACTAAACCCGAAAATTTGATTATGACTTGTGATATATGATGGTTATGGTTATTATCATTGTGGACTAACCGTTTGCATTGTTTGAAATAATGAACATCCCTGGGACGGTACCACTTCCTAGATATTCACTATGATTATGTTATTTTATAAGCCCTTTCTGTGGTGTCGCTTAGACGCCCGACTGTGGCATGCTTGTTATCTTATTTACTTTACAAGCCCTTTCTGTGGTGTCGCTTAGACGCCCGACTATGGCATGCTTGTTATCTTATTTACTTTACAAGCCCTTTCTGTGGTGTCGCTTAGACGCCCGACTGTGGCATGCTTGTTATCTTATTTACTTTACAAGCCCTTTCTGTGGTGTCGCTTAGATGCCCGACTATGGCATGCTGGTTATCTTATTTACATTACAAGCCCTTTCTGTGGTGTCGCTAAGACGCCCGACTATGGCATGCTCATTTTTACTCTCCTTTCGAGACGTCGCTTCAGACATCCGATCGGTGCATTTTATTACTAGTCTGTCATTACATATTCCTATTGCATTCATAACCTGCTTGCATGCATAAAAGATTTTTATCTATGATTGACGAGGTGATCATAAAATATTTCAGAGCATGATTATCAGTGGTTATATTATACCTGTGTTCTTAATGTTTGCGAGTACATTCAAAGTACTCACTGGCTTGTCCCTGGCTATTGTCTTGGCCAGATTGCGTGCTTGGAGAGGAGCGTTGTGATGACAGCCCCGGAAATTAAGCAACGGTGATAGCAGCCTCGCGAAGATAGGAGTTAACCTGGTCAGCTGTTCCCGTGGGAAATGGAGTCCCATAGACCGTGGTGATCCACAAATTGCTTCCGCCATCAACCACTAGAAACCATCTGATGTACTCATAGGCCACAATGGTCTTGTACTACCTATTTTGTGCTTTTGCTTGGAATTTCTGTAACAAGTTGGTGCCTCATCAGCTAACAGTAATCCTGGGGCTGGTGAGCACAACGTCCCATTTTTCTGGAAATTAAAGCCCGGAAAACCGGTCGTGACAAAGATTGTCGAACGTGAGCCTCAAGTCGTCTATTGAGGATTCAACCTGTCTGGTTTTAACGACCACATCATCTATGTATGCCTCCACTGTTTTGTCGATCTGTTTTTTCAGACATGTCTGAATCATGCATTGATACGTTGCACCAGCGTTTTTGAGCCCGAAGGGCATCGTGTAAAAACAGAAGGGGCCGTATGGAGTGATACATGCCGTTGCGGCTTGATCGGACTCAGCCTTCTTTATTTGGTGGTAACCGGAGTATGCGTCGAGGAAGCACAATGAGTCGTGTCCTGTGGTACTGTCGATAATTTGATCAATGCGAGGGAGGGGGGAGGGATCCTTTGGGCAAGCCTTATTAAGGTCCTTAAAGTCGACGCAGAGGCATCATGATTTGTCCTTCTTTGGTACCATCACCAGGTTTGCTAGCCAGTTCGGATGTTTTATGTCTCTAATTAATCCGGCATCCAGTAACTTGGCTAGCTCCTCTCCCATGGCTTGTCACTTAGGTTCAGAGAAACGCCGAAGAGTCTGCTTGACCAGCTTGAATCCCTTTGGGATGTTAAGGCTATCCTTTGCCAGCCTGCGTGGGATTCCTGGCATGTCTGAAGGATGCCAGGCGAATATGTCCCAGTTCTCGCGCAGGAACTCCCGTACTGCAGCGTCTACAGCGGGGTTTAACTGTGCCCCGATGGATGCTGTTCTGTAGGTTCTGTTGGGTGTACTTGGAATTTAACTATTTTGTCCGCTGGTTTAAAAGAGGTGTACTTGGATCTTTTGTCGAGTATCACGTCGTCTGTGTCCAGCGCAGCGCAGTTAATTCCTCCGCCGCGAGGGCTTCGGATAGTGCCTCGAGGGCCAGTGTGGTTGTTTTGTTTTCGGCACGGAGTGCTATGTCCGGATCACTAGCTAGAGTGATGATTCCATTGGGCCCAGGCATTTTGAGCTTCATGTACCCGTAATGGGGTATGGCTTGGAAGATCGTGAATGCCTCCATCCCTAGAAGGGCGTGGTATCCACTACTAAACGGGGCCACTTGGAATGTAATTTCTTCGGACCTATAATTCTCCAGAGTGCCGAATACCACATCTAGTGTGATTTTCCCAACGCAACGTGCCTCCCGACTAGGGATGATTCTCTGAAGGCCGTGCTGCTTTGCTCAATGTGGTTCCTATCTATTTCCATTTTTTGAAGAGTTTCCTCATAAATGAGGTTTAATCCGCTGCCGCCGTCCATGAGCACTTTAGTGAGCCGAAAGACGTCTAGAATTGGACTAAGGACCAAGGCGCCTGGTGCTTGGGCTGTTCAGATTTTAGGTTCGTCACTAGCATTGAAGGTGATAGCTGTGTCGCTCCATGGATTTATTGCTGCCACGTGGCAGACTTCGGCAAGGCTACAGAGTGCTTTCTTATGCCTATTATTTGAGGCGAAGGTCTCGAAGACTGTCAATACTGTATTGTTGTTATCCGCCGGGTGGTGCTCTGTGGTATTTTTAATGAGGAGATCGTCACCGCTCTTGGCCACATGCCGGAGTACCCAACATGCTCTAAGGCTATCTGTTGGTATGGTATCCGTTGTACTATGAATTTTGCATGGCCCGTTAAGCCATCCTTCCAGTACGGTTCCACGCCCTACAGTGGGCTTTTGCTTCTTTGTAATTGAGTCGGGTGACTTATGAGAGTGCGCCCTTTCAGTTTGGACTGGGGGTTTTGTCGGAGCCAGATTATCCCAAAATTTTGTTTAGGTTTTCCAGGCGCTTTCCATCGCGCATTACTTCTGTACTATGGCCGCCAAGTCAGCAAAGTGTGATATGTCACGGCGACTTATGGCGTTGAGGATTCCCTTGTCCGTGCAATTATTGCAAAAGAACGAAATTGCGTCTTCGTCACGACAGTCCTTGAGCTTGTTCATTACAAGGAGGAATCTGGCCCAATAGTGATGTACTATCTCCTGGGGTTCTTGCCTAATGTGGGAAAGATCATTTATATCTAGGTGGATGGGTGGATTTAAGTCCGGACCTTGACCCAATCTGAGACCCAGGGGCGGGGGAGTTTCCGATCTTGGGTGTTCGGGCTCCAAGATGTTGCCCAGCGGGTTCGGCATGCTGCCTGATTCTAGATTTAGGGTTTGGGTGATGTCCTCCCGTAGATGGGTATCCAGCTTAGAGAGCTCGGGAATCCGGACATAGTTCGTCCTCAGGATAGAGGAAGAATTGTCGCATTGCTCCTCCACCAGCGCTATCTGATGGGTGACCGACAGAGAGTTAATCTCCCTTTGGTCAGGTTTAAGCCCGATCTGATCATAGTCCGTAGCGACTCCCAAAGCGGCGATGCGATCCAAGAGTTCGTTCAAAGAGGAGAGCTCCATTTGATTCATCCACTCGATAAGTTCCAAGCTGATGTGAAGGCTGTTTTTGATGACTCAAGAAGTCATCATCGGCGCAGCAGCCGGACGGGCGGTCATGACGAAGCCGCCGAGTCAGAGAGTTTGGCCTACAGCCAGGGCTCCCGCAGAGGTGATGTTGTCCCTGACAACGAGACGAGCCATCCTTCCTTATGAGGACGACATAGTGGAACTGTCAATGAAAGCACCAATCTCGGTGTCAAAACCGGCGGATCTCGGGTAGGGGGTCCCGAACTGTGCATCTAAGGCGGATGGTAACAGGAGGCAGGGGACACGATGTTTTACCCAGGTTTGGGCCCTCTCGATGGAGCTAATACCCTACTTCCTTCTTGATTGATCTTGAAGCATGATATGAGTATTACAAGAGTTGATCTACCACGAGATCATAGAGGCTAAACCCTAGAAGCTAGCCTATGCATGGTATGATTGTTCTTGTGCTACGGACTAAACCCTCCGATTTATATAGACACCGGAGGGGGCTAGGGTTACACAGAGCCGGTTACAAGGAAGGAGATCTACATATCCGTATTTCCAAGCTTGCCTTCCACGCCAAGGAGAGCCCCATCCGGACATAGGACGAAGTCTTCAATCTTGTATCTTCATAGTCCAACAGTCCGGCCAAAGGATACAGTCCGTCTGTCCGGAGACCCCCTAAGCCAGGACTCCCTCACACCCCCTCTGCTTCACTGACGATGTAATGGATCATGGATTCCCAGAAGGTTTTAAACCCGTGAATATAGAATCATATGATGGAACAATAGATCCCGCGGTGTGAATTGAGGATTTTCTTCTCCATATTCATATGGCCCGTGGTTATGATCTTCGTGCCATCAAATACCTCCCGCTAAAACTCAAGGGACCAGCCCGGCAAAGGTTGAACAGCCTGCCTGAAAACTCTATTGGTAGCTGGGAGGACTTAGAAGACGCCTTCCACGACAACTTCCAAGGCACATATATCCGGCCTCCAGACGCCAATGACCTTAGTCACATCATCCAGCAGCCCGGAGAGTCGGCCAGGAAACTCTGGACTAGGTTCTTAATTAAAAAGAACCAAATTGTCGATTGTCCGGACGCCGAAGCCCTCGCGGCCTTTAAACATAGCGTCCGAGATGAATGGATGGCTCGTCACCTCGGCCAGGAAAAACCAAAGTCCATGGTAGCTCTTACAGCACTGATGACCCCCTTTTGCGCGGGAGAAGATAGCTGGCTGGTTCGACGAAACAATAGTACCAGCGATCGTGGCACCTCGGAAGTCAGGGACGGCAATGGCAAACCACGACGCAATATAAACAAGCGTCAAAACAACAATGTAGGAACCCAAGACATGGCGGTTAACGCCGGATTCAGTGGTTCCAAATGCAGTCAACCGACGAAGCCATTCAAGGCAAACAAAGCTGGTCCATCCAGTCCACACACGATACCAACAGAAATTGTTGGGTTTTCAAACAAGCCGGCAAGCTCAACGCCGAACACAAAGGCAGGGGTTCGCCTAGTGACTGCGAAGGTGAAGAGACTCGCCAACCAAACACCGGGGGACAAAAGCAATTTCCCTCCGAAGTAAAAACACTAAACATGACTAGGTAGGTGCACGTGCTTTGCACGTCAATACTTCATCATGCACAAAAAGTAACGAATAATTCAGCTAGGCCTATTGGACACAACATTTTCCAATTTTATTGAATATTGCAGAAAAATGGTGAGGGCATGTTATAAATAAAGCATAAGATAGGAGTGAGCGATATCATTGAGAAATTACCTGTTAATTATGTAGGTAAAACTGATATACTCAGACCAGTCGATTTCACCTAGCCTCTTATGCCATGAAAGTGTGCCGGGGAGGCCGAGCTAGGAGCGACCGGAGCCGGGGACAACACGAAAACATCATTATTGATGGAGAGGTACTTAGGTTGACGGGTTCGGGTGCAAGGGGGTTACTAGGAGCTTGCTGGCTATGGAATTTGGCACGGTACGGAGGGAGGCTGAGGAGAAGAGGAGGTGGAATCAAGTAGGGCAAAGGGTGGGGCGGTGCGTTGTTGGGCCGGAGTTGGACGATGGTTCCAGACTGAAGAAGATGACCGGAATGCCAAGGATGATGAAATTGTTGTTGTTGGACTGCAGACATAACTTACTGAAACAAATTGTTTTTAGCCACATGACATGTCGGTGGCCCCATTAATTTAACATTGGAAGGAGTTGTTAAATTTCTCTTTGCTTGTCATTTTATTAAGAAATCTTTTTTCACATCCCTTTTATTCCAGTTAGTGCAGAGTGGCTACAAAACCTTAAATAAACCATTCATCTCTTTATCCTATATTTGTTTTACATTCTTTTGATTATCCTTTTAGAAAGATTTCCAACATGTAAATTTTTCTTTTCACAAACATTCCAACATGTAAAGTTGATCCTTATGTTAGGTCCATATGGCGGACGATGTGAATAATACATAGAAAAGTATCATTATACTATTTACTTTATAAAAGCGCATAATCCAAGTTTAAGAAATCACAAATAGTCTAAAAGAAGAAAGGCAAAATTATATTGGTGGGTGGACCAGCATGACGTTTCTTCATGTCAACACAGTCAACACAAACACGTGTTTATCTTATTATTATCCACCATAGTGACTCTTCTTTTGTATTGTGGAGACTCGTAGCATTTGTGCTTCATTTCTTTCTGGAGATTTCTACCTCTTTCGTTACGCAGGTTGTGCGGGAAATGTGGTAGAGTAGCTGTAAATAAAAAATGAATTATGTGGAGTTTGCTGGAACGATGATGCAGGATGGGTCCCCCATATCTCACATACGTTGTACAAGCCTGGCCGCTGCCATGTTCGCATGCAAGAGCCTGCACCAACGCGAATCCCATCAATAATAGCAGTAGGATATTTGTATCCAACGGTATATATTGGCGCTGAATGATTCTGCACCCAAGCAAACAAATTTGAGCCATTCGATTGAAACTATCCAATGGTCTATATTTTGAGTTAGTCGTATACTATATAGTAGTATAGACTAGGGGCTGATAGTACGGAATTTTACGTCCCACCCACCACCCACTTCATAGCCACTATTGAGGACTTGACTAACATACTCGATTACGGCTCCGAAGACATCGACGGTATGGACGACGATGCCGGAGAAGAGGAGGCCCAAAACCTGCCGTATACCGGACGCTGGATGGCCACCTCTTCCTATGATGTGTACATGGTGGACACACCCAAAGAAAGTAACTATGATAGCAAGGAAGATCCAGTCGAGGATAAACCTCCTGAGATACAGCCCAAGCGCCGGCATCAGTGGCGCCACTCTAAATCACGCCATGGGAAATACAGCAATACCGGCTGGGAGACAACAACACTCCGGACGATGCCGAAGACCAAGAATACCCCGTCAAGCCAACTTTCGAACAGGGCGATCGGGAAGATGGGCAAGTTAGCCCTGGTGAACAGGTCGTCAACGAAGACTCGGAGGATAGTAATTATATTCCACTCTCCGAGGAGGAGGTGAGCCTCGACGACAAAGATTTTACCGTGCCTGAGGGACCCCTCGAGCAGGAGCGCCGGCTAATAGCCACTACAAGGATCCTGAAAAAGAAACAGCCGCAGCTTCAAGCTGATCAAGATCTGCTCAACGACGGGTGGACTAATGTCCTGGCAGCCGAGGAATACGGCCTCGAACGCACAACCAAAACTTACCCAAAGCATAAACTGGTACCCCAATTCGATGACGAGGCACTTGAGCCCGTACCATCAGCAAGTAACGTGGTGGACCGACCATCGCGTGGCCGGGAAAAAACGTCTACTCAAGCCAAACACCAGGCCGTGCTACCTCGCCGTAAAGGTAGAGACACAATAGCTCGGGGATATACCTATGACCTGCGACAGGACCTAGAAAATAGAGCAGGTCAGACCAGATCGATCTACGGATCGCGGTGGCCTGCCCCGACGCACGACGACGACTATCTAGCTGGACGTGACAAGTCTAACCATGTCCGGGCCGAAAACCGCATACGGATTCAATTCGAGCTACGTCGCGACTTGGCCCGATATAGAGGCGCCGCACACCCCCTCTACTTCACTGATGAAGTAATGGTGCACGGATTCCCATAAGGGTTTAAAACCGTGAATATAGAATCATATGATGGAAATATAGATCCCGTGGAGTGGATTGAGGATTTTCTTCTCCATATTCATATGGCCCGCGGTTATGATTTTCATGCCATCCAATACCTCCCGCTAAAACTCAAGGGACCAGCCCAACACAGGTTGAACAGCCTGCCTGAAAACTCTATTGGTACCTGGGAGGACTTAGAAGACGCCTTCCGCGACAACTTCCAAGGCACCTATGTCCGGCCTCCAGACAACGATGACCTTAGTCACATCATCTAGCAGCCCGGAGAGTCGGCCAGGAAACTCTGGACTATGTTCTCAATTAAAAAGAACCAAATTGTCGATTGTCCGGACGCTGAAGCCCTCGCGCCCTTCAAACATAGCGTCCGAGATGAATGGCTGGCTCGTCACCTCGGCCAGGAAAAACCAAAGTCCATGACAGCTCTTACAGCACTGATGACCCGCTTTTGCACGGGAGAAGATAGCTGGCTGGCTCAACGAAACAATAGTACGAGCGATCTTGGCACCTCGGAAGTCAGGGATGGGAATGGCAAGCCACGATGCAATAAAAACAAGCGTCAAAACAACAATGAAGGAACCCAAGACACGACGGTCAACGCCGGATTTAGTGGTTCCAAATTAGGTCAACGGAAGAAGTTATTCAAGGCAAACAAAGCTGGTCCATCCAGTTCGGACACGATACTGGATCGGCCATGTCAAATTCATGGTATCCCTGACAAACACGCCAACCATACCAACATAAATTGTTGGGTCTTCAAACAAGCCGGCAAGCTCAACTCCTAACACAAAGGGAGGGGGCCGCCTAGTGACTGCGAAGGCGAATAGACTCGCCAACCAAACACTGGGGGACAAAAGCAATTTCCCTCCAAAGTAAAAACACTGAACATGATATCTATGACGCATATTCCTACAAGGGAGCGCAAGCACATACCCCTAAACGACTACGCCATAAAGCCAATCGTACTAGAATTTAACCCATGGGTAGCCTGTTCGATCACTTTCGATCGCAATGACCAACCAACAGGTATCCGTCACAACGGTTCATAGCTCTGGTCCTTGACCCAATCATTGATGGATTCCATCTCACATGAGTCCTTCTAGACGGTGGCAGTAGCCTTAATTTTCTCTATCAAAACACTATTCACAAAATGGGCGTTGATCCCTCAAGGATCAAGCCCACCACACGTACCTTCAAAGGGGTAATACCCGGCGAAGGAGCTCACTATACATCCTCGATCACACTGTAAGTCATCTTCGGCTCGCCGAACATCTTCCGATGCGAAGCCTTGATCTTCGATATTGTTGTGTTCTGAAGTGGCTACCATGCACTACTCGGGCGGACCACTTTTGCTTGTTTCAATGTGGTTCCACACTTCGCCTATCTAAAGCTTAAGATGCCGGTCCACACAGCGTCATGACAATCAATGGAAACATGGAATACCCCCTCCATTCCGAAAAGTATACCTCGGCCATCACAGCCGAAGTACAAAACGACATCGTCAAACCGCATACCTCATCGACTAACAAGCCACCGGCCTCTACTACATAAGACCGGTCAATTTTAGAGCTGGATTAGCAGTTCTGCCTCCATCGCTTGCCGCATATACCCGCGAACTTCACATCACGTGTGCATAATTATGCACTTGAAAATACCTTGGTCATCGGTGGAGGCACAATGCAGACATGCCTACAACACGGTTCGTCCTCCTACAACTTTTCTCCCTTCCTTTTAACTATTTCTTGTCTTTTGTCATAGATGAATCAAAACTTGTTCTTCCTACGGACCTGTAAGGACTCTTTCGGAGCCCAGTTTCTTCCAGGAAACCAAAGAATTCTCCTTTTAAGGAATCCTCTTCGCTAAGGCAAAGGCAGCGCAGACGTGCGATAGGAGGTCCAAAAGATTTTTTGTAGACAAAGCACTCTATTTATAACCTGGATATAGCCTTTTTCATCAGCCTTCGACCCCTGGCATGTAAAATAACCTGGGTAGGGGTGTTATAATCTGTAAGATTGTGTTCGACGTATCAACTAGATTCCAGTGAACATAATCCATCTTCTCAGTACTTAGTTTTCCTCATAAGAACTGTATTTTACCTCTTCGGTGGTTTCACATACACACCTCGGCACTTATCACCAGGGGCTCGATACGGCAACATATTAGTTGCCAACAAGTCCGAACAACTCTACAACATATCGGCGTCATGAGTTTGGCATTATATGCATCAGCTCCGAATCATGTCTTTGGTCAATAGTTGGGTTGCCCAGCTCCTGTGCTTACTACCTTAGATTCCGTTCTATTGGCTAGGGTAGTAAAGGGAGAACTACTTCGATTGTGTTTCCGGTTCACCTAGTTAAACACCTCAGTAGAGAAAGCCAAAAACTAACTGTCATGATGAAGCGAGAGTTGGTTAACCACTCGGCGACTTATCAAAAACTTTTGTGATTTCTTCCGTATAACATCAAGGATCGTTTTCCTGTCCCCTATGTACCGCAACTGTATTCGGATAACCGCGTACATACAAGGGGCTATATCGTAGATCCACCGTCAAACTCCTCTGTCTAAGTGGAGGTGTTAAAGCCCTATAGTCTGATTGCCTAGTTCGCCGCACTGACACCTCCTTCGCGGACCAAGAAGTTGGGTCAAGTGTAGTCAGTTGCTATCCCGACCCCCCCCCCCCCCCGCATTATATGCGAGGGGGCTGAAGCCGACTAATGGCAAACTTTCATATTATAAAAAAACAGCCGCACAGAACACTACAAAAAAAGACACATCAGTGACATTTTCGGCCGAAATAATTTTTTTCTGTCATACATATGACACTTCTATGACGATAACTGTGACAAAACCCGGTATCATCATAGATGTGGTGGGCTCCTACTTCTATGACAAAAAATCATGACAGAAAATGGGATTTTCGTCCTGGGTGGGCTGGAGACGCAGATGCATGACATTCTTTGGGCCGTCCATGACGGAAAAAACCGTGGTAGAAGCGAGGGCGAGGAAAATTTCGGGGAGTTCCCGGTTACGGTGGGAGGTCTGGGGCCGAGCGATGCACGTTTCTCTCATACACGTACGCGTGTGTGCGCGAGGCGTTGGATCTAACTGAACCCGAGCAAGGCGTTGGGCTCTAATTGAACCCGAGCGACTGCACTGCAGGCTACGCGTTACTGAACCTGAGCCATCGATCGATGGCTGTTAACTGAACCCGATCGAGCGATTCCTTCGCTACTGCTGCTAACTGAAGCCGATCGATTGGATGAACAGTGAGCGTTGTGGGGGGGGGGGGGTGGATGAACAGTGAGCGGTGGTGTTGCCTCTGGAGGAACAGGACCCCGTGGTGTGGTGGAGGGCTGGATGAACAGTAGACGGTGGAGGGGTGGTTGAATAGGACCCCGTGGTGTGGTGGGCTGGATGAACAGTAAACGGTGGAGGGGTGCCCCGTGGAGGGGTGGTTGAACAGTAGCCGGTGGAGTAGCGCGCGGTGGAGGCTAGATGAACAGGAGCCCGTGGAGGCTGGAGGAGGTCGACGGTAGCCCGTGGATCCTGGAGGAGGTCGACGGTGGAGATGAACAGTATCCCGTGGAGTCCCGTTTTGCGGTACGCCACACCCCTCCTGATGAACAGGACCCCCATTTCGACCGTAGGGGGTCTGTTTCGTCCGTTTTGCGGTACACCACACCCCTCCCGATCAACAGGACCCCCGTTTCAACCGTAGGAGGCCTGTTTCGTCCGTTTTGCGGTACACCACACCCCTCCCGATTAACAGGACCCCCGTTTTGACTGTAGGAGGTCCGTTTCCTCCGTTTTGCGGTACGCCAGACCCCTCCCGATCAATAGGACACTGTTCCAAACGTAGGAGGTCTGTTTCCTCCGTTGTGCGGTACGCCAGGCCTCGTTTCCATCGCCTGTTCCGTCCAAGCCCTCCCGATGAACACGACCACACATTCCCTTCCGACCTAGCCGGTTGGCTCCCATGCGTTACGTTGCCTACCGATGAACACGACGCATTCCGTTGCCTCCCCACGAACATGACGCATTTCGTTGCCTCCCCATGAACACGACGACAACGTTGTTTCTCCGTTCCGACCCAGCCATGTACACGAGCCCTAGCGTACGTATGCTTGAGTAGGCGTTCAAGACCCCGCCCGTATGTACACATACGTGGCCGTATTTTCTTTCTTGCACCCTGGCCGCTGTACGTACGTGTACATGCTACGTGTGCGCCTCTACTACGACACATACGCGCCTCTACTACGACACATGCGTGCCTCTACATCCACCAGTATATATGTACGTACACGTTCGTGACCAGAATGACAACGCTACGTACGCTTCGACCAGGTGGGTCCCGACTGTCAGGCACTGCCTTGCCTGTGAAGATGTAGCTGGTGGGTCCCAACAGTCAGGGGGGCAAATCATTTTTTTTGCCCGGACACACTTCCTTGCATGCAAAGATGTAGCTGGTGGGTCCCAACAGTCAGGGGGAAATGTTTTTTTCGCGAAATAAAGTGGCCCGTCCGGTGGGTCCCAGCTGTCAGGTGGTGGAATCATTATTTTCGGCGTAATAAGGAGGCACTTCCTTGCTGCGGCCATGGACCCTGCTGTCAGCCTCTCCACGTACAGTCCACGTCCGATGGAAGTCGTTCCTTGACCACGTTGACCACGCCGCGCCGAGAGCACCAGGGCGGTGGACGACGGTGAGGCCCAGGAAGGGCACGACGGGGAGCTGGGGAAGACGTGGCAGTGGAAGCCCACGCGGAGAGGAGTATGAGGGATCACTGGTTCGTCTGCGGTGTTAGGCTGCCATCGCCGTAGGGCCTGGCCAGCGGTGGAAATTGTAGGGGCGGTGAGGCCTCCACGGCAGCACAGCCGGCCATGGGAGGCATGCAGGAGCATGCGGCATGACCGACGCTGCTTTGGGCGGCTGGAGCAAGAAGACCAGAGGCTGAAGAAGCACTACGGCAGTTGGATGGACATCGTACGGTCACTGGAGCTAGAATCGTTCATATTGACTGAAGTTGACAAAGGCCCCTGTCCCAGTCAACTTAGTAGGCCCACAAGTCAGCCTCCCACCATGGTGGGTCCCAGCTAGCAGGGGGAGTATTCTTTTTATTGTGCGTAATAAGGAGGCACTTCCGGTGGGTCCAAGCTGACAGCGGGGTGGGGGACGTTTTTTCACGAAATACGCTGGCCCGTCCGGTGGGTCCCAGCAGTCAGGGGGAAAAGTTTTTTTCGCGAAATAAGGTGGCCCGTCCGGTGGGTCCTTGCTATCAGGTGGTGGAATAATTATTTTGCGCGTAATAAGGAGGCACTTCCTTGCGGCCGCCTGGACCCAGCTGTCAGCCTCTCCACGTACAGTGCTCTTCCGATGGAAGTTGGTCGTTGACCATGTTGACCACGTCGCGCCGAGAGCACCATGGTGGTGGTCTGGACGATGGCGAGGCCTAGCACGGGGACGACGCGGAGCCGGGGAAGATGCAGCAGTGGAAGCCCACACGGAGAGGAGTACGAGGGTTCACTGGTTCGGCTACGGTTTGAGGTTGCCGCCATCGCAGAATAACAGGGGGTGTGGGTGAGTAGAGGGATGGCCTGGCCAACGGTGGGAGTAGTACGGGGCGGTGAGGCTTCCACGGCATCACAGCATCCACGGGAGGCAGGAGCACGCGACATGACCGGCGCTGCTTTGGGCGGCTGGAGCAAGAAGACCAGAGGTTGAAGAAGCACTACGGCCGTTGGATGGACATCGTACGATCACTGCAGTAGAATCGTTTATATTGACTAAATTGACAAAGCCCTTGGTATTCGTCAACTTAGTAGGCCCACAGCTCGGATTTGGCAGAGAACATATAGCCCATTTGCGATTTGTAAGAATGTACATCCCATTTTTTAATTCTAATGGAATTTACTACAGCCCATTTACAGTTTGTTAAAAGTACAGCCCAACTTCTAGCTAGGACAATGATTAATAATTTCAAACAACCGCTCAAAATAGAATTCAAAAAAAATCGCACATTTTTATGGGATCTGAAGTATTTTTATCCGAAATTTCTAGTAAGGTTAAATATAATTTCAAAATAAAGTTGTATTGCGTTAAAATCCAACGAAATATTGCGCGCGCAACAAGTAATGAAATTAAAATTTTCAAATTCCTAAAATAATATATTTTTCAAACTAATTACTTGTTTGGTGCATAGTAACTGTCCGGTTATTATAATTACATCCCATTTATTATTTCTTAAAGTCCATTTTCTTGTTAAGCCTAATGCATACCTCCTAGGAAAGTTTGCAGCCCAGCGGAGCGGAGAATAACAAGTTGACCCGGATATTGTCTACAACTGTCGTCCCAGATGCATTGCTGATGTTGAAAAAAAAGGCCTGTGTAGTACAGTACAACCTAACATGGTTACTCAGCCCACATTCAGCGATGCCGGAAAGGCCCAAACAAGGCTTCTGTACAACTTTTTGAAGTCACTGCGCTCAATTAATAACTTAAGAAAAAAGATAGATTATAGTGGAACCTAATTAAAAGCTGTCACGAGCAAATACATAATTCAACGGGTCCCACTTGTGCGTGTGCGTGTGTGTGTGTCTGTGTGTGAGAGAGAGATAGAGAGAGAGACCCATCGGTCGATGCTCATAAATACATCTTTCATCCATATGCATTGCTAATGCTCTGTAGAGAGAGAGACCCATCGGTCGATGCTCGTAAAACTTATGTAGTTGACACAATCATATAGAACATCATAGCACACTGAACTTGCATACAAAAATTTCACGCAGGCGGCACAATCAGGATGGAAGCAGTGGATCGCTACGGGGAGGGCTAAGTTGAAACCAACGAAGTCGTACATAACGTTTCATCGTCTCTATCAATGATGGGGAAATTTCTTGAATGTTGTGCAAATAAAACAGACAGACAACACAATAAGTTCTGCTAGCACATTAAGTTGACGTACATCCCTTTCTAAAAAAAATTCACGTACAAAATTAGAACAAGTCACAATCAAATGTACTGGCATATCAGTGGTTCACACCCATAGATCGGATTTAACTAGTATCTGACAAGATTCAGTTGTTACCTCAAATTAGAGCACATCCAGGCAGCCAGCCCTACCTCTTCTCCCAATGAAGCAGTGGCCTCTCCCGTGTTTGGAGTAGGCCCTGTGCCATCCATCGTTCCGAGCAGCGCGTGGAAAGTCTAACATTGACTCCTGTAATGGACGTCGTCGACGGATCCTAGCACCAGCGGCGGCGGCAGGACTTTGATTGATGGATTGACCACTTCTTTGACATGCACGAACACTCGATACAGGTACATCCCTAACGTGGTCTGCGGCGGCCTTGGTGGCGATGAATAGTACAACCCCGGTTCCTGCACCGGTATCTCAACACCAATCAACTTCGGTATGGTGGACGGCTTCTTCATCCATGCCATAACCGTCAGAGCCCAGCTGTCTGGAGGAACAAACATACTTACGAGCTCACCACCAAGGTCGTTGATAAGCTCGTTCATGGACTCGGTGTTCCAAGCACGTCGAGGCATGCCGTGGAAGGTAAGCTTTGTTAAAAACTCAAGCTCAGAGGGCACCGAGCCCCATCCTGGGTGCCACTGATCAAAGCTCACCAACGCGCCATCACAGAACAAACGCCGCGAAGATTCGAACACACGACTGTAGTCGAAAGTTGTCCGGAACCTGACGAAGAAACCAGTCGATGGCGGACTGACTTCGACGAGCAAGTCACTTATTTGGATGTCGTGCGCAATACCAAGAGATTTGACTAGGTCGTCCGACGAGACGGGAGGCCGGTAGCCGTTGATGGTTACCATCAGCACTATGCTGACAAACTGAGCGACAACATGCAGCGATCGAAGGCAGGACGGACTTCAGGATCTCCGGCTTGGAGATCCGCGTTGACCGTTGAAATGATAGTGCGCTTGAGTACAGGGAGTATAGAAGGGGGATTTGGGTGAAGTGGAGTCGGAATCGAGATTCCAGAGGTGGGGGAGGGGCGGGAGACTAGGGATGAAAAGGTAGCATGAATTTCGAGCACGCGCCAATATGCTCTCGGCGCGCAAGCGCACGAAAACACCGGTAGCGCCCACATGTCGGCCTAAGAGTCCTTATTCTTTCTTTTTTGGAGAGCCCGGCCTTTTTTTCAGGATCTTTTGAGAGCCCGGCCTGAGAGTCATAATTGACCTGTTTGGCATTGCGTTACTACTCGGCCCATATTCAACGACACTTCACTGGCCCAAACATGTGTACATCATCGAAAAGACACTCAAATTATATAACTTGAAAAGAGGAGATATACTCTGAACACTAGAGAATGGTGATGCCCTCATTTAGCCCACCAGTAGTTCGAGACAATAAACAATTCGAAACAACGATATATACAACATTCAAACACTGCCTAGTGATTACTACTGACATAAACAACAAGACATGATAGTTCATAAGAAGTCTTGCTACACCACCAAAACGCACCCATCTGCAGTGCTCAGACTCTCGTGATCCAGATGAGAATGACATTCTAAACAGAAGCAACTATTACATAGTAAGAGTGACATAGACGAGGATTACCAAATGACAAGGAATATGCATAACAAAAGAAGGAACTACCCATCTAGAACCAGCAGCAAAAAGACAACAAAGTCATTCGAAGAGATGATCCAACACCATCATAATTTGCAGCCCCACTTCAGCGACCAGTGATCCGGAGACACCAGTACTCCACCCTTTCGATGCAACAACCCAATTACCTATCAACCTGAAGGCTTGAACCACATCACTGCCTGTTGTAATTGAGACATCCAAGTATCAAAATTAATCTGGATGCCTTTGCAATTCTCACCTTCTTTTGGCTGCAGGCTGTATCCTTGACAATCAGGGGAGTTTTCTCCCGAACTCCTATGGCTCGCCGTGTAGACACAATTTTCCATAGCAAACAGAGCCTCTCTGCCATCAAGGTCCTTGCCAACAGTGATCTCCTGGTGAATCGGATAATTGAGTCCGAGAAACAAAGAGTGTGAACCAAGGCTGTTTACCCGCCTCCAACTAAAAAATCCTAAAGCCTCCAACAAGTTGGTTTCCTGCTCATAGACGTAACAACCACTGTCCGGATACTCAGTTATTACATGGTGCTTGTATACAGTGGGGTTTTTGCAATATAACTTTTCCGGCTCATGTGTCCGAATGATCATCAGTCTTTTGCCGTCGTCTGATCGAGCGAGGAACCAGTTCTGCTTCCCTGTTTTTGGCAAAGGTGGTGTGATTACAAACGACAGTAATTGTAGGGATACTGCATCAGCATTGTTCCGAGTATGAGTAGGATAATGCAAGAAACAACATTGATATGTCCCTGTTGGAACTGGGAGGAAAATACAGGGAAATGTATACTGGTTTCGAAAATATAGAAGTGCCATGCATGGTTATACTCATGTTATCTCGCAATAGATTCTTGACAGGAAACTACCATGTCATGCATGTTATGTAATCATGTTCTGTCCTCACAAACAGATTATTCAAGGTAACTAACAGACCATGCATTGTTATATACTCGTGTTCTGTGGGAATTTTTTTTGTGAGGATAATATTCTAGCCATTGATTGCTGAAGGGTGAATACCGGTATGTACACATGGTAAGCATTGCAGGATTTCACTACTTCCAAATATAGAGTTCTCCATATGCACAATTACTTCCCTAATGTATGGTTAGATGTAACCAACAGTGTGGTGCATGTTTGTACATCATGAAAACGAGGAAACTAACATGGCCATTGATAGACACTCATATTTAGTAGTAGTATATAGATTACTGTAAAATAAGGATAATATCCATATATTCCTAACCATTTGATTATTCAGGGTACAAATTGGCTATAATGACATGGTCACAATCGCATGAATTAACTCATTCCAAATATAGCTGACTTACGGTGTCTCTAATACATTGCCATAGTTCTACTCAAATTCTGCTCAAACAGGGATATGCCAATCATCACAAAAAGTTCAAACAGTGTCATGGTGTCATCATTAACATGAGATAGAAACAACTTACACGCACCGTCCCAGCAATACGTGCTGCCATCTCCTTGTCGATCGCGTAGATGATGCCATTGTGTTCAATAGCATCACAGAAGTGTGCATCAGCTTTGACGATGATCCACTGCAAGCCGAGTTGTCTCCAGCTAAAGAAGGCACCGATGCAAAGATAGGCGAGTCCGTGGTCGAACAAGGCAATTAGCTTGAAGTCTGCGTAATTCGCATGTCCTGTGGGCACTTGGCAGATTACAATCTTATGCAAAACAAGGTCCGTCCAACTGACGTAGTAATCTAGATGACTTGGACCGTGATGGTAATACTCTATATAATCCAATGGAGGAATGATAATCTCATGGGAGGTCTGGAAGTTCACGACCACCAACTTTTTACCGTCTTCTCTGAAGGCAACCATCCAGTGGGAGTTCATGCTGACCCAGTACATACCTGGCAAGAAGTTTCGGGCAATGGTGATTGGATCGATGTCGAGGGAAATGATGTACGGCGACCCACTACATACCTGCAAAGAAGTTTCGGCTAATGGAGATCGGATTGAAGTCGAGGGGCATCATGCACGCCTCCGTATCTTGGTGAGCCAATCTCGCAAGACCAGATAGCAGCAAGTAGGGTGTCTTGTAAAGCTTACGCCTCGCTTCGATGATGGTCGTGTGCATGTCCCTCGAGCATGCAGCCAGCCGCAGGGCGCTCAACATATCCATACACGAACAATAGAGGTCGAGGATGTCACTGGGGAGATTGCTCCAATCGCGGCTCATATGGATGCTGTGCGGTTCGCGTTCGGCCATGGTGGAGTTTCGAAGGGGGCTTGATTTATGGGGGAGAAGGATGTCGGTGCTGGAGAGGCTACCAAGGGAATAGTGGTACTGGGGGAGGCGAGTGAGGCGACGGTACACGGGGCACAGTGAGATGGAGGCGGAGAAGGAGATGGAGATGGAGTGCTGCTATGGGAGCGGAGAGGAGACGAGGCCAGGCGCCAATGTGTTGTACAGTGGTGGTGACAGACTGCACAGTGCATAGGGTGAGGCTGACTTTGGTAACCCGAACACGCCGCCTGGACTAGTGTCAGGCGCAGGGTGTTGTCACTTCACTGTGAGGACCGGATGAATAGTATTTTGACCATCAAGTGTACCATAGTTGTACTACTACTACTAGTAGTAGGAACATGAGTACTCCAGTATTGTATACCGGAAATAGGTCTCCCATGCTAGCATGCACGTTCACTTCATCTTTCAGGTACCATCGGTATTGCGAGAAGAACCAAATTCTCGTGCATGCCCAATCAACGCCCTGCCGCGATGCATGCAGTGGTCGTTCTGGTGCATCAAGGACGGCATGCAGATCGTTCCACACTTGAGAAGAGGAAAATGGAAAGGTAGAACGTGGCAGCAGAGGAAGAGAGCGCTGGCTAACGAGGCTGGGAGGGGATCGAGCAGGAAGTTAATGCTCCATGGCTAAAGGTTTTGGGAAAACCTGATTTTCATAAGGTGACTTATACTCACCTAAACGAAGGGAGTATTCCTTAACCAGAGAATGTTGTGTCTCCCACTCACGGGCTAAAAAAAACTATGACACATTTATTTATCTGTTTGCATAGGTCCCACCTATCAGGAAGGATGGGCAGG